>JASFAT010002014.1:0-739896 GCA_031353405.1 Baronia brevicornis | reverse complement strand
TGGAATTATTTTTTCTATGAACTTTTGAGGCAATGTTTGGCTAAATTTAACCAACCTCGTCTATCCAAGGTGGATTTGAAGGGTATTGAGACTCGGAATAAGTACTTGTAAGCTATATATAATATAATTATACCGATTCAGGAATGAAACTCGTGACTATTCTCTCCGGAAGCGGTTGTTTTGGCTACACCTTGGATAAACGTGGTGGGTAAATGGGTATTCTTCGAGAAGAAGGGAAGCCTGCTCATTGCCAATAAAAGCGAATGTTCCACCAAAAGGACAAAAGTAATTTCAATTTAATAAAAAAATAAAACAGAGGAGCCCTTGTGTTTACATTGGGTTGATTGCGTCTATCTGACAGACGCGCTGTCATCTCTGTTTTTTAACGTGAGTCAATTTTGAACGAACGTTTCGGTTCGACGAATACATTTAATTTGTTAGCAGGGTGCGCTGGCAATTGAGAAGCTAGCCAAACTTTGTTTTCAATTCAATCTACGTACTGGTATTAGTTTACAGCACTTGATAATGTATATTGTACCGCCATGGCACGGCGTACGCTTCAGTCATTAATTAAGATAACTTTTTCTACGTTTAATAAGTGTAATATATAAGACAACCTAGTTTACTTAATGGCGAAGCCAGTGCTCTCGTAGTCAGTGGCTGCGGCTTCGATTTTCGCATCGTAATAAAGATACAGACATTAATTCCGAGTTTGGGTAGCTCGCCAACCGTCTTGGATAAGCGTGGTGTGTTAATATAAATTCCTCCAGAAATGGGGAAGCAACGAGAAATTTCAGGCCGCAAAGGATATAAGTACATTTCCATAGTTTGTCTACATTTCTTAAGGAAAAGCAAGTAAACCACTGAGGATTTATTTTTTAGTTGATATAATAAGTACCTAAGAAATTCAGTTTAATTTATTTTACAATACTTAGTGAATGTTTGTGAAAGATACCAAAAGAGAATTATTTAAACTAGTTTGACCAGTACTGATTTAAATAATATTTTACTCTTTTGTATCTGTAAAGTCTATTTTATACAGGTAAACATGATGTTAATTTTGTTTGGAGTAGAACAACAACTATTCTTTGTAGCTTTTTTTTCACCGCCCATAAATGGTGTCTCATTGCGTTTGTTTCTAGAAAAACATATATTATAAATTATGTAACTTTTATGATGACAAAGTGTAATTTATCATGTAACAACTATTACATGATCAAGAAAGCACTTTTAATTTCAGTGGAATTATTTTTTTTTATCCTCTCAATTTTCTTTATTTTGTATAGAAATAAAGAAAATTGAGAGAATTTTCATGTGTGTACTGATCATTTTTCTCTTCTAGACGATTTCAGTAATATTTTAGATACTATCCTACGCATCTACGGCGTGGGATATTTATTAAAACGTTCGCTTAGTCACAGTAAGTACCAACACTCTATCACGCTTCCGAGTGTTACATATTGCAAAATACAAATGTTATTTTTTCATGAATATCCTGATAGTCCAATTCATTCTACTTTTGGTAACTAAAGCTTGAGTTACTCTGTACAATTTTTTGTGAGGTAATAACACAAATGAGAAAGCGTGTCGCCTGATAGAAAACAATAAAAGCCATCCATAGACATCTGCCACACCATAGGCATTGCAAAAGCATTTCCAACCTTATGTGTAAACTTATTTTTTGAAAGTTCCGATGTCGTATCAATACGGATAATACCGCTGAAGTTAGCTGGTTCCTCAGACTGGTGGTCCTTAAAAAGTAGGGTCGGTAAAAAGTCACACGTACCCATATACACATACACACACATCCAAATGGAGGAACTTTTATGTGCGGTAGCGAGAGACCCTCCAAAAATGTTTAAAAAGATATTTACCTTTTTATATATAATATTAACATTCACTATATAAATTAATCTTTATTTGCAAATCAACTTTGAACTTAAAAGGGTCCTGCTAACGTAATACCTTTGTCTGCAAATAAAGTTTTCTTACTTTTCATTAAACTTTGATGTACAACAAAAACTTTTAACGACTTCACATTCGATTGAAAGAAAACATAAGTTTCTCGGATTCATATATTGTGTACGCTTTTCAACTTACTGAACTGCCAGTTTATGCGAATACATATTTCTTCAAAGCACTCAAGATCCTCTCCAACAAGTATTTAAGTAACACTTCTAAAATTTCCAAGAAAATTTGTACCTCCTCTCTATCCCTTATACACAAACTCAAGTCAAAGAGACTAAGAAACCAGATATATATGCATATGTGAAGGTCATACATTTATTTTTTCCGACTGGGGAAATTAACATCCCCGGCTCTGAAAGTGTATTTTAAAACTATTCCTCGTCAGTTTTCTTAAATAAAAATAAGAAAAAAATGATTAGTTTCCTTTTAATTAAAAGCCATATTAGAAATTTTATTCTCTTTACACTTTTTAATACAAATTATTAGTTCGGCTGAATTCCATAGATAAAGAAATAAAATCACCGGAGAACAGCACTTAGCTGTAGAAAAGCCGTTAAGACTGCGAAGTTAAGCATAAAAAATTAATTAAATTGAGATTTAACGGGAAACTGTTTGTGATTATTTGAACCAGATATGAAATTATTTTTATTTTATTTTAGACACATCACATTTACATAGCAAACATTAAAATACATACAAAGATGTCATTATCGTCATCATTATTATCTAATGAACAGGGGCCTCTGTATCCTGCGAGCAGAGTACAGGTATCAGGCCTCAAGTAGATCAGTAACATGTATTTTACAGATGTATTTTTTGGATTGCCACTGTACATAAGAGTATAATTAAGACGCAAAAAAATGTTCGAAATGATGTATCGCTCGAGGCGCGTTCTAAATAACATCCCAAATTGAAAACCAAATAAAGAAGGATATTTTATTACAAACAGATAAACCTTTGTAATCTAAAAGATAATTGAAATGAAAATGTTATCACCCTCGATTTCACTTAAATATAAAAATATTAAAAAAATGTAAAAATTTTTATGAGTGATAAGTGATTTTAATTTAATTTTATGAAAAGTTTCTGTATTAAAATAATAAGAGTAATTTAAATGGAATTGGTGACTTTTATGTGAATAATTTAAAAGATTGATGAAAGTATTTAGTGTAATAATAAATATAAAGGTGAATACAAAATATAAAGGTGAAGAGAAAATGAACGTAGACAGAAGTTGCGTACCTTATATTTTATCATCTGCGTAAACCTTTGTCAGATGCCGCCAAGAAATCTGGAGACATGCGACTGAATGCCATGCCAAGCTTATCGGGTAAGCTTGGGTGTCGTGGTTTACTAAATCAGATAAACCTGCTAAGCGTATGTTCGTTTGTATCATAAGATTTTCTGCCGCACAGCTGAATTTAGCCAAATTATGTTATAAAATATATTTTGTTGTAAAATGTTTGTACTATTTCTTTCTCAAAAACACACTTGTCTCATCGTATCACTTCTAAGGTAAATATGAATCTACTATCACCTTATATACACTAACTGCACACATCCGGTAATTACCAACCGTCTTGAGCAGATTGTCGTTCAATCTAGTCAAAGGCGTACAATACTAAGTTTGCCCTCTTCTCTAACGGTGACGATTCTCGGAAAACGTAAGCAGCTCCTTGCCATTTCATTTTACTAACTTGGAGAGAACTTTATTGGTGACTTTTATACTCCAGCGGAAACCTTTATTCCGATTTATATCCAGCAGAGAAACTCCAAGCGTAATCCTCCCCATAACATTCTTTTGTGGAGCAGACGTACCGTCAGTGTCCTATCATATAAATCCCACAGCTTCTTAATTTATAGAGGAATGGACATTAACCCACCACGTTTGTCCAAGATTGATTAGTGGGACACCTGGAATAGGTGGTCCGATATAGGTGTCCGGTGTACCTGGTAGGTACATCGGACACCTATATCGGAATAAATAACTATAGACCGGACGTACATTTATGGTGATGTGGGACCGTTGACTTCGAACACCGTATCTTCGTCACTGAATAAATTAATTCAATCGAAATATATTTGATGTTAATCAAGCAATACATTTTGTTTATTCAAATGGTTGTTACTCTGAAGAGATACTCATCGAAAATGTTTGGCTATAATACAGCATGCGAACTCAGCCTTTCGCGTGTTCAAAGCACTACACAGCGTTAAGCAATGCTTGTTGAAAACAAAAGTTAAAAGTTAACTTCAGTTGAAAGATGACTTGTTGAAAACTGTTCACGCTGAGTGCAGAATGCTTAAAGTTTTTTAAAAAGGTTACTTTGTTTAGCGTTATTTTTAGGTTAAGGCTGTATGTGTATAAAAAATATATGCATAATTTTAACACTGCATTAATCACTATAACATAATCGAGATAGCTATTTGGCGAAGTGTTCGCTTCTTGTGCCAGGGGTCGTGACTTCGGTTCCTGGATAAAGGGTAACCAAGGTAAATAGATGAATTCGGTTCTCGAATAAAGGGTAAATAGTGTAGTATATTCGAGTGCCCCGAAATTCCGCCTTGGACAAAAGTGGTGGTCTAACGTCAATCATTCCAGAAATAGGTAGGGCCTTGGCCAGAAAAAAGTCATTCGTACATATATAGAATCTATAAAAATACGTAGCAAATTGGTTTCGTTGTAAATGTTTCTTGCGATGTAATAGTTATATGAATGGCAAGATAGATAGATATATTATTTGTTGTACACTAGAAACAAAATTATACAATGGTTAATTGTATATTTTAAGAAATAGGAATGAAAACGTGTAAGAGTAAAATTAAAGAACGTGTTATATACAAAAGGGCAGTCTTATCAGTGTGAAAAATAATAATTTATTAAAATTTATGAGAAAAGGATAAATATTTGTATGTCCTGATGATGTTTGTCCTTGTTATTTGTGAGTTTATAATGGTATCCAAGACACAAGAAAACCTGGTGTCGAGATTCGAACGAAATTAGTTACGCTTTAATGAAAATTTTATTTAATATAAAACATTGTGCAACAATATAAAACATTGTTTACAACAGGCGAACTTATCGCCGTTAAAGATTTCTTCCAGGGAGAACATGATGTGAAATGGGTAGAGAAGCCACGGATAAGATTGGCGATTTTAAGTTTTGGGTTGAGTTGGGTTGAGAACTATTTTAAGTCTAGGGTCCACCTTGGACAAACGTGGTAGATTAGTGTCCATTCCTTAAAAAAAATATGGGCTGAAAAAAAATGTACGAAGTACATAATTGTATGATTATTAATCCTTTAGGTAAGTTGTTATATTGGCACGCATATTGCTAGTGATACTCGTACAAAGTCATAACTATTTTTATATCCTTAACTCATCTCATCAAACAAGTGTTTGAAAAACATTACTGATTACGTAAAGTATCATATAATATTATGATTTTTCAAGTCAAAATATGTGCAACTAAATTATTTTTAATTCAAGGAGAAACGTACCCCATGATGGAAATTTTACGCAAGCAATTTGTTTGTTATTAAAATTGTTATGTATGTATCTTCATGTGATCTTGAACGACAGCAAGACTTGTCAGCATTTCATTCAATTCGCCTCCCTAAAGTATTGAAGCCACATTTCCTCACATATCCCGCAGCAATTTTTCCAATTTCTATTCCATTCCAAAACCAAATTGGAAGCTTCCGCGGAATCTAAGACGTATTCATGTATACTGGTTTGTAATACACCGACATGGTGTGCGATTTGCCAAAACATAAATAATATGCAATTACGTTTTACCATAATCTTATTATAATCGTTATAATCATTGTATATTTATATCAATCTTTTAATAAAAATTTTATCAATTTGGTAGGTGTTTCGATATATTTGCATACAAATGCAGTTTTATAGTACATACATATATACACATCATTGGCCTAGTTATCGAACAGGAAAAACAAAAATCTGATTTTCTTTCAAATTTGTTCTATTTTATATCACCATTATTACTTTAGGTATATAAAGAGTTATTTTTATGGTGAATTCCATCGGATATGCTTTAACAATATCCGTTAAATGGCATTAAAAATTAAAGGTGAGAAAAGATGTTTCTTGCAATTACCAATTCTGATAATTAGGTCAACATTATGTATATATCCCATAAGGTCGTCTCTATTTCTGAAGAAATAGACATCAGCCTATCACGATTATCCAAGGCGGATAGTTGACAGGATATCCAGACAAGGAATAAATACTTGTATACCATAAATATATTTACCACGATACGAGAAACGAACCCGCAACTATTGACTCCGAAAGTATTTCTTTGTCACGGAGCCTCCGCGACTCCTGCGGTGTCGCAGTTGTCTATGGGCGCCGTTGTTTGCTTTCCATCAGGCGACACGCTTACTCGTTTGCCCTCCTATCCCATAAAAAAAATTATACTATTATAAATTTCGATCTTCTGTTATCACTACGAAGTGTTACTTGATATTTGTTTTAATCCATAAAAAGCATTTAAGTTAACGGATTTGTTCATGTTGACTACTCATTGTTAAGAATATGCCGTAATCTAACGTCGTAATTTCCCGACTATTGGGCTGTAGATATCACTTGATATAACCGCATTTTATTGGCACCAGGAGTAATATGCGTTGACAGACTGTGTAAACGGTAGGTTTGTTTTATTAATAATTAATTTATTTTAAATGTCGTTAAACAATTTAAAAAATTTATTTACAAATTGAATAAACTGCAATCAATCTCATGCACTGATCTGCCATGTTTATATATACAACAATTATACGGAACGGAAAAGCTGAGTATTATATTTCACAATTAACAATTACAACATATGTATATTGATGTAATAATCCTTGACTAAATTAATGACTTCGATTCATTTCTAAAGTAAAAGATTTGTCGAAAATGTAAATATTTAAAATTTTTGTTTCAAACAATGCCTAATGAATCTTAAGGATATTTTTCTTTATATTATATTTTTTTACTATATTATATATAATTATATATATAATATTTTATGTTCTTCTCATTTTAAAAACTACCACTGAAAAAATGAGGATTCATCTCCTGGAGATTCCGTTTTTATGATTATTAATTAAGTACTTTATATAATATTATAAGTACTTCATTTTCTAAGATATATAACTTTTTAATTTTGTCACAATATAAAGTATCAAGCTAGGACAATTTATTTATTCTAAAGTGATCTTTTGATTTTCTTTTTTAAAGACAATTCTAGGTATTATAGTTGATGTTATGGTAATAATAAAAATGTAAAATATATATATGCCAACCAGGCAAGCCATTGTTGGATAGACATCCCTTACACGGCTCGCCACTTAAGAGATCGTTGTCTTCCCGATTGCGTTTCAAGACGTTGCTGCAATACAGCCACTCTGTGCATATTATCGCTCCATCTATTCGGGGGACAACCCACACTGCGTTTGCCAAAATGCATTCTCCATTTTGCTAGCTAGGCCACAACTAATGTAACCAGCCAAAAAAATAACTAATGATAATAGAATGTTTTTATCCTACAGGAACTCTTTACCACATTGCTCATGCTACTTCATTCTTTTCGAATTAGTAAGTTATCGAACAAAATGGCACATATAAAAAATTGCTAACCTCATATTGCGATAAATCTGTTTTTGAAACGGTGATTATTTTAGATTTAGAAACGGTAGTCCCAAATAATTTCAAAAATATAAACTTATTTTTTAATTATATTGTACACGTTTGTTTTAGTAACCTTTAAGTGTAAAATTATAATTAATACTTATTAAAAAATTGAACCTATAATGTCGCTAACGAATAACGATCATCCCACATGCTCATTTAGAAGATGTAAAATCCATTCCACAAAATTATTACTCTTTTTACAAGTTTTTCGTTTCGCGTTAATTCGCGTTAATTTTAAACCTTATTAATTATATATAGTAACGATACTAAATAACCAAAAGAGTTTCCACTCAATAATGTTGTGATGATATGATACATATTTATAGAATAATTTATACTGGAAAATTTAAATAATGTGCATTAATATCTCTGTACATTTATGAATGAAAGCGAAATTAACAAAATCATGAACAAGTAAATCAAAATAACTGCTTTTAATCTAACTTAACTATAATTGAACTTAAAAGCAAAACGACTGTAAAATGTAGAAGAGTTTCCTAATGGATATTGCATTAAATTGACGGGACGAGGTACGCTGAGATCTCGCAAAGGAATTCAATTCTACCCAAACTATATGATCTACGTTCCAATGTGGAGGAATTTGTTCTTTAGTGCCATTCATTCGCTTAAAACTTACCTATTTAAATTAAGCATTTGAATTTAATGAATTCTGAATAAGTTTTGATCAATATTACTTCAGCGTTAACTAAACAGTACTCAAAGGTGATGAAAACAGGTACGATTACCAAACTAAAAGCCATTTGCATATTGTACATAAACAAAATGTTTGGGACGGTCTTAAGGGATCGTATCCTTTATCAAGTAAAAGAGGAGACGCGTCGCCAAATAAAAAGCAATCAAAATCGCCCCTGGATATCTGTAACTGCAGAAGTTGCTGCCTAATAAATAAATAAATATAGAGATTGCAGTAGCGTTGCTGATTTTGTAAAAATGTGCAGGCTTGTTTTTTCTTTTTGGGATAGGAAGGCAAACAAGCAGGCGTGCCACCTGATGGAAAGCAATCAACGCCGCCCATATACTTCCGCAGCGCCATAGGCAGTGCGAAAGCGTTGCCGACTTTAAGGAAAGTGTCATTATGGGATTGGGAATGGAAAGGGGAGGGGTAGAGGGAGGGGGGAGCGTGTTGGGCCTCCGGAACTCGGCCGCTCACCGTACGAAGCGCGGTTGGTAAGCTACCACTCAGATGCCGGTTTTCTGCGGGAGTGTGGTACTTCCCCAGGCGAGGCGGCGCATTCATGCTACAGACAAATATTATGCCACTCTTGATCGGGTATTCGTCTGCAGAGTAAAAGAGTGTTTTTTGATAAATCCCATTCCGTAACGATTTTAAAACCAGTAAAAGTAACTGGTTCCACAGAGTTGTTGTGCGTGGAAAGACTTTTCGGAAAACACGCACCGTGCTGGATACCCTCTCATCTAGATGATAAGGATAAAACTTTCCTTTGAGATGAATTTAGGTAGTAATCTAGTCAGTAACTATTATCATGGTAAAAATATCTAAATATCTGGATAGCCCGACTTAAAAGCTTTCCTCGAGTTAAATGGAATCTAATTCAAGTAGTTATAAGTGTCCCCAAGCTTTCATCTGTTTACTTCAATACTACTGATCAAATGAATAATACATATAAACATTATGTTGTTGTAGTTGTGTAACCGACTGACTGAGTGAACAGATACTAGTACGAAAGCGGAAATTAAGACCGCGCAGTGTCACGTACCGGATATTACTGCAAATGGGGAAACCGTATTGATGTAATTCATTTAAAGACAAATTTATTCTTGATCTTTTTTCATTAGTTTGTAGATCAGGATACCGATTTTCTGTCATCTTACAACTTCAAGTATTCTTATGTCTTTGTCTTCTCTCTTCAATACATTTTGTTATTCATAGCTCTTTCTAGTCTTCAATGAGACATTAGATGTAGTTTCGGGATAAAAATATAATATAACAAAGATTTTTTATTTCAACCTACAGCTTAGGTACATATTTTAAAATATTATTTAGCTGTATACATTTGTGCGAAAGCAAATATTGCAACTATTTCTATAGTCGTGTGTTACAACACCCACGGGAAAGAATAGTGTAGCCCCATTGTATGAAGGGATGTCTCGCACACAAAAACACACAACACTAACATTTGAACACGCGACATTTGAACACTGCAACATATCATCACTATGAAATTTAAACACTTGAAATTTAACGACAGATTTACCTTCTATATGATTTTAGTATTAGTTGTTTATATTATATTGTCTGTGTAAATAGATGAAGGCAACCACATAAAAACAAACCTATAGTAATAGTTTCCTATTTCCATACCTTGAAGTCTATTATTATTTGTTATTAAGAAATTAATACACCTATTAGACCAAGATACAAATTTAGAATATATCTTTAACCATAGCTATAAACACAGTAACAGAAACTCAACAATTGGAACAGTCCTCTTGAGTTAAACAAAGAAAAATGTCAGTTAATTAAATCAATGTTCCTTTCAACTGTCTTGTTTTCGAAAACGTCACAATGTCTAAAGGCTTTGTTACAGTTGAACAACGTTCATTGTCAGTAAACGCCTAAAGCCATTTTAGTTTGACTGAACAGCGCAGGAAAAGTTATTCAATAAGAAAAGTTCACGGGTTCGATTTCCATATTCAATTCCCATATTAGGATAAATAGTTAATATAACTAATAGCATGCAGGGCTCTGCTGGGGCTGACCTCCATCCTCCCTTGCGGCTCGTGGGGTTCACTGAGACGAATTTAATATACCTAATTTTTTAAAATATGACGGCGACGTGGTTCGCCACCCGTTACGTCCTGATTCTCACAAGGGCGAGAAGCGACCAATGGAGAGCCGTTTCGCTGCATGAATGGTAGCGGGTGGAGCTCTGTGGTCTCTACCAATTCGTGCGGGGGATATGCGTGAATATAAAAAAAAATATAATTAATAGTACCTGATAATAATATAAGTACCTGATTTCAAGTTAGAAATTAAAATCTAGAATTAGTCGTCACAAAAGTTGAGAAAGGGATGCTTAGATGGTTTAGGCACATAGAAAGGATGGATGAAAGACGACTGGCAAAAGAAGGTTACGTTGCGAATGTCGATAGAAGGGTCGGTAAGGGGAGACTACGAAAAACATACCTTGACCAAATTGCTGAAGTTTTTAAGAAAGACCAAGTCAAGAGTACCCTTAACCGGCGGGCTTACATGAGGAAATTAATGAACGTGGAGGAAGCAAGGAAAGTATGCCCAGCAGCTAGCAGATGGAGATCTGTGGTCTCTGCCTTCCCCTACGGGAGACAGGTGTAACGATATTTATATATGTAAAATCTAGAGTTAAGAATCTATCTACTTAGAAATGCATGACACGGGGACAATGCTGGGCACAGGATAAACATATATGTATGAATGTATAGCCCAGCATTAGGATATATATGACCTCTGAAAAAGGTTATAAAATACTATGTATATGTATTTTTATGTATATGTTTTTAAATTTATATAAATAGTCTTTTTTATTACTAGCTGCACCACCTCCCAAACAATTTTTTTTGTTTCACCTGCAGGTTGACTGGGAGAAAATGCCCAATGGCATTAAGTCCGCCTGTTGTGTCCTCTTTGTGTAAAAAAGTTTAACTAATTAAATCAATAGTAAACGTCATTTGTACAAAGTTAATTGAAATTTAATTATAAAAGTTGTAACTTAAAATTAAAGTGAAATCGCTCCGACAGATTCGAATGCCAAGTAACGAAAAAGTACAAAAACACGTCATCTATCTTATATTCTCTAAACATTATTGTTAATGCTTATATATCTAAGGGGTTGAAGGAACATAACCAAGATTTCACTGACCGGCTTGATTCTCTAACCTTGCGAAGGGATGTCTCATCTCTCAGCATTTTTTACCGTTTTTATCATCGGGAGTGCTGCGAGGAGTTGTTTGAAATAATTCGCGCCGCCAAATTCAACAACCGCACAATTTGCCGTAAAGAAAAGTTTCATTCCCACCATCTGGATGAGTGCGCTTCTCTCGAAACTTCTTTTCACACACCACCACTCTGTAAAACCAGCTCCCTTTGACGGTCTTTCCGCACTGATACGACATTGGCACTTTTAAAAAACAAGCCTATACATACCTAAAAGGCCGGCGATGCTGCCGCGACTCCTGCGGTGTCGCGGTTCTCTATGGGTGGCGTTGATTGCTTTCCATCAGGCGGCACGCTTGCTCGTTTACCCTCCTATCCCATACAAAAAAACTAGATGTTATGAATCAAAATTAATAAACGTTGATTAATAGCTGGGTTATCTGAATTGGTAAGGATTACGCTTAGGATCGCAGGTCATAAATTCGACCTACCGACCTTTTGATATGAACCATATCTCCCTAGCAAAACTACTATTAAATCTCACTTACTAGAAACATCGACAAATGTTGTTTGTTGTGTGACGGAATGCGAAAGCGCTCGTATCCATCCCATCCATTGAGGTATGTAGCCAGAACAAGCCAATCATACGAACGATCCCATATAAATAACATTCCGTATTTTGTCGGTATACCTTCGAACAAAATAGGAGCGTGTATTGGGTACAAATGTGTTACGTTTGTACATTTAGTATGATACGAACAAAACGTAATAGTGACAAAGAAGAATAATTAATTGTTAATACTTACAACAATACTGTTACGTTTTACAGGCTGAATTATTCTTTTGTATTTATAATAGACAAGTTTTCTTATGCATTATGTTAATGTAGTGTAGTCTCTTAATTATCCCGCGGAACACATGTTTTGACAAGTTTGTTTGCAAAACTTGTTTTGCCTCGTCACATCGACTTCTTCGCACGAAATTTTCAATTCGTTGTAAAGTTAAAAACTAAGTTTAAAAAAGAAACAATTTTATTTCAGTGCAAAATAAATCTTTTCATTATTTTTATTAAAAAGAAATATAATCATCAGCCAAATTTAGAGATTATTGCAACGGTCATATCCAACATCGGAATGTTATGGTTGTATTGATTGATAAATCAATAAGAATATGGACTAGGAAAAAAGCAGGTTATAGATATTATACCAATAATTAATAATTGAAAAAATGATTTACTAAACATTTTAAATAGTTAATTTTCTTAAGACCATTGACCTAGCTACTCTAAAATCATAATTAATTGAAATATAATTAAAAGATAATTAGTAACAGTTATCAGTATACATGTAATCAACTGATACGGTTGATTAACTGTCAGACGGATATTGAGCAGCGCGTAGTGTCAAGCACCGGATATTACAGCAAATACACAAGTTGACCGTACTGATCTAATAAAATAATTTTCTAATTATTATTAAAATACAGAAAATAAAAATATTTTCAATATTGACTCAAAAGCTATCGTCAATAAAGGAGAAAAGAAGAAAAGGTAAATTATTTTAATGAAGGTGTCAATAATGGTAGATTTGATTCCCGCATCGGCATAACATATACGGCCTACAAGTGCTAGGTGACCACCCAACCTGCCTTGGATAACATGGCATATATATATATATATATATATATATATATATATATATATATATATATATATATATATATATATATATATATATCAGTAGAAAAATAATTGATATAAATGCAAGGTGGTACTTCACACACTTCTGTAGATCCCTATTTTGAACAAACTAATATACAAGAAGATCACCGTAAATATACAGACAGCCCTATAAATTATTTTGTTATGTAAATTAAATTATTTGTATAGACTGCTGAAAAAAATAGACTCTCTCAGACAGACTGACAGAAACTCATGCGTTTAATTACTTAATATTTAATGATTTAACTTAATGATTCAATCTGATTTATTTTTAAAATCGGCAAAACTCGTTTCTCTGAGAATCGAAAATCGTTGAAGTAGATGTGTGCTGGAGTAGAAAGCACACCTTGGCAAACGTAGTATGCCACGATAAAAATTGAATGCGTGTAGCCGAAGATGGGATTAGATTATGCACCTTGGGTGAGGCCTACGTCCGACAGTGTGTTGCCGCCGACTGATAATGATGATGTAACTTTATTTCATTTTTAGAAAGCCGGCAAAACTATTCAACCGACAAAGCCCTTAAAATAAAAAAAATTTAGACTGTATTAACTACGTATGAATAATAACATATAAATAATTAATTGAGGGAAGTTTATAGACAGCCTACAAATAATTTATAATACTGTCATCTTACACACTTATCACTGTCCCCTCGCTCTAAATTACAAGTACACTTTTATTTCATTGAGGTACTCTCACGGATTTATCAGTTATAAGTACTAATTTAACGACCCTCCCAGTGTCTCTAATTGGCTGCAACAGTGAGTACCTTTCGAGAGTTCTTAATGCATAGTCATGCTTCCTACATACGAGTAAGTCAATTGTTGATATAATTATAAGATGATATAAAATCAATTACTATGTTTATAATTTTTTTATATTTAAAATTTCTCTCATTATATTTGAAACAGATATGGAATAAATATATGTAGACAATCAAAATATTTATTATATCAAACCAACGATTGAAGGTTTTCAAAATTGGACACTTGACAACAATCAACTGCTGCAACGTTAGAATTTCTTAAGAATCTTTCAAAAATATTATATTTAGTAATATTAATTATGATTTTTGTTTCTCAAATCAATGTAGTTTTTTATTCAACATATAGTAGTAATGTGAAAATCCTATGCCTGCGACTACCAAGTTCAGTATATTCGTTATCAGAACTTAATCTTTTAGCTTCTGTTATCTTTATGATTTCCACGTCAACATCTCACTGTACTTATCCAAGCTTATACTAAAACATCTGTATGAGCAACTCGGATCTACGAGAAGATAGAGGGCTTTCCAAGAAATAATATATAGAGTTTTTATCACGGAAAAAATGGAAGTCCTTTGCCAAACTCGTATAAGGCCGCGACCTGAAGAGTATTAACTCATCCCACATACTAACACAGCACATATTCTTCTATATATTAATTCAAGAAGAAACAAACATAATTATAATATTAATTGTTTTATTTTTTGCTGTAAAAATTTTGCTTTAGCAGGGCCATTTACTTTTGTATTTATACAAAAATTTACTTTATTATAGAAATGGAACTCAAAATATTGTTTCTGTGCTATTTGTACTTTTGAATTACACATTAGTTTTATTGTATTACTAAGATAGACCCTACTGCCCATTTACTGCTTTTTGCTCCCATAGACTTCCCGCTCTTAACCCACAAAAACGAATGGAGTGGACCTATTTTTATTTTTTAAGGGAAGCAAACGAGCTAGCGTGCCGCCTAATGGAAAACAATCAATGTCGCCCATAGACAATCGCAAAACACAGAATATATGTACGTAAAGAATATTATTATTACGTTATTGTGTCACAAATATACTAGTAATGTTCTTGTTCTTATAAATGAAAAGATATAGTGAAAAAAAAAGGGGTGAAAGTGAAAGAAAAATATTATCACTCTCTGAATTAGGGCTATTTCCATCTGTTAATGGGTCCGTTAGACCGCTATTATGGTTTAATTTAATAATTGAACGTTGTTCTCATTCTGTTCTCTAATAAACGACTCAAATTAACCAAATTGTTTCTTTAAAGAATAGTATTAAACACAATTATAAGAGCTAGCTCTACGTTTTGTTAAAATATTCGTCTTGTTCAGTTTTCCATTATAACAATGTAGTTTTAGTGAGGTAAATCCACGGTCCTACAATGGGACCGATTTGACGGGAAAAGTACCACATCCTCACTAGAAATTAGTCGCAAGTGGTAGCACGTATCAAACAAACTTCATAATCAGATAATCCAATCTCCTAGTATTATCTTCATGTACTTTGCAAATTTGCTCTGCAGTCAATTTAAGGACCAGACGATATCCATCTGCTCGAATACGTTTTATAAGAAATCATGCCTTAAAGAGGTTCACATATAATTAGACTTTATTGATATTTTTAGGAATTACTAAACAGAAAAACAAGTTAATGCGAAAAAAGAAATAATTAAATGTCATTCATCTGCCTGTTATAAGATGCAATATGTCATAACAGTATGCTGTAACACTAAAATGCATAGTGTATAGTCAGTAAATTATTAACAATTTTTCTAGTTTTAATTAGGTTTTTGTAATAATATTATTTTTTAAATTTATATATTTCTTTTCTATACACCCCATATACATATGTATGTCCTAATGGGCACGGGAGCTCTTTATTTCTGGAGGAATGAACATTTAACTACCACGCTTGTCCAAGACGTATTGACATCCATACTTTGAATAAATACCAGTTGATGGGGAAGACCGTCTACCTCAGTAAAAACATCCGAAATCTATAACCGATCCGTAATCCAAAACCGTGGAATTTTAAGGCTGTATTGAATAATCGTAGGTTACGAATGCATGAACTATCTACCAACATGTAACAGTCTTACTTTACTTTGAAAATCTACAAAAGAAAATAGATACACTTAATATACTGTTTTAAGACAAGGTCAAATCTCCTCGCAAACTGAAATAATTTAACATCAATAAAAGTTGAATGATTTGAAAGTTGAATGAATGATGTGACTTGTAATATTTTCTAGTTACATTTGCTGTAATTTATCAACGCTAAATAATGGTGAAAGTTAATTATAATCTAGACGAGTGATTTACTCATATGACTGTTAAATATATTTTTGACGTAATATACCTAAAAGTTCAAATCCTCTCTTTCATCACACACACACATATTTATTCATCAGTCTTATTCTACAAGATATGAATATCAATTCCTTTTGTACTATTGTAGCTCATGCACATAAAACAAAGATCTTGTCAAAGAAAAGTAATAAGTTCTCTGTAGGTCGCCGTAAAATGACGTGAAATCTTTATTCGCCTTCCACTTTTACATACATAAGTATGCCCTTACCGCAATAAAATGTACATTTTGTTATGTATCTCTAGCAATTTCAGCATTTCTTGCAGCAACGACGTGTCGCTTTGATTTTCGATTTCGATTCGATTATGTCATTGATGATGAGGATTTGCATAATCCACACCTATTGAATAGAAAATAAAGCAAACGAAGACAATGAAGCGACTCTTGAGACAATCTTATAATTGAAAAAAAAAATTGTTATTTTAACTACTCAGGGTTATTAAATAAAGTAAAAGAAGTAACCCGACCAGCTCAGTGGCAACTTCGCATATCAGCAATTGAGGCTTCCGCCTGGCTATGGTCTGCAATAGCCTACGTGGAGATCTCTTAACAGACTCCGTACACAGGTGGGTCGTTGCAGCATAACATGAGCAAATTGTGCTATACCACACCGCAGTGTGAAGGGTGTGATTGTGGGATCGCACGTCAGTCTATGGAGCATCTGCTCGACTGCTCACTGTGCCCTAACACCTGCGCATTCCAAGATCTTATGGTGGCGAGTGCTGTTGCGATTGCAGTAGTGAATTACTGGGCCGAAAATAAATATAAGTCGAACTATTGACACGAAAAGAAGAAGAAGCTCAATGGCAAATCAACCCCTTCCGAATTCAGTTATTACATATGTAATGGATTCGAGTTTGGGTGCCCCGCCAGTCCACCTTGGATAAATGTGGTGGAGATATTCATTAATCCAAAAATAAGGAGGCCTCGTGTACAGTAGTGGGACTTATATGAGTATGTTTAATTTTTTTTTATATATTCACGCCTATCCCCCGCGGGGTTGGGAGAGACCACAGAGCTCTATCCGCTACCATTAATCGCAGCAAAACGGCTCTCCATTAGTCGCTTTTCGCCCTCGTGAGAATCAGGACGTGACGGGTGGTGAACCACGTCACCGAAATTTTGTTTTTGTTAAAACAAAATGACGTCGTCGTTTTGTTTAAAAATTGCCTCCTTTGAACATTTGGTTTGCCGAAAGTCGTTATAACGATTAAAACGAGACAATACCCTCTAGTTAGTTTTTGTCGTATATAAAACTGTTCAATTAAAACATTTGCTTTCGCCGTAATAATCTCTATTTTCTGTTTTTTAATTGTACAGGAACAATTCCATTAATCTATTTCGCTCACACATTATCTGTCAAACCTATCTGTTTACTCTTTCACTTACAGATATATTGTATTTTTTTTTTCTTTTTCATAATCGCGTTCCGTTTTTTATATGTATATGCATCACATGCCCTTTGAAATTTATATATTTTTTATTACCAATGAACTTTTTTCACACAATATCGTCATACTATTGACAATAAATCGTATTTTATCGAGAACACTATTGCACAACGTTAGAGTCATGGCTTAATTCAGCGTTAGTTCTCAAATTAGTTCAGTATGAACTAGAAATTGGTTCTCAAAACTTTATCAAGTGGTTCGTTGCAAGAGTTACTACATTGAATAAACGCACGTATATATATACTTTAAAACAAATACCTCAATACGCAATGATGTATACACATTTACAGAAAATACACGCTACAAACCGGACTAGCAATTACGGTTGAAGAAATCCACCAGAAAATAAAGCTACTGACATCTGAGCTCTTCGAATTCGCAAACAGATTTAAAAATGCTAGTGGTCTCCCTGGCTCAACATTGAACTGTTTATTTGTGATTCTTTAATTTTTTATATTTATTTTTTGTCTTATATGTATATATAGTCTTTCTCTATATGAAATTTAACTGTGCGAAATCTCACACTCCTGCGTGCACGCAATATGTTTAAAAAGAGTGCTAAATTTTTCCTTCAAGTATTAACCAAATTAAATTAAAAACCAAACCAAATATCCAATTTTAACTTGAGTATGTCAGATAATGAATGGAGTTAGGCTTCATTTTGCGGAAATCCATTACAAAGATGGACAGTCAAACTTTTCGCAAATCTTAGCAAAGTATGTTTGACTATCTTCGAGTATTTCATTAAGAGTTGGCAAAACAAGAAATGATTATTTAATTATGCTTATAATCAACAATATGGCCGTAATTGTCCACCCCTAGATTGTACTACCATTCCTTAATAATAAAATAGTTTTGTCGTAATCCCCATGCGTGGCGATTGGATTGGGATCGCAGGATTTTACTACTATAACCCTACAACATCCGCAAGACGTAATAGGATAAATAAAATTTGAATACAATAAATATCTAAAATGAAAATTTTATACGTTAAACCTACGAAACTGGCGATATATTTTACCTGACATGACAATTTCACGCCGATTTTATTACAAGAACAAAATTATCAGCATTCAGCTGTATGTATTTTATTTTAAAAGGTAAAATTTTCTTCTTTTTTGCTTTCTGATATGTCGCATAGTGAGTAAACTGCCTGGTCAAACATAATAATTTATTTGAATTTGTACGCTTTATAACTACATATTAATACCAGCACAATATCAACAACCAACTGCTAATTTTCTATTACTGATTAGTAATTGTACCAGCGTGATATTACTGAATGTGTAACAACCTCAAACAGATTTTGCAATTTGCAATAAATTTAATCGTTAAACAACAGATATCACTATCAAACACTATAATGTAGCGTATTATTTACGTAACTAGTGTTTAATTTATATGAAGCGTGTCCCTCTAATTCACCTGGGACAAGCGTGGTGGATTAATATATTATACATTCTTCCGGAAACGTAGAGGAAAATAAGCTTCGTCACTGATCTGTGTCTATCGCCTTCGAAATTATCTATCAATGAATGTTCAAAGCCAGAATAAATATATGTATAGCCTACAGGTATTTATTCCGAATCTGGGTTCTCGAACAAGCTTAGTATATCCATATATTTTATCCATTCCTCCCAAAAATTTTGGGGCCCTTGGATAACAGTATAAGCTTTAAACAAAAACAAAACTGTAAAGAATAAAACATCACACTTTTTTATTACAGTCGAGCTTCGGCCAATTATCAATGACGACAATAATAGTCAATAATAAACTTTTTTGTTCCACTTCTGGGCACTAGCTACCACACCAATCGTTATTTGCAATATAAGCGCCACACCAATCGTCATTTGTAATATAATTTTTATTTTTGTAAGCTGTATTTCTTTTTTTTGATATATACATATAATTTAGATTATAGTTTTACTTCTTTGTTCAGTCGTACTTATTATATTTAGTATGCCAATTAGCATAATATAACTAATATATACATGTGTCATAGGAGGAAACTGTCTGCCATAGTGCAGGGTTCGCCCTAGTTCAGCAGTCAGTGAAACAAAATTATAAACTTCTTAATGACCAATAAATATATTATTATTAATATTATAATATTTTTTACGTTATGATTGATTATCTCTTTGTAGAAAGTATTATAATCACTCAAAAAGTCAAAGATTAAACCACCACTCCTAAACTCTCTTTCAATATCACTGTTTCACTTTCCTCGCCAAATCCAAGCCGCCAAACCTCTCATCATCTTACAAATCAACTTTGTACAAAGGTAAGCAAAAGCGTGGTTATAATAAATATATCATGGGCGGTGATGAGTATATACTATCATGCAGCCTGCTACTTTTTTCTCACTCTTCTTTAAAAAAAAGATAAAGCATTACATACAATTATATCAAATGCACATCACACTATATATATATATATATATATATATATATATATATATATATATATATATATATATATATATATATATATATACATATACACAAGGGCCTTATATTTTTAACCATATAAATACCAAATGATAAAACTATACACAAAAGCTTGCGCACCCACTTATTCAGGATTTTACCACTACCTTACACATAAATACATTGTTCATATATAACACACATACATACATATCGTCACGCCTGTTTTCCGTAGGGGTAGGCATAGACCATAGATCTCGATCTGCTGCACTACGTAACAGATGGATATCATATATACATATATGATATATATTTTATTATTAAATATTTACTTAGAGCAGATAGTTCCCGAAATAACCACCCTACCCAGTCCCTCGTTTCACAGAGAGCAGGTAAAATATCATGAAATGAAAGAAATTCTCAAATATTATACGCGTATATTAAGGTGTAGCTAAAAATAAACTCACAGCATACACATTTTCCTTTTAATCTAAGTGATTATTGATTTTTTGTGTCGAAATAAACGATATACATATCTATATTTTTTAACTGTCTGAAGTAAAGTTTGTCCAGTTCTTGATCAATTCTTTATATTGATCGTTGTTAAAGCAATTAACAGTTTTACAAGGCCACGCATGGCATGACCGTTGTGTTTAAGCCCAAATAAAATATTTTTATCGGTCTAAAAAAATTATAAGATTTTTATAGGTAAATGTATTTTTGACGACTGATTCCATCCGTATCCGCATAAAGATATGTATGGATTTATAAATATTTATTCCGAGTCTGGTAACCCCTCCAATCCGCATTTCCTGTCCTCTCCGCCAATCCACGGTCTGCATTGCCAATGGATGCGTGGCTAAGGGCGAGCTTAGTCGCAAGCATGCCGACCGTCCCGAGATCGGGCTCCCACGGGTGCTATGGTGCCTTACCTCAGCATGTGGGGTTTTTTTTTTTTTTTTTTTTTTATGGGATAGGAGGGCAAACGAGCAAGCGTGTCGCCTGATGGAAAGCAATCAACGCCGCCCACGGGCAACCACGACACCGCAGGAGTCGCGGAAGCGTTGCCGGCCTTTTAGGTATGTATGTAGGGGTTCTGCTGGGGCTGACCTCTATCCTCCCTTGCGGCTCGTGGGATTCACTAAGACCAATTTTAATATACTTAATTTGTTGCAAAATGACCGCGACGTGGTTCGCCAGCCGTCACGTCCTGTTTCCGACAAGGGCGAGAAACGACTAATGGAGAGCCGTTTCGCTGCGATGAATGTGAGAGGAAGAATGGATGAAAGGATGGATGAGTGTGGAGGAGGCGGGGAGGGTATGCCGGGATCGTAGCGGATGGAGCTCTGTGGTCTCTGCCAACCCCTGCGGGGAATAGGCGTGAACATATAACAAAAAAATGTATTTTTTCATTGACTTGTTTACAATCTTCTTTTGATCTTGATTTTTTCTTTTTTGACTTGTTTACAAAACGTATTTAACTGCGATGACGTCAATCAAAGTATAAAAAAGAATCATCCTTCTCAGTTAATAGATAGGTACAATTAAGTAGATAAAAAATTCATATATTAGAAACTACACTCACTTTACAACACGTAAATTTCCCATGTCTTGTGTGCTTTTAATACTAAATAATAAGTCATATAGATATACAGACTAGGAAGAAAGACATAGAAATATTTGTACCGGTACGGAAATCCAACCTGTCAGCCTCGGCTCCATAAACGAAAAAAAAACCGCTTCGCCTTTTGGATTACCAAAATCATTTCGTCTTCATTATCGTTGGCTTAAATATTTATTCTTGCACATTTATTTGTCTCTTTTTTAAAACTATTTAAATATTCAATTTTCTTACAAGTACAAACTCTACTATGTTACTTATAAAACAATACTTAGTGCAAGCTTCAAAATTAATTTAGCACGAACTGAAACTTAGCGCACTGAACTTAATCAACTGGTATACTATAAGGCTCCATTTGTGTACCGAAACTGTTTTAAAGCAAACAACTTACTTCAGCAATGTACAAGTCGAAGTTTTATACAATAATGTAAACCGAACTAAACTTTTGTTATGTATCTATATATACTATAAAACGTCAACTTATTTTTATCTTCATAGCATGCACAAAATTAAATGCTATGAATTTCTATGTAATAATCAAAATAACTCACTTTAGCACCCCGTATGATCGATAAATCCTGTACCATTAGAATAAACAAATGGAAATCCGCCGTATTCCTCGTATACAAAGTAATGACCTACCCTCTACTTTTATTAATTATTTATCTTTAGTTTTTCTTGATAATTCTTCTTGGATTCCTCTTAATAATTCTTCCTGGAATCTACTTAATAATTTTCTTACCCCATTTTAATAATTTTTTTATTGTAGCGTGACTCATTTAACATGTATGCAATTACACCGAACATTACATTATGATTCTTCTTGATGATTAAAAATTCTTTATTTTACAAAAATATTTTTATTTTAGAGCCACGCTGCAGACGAGTACTTTGTCAAGAATGGCATAATATTTGTCTGTAGCATGAATGGGACGGCTGGCCCGGGGAAGTACCACAGTCCTGCAGGAAACCGGCGTCTAAGTGGTAGCATAACTACCGCGCTTCGTACGGTGAGCGACTAAGTTCCGGAGACCCGACGGAGGGTGGCCCTCCCACTCCCACAATGACACTTTCCTTAAAGGCCGGTAACGCTTCCGCACTGCTTATGGCACTGCGGATGTCTAAGGGCGGCGCTGATTGATTTCCATCAGGTGACACGCCTGCTCGTTTGCCTTCCTGTCTCATGAAAAATAATTTGATTGAATTTTCCTTAGAAAATAATGTTTTTTGTAAAAATATTACGTTTTCATGGCCAAAAAATGAAGAAAAAAGTAATAGACACGTGTGAAACCGCAGGATACAGCTCGTTAAACAACATAAAATATAATATTATATTATACCTATTTCAAAGTTCCGAATATTCCTTGATCTGTACTCTCAAATACTTAGTGAACAGTGCTGACTTACTATTATAATATTGCAAACTTCAATCTTGACACAAAAGGACTCCAAGGCCGATACCGACCGATCCTTCATAAATGTTACGGGAGACGGGTGTGTAAATTAGGATCACAAATACCTCCTTATAGTAATTGTCTGATCTACCTTTTGAAACATCAGTCACGCAATATTACCGGAATTCTATTTAATAACTTTGCTACTGTGATAACTTTAACGATGGATATTTTGAAATATTCAGTTTTAGGATATTCATGTATTTGTTATAATTAAATTGCTATCAACCATTTAGACCGATTATAGTACCTTACTTTTGTGTTAATCACTTGTGTATGACTAATGTGTTTACAAGATACTAAATCCTATTTTTCCTACAAATACATTAAAATGTTCGATTGGGTAGAAGCGGATTCAGATGAGAGGGTTTCTTCTGTTTGTACCCATATTTATAGCACATATGCATTACCTGCGCAGTTGAAACTTCCGGATTTCTAAGAAGAAATTGTGATATCCGAATTGGATTGGATAACGTTGATTTGAAAAACAGCGTTTAGTAGTTTTCAAGAAACATTGTCATGTTGATTAACTCCACGAAACAGGCTTAGTGGCTCTAGAGCCAAACATTTCGCATCAGAAACAATGACTTCGTTTTATATGAACAGCATGTACCGCATACAGGCAAGGCCAAAAGTGCCCTTGGCATTTATGTATTTTTTTAATCATTTATTAAAAATTAATCAAGGAAAGGGGCTTCTGTACACCGCGAGCAGCATGAAGGTATCATGCCTTAGGGCTAATCCACATTACCTGGATTTCAGTTCAGGAAGGCCAAGAATATTACATTGGGAAAACTGCCTGTAATTATTTTAAACTAGCCATAGAATGGTTATACTACCATGGACCATTTGTCAATTAGCATCTCATGCGAGTGCTGTTTTGTTTTTTTTCTTTATAACATATTAAATGTTTCATACCATATTAAACCTTTTTGCTACGGCATACATAAACTTAATTTTTTCGTTATACCGTCTTACTGTGATGTGATGAGGTATGGGTCTATGTGGGTGCATGAGCACAAATTTTCGTATGTATTGTTTATAATAAACAATACTAATGAATTATCAGTTTTATTTAATTACATTTTTTTATTGGTGACTTGGCTTGTGACTTGGATGATAGTGTCCGTAACTGATTGAAATCTTATATGTGTATTTAAAATAATTTATCTCGAATAAACGAATGTTACATAAGGCATCATGTAATATTTGTAGATAGATAATTTTTCACATCACTAAATTGCATTTAAAAACCTGGAAAAGGTAATTCTATTCTTCAGGATAAAAAATAATTATATTATCAAAAGCATAAAAAACATTAAGAGAATTAAGTATCAAAACGAATTTTTATTTAACTTTTTTCTTTATATAATTAGACTAATATATTCGTCAGTGTATTATTAATAGTATATTTCATAACTTGAAATGTTAGACATATATACAAACAAAATTATTTATTTGACTTCTATACTTACATCTGTTGTACTACTTAAATAAAATTATATGAGGAACACATTGTTCAAGAAAATTACCTAATAGTTCTTATGTTACGCAATAGATGGCAGAGTATTAAAATGAATAAAGCGACATCTATGTTTTTCAATCATAGCTATCACAATGTATGTACGTATAAAAATTGTTAAAAGCATACAATAGATGGGAAATCACATTGTTTTTATAAAATTTTTCTGTATTCTATATTTCAAAAATATTTTCTCAAATTTCAATAAATATTTTTGATTCCAGCTTTAGTCTGACATTTTTTTGACTCTTCATTATTCTAAAAGTAAATAAATGAATTCTTGTAATTAAAAATACTCTCTTATTTTTATTGAAATTTAGGCCACCAAGAAAGCGCGAAAAACGGATAATGGCACAGTATCGCAATTTTCACATGTCCTAAACAAAAAAAGAAAACATTACAAAAATTATCTAAACATACATTTAAATGTTTCTGGAAGAAAAAGTAATATAAATTAAAGCGAAGCACTAATAACAATATTAGTAACTACATACGTATAGTTACTTAAACAGTAATTAATTAGCTCTAAAGTTTTTGTTGTTGTCTTCTAGTTACATGGATTTCAAGGAGGAAATGGAATATGAGACAGATGCAAAAACATTCCAAGGTGAGAAAAGTGATGCAATTTACAAGAAGCTAACAAACTGTAACTAAATCCGCCTCATTATTTTATAACAAACAACATGGAACAAACTAACAATAGCTGTCTATTTATAAAACACTCTCACCAAATTACCTCTATTCACTAGTATAGCAGTATCTACATCTCATAATTGAAATAGAAAGTACCAATGTTCTATTCCATTAAAATCCTATTAAATGTAAACTAAAAATATCGTTACTGTTTGGAAATACAAAATTTCGTCTTCAATTATCTTCGCAAATAAATAAGAGGCAGGAAACAAGACGGTTACTAATGACATATGAGAGAAATCATGAAATACTGACACCAATCTACGTTGTGACCCTCAGATTTGACCTGAAACTGTCTTATAAGGTATCTTCCCGTTATTCATTCACTGTAAGTAGAGGGTATACTTATAGTAGATATATAGAATAGTCGAAATAGATACATATCGTATACGGTACCTAAATTGTGTTGTTTATTCAATATATATTATCTATTTTAATCATTAGGAACTCAAAACCCTCAACTACACAAAACAATATAAAAGTAAATTTATAATTTACTAAATATTTAAAGGCTTATATGTACGTTTTAAAATTAACAAACAGAATGGATCTAACGTCAATATGAGGCAACCCGCAGTTTATTGACGTCGAGCGCAATTCTAGGTCATTGAACGAGATAGCATTAAATAAAATTATGTCAAGTTATTTGCAACTTTTTACGCCACTCGACACATTCTATTTCATAAATCTTCATTATCATAAACCTTAAAATTCCTCCACTGAAGACGAAACTATTGTGCCTATTTGGTATTGGTGGAATTTCCAAACTTTGAAATCCGCTGAAATTCGTTGACATTCCTCTTTTCAACCACGGTTTAAACCCATATGAAAGTAAAAGTTAAAGAATCTAGCACTGCGGAGTGATTGTCTTATCTTTCAACGTCTCTTGTCACTTTTACCATGGATAACGCTCCGCAGAATTCACAATAATAATTACTACCGTTGAATTCTACTACTGCATGACTCCAATCCAAATAGTAGGAATGAAAAGTTTAATTCCTACTATTTGGATAAGCGACGATCCAGTACAGTGCGTTTTTCTTGATACTTCTTTCGACACTACCACTGTTATATCCGCATCAATATGCCTATGGTGTTGCAAAACTCTATAGGCGACGTTAACTGTTTTCCATCAGGTAGGTATCACGCTTGCTCATTTGCCTTCATTTTCCATATAAAAACCTTGCTAAATACTGTAGTTTTCCTAGAAAGATATAAATATTGTTGCGTAAAAAATTTCGAATAACAATTTAAGAACCTTTACGGTATTTCAACGAAAAACTTAAGAGCTATAATGTGCAACAACCTCTTATGATAAATATTAGCTACCATTTCAATTATAAAATGTTGCAAACATCACTTCTACTACGATACCGTATTCTAATCTATCGTAAGCTTGATTTGCACAAGTTAATGACTTCAATGGGGCCCAGTTGGTATTTTTTTAATAGTAAACAGGTACAATAAACTCTGATTCCATCGCTACATTGCTCTTGAATAATAATGAATCGTTTCAATAATTGTTTCAACGTATGCACCGTGTCTAGTTGTGAACGGCCTCTGATGACCAAGCCCAAGTTATGACCTTCGGCTTGGTCCTCCCACGTATTGAGTCATCGTCGCCCACCTATCCGTTAATCCCCCGGTTACAGCATTATCATTTTTGCATTAATATTCACAGCTTTCTTAGCCTTCAACGCCATATTTTGGTGCCTACTTAGGATGTCACGCGACGGTTTGTAAATGTTTAATTTACATTCATTATACTTGCTATATACTATAATATATTGTTGATTTTTCAGATATTATCGACGGTGGTTAAGGCTCCTTCTTTTGGCATTGGGTCTGGTTAATTTAGTAAAAATTAAATTTATTTGACAGTTTATTTGACATTAATTTTTCCTTTCTCTAATTATTCTATGCAGTCTTGTAAAGTTAGATATGGTCATCAGTTCGAGTTGTGACTTACTTCGCAATCCGGTTTCATTCCTTTCTTTTGTCTATTTTATTTATTTACCATTTATCTCCTGCGTTCTTGTTAATTTTCTTCCGATCTTTAAGCTTTGATTCTATTGAGTAGGAAAAAGCTTGAAATTTGCTTTTCCTATTAAATTTCCACTACTTTATTAAATTTGTCAAGTTACTAAGATTGTTTAATAAGTAATAATAATTTACCATTTAATATAGGTTTAATTTAATATAGGTTTAATTTAATATAGGTTGGACTTACTATTTTTAATGAACAATGAAATATATTATTCTGCTTAAATATAGGTAAACGGCGAGTAAAAACCTGTAGAATCATCATTAACCTACAGCAGTTCATTTTTAAACATAGCTATATACAACATAACAATCTTGGCTATATATTCGTACATGAGTAGTTTCTACTACAAGCCGCACCGTGCAAATGATTATTTTACTAGGCGACATCCCAAACTTTCTTCACCAAAGCGCAAAATCATAGTTAAAACATCATCATAGTTTCCGTTCTTTTCTAACTATTCATTAGCCGCTTAACGAAAACCTCAAACAACAATAATCTCCTTTAATTTAAGCCGTTACACGGATACTCATGGTTTATGTATACAGGGATCTCGGAACTTTACGACGTCCGGTTGTTAAGTCTGCGGACGCCAATGGGGATCCAAAATGAGTCTGTGCAAATGCTGTCCACGCAACAGCCAACCCCGCTGATGCCGATCAGATAATAAGTACGTGTTTAGTCCCCTCCCCTCCGCTCATGCCCATTTAGTTCGTTCCGTAAGTAAATAAAAAAATGAATGACATGTGCAAATTTTAGTAACGTTATGGTTGATAAATTTATTTAATATAAATAACCAATTGTTAAGTAAAATAAGTTACAAAACGAAATAAATTTTAATAACAGAATTTTTAAATAAACCAATATCAAAAATAAATCCTTGGAAAATAAGTTTTATTTCATTTAATAACAATAACCAATTGTTCAGTAGGTAATATAAGTTACAAAACAATAAAACTTTAATGCCAGATTTTTTAAATATACCTACATTAAAAATAAATCCTTTGAAAATAAGGTTTATTTTATTTAATATCAATAACCAATTGTACAGTAATATAAGTTACAAAACAATAAAACGTAAATACCAGATTTTTTAAATATATACATATATTAAAAATAAATCCTTTGAAAATAAGTTTCTTTCAATACATTTTTCTTCTAGTGCTGGCACCGACCAGAGATTTTACAATCATTTGCTGAAAAAAGCCACGAAGTAATTTTATTAGAACACCAGCGCAAATTGTGTATGCATGATATTCTTCATCTGCCAGGCCTCCTTCTACCCTGGATCTTGACTTGTATGATAAATCTCAAAATATGCAAACTAAAAACTGATTATTTTAAATGTAAAAATTTATTAAGTCTAACAAACGGTGAATAACACTAAAGAATACCATGTCGATGTAAGGTCTTTATACTTGCCATTAGGAACAACATCCACTAAAGCAATGTTTCGAGCGCAAATATATCACAAAAGAAATAAAGAAACGTAATGGTTATAACTGAAGTATAAGATATTTCCTATTATATATTAATATTATATTGTTAAGCAACGCAAAAAGGTGATTGTGCGTTTTATTTCTTCTTATAAAAATGTATATTGGACATCATCATAGACTGCGGGCTTCCAGCCCGCGGCCCCAGAATTCGATAAAGCTGTTAAAACTGATAAGCTACCAGCATTACCGTCTTGTGTGTGTGTGTGTGTGTCTGTGTGTGTATACAATAATTTACATATAAAGGCTACTTACTGTTCCTACATACTACATACATATCTGAGTGACGGCTCTTGCGTACGAACCGAGGATCGTCGCTCCATCTATTCCATCCGCTGATCTGATATTTGCTCCCATAGTCGCGTTGTACGATACCCGCTCAGAAAAATGCGGTGGCCCTATTTTATACTAAGAAACACATAGCAGAACTTTTTTGATTGAATTGTAGAATAATCCCGTGGCCGTGGGGATTATTCTACAATTATAGTCGACGATTTTAACCCTGATAGCAATAAAGGGAAAAGAGAATATATAATGTCCTAAAAATCTAGCATCACTGAACTAAACGTGACTTCACTATTGTGGACGACGACCTTTACATCATACTTCGCCGCACCGATTAATTGATGGTACAGTTCGCTTAAAGACTGGTATTAAGAACACGCTCCATTTATTGCTTAATCAATTATTTCGATGCTAAAACAATTAAAATATTACTCATAGTATCCGTTAAGTTCTAATATAAAATTAGTTTCACTTCACCATTTCACAATAATTGTCTTTCTGTTACGGCCGTTAGTTATAAATGGTATATCAAAATTCTTCTTTCAAATTTCTTCTTTCAAATTCTTGTGGCCTTTTTAATTCCATCGCAAGGCAAATGAGCAAGCGTGTTGCCTGATGGGGAAACAACGTTACGCAAAGACATCTGCAGCACCAAGACATTTCAGAAGTGTTGAAGCGCCTTAGCGATATGTTTAAGCTTGTTTTTTGAAAATACCTCATTTGTCGTAACGGTTTGAAAATACCATAAAAGGTATCTGTAATAACTAAAGACCTTACTAAAAATATGCTTTTACCACCGTTCTTCATCATAACTTAACAAAATCTAACCCTATATTTAATGGAAATCATCAAATTCAACGATAAATCTCAATACAAAAATAATGTACGCACTATAACTTGTATTGTAAATAAATTATCCTCCTACTGAACTCTACGTTACCTAACATTGGACAATTATTGAAGTCAAATTTATATATTATACAAAAGACATGCCTATTAAAAATCCATTCAGACCGCAGCCTTTAAAACAACAAGATCCATATCAGCTGTCTATCAACCTGCAGTCACTACGACCAAAACAATCTGTCTATTGCAAAGCATAGTTCCGAGCGATTTCTACTTCTAATATAAGACAAACACTCAATTCGAATTAGGGATGGCAATTTTTGTAATACGACCTAAATGGCTCAGATGCGAAGTCTGCGTCTTCAAATTCAATGTTCACGTGTCTCATTCCCTCATTATATATGGGTATGACTTACAGGTATTTATTTTTCGTTTGAATATATCTCAGTAATAAAACTCATTGGCATTTATTAGATAAACAGCAACATATTTTAAACATAATGCCCTGGTTTGTAAGACGAAACTACGAACATTGTTTATCTATGCAGCATTTAGCATTATTTACGAGTTAACGAACTGAAGTAGCAATGGGCTAATCACGTTTGGAAAACCGACAAACGTTAGAGTATACAAGTACTGAAGTGAAATCCGCTTTTAACCAAAAATAGTCTAAGATACTCCTCGGTCAAATAAAAAAATAATCTGCACAGTACGACTGGCAGAAAGTAGTTGCATGTAGCCAAAGATGGAGCTAGGTGACGTATCATTAGGGAGGCTTATGTCCGGTAGCAGATTACCGCAGCCTTACGATGATGTATCATCATCATAACACGAACAAACTAGGGAAGTTTTAATCTATATAATTATCTCATGAAGACTATACCAGTATGTAGAATGTAACAACAATATAAAAAAAACACAGTACCTTTAATACTAAAAAGCACACAAATCACAAGTAAGGAAACGAGCGGATTTCGACCTAATACTTATAGGCTATACAATCTATCTTGATGCGTGAATCGAACTCACAACTTACAATTTAGAAAACGCGCCAAAACACTATATGGGTCCTCGTACTAAGTCGTCATTATTTTTTTTTGTTGATTTTGCACATCTTATTCGTCACGCTTAATCAATAACAATATTTTTTTCCACAGACCACATGTTCCATTGCTGGGAACGGGCCTCCTCATTTATGGAGGAATGGACAATAACTCACCACGCTAATACATGATGGATTGGCAGGGCACCCACATTCGGAAAAAAATTATGTGTAGGCCATAAAAATATATATTTATTCCGATGCGGGAATCGAACCGGCTAGCATTGAATCTGTAAGCGATAAACAACATTAGTGTCAGTATACCTGCTCATTCATTTCGTATCTATTAATCAACAACACTTAATTACATGTTGATAATCCGACACCCCTAGATACGAGGCTCGTATCAGTCAATGAGAAGTGTAGAACCGCGCGGTCAGTTTTCTAATAAGACAGCGTGTTACGAAACATCGGTGATGTTATTCAACAACGTCATATACCGGCGACAATCGTTGATTGACATCGGCCGTGGACTATCGTCCGGTGTTTTCTCCAAACGATGTTGCTCGTTTACATTCCTATAGGCGTTAAGTATACTAGCGAAATGAATGAAAGCGCCGTAGCCATACTTATATCGGCGTATTCTTGTGATATATAGTGTTTATATGACTCTTGGCATCGGTGCCATGGACATCATCATACAAAACGTATTAATTAAAGTGCACACTTAATAAAATGATAATTTAGGTGTGATGTCAGCTTAAGAATTGAACCCACCATCTGTCTTAATACGAATGCTGTAAATGTCAACCCAGAGAAAAGAATGTGTAAGAAGTTTCATACAATACATTTATTTTTATGGTCCTACGTCCCCAAGGTGGGGAAGAGGGCGTCCACAGTATTTCTCCATTGCGATCGGTCTTGAGCGACGCGCTTCACTTCACGCCACGTCAACCCGATGAATTCTCTGCCGATACGGAGCGCTTCCAGGTGTGTTTGGGTCGGCTTCGTTTCCTTTCCCTTGAGGAGTCCAATCCAGCGCCTGTCTGGGAATGTGATAGGGGTTCCTACGTAGAGTATGGCCTATCCAAGTCCACTTGCGGCGATTGAAGACAACACACAAGATTTGAAGTTCAATCGGCGGTTCGTGACAAAGATCCTGTAGGCATTCGTTGGTTATTTTCTCGGGCTAGAAACAGAATACACTAAATACCCTTTATTATTTTATTGTTTCACAAATCAGACAATTTATATTTACAACTGACATAGTTTTAAATTATATCACAAAGATGACTCGATGTCTTAAACCTGTAGTTATGTAGATTATTTCATTTAACATCAGAATTACATTGACATAGTAGTTAGATCTAGTGTCGGTTAGGCAAACGTATTGTGAAATGCACTCGGAATGAAATGGAGCATCGATATGCATGCGTAGGAAGAACACAAACTACGACTGGAAGAGATATGCGTTCAAAATTGGACTGCCGCGGGCTGATGATGATGATATTGGAAACAAATAACACAGATGTAAAAGATGCAATTTAGCTTAACTGTTGCAAGCACGGGAAAATAATATAAATATCTCCGTATATAAAAATTAATATAATAAATATCCATCAAAACAGTTTTATAGTTCGCGCAAAAATATTTTTTTTAAATATATACATCTATACTGTGTATATAGTGTAATAGTATAGTGTGTATATAGTATAGTGTTAAGTCCACAACGTGTTTTTAAAATAGATAAGCAATACATCCCTGTTGCATTAACTTTCTCCCCAAATGCATTATTAATACATCTTTTACATTATCACAATAACAGCATACAAAACTACATCTGTTTGATCTAGAAAGGTAGTGACAACATTGTCCGCCTCCGCATTGTCAAGGACAATGTTGTATTATTGAATGATTCCTAAAAAGGAGAGCATATCAATTCGGTATCTTATTTGTTAAGTAAGTCGTAGTTAAATAAGAATAAATTTTATTTAAATTTACACTGATAATTTATTTATCCATTCTAAATATGAAGAAAATCATTTTTGCGAATATTATATAATGGCAAGAAATACACAAGCGCCGTTCTAGATTTTCAATAGCTTATAAAACAAACATAAAAATATGTTATTTTTCATAGTTTCATAGAAATTGAGGAGTTTTGCAGAAATTCTCACACTTGGAAAGTGAATTAAAGAAAAAAGATTGGTTTATAACTCAGGTAGACGCTGCCCATTTACTGATACATATTGCCATAGTCGCTTAGTACCACATCCACAGGAAGAACCATTTCTTTTGTTGGTCCTATTCTGTGCCGAAAATTACAAAGCAAATTACACATTTTTTTTACTAAAAATCTGTACACTACATTCTTCATTTCACTTTTGGGCTGACAAACATTTACATTTGTATGATTGTTAATGACTATTTGGATTTTTACAATCATTTACACACATGCAATATACAATGTTTTAAAGTTTAATTCTAAGTCATATTAACAAAATTCTTAAAACCTCTGTCAATATTAAATATCAAAAATCAAAGATTTACTTAATAATAATATTTCTTTTTTATTATTTTAAATAGATAGATAGTAAAATTGATTCCTACATTTGGGTTTACATTTCTTACACATTTTACATTATTTCTTACATTTGGATATACAATATAATTTGGGATCAAAGTTCTCGTCCATATATCAGGTAACACGTTCCGCCGTCATTTAAGAAAAAACAAACAACGCTTACTTTGCGGTACAGTTACGTTGATTTACTTATTTCAATTTGAATGTCGAATTCTTTCTCTTCATTATGGGAAACTAGGGAAATCGTTCTATCAGACGTATTTATTATAAAGAATCCAATTACATGGGGCTAATATATCAAACAATTTGCGAGGCGAGACAATGGCGCTTGCTTTGCGATTTGGTAACAGATTTGAGAGGATCTTCCATCATGCGGAACGAAACACAGTTTATTGGATCTAAATCTTTATGATGCAGGCGTTTGTGCTCATTGTCGTATGCATCGAAAAGAAAGAACTGCAATCGTATACTCGCGTGTAGATCGCTTTCAAACGCACGGAATATAATAGGCGTGCAGACGATCTATAAATTTAACTCATCTGATCTAGAACTGTCACTCTCGTGTCGAAGAAGGTGTAATGCAGATTTCTGTCTATTTAATGTAGATTTAATTCATTGTAAACAATGATGAATGTGCCGTCAAGACATAATTTTAGATAACTCCACATCATCACCATATACAGTCAGATTTTGACTTATTTATTTAGTGATTATCTAATTTAATTAATCAGCAGCATATTTATTTAATAAAATAAAAAATATATTGATTTTAACTCCATCTTATAAGCAACTACGTTGACGATACCTCATTAGACCAGGTCTCGAATTGGGGTCAGCGTAATCTAATCGAATTCAACCCCAATAAGACACAAGTTTGCGCGTTTTCTACCAAAAAAATTCCCTTTGTCGTAGCTCCTCGCTTTGGAGACACTCCCCTCAATCTTAAGCCATATATCGGAATTCTTGGAGTTGACATATCGCATGATGTCCAGTTCCGCGGCCATCTGGAAGAAAAGGCCAAGCTGGCCTCGAAAAAGCTGGGTGTGCTCAGTAGAGCGAGACAATATTTCACATCTGGCCATTGCCTCCAACTATACAAGGCACAAGTCAGGCCACACATGGAATACTGTTCTCACCTCTGGGCCGGGGCTCCCCAGTATCAACTTCTTCCTTTTGATCGCATTCAAAGTCGTGCGATCCGAATCGTCGATGACCAAGATCTCACCGATCGGCTTGATTCTCTAGCGCTGCGGAGAGATGTCTCATCTCTCAGCATTTTTTACCGCCTTTATCATAGGGAGTGCTCCGAGGAATTGTTTGGAATAATTCCCGCCGCGGAATTCCACAACCGCACAACTCGCCGTAAAGAAAAATTTCATCCCCACCACCTGGATGAGTGGCGATCTACTACGGTGCGTTTCGCTCGTAACTTCTTTCCACGCACCACCAGTTTGTGGAATCAGTTACCCTCGGCGGTCTTTCCGAACCGTTACGACATTGGAACCTTCAAAAAACAAGCCTATACATACCTAAAAGGCCGGCAACGCTTCCGCGACTCCTGCGGTGTCGCGGTTGCCCGTGGGCGGCGTTGATTGCTTTCCATCAGGCGACACGCTTGCTCGTTTGCCCTCCTATCCCATAAAAAAAAAAAAAAAAAAACGATAATAAAAGTCACGTATACCTTGAAATAAACATTTTTTATCGTCATCCTTTATCAGCCAACTTGAACGTAGACATCTCACGTTGACCACGTAGTATATTATAACGTAACCGTGATACAAATGTGTCTTGCTTTGCCTGTATTAGTCTTAGTTTAACCCTAAGAATATATTTTACATTATACTACGTATCTTGACGCTATGCAGGTGCGATTCATGTTTCAATAACAAGATGCCCATTTTATTTTATAATATCGAATGTGCTCGTAACATATCTATAATTTCATTTTTCTTTTTCATTCATACGGTTTATGCGGCGGAGTGCGGTTAGTGAATAGGATGCCTCTGTCTAGAAAATTAAACTTGGTAGAACAAAAGTGTTTTTTTCTACCAAGTTTAATTTTCTAGACAGGTTACCCACCAATTATGTTTCACAAAAAAATGTGATATTAAAAAACGAAATATCTGAATTTAATAAAAGGAAAGTAAAAGGACTGACTTACTGGAAATTTATCATGAATCAACTCAATATCGCTAATTTTTAAACTTGATTGAATCAAATATTATAATAATCAAAATTTGATTATCATTTCTAAGAATCTATATCCTAAGAAAGAAGATAAGTTACCTTCTTTTAATTATAATATATTGAAACATTTTACTATTTGTCGCCGCTAACTAACAAAAGGAAGAACGAACATTATTCCAATCACGACATCATCCACGATGCCTGACTTGATTAATAAATACTATTCGCAAAAATCATGATTATATCTAAATTAATTCGGCAACTTTTGTGCTAAACTTCAAAGAGGCCCGCTAAAAGAGCGTGAATAAAAGATGCATACAGAATATTTATGAAGCAGAAAACAAACAAACCACTAAATTTGGTTCTTGAAACGGTTTTGGGCGATATTTTACGCGCAATGATCTTTTTACGGGTTCTTTACCTAGTTATTCGTCTTCGTGGCGTTCAATCGGTCGGAACATATGGCTGCAAATCGCCCAGAAATAGTTTCTTGATGACGTATGTGATGTTTTCAAACATATGGGTATTCCTTGATATTTTTATATTAAGGCAATATCATTCTGCGTTTTTACTATATGGTGCCTGGTATATAATAGGGCACTCTATAATACCCGTGAGTAGACGACAATTGCGATAAATATCTAGAAAGCAGCGTCTTGTTCAGTAATTACGGCCAATCTGTTATCATGGATCCGCCAGCTAAGCATGAGGATTCACTTATGAGGACATACATGAGTACGGGCAGTGCTAGTCCCCATATATATATACATATACGTAGTATATATATATATATATATATATATATATATATATATATATATATATATATATATATATATATATATATATATATATTATAAAACCTCATAATTACTAATGTCAGCGATCACACCATCAACATCGATCTGTTGTTTTTGACAGTTGCTTTACCTTACTCAAATACTCTCCAGCTGTACTGTAATCGTTTTAAATGTTTTGCTATTAACTTTATTTTATTTATTTTTACTGTACATTTTTGGTACTTAATACAGGGCGGATTTAATCCCCAAAGGCATTTGCCAGTCAACTGTTGGGTCGGTAGAAAAGATAATAAAAATTATATAATTAAATATATATATAAGTACCTATGTATAGATAAACTTAATATATAGATAACTGTAATATTTTTACCTTCTTGTTTATTTTCTCTCTATTATCCATCGTCCATCTAACATCTCTCTATTATCTATCCAGCTCCATCCGCTACCATTCATCGCAGCGAAACGGCTCTCCATTGGTCGCTTCTCGCCCTCGTGAGAATCAGGACGTGTGGGCGAATCGGGTGGCGAACCACGTCGCTGTCATTTTTCAAGAAATTAGGTATATTAATTCGTGGCGGAGAGGAAGGGAAAGGATAGAGAAGAAAGGAAACGGCAGGAACGGAAATGCGGATTGGGGGGGGGGTGTTACCAGACTCGGAATAAATATATGAATATTTATAATATTTATTCCGATGCGGGAATCAAACCCGTGACCATTGACTCCGTGGGCGGAGGGCCCCGCCACTGAGCCAATCTTTAAAAATTATAATAATCGTTAAACTTAATACGTTTCAACGATATCGAATGTGCTCGTAATTTCTCTTTGAACTATCAATCAATAATTTAATATTTTTTCTTTCTTTTTGGTACGGTTTAAGTGGCAGTGTTCGGTTAGCGAAAAGGATGCTTGTTGTTCGTTGTTCAGTGCGCAAGCGCACCCATAAGAAACCACAGTTTTCAAGACTGCGCGTAGATAATATTACATCAATCCTGATATTTTATGTAGCTTACTTGCATGTATCAAACGTTTAGCTAAGTTTCACTCTTTACTTGCTTCAAATATGTTCATTTCCTGTAACTTAATACAAACTTTCTTAGTATTGAAATATTAGCTTTTTTATATTTTATTTGTCTTGTATAGCTGGTTAATTGGAAAGACTTACTCTTATTATGAATCATAGTTTCTAATATAAATTTTATTAGTAATTGAAATCTTATAGTTGTAAAGACTAAATATTTATGTTCGCCAGTTATTGCGAAAGAATGTTCTACACTACGTTTCATTTAAGATGTAATTAAGTCTTTCAACAAAAATTTCTTTGCTAATATCCAAGAAAATTACGTAAAAAACTACTTATTTTTCAAATGAATAAGATTTCGGTATATCCATTGCATTCTGTCTGTATGTGTGAGAATTTCTGTGACTCTTCTGTATTTGATCAAAAAGATCATTTTAAAAAAAATAGAATTTTTAAACTCACACCTAACACGCCTTGCTAGCGAGTTCGCTCGCTGACATTTTACCAATTTCTCCTGTTGGTTTTTGTTAAGGGACTAAATTTCGTATCCGTAGGTTAAACATGCATTGAAAGTTTTTTCTTTTTATATGCATATTAGATCTGTACTAAAAAATTGTAAAAAAAATACTAAGTTTGAAATCTTAAAAACCATTAAAAACTGTTTTACTTTAGTTCAGTGTTCCATACTACAACATCTATTATACCGTTTCAATCGGTTTATTAATAATACATAAGTACGTAACGCAGAACTCAAAAGCCAACGATAAAAGAAGAGCCAATTGAGAAAGTTCCGACATTTCAAAGGAGATTACATTCTTGATTTGACTAAACGATTTCCACACGGCAAACAGTACCGTAACGTAACACACCACCAAACGAGCCGCCTAACGAACTGTGACCCTAACGACGACATTCGATATACAGTTACGACGAACACATTGACATCAAGAATTATTTCTTAATATAAAAAAAGATTTTTATTTTGTATCGCACGATAGCGTGCCAGCCGTGTACTGCTACAACGACACCCGGGATCTTTCTTCAAGTCAAATTAATTTATTTTTCTATTCATTGTACATTTATATGATATCGTATTCATACTTTATTCAAACTTTACATTTTATATCTCAATATATATAATTTCAATTTCTTATTCCGAATGGGTCATAACGACGTCAGTTGAACTAATGCTTGTGTTTTAATATTTGTACATTACAATAAAAATATTTGTTTGAATCTGGGTGTTTGACTAGATGGGGCTAAATATATAAAACGTTTTATTGTTTGTTATTTCATTATATTCTCCAGTATCATCGGAGCAACGATCGGCGTACTGTGGCTAGCAGAAACTCACCGTAGTCGTCAAATATAAGGTTGTGTAGGGCGTCTAGAGGAAGACCTCCAGCAGTAGACAATGTGTATGATAGTTGATTACAACTGTGGTAAAGGGTTCCGCATCTGACATGCGATTTATATTCATAGCCCAACTCTTGAATTCCATATTATTTGCGATATTATAATAAAAATATCGCGATAATGAAATCGAACCCACAACCTTTGATTCAGAAATTGGTACTTCGAGACGACACTTCGCCATATAAACCGTCGATTAAAATTGAGAATGTGAACAAAGCAAAAAAGTGTACTAGGATCGTAGCACAAGGAGGTCTATGGTCTCTTCCTACTCCTACGGAAAATAGGCGTAATCTTATATATATGAGTATATACAATCATGTAATATTACAATGGTTATTAAACCAGTTAATTTAACAATAAAATTCACATCAATCAATCATATCAAAATACGGTTCAGGTTTTATCCTAATGAATTATAATAGTTCGAGTTAAAAACACTTTGTACCTCTATTGTACAATATCACTAATATACTTAAAGTAAATTATGAATAAAATGTTCAGCTAACATCCGCTATTAGAATATGTTTTAAAACGGAAGAGCTCAATGTCCGACACGCGGTCCCGGACAAGTGTGGACAATGAGGAATATGTCGACGCATTCGCCGACAAAGGAACGAGCCATGACCGGAGAGTTATTAGTCAGTCGCTCGCTCTGCCCCGCTCTTGCATATCAATGAGACAAAGCTTTTACACGTCTCTCTAACACGATGCCATGTTGACTCGTGCGAGCAACCAACTAGAATTAACACGAAACTTCTTAGCGTTAGGCATCTGATTTTTTTCAAATAAATTGAGATGTAAATAACTGTAACCGTATCTTACTGCTTCGACTCATCCTCAACCCATGCGTGCATGCACCCCTCGTCTGCATGGGATATGTTCTCCTGATAAACGAACAAGGCAAATGACGACCGCAGTGAGTCTGGGACAAGCCTATTTCCTACAGCCAGCTGTTTGAAATATGTATTTTGTAAGTTCTAATTCAGAAATCAGGCTTATCCCGATTTCGCATTTTTAATCACTGTTCTTCGCATCGAAATAAAATTGGTATCCAGGTATTTATAAGCGTAGTGCATATAAATACCTGATAAATATACATTCTGCTTATAAATATATATTCTTTCATATATATGGGCTGTATATGAAACGTTCTAATTTGTAAGTATCAGTAGTCCATCCATAACTTGTTGTTTCAGCACTTGCTGATGTAGCAAGTAAAGTATCAACAAAAAATTCAACAATATGTATAGTGCTGTTCGAGAAAGTAATGAGGAAAATTTATTCAATTCGTTTCAATAAAAAATAAACCGTGAAATCATCTCAAAAGCGTAGGTATGAGTATGTCTTCCATACAGGTGCATAAAAGAAAGTTAAAAAACGTATGTGTCTTGTATTACGAAGCCCTTACGTTAAATTTATTGACGGCACTCGTATATTCGGACCTACACGTTCTCTCTAATATACCACAAGATTTACGACCAGTGTTAATATTTCACTTTCACAACGCTTTTATTATGTTGTAGAGCCACGCTGTCGGCAAAGTTCTATCAAAAAAATTTAAAAGTGCCAAAATTTTTGTGGTAGTTTTTTGTCTATAGCATGAACTAGTCGATTCATCCAGTAGTATATGGACAGTCAAAAGTTTTACTTAGCTAAGATCCGCGACAAGCAAAACAATAACAGAAAATTAATAATGTGTGTTTTTCCGTTGGGTTTAGTGGATTATTTGGAACTTTAAACCAAAAACTAGTAGTAGTTTTACAACAGCTCTTCATTCAAGGGCACGTTGATAGTTTGAGGCCAAACTCCTGTCGGTTACCTTTCAAGTTAAGTAGACAAGCAGGGTTTTCTAGCGAGCAAGGTGCATATATCATGCCTTTGTCCTATTCATATATAATATCCACTGTATGGACTATTGAAAATGTTCTCCAGGTGTAGCTTTTCCCTGTGTGGACTGTGACCACAAGAATTAGGATCATAGCATATCGACTTAGCAAATTTGTAATTTTTATTAAATTACAGATTCTGCAATTTACCAGAATTGTCAGAATCTGTGTGAATTTTAAGTATAAGTTTATAAGGCAATGACCACCATAATTCTAAAATGATTCGCGTTACATGGAAGTGAAATCGAATGCACATTTCATTCGGCTATCACAAAGCCAAAAAGCCAATTAATGGCTAAAAACATATCATCATATAAATAAAAATGAATGTTTCTTTATGTTTTTTCTCTATGCATTTTTAAACCATTCATCCGATCGTTATGAAACTTTAAGTTTTTCTTCGCCCACGACGTTATTGGCCAAAAAAATATTTCTCTTTATATGTTTGTGTTTTCTTCTTTACGTAGTATTATAACGTACGGCGAGTACAGCTAGTTATTTTATAAAGTAATAGTCAGTTAAATCTTATCGGTAGATTTTTGTTTAATATCATCATCATCATCAATACAGCGATAACATTCCGCTACTAGGCGTGGACCTCCCTCAAAATTGAGGGGTGTTGCCATAAGTTTGTGGTCGAAATTGGAAATTTTTTAATTTTTTTTTAATATACAAACAATTTCTACACTCTGATATAATCATTTGATGCACTTTAAATAATAAAAAAAATATTTTCATAATCATCAGAAGAGAAGAGTTTCACCAAATTCAGTAGGTTATATTGTAGTATGCATGCACTATATAGAGTATATATTGTGATGAAATGTATTGAGGCCATCACGATAAAATGTGTATTGGTATGTTTATAGTGAACGAATAGAGAGGGTACCATGTGTGAATCATAAATAAGTTTTAGTTGGTCGTTGAACGTTTCCCACATAATTATAGCGGCGCTGGCGCGGCTGGATTCGCCGGCTGTGACTCACAACCGTTCGAGGTCAAGAGCATGCGGTGCCCAGTGCCTACCTGATGAGAATTGCGCGTGCCACAATCTTACCCCGCATACCTTTATCAACGTAGTATTGAAAAAGTTATACCAACATAATTTATCAAGTATACATATTACAACGGAATATGGTTATTCATATAGTCTTTTTACAAAGTATGTATTTAAATGTATATAAAAAAAACTTAAAGCAAAAAAATTTACATACATACATACACATCTTCACGCATGTTTACCGCAGGGGTAGGCAAAGACCACAGATCTCCATCTGCTACGATCTCGGCATACTTTCCTTGCTGCCTCGACACTCATCACTCTCTTCCATTAAGGGTACTCTTGACCCGGACTATTTGAAAAAGTTCGGCAATTTGGTCAATATATGTTTTCCTTTGTCTTCTCCTACTGACCCTTCCATCCACATTCGCGACGTAAATTCTTTTGCCAGGCGTATTTCATCCATCCTCTCCATTGCCCAAACCATCTAAACATTCCTTTCTTTACTTTTAGCACGACACTTTCTTTTACCCCACATCGCAACTGCGTTAATTGCTTATAACATGCTTGTTCGCTTGCCTTCCTATCCCATAAAAAGTCTTGAATTGCTAAAACTAAGATATACGGAATTGTATTTCTGTGTGACACAACTAACATTATATCCAAATTCGATTTTTAATTTTTATTTACTTCAATATATAGTGCTCATCTACATGACACTCCTGCCCATCTACATGGCGACTATGATATAGTCACTATGTACTATATTCTATGTCGGGAACCGCGTAACTAAAATGTAAAAACTGTATGTGGTAAATTACAATAGTGGAATGGTTCACATCAATAGTCCAATGGAAAATACGAACCCAGTACGTCAGATCGTAAGCCCGATACTTACCAAATAAGCTATTGCTGGTTTTTGCCTTATGCCTTACGCTAATTTCCAAGAAATATTTCGTAATAAGTGTATACACACATTAATAGAGGTCCGGAAGGAAATAGCGACATTTGAAGCGAGGTTCCCACTGCGCAACCATTCACTACATTCAAACTATTTCTCTTCAACCGCTTAGTTATGCACACAAGCGACGTTGATTACAAACGGACAGTGCAACAAACATGTCGCGGTTAGTTCTCACGATATTCTGGTATCAATGGGCGTCGACGCCCACGCTTCCACTTTCATTTCGGGCCGGCGGGCACACGTGACCGCCGGACGGGAACGCCATTCTTCACTTATTATTGTACGAGCACTCCGAACAGAGATCGAGTACCCTCGCCATTCACGGTCAAAGGAATGTTTGATGGTTGAAGCGTAGAGGATTTGCATTACTGTCACTTCCATCCATCTTGCTTGTAGGTTCAATGGCTTTGAAGGCTTGAGATATGTTAGTGCTTGTAGAAATTATACATGTAATATTAATATCAAACAATTGTCTATAATTTTTTTAAATGTCTTCTTTAATAGCAATGTTTCTAATGTTAGTAGAAGTCTTGTTAACCATTCCAACTAAGGTAATAATATTTGTGCTATGAAATGGTTCAACGGATTAGTTCAAAAGATATGTGGATAGGTATAACTTTTACTTAGCTAAGATCTGCGACAAGCAAACAAAAACAGAAAAATAATAATGTGTGTTTCTAATGGGAGAAGTGAATTTATGGAGAACTGATCGCATTAATCAGTTCAAAAGATCAAAACTCACTACGTCAGACCGTCAGCTCGATCCTTGCCAACTGATCTTTATTTGGACAGTCAAAAAATTTACTTAGCTAAGATCCGCGACAAGCAAAACAATAACAGAAAATTAACAATGTGTTTTTTTCCGTTGGGTTTATTGGATATATTTGGAACTTAAACCAAAAACTTACCGAAAATCGGCCATCAACTATCCACCCACCAACCACTATACACAACACCAAACACACATTATCACTTTTCCATCTTGTAAACGACACGTGTTTCTATCATTCAGGTATAGTAGACTCTACGGAACTCACTTTTCGGTTGTCTTCCGTAGAGTCTACTATACCTGAAGATGCCTCGTGTTGGGGCGAAACACGTGTCGTTTACAAGATGGAAAAGTGATAATGTGTGTTTGGTGTTGTGTATAGTGGTTGGTGGGTGGAGAGTTGATGGCCGATTTTCGGTAAGTTTTTGGTTTAAGTTCCAAATAAATCCACTAAACCCAACGGAAAAACACACATTGTTAATTTTCTGTTATTGTTTTGCTTGTCGCGGATCTTAGCTAAGTAAAACTTTTGACTGTCCATATAGTGATGGATTTCCGCAAAGTAACGCCTGACTCCATTAATAATTAATGATCTTTATTTACTTAACTTGAGATTATTTATTAGTACTATGTCGATTACTTATGTAATCGCTCATGTAGTCTCTCACAAACTATAAAATTATTTTTTAAAAACCATATATGTCCCACTATAGGGCGCAGAGTCTCCAGATTTCCGAGAAAATGGACGTTAACCCACCATTCTTCTCAGTAGCGGGGCATTCAAATTCGGAATAAGTTTCAAGTTTGCTAGGAATTAACAACGATATTTAATTATATTATATATAAGCGAATGATGTATACGTTGTGAAGAGAAACCGGTATTTTGTTGCTTTATAATTCCTAGCAAAGAATAGAACCTGCGATCCCCAATCCGCCTTCCAAGCAGAGGCATCAAGGCAATGCCATTCATTTATGACGGAAGTCAATTTCTAGCAGTGTTACGCAAAAATTGTTAATGATAGTGATGATGATTCAGCTTTTCAAAAGGGGATTGGTGGGATCACTAGACTCGTAGTAAATACCATTAAGTCACAATTATTTATGCTGATGCGGTAAATGGACTTACATTATTTCCAAAAGTAGCAGTTTCACCACTAAGCCAGTTGCATCGCCGGATCATGTGTGCCTTAAACAAAATAGTGGTAGTACAAGATTAAAGGCTTTTCCTTTCATCCGTACAATTCACTCGAATGAAACGAAATGATTCATGCGCACCTGCAACTCAAATGCCTACCTACCTACCTACTATTTCTTTATCTAGATTCGTATTTACAGTAATAGCCACAGCGTAACTTGCGGTTATATCAGTATGTCAATATGTTACAGAAAGTGAGATTTCTATAAGAAGATATATGAGCGTTGCGCGGCCAGTTAGTGCACGTCGTTAAAAATTGAATGGTTTTTTTATTTTTTTTACAGTGACGGCCACACCGCGGACGAACGCAACAAACCTGTTTGCGCGCAGTCGGCCACACACCTCGCTTATAACATAACTTCTACACTGCTGCGTATTAACTTACAGCACATATGAAGGACATTATCTAATATTTACATTGATACTTCTTTTTATGGAAGCGATAGGCAAACGATCAAACAAGTCACCATCACTAAAAACATCTGCAGTACTAATAATACAGCAGAGCCGTTGCTTACATTAAAGTAAGGGAAATAGTAAGAGTAGAACAATTTAGCGGGGGAAGAATCACAAAGTAATGGGAAATGCAAAAGAACAAATAAAAGAGGGGTAAGTACTTAGGCCTCCGTATTCACCGCACGAAACGCGATAATACAGAAATATGCTACCACTTGAAGCCGATATTCTGTAAGAGTGTGGTATTCTCTATATATTGTGGTATTCTCTATATACTAGCCCGTCGTGCTACCATGGCTCTACCATTATAAACATAGATTTAAATAACTAGAAAGAATTATTTATTTATTGACGAATAATACCATAATATTAAGGTTATAATAGTATTTTTTATGTGGAATGCCGTTGTTGCTCCTAGTGCTTTTAAAACTTCTTCGGAGGAATACGCCAGTGAGGTTTCGGGACTGGGAAGAACGACGATGGCGGTAACTCGCTGAAGAAGACTGCTTTCAGTCTTTAGAAACCGCCAGAAACTTCTGAAACAACAAAATCACGACAACAACGGAAAGGCTAACTAGCTAACGATTCCACATAAAAGATCTAAAGTTGCTTCTTAAAAAGAAAATTGCATTCGCACCTAAAATTATATGGTTTTGCAGTATTTCCGTACGTACCTTAAATTTAAAAATGTAAAAAGTCCTTTATAAAATTCTTTTAATTATAAAGTCAAATCGAGTAATTTTTTTTTTCGAGTAATTTATTTGACAATCGAGTAAATTAATTGTAAAATCGAGTCAATTTACTACAAAAATGACAAATTTATTAGCCCACTTAAAATAGTTAACAAGAAATATTTTCTCATTAAAAAAAAACAAATCATCAATAATAAGACGTAAAATATCAAATATGACAAATATAGATTGTACTACATTTCTGAAGCTTAAAGAAATCGTGTAAAATCTCGAGATAAGCTTATTACAACAGATACCACCATAAGTATGCTGTTACAAAACTAGGTCGCCAGATAATGCCAACGATAACCACGAAAATAATGGGTTCACCTACACGCGAAATATAAAATTCGACAAGAGCAATGACCGCGCATCGACATCTGCAATACTGAGGGTACTTCCCTACTTTAGAGTAAGGATGTGAATTGGAAAGTGATGAAGGATGTCAAGGAAGAAATAAGAAAATAAAGGAAGAAATGGGATGACCCTATTCAACGCCAGAACCACACGCAGGGTATAATGGTGCAATGGATGTAACTCGTTCTTAACATATTTAAGAGTACAATAAACATTGCAACGTTTTATAATAAAAATAAAATTTTTCATCCATCTCGCGAAAAGTAATGAAAAACAAACATTCTACGAAGCGATACGAGATTAATTCAGGCATGCACTGCACATCGATTTGCACCAATGTTTGTTTAACTTATACACGATTCCATTTTCATGAGACTGTGTGTCAAGAACGTTCGCAGAAACCAATCCATGCCACCCACTGTTTGATTACTAGACAGAATATTTAAATGAATTGCTAGAAATTATGCAAAACACAGTGGAGCACGAAGTTCGTTCGCACACTTTCGCTGAGACAGTTTGGAGGCATTTGTCCGTATCACATTTTGCATGCTATTAAATCTAAAAAGATCTCTCGATTTGATTATATTTAACTTTAAATCTTTGTCAGTAAAGCCTTTTAATGGTTGAGGGGGCTCTAGAGAAATTTGTTCCATGTGCTAATACGCGTATCTCAGACCACCCAGGGCGGTTCGCACTACGTCTCGTTCGTTTATTTCCTATAATCTTATCTCTCGGCAATCATCAACGTGGGTCACAGTGTTACACAAAAGGGATAGTGATGACTCTTCATTTTTTGCTAAAAGCTTTTAAGTTACTCCAAATATTACTAAGCGACTTGCTTATCTAAAAATTTACCTACTAAAATAGTTTCCTCTTTTATGCTAAATGGGTTAATCTTATTACATTATTTGCACATAAAGCATAATAAATTTGTAATGTTTTCCAAAATATAAAAAACAAAAAAAATTCGCCAAAGCACACGAAAATATTTGTAGTCTTGATAGATTCATGGGATATTTGTAATCTTGATTTAAGAATCTTTTACTTTTTTAAAAAATAAGAGATATATGCCATATTATAGAATATCATATAAACTTGTTATTTTGTACTTAAATTAATATACATATAATACAACTTGAATCTTAATATAAAAAAATTTGAATAACTTACAAATTTTAAAAACCACCATCGAAACCGAAAGTAGTTGGCAAACCATTGGTAGTGTAGATCCTATTTTTTTTTACTTATAAACTATGTATTACAATACGAAAATAAACTTGAAATAATAAGACAACATTGAACAAAACACAGACCGAGCTCTCGACAGATTTCGAATTCAAGTTCACGATTTTATCATTCACGTCGACATGCAAGTGTTTGGATATGAACGCAAAATATTTGTAGAACACTTCGCGAACTCGACAGGCGCGCCGTTCTCATGATGTTAATGCTAAAATTTCGTAAGCATTTCAATAACAGTTCGTATTAACCACGATAATATATGGATATCTAAATGACTGAACTTAAAGGCTGAAATTAAATTTATTGATTTTATGTGCTCCTAAAAATAATCATAAATCTGATGTTGTGGTGATATTTCGAAATATTTAAGAACCTAAAAAAATTACAAAAGTTGTTTTGAATCAATTTATCTATAGCTAAAAGTTTTTTGGAGCCATGATTTAAATTTGGTAAATGGTAAGGGTTTGCTTTATAAGGCCAAAGTCGTTCAGAGAATCTTGGAGTTTCTCAATAATCTAATTAATCATTCGGAGCACCAAAGCCACCGTCATATTTACATCTCCGAGTTAGCAAACTGAAGTAGCATAGTCATATTTATTGGAGAACCAAAATCCTTCGGAATCCTCCAGTACTTGATTGGAGTGGAGACCGCGTTTTGGGAAATATGTACATATTTTGTGGGACGTCTTCGGCTAATTGGACAAGGGCAACAATCTGCGCAAAGAGACATGTAGTTGAATAATAATAACTCTAACGTGATCTTGTCAAATAGGACTAAAATGCATAAGTGGTAAGTCTAACGCTGTAGACTCATGCGACATTATAATTCTTCTAACATTTTTTTATATATGGGTAAATACATCTCGAAACCTAATTATTCTGTGTTTTGAGACTGAATGCGTGAAGCCAAAGTTCGAGGCTTGTAGGTAACTTACCTTGTGTGAGACTGCTGCTGGTAGCTGCAGGCAGCGATGAAGTGATGATGAGACAGTATATTTATTGTTATTACTGATATATTTATTATCTGTTATAACGTATATTTCTTGATATAACGCCACGGCAATCGACTCCTGGACGTAGGTGCGCCACCAAGATCGGGTTCTCTTTGGCTTTTTTTGGCTATCTTTGGCTACACGCATCCAGTTTGAAAAATATTGTATACCTAAGTACTGACATACCAGGAGAAGATAAGCCTACCAGGAGATATCATTTTTGTTCATTTGAATTAACTGTAGGTGAAACGAAGTTCACTGGATCATCTAGTAAGTAAATAAGTATTTAAATATTCAGTTATTTCATCAACTAATCATATTCCAGCGTATTCCTCGTATTTAGTCCATTTAAAAAGTAGCAGCACTGTGGGTAAGTATCGAGTTAACATCGTAAGTTCGTATCTTCCATTGAACTATTGACGTGAACTATTTCCTCTATTCCCTAGCACAAGCATTATTAACTTAGTTGAAATGTTCAATTAGAATTCTGGTAGTATCAAAAACATCAAGTCTTCTTTAAAAAATGAGTCGAAGAAAAATGGTTAAATATAGTAAATGTATTATAAATACTATCAATACAATATGTGTTGTGTAATTTTAAATTTACTATCTTGCTGTTGTTGTTTCGTTGTTTGTTTGTCGTTATTAGCTTTACAACAAGACCCTCTCTTCCAATCTCACCATTGAGAGACATTTTAAAGTGCTTTCTTTATAATTCCTTTGTTTTTACTTCCTCTAAAGAACTCGAAATGTTACCAGTCAGTAATGTTTTCAATGTGACTTGTATCTATAGTTAAGGTAAATAGTAATTATATATACATATATTTTACCACTTATTATAAATATAGTAATTATATTATAAACAAATATTTAATTACATAAGTGAACATAAAAAGTTTATAATTCACGTTAAAAGTACTAACCGTAATGATTTATTTGTTTTTAAAGAATAAAACTCAAAATTATTGAACGAGCGGTAATATATTTTTCAATTTGTCACTTAAAACCGCCATTATATTTTACGACCGTTTTGCAACTTCTGTAATATGGAATTGAAATATATCTTTATTAGTACTACACTAAAGACGACCAAATTGGCACAATGGCGAACTTGCCGCTTTCAAAGTAAAGGGTCGCGATTTCGATTCCCACATCGGGATAAATATATGTATGTATAACCTACAGTGTCTATTTCGAAGCTACGTTCATTCCTCCCGAAATTAAGATCTCCTGCAAAAAACACTAACGTTTTAATCTCCGTAGAGTCCACTTTTCGGTTGTCTTCCGTAGAGTCTACTATACCTGAAGATGCCTCGTGCCCCAACACGAAACACATGTCGTTTACAAGATGGAACAGTGGTAATGTGTGTTTGGTGTTCTGTATAGTGGTTGGTGGGTGGAGAGTTGATGGCCGATTTTCGGTAAGTTTTTGATTTAAATTCCAAATAGGTCCACTTAATCCAGCACAAGAAACACACATTATTAATTTTCTGTTATTGTTTTGCTTATCGCGGATCTTAGCTAAGTAAAACTTTTGACTGTCCACATATTACCATAGTAATTTATAAATTATTGAAAGAATAATATAAACTAGAAAACCACTACTTCATTAATTAATTATATTTCATTACCTCCTAAGGAGTTGTATACGTATAAAAGCAACGAGTAAGATAATCAATAATCTGTTTACGGCATTGGAATGCAGTAGCTATCAAGATATTTTGTTCCATATATTGCAAGTGCTTATTGCGTCAGACGCCGTAAGACATTTCAATACAGCAATAATATTATACCCACCTCTCACTCCATTATGCTTTGTTCAAACATGATTGTAAACAAATATTAAATATTGCCTATGGGGTCGTCCGTGACTGACAGAATGAAATAAACATAAAATAGGATAGACATTTCTTTTTGTTCACATATTACATAAAGCAACATTATCGTAGGGAAGGCAAAATCATAGGCAAAATGATTATAAATCTTTTTAAATCCTCTGTCTTGAGTCATTGCTCATTGCTGTAGGGAAGCGAACTCTGGAGGCCCAACTCAGTTCCACTTTTTTTTTATCTTCCCTTTACTTCCTTTTTTCGTCCCTTTCAATCCTTTCCCTCTCCTATAATTCTCATATCCTTATCCTAAGGCAGGTAAGTACTGTGAGCGTCCCCGTACTTATTTATATGGAGACCCGGGATCTTTACGGGGCTTCTTCTTCAATTAAACTCTCTTTTAACAATGTTATTTTATTTTTCTTTCTAATCACATAAATAATTACTTTAACAATATATATTATTTATTTGTGCACGAAAGGGCGTGATGTTCTACGAAGTTCTATATATTCTCTGTCAACCGATCAAAATCATAATCAATAATCCAAAAAAAAAATATTTCTTTATATTTCATTAAAATTACAAATATTAAAAAGTAAGAAAGTAAAAAAGATTTCATTAAATTCAAAATTTTTTTTTTATAAATGTGTAATATTTTCATCACTGTATCACTACAGTACGTACACATGCATATTAGGGCGACGGTGATTACTCACAATAAGGTGAAGTAACAAAACTATTAGGTCCATTACTCTTTGAAACTTATTCATAATCAATTGAAACGTAATCAAATTTATAATCTAGGTACATACAGCCCTAAATTTTAATTACCATAGTTGAGTGTTGCAACGATATCCAATCAGCATTTTAATATAGTTTCATTAGGAAACATACGTACCTACATACATACATCCCAACACGTAATATGAGAATATGTGGGCGTTGTTTATAATTACTAATATCATAAACGCCTCATAAATTTGAATACATGGATTTTCCCACAAAAATTTCAAAATAGACATACTATTTTGAAATTTTTGTGGGTGGCAGAAAAAACTTTACAGCATTCGAAGTAATTCCTAGCGTAAACAACACAATCGTGAAGATGAATAGTCAAAACTTATTTTACTAAGATCCGCGAAAACAAATCAGGAAAAAATAATATAGTGTGTTTACGAAAGAAGTGTGTAATATATTATAAATATTATATAATTTAATCACTTTATTGATGTGTAGTAATAAGAAATAAAGAAGTAGTCAAAAATTACTTCTTTATTTCTTATTACTACAGATCAATAAAGTGATTAAATTAAAATTAACATTCGTAATATTGTTAAATAACACAAAATATTTTTTAATGAGATAAACTAACAATATTTTTTATGTAACTAACATATTAAAAAAACTAAATTATCCCTGTTGACCTTCATGGCTTAGAAATGAAGTTACTGCTTTCGGAGTCAATAGTCGCGAAATTCATTCTTGTATATTAATTAAATCAGTAATAATGTACGACCTAGATTAGTCCTATAATCCTACAGAATGTTGTGAATCTGGATATCTCACCAATCCACCTTAAACAAGTGTGGTGGCTTAATGTTTATTCCCCCCAAATAAGGAAAGGCCATGATGTGGGACATCATACATGGACGATACATAAAGTACCCTAGAAATATAAAATGAAGATACTCGAAATATCTTTTTTCTGACTTTTAAAGAATATTAACGACAGAATAACCTTATGTTCATTAAATAATATTATCATATGCATGGAGATTGTATTTTAGTATACGAAGGTACTAAAAATTATTCCATATCCGAATTATCCAAGGTAAACTATTAACAAACTCTGTTTGTTATTACCATATACGTACTCTCAACGAGCTGTTCTCGCGGGTTGCTTATCAATTTAAAGTAAATATTGAATTCGCAGCCGCTCACCGCTGACTACTTAACGCTTTTGTAATGCCTGCAAACGACCTAACAATGATATTTGTACAGCCAATACAATTACTTAGTTCAGCTGCCGGCTCGAAAGTTTTAATATTTGTTGATAAATAAGAAAGATATATTCATATAATTAGCCGACGTCAGTATTTTCAAATATCTGACAGTCAGTTATCTATAAATAGCGTCATTAGTCTGTTTACTTATAAGGTCGACTTCAAGCCTTGTTCACGATTAGTATTAAATTATTTTCGTTTCTTCCGCAGTCGAATCACATTGGCAATAATGAAAAATTAATAAATGATTTCCAGCCAAATATCGAGCATTTGTTTTTAGGTGCAAAATTGCTATCGTCATCATTAACTTCGCCTTCAGTTGGATCCCAAGACACGGTACCTAGCTCGATCATAGAAATCACATATCCAGCTTATACCGTCCTGAGTAGATCGTCACACCGCCTGGCCGAGATGCGTTTCACATTACGTTTGCCAAGACACGGTCTCCACTCCAGCACTCGCTTACTCGAGATTATTGTCGATTCTTTGACAAACGTGGCTAGTTATATTTTAGAGTAAGAAAATTTAAGTGGCAAAGGCAATTTAAGTTTGCTTACCCTAAAAAAATAAATAAAAATATTCAATTTTTTCTTAAAATTTCATTTGATAGTTTAAAGATCAATACGGCTTATTATTTAATATTTTTTATATAAACGGAAAGTTATTAATATCAAAATTTTGATATGATAATAGTTGAGAACTTATTTCTATCGTAATTAAACCGACTACAACTATGAAATTTGTGAAACATAAGTAATCTCGAGGTGATTGCTTACATTATTTTAAATAAATGTCACAAATTGATTTATATACCGTCAAACATCGTAATACAATGCGTTGAATTTCAATAAAATAAAATTTTCGTAAGCCTCGGCTCTGGGGGGCCGAAGTCCTCGACATCGGCTCCTATGCAAATAATTGCGCAACACTTTGATAGTGACCATAATTCACCAACGGCCTCGACCTTGCCGGGTGCATGCACCCACGAATAACTGTACTGTTATAAAGAATAAAGCACGAACCGCTATTTTAACGCTCCCACCCACGACAGCCATTTTGTGAATCCGCAAATTGGGACACGCGCTATGTTAATTCGGTCGACCTTTACATCTTTATAGCCACAGGTTTTAGTTTAAGGTCGTCTCAGTGTACTTTAGGTATTCTTTGCAATACAATTACAATCAGACTTCGAATTTAACCAAACGATAAATTTATCCAAGCTAGTAACAGGAAATTTGAAGATTTTTTTATGGGATAGGAAGGCAAACGAGCAGGCGTATTACCTGATGGAAAGCATCCAACGCCACCTATAGACATCCGGAACGTCATAGGCAGTGCGGAAGCGTTGCCGACCTTTAAGGAAACTACCTTTATGGGAGTGGGAATGGGAGAGGGAGGTGGGAGGGAAAGGGTGTTGGGCCTCCGGAACTTGATCGCTTACCGTAAGAAGCGCGGTAGCTAAGCTACCGCTCGGACGCCGGTTTTCTGCGGCAGTGTGGTACTTCCCCGGACGATCCGGTTCATTCATGCTACAGACAAATATTATGCCATTCTTGATAAAATATTCGTCTGCAGCCTGGCTCTATCACTATTAATTGCGAAGATAGTCGCAGCTTGGAAGAAAACTGCTAGTTGAATCTTTTAATTTACCTCCTTTTACTCTTACGCCTGGGTTTTTTTTATGGAAGAGGGAGGCAAACGAGCAAGCGTATTACCTGATGGGAAGCAATTATAATGTAAATTCATTATCAATAAAGTATAGTTAAAATTCAATTAACGCCGCCCATAGAAATCTGCAACACCAGAGACATCACAGTTGCGTCGCCGGCCTTTAAAATATGAGTAGGCTTGGTTTTTGAAGATTTACCGCCGAAGGCAGCTGGTTCCATAGAGTGGTGGAGCGTGGAGAAATATGTGTAAAACTTTTGACTCTACTTTTAGACTATGACTATATTGGGTAGTAATTATATATATCGTATATAAATACATTCGCATTTTCTAACTCAACTAATAAGCCCGAATTTTACTCTTGTCACAATTAAAATATATAATTATCTGCTTTCCCACATCCCATAAAACTTAAGACAAATTAAAAATGGACATAAAGATGAAACCTGCGCAGTTTCTTTCTTCTATTCTTCTCCAGTTAAAGAAACCCCCTTATGAAATCGTATTTTTTATTTAATCTCTTGATTGATAAAAAAAGTTCTATCGTTTCTAACGTTTTACTACATTTAATTTAATTTAATTTTATAATAATGTATTACACTTCATTTCATCCCACTAAGGATTGCAGCATAAGTTTTTGCATAAAAAAATAACGTGAATAGCATAAATTATTGCGAAAACAAAAAAAATACCACAAATTGAAAAAGACCTCAACTAGGGTAATACTAACTATAATATTTATTATACATACGAATTAATTGTATATAATACCTTTTTCTTTTGTATAAATCTTATTGAAATTAATTATAGCGTGTAACAAATATATGTGATATTGCCTATTGCTTTATAGCATATTATTAGATGCCAATAATCGATCATGATAACATAGCTGTAGGTGCAGCTTCCAGTCGGCTGTCTACTGAATTACCGAATTGCTGTGCTCGAATTAAATGTTATTGTGTCAAGGTTAACAGTTTCTGAACTCCAGTGCGTTGTATTGCGCCCAATTTGTAACTCCAACAAAAATATACGCTTGTTCAATAACCTATTGTGATACCAATTCACGATGCGGGTGTGCGGCTGTGCGGTCGATAAATAGTTTTCCAAATTTGACAATTGTAACAACGTTTGTACAAATGGCGTAATATTTTCCAATTTAGCTGCAGTAACATCTTCTAAGAAACCATAGAGAGAATGCCTTTAATATATGTACAAACAGACAAGGCGCTCTACGTGTAACATTTATCTTAACCAATGCAACGACTGTGTTTGATATATTGGAGATGTTCCTGTGTAGTTACCGTCATAACTCAATATTTCACCTCAACATTCTTTCTCCTGATGGATGGATGGGCCACTCATGTGATAAGTCCTGGCATCTAAAGACGACGTGAAGGATACTAGATTTGCGCACATCCAAAACAGCCTACGTTAATCGTCGCACACCGTGCTGAAATCCAGACATGTTAGGTTATTGTATGCAAGCGCAAGCATTTACGCACATTTTATGTGAATATTATTACTTATTATTATTTACATACATAATTGGAGCTTATCCAGCTCCGCATACTATACTTTATTTTTATGATTTTCACGTTGGTTTTGCAATAAAACGACTGATTTGTTTAGATACACAATCTATTTATAGGAATAGATTTTGATTAATTCCTAGAATTGAAATCAACAACATAACTCACTAGACTTTCGTGCTTTTTATGAAACAGCTAACTTGTCACTTTAATGGGTAAAGTTTGATTTTATCACCATCAATAGCTTATAGCAGTTTGGAGAAGTGCTTCCTCTAAAACATGTCATGTAGCTCTTACCAGCTGCTGTGGTAGCATCTCTACTAGCCGCCTTGGGAAAATCGTCGCTTCATTTGGCTGGGGAGCAATCTCCACTACGTTTGGCGTTTGCGGTCTCCACAGTGTTGGAACACTCGCCTACGCCAACTGTTATCGGTAACAAACGTAGCAAGCCTATTTTCACTTTAGTTTTCACTAGATGCGATCTCTACATGATAGAATCACTTGAGTTTGCTCTAGACAAAGTTCAACCTAGACCTTCAAAATTAATTTAATCCATAATATAACGAAAAATATTTTTTTTAAATTTAACGAGTCTCAAGATTGTGAAGTCCTTATTCAAGGTACTATAAAACTTATAAAACTCCCACACGCTAATTAAAGACCCCATATCTCGTGACTTAACGCCCTTCAATTGTAATGCCAATAATAGTGTTGAATGTTACATAACCGTTGAAAGTGGACTTGTTTGGTTATACGTGTACCATTGATGTTTATCGATATTGCGTTTGAGAAAGGGCAAAAAAGTGGTTCGGGTATGCAGAAAGTTGTTGCCAAAACGGGAGACATCACATTCGCTTTCAATCATTGAGTAAGAAAGTAAGTTATTGTAGTGCTATCTGGTTTCACGACCTTGGTACAAAGCAATACAAACAGCCTGGCGTGACTCTCGACTGAAAAGCATAAGAAGTAATAATCCGCTAACTATTTTAGAGCAGTTTGAATAAGTGAAAGTTAAAATCTCTCGTAACGTTAAAACATATCCTTTGTAGTTATCAGTATCTAAGATAAATTAGAATTTGTTATAGCACATTGTATTTGCAAAAAGATTCACGAGGTTGTCGCCTGATAGTGGCTCTTGACTGTGTCAATTGGAACAATGCAAATTCCACAACTAAGATAGAAATCTGTATTAAGCTAACACAGAATATGAATAACACATAGGATGAAAATAAAGATTAACTTCTACAAACGAGTAGAGCTTTATTCTCTCATGAATTCACTACATATTAATATCTCGATCAGCTTCTCACAGTTCACTGCTAGATGTAAAAATATTCTACCATATATTTGAAGTCTTTCTCCAACAATCACGTCATTTATTTAAAGAAATTTCTAAAACAAAATGTATGAAAACATCCAATAAAGCGAAATGGTTTCACACATGTTATCATAAATTGTAAAATTGCTATAAACGGTACTACGTTATTATTCCATGACTTTTCACACAACATCACCAAACAATTTCACATGGAAACTATGACGATTAAAATCGATTTAATCAATTATTTGAAACATAAAATTTTACGGGTCAATGACCAGAATGTTAAGTAATAATTCGATAGCCGTAATGGTATAATTAAAAGGCCTAGAGCATTTTTACCGAAGGCATTTCTTACATTCATCCGATACCTGCATCTTACGTCACTTTCTTTCAATTATCTGTTTATAATGGAAATTACTCGATGATATATCTACCTTCATAACCATGTTTAATACTATAGATTTTTCTGTTTTTTCTTAGAATCTAATGAGCATATAATGCATCTATCAATCAAGGAGATTAACTTATTATTACACTAACTAACTTACGGTTACACTTCACTTAGTGGAACTACTGTTATCATCACTCAGTAATGAACAATTGGTACCATATTACCCCTGGGGGCTCCGGACTTTCACAACCTTCAGTATGTTCGCTGTTCAGTAATGTTAGCTAAAATAATTGAGTATAAAACATACAACCACGCGTGCTGATCTGAATGAGATATACCCAGTAAATTCACTATTCGTGTATTACGAGATCCCTGAGAGTAACAAACCAAACAGCAACACAATAATAATATCCAAATATAAATAATAAATAAATATTATAATTTTTAAATGCTTAAACTTCCTTAAACTTAAAACTTAAACTTAAAATTTCTTAAACTTAAAATCACTATTACGTTGATCTTAAACAAAAACCTTTTGGATACAAATCTCTTTTCAAAATAAAATCTTTATTCAATATTAGGTTTATCCTAACCTATCCTTCTATCTATTTTAGCCCATCCTTTTATTTCCAATTTATAAGTGATTGCTTTAAAAACTCTTATGATACAACGCCAACTTTTAAATACATATAGAGATTTTTCATTTTTTCTGTCATTGATCTGCCTGAATATTTGTGGTTATATCCCAAAACCAGTTTAACAGATTTTGACGGGACTTAAAAATAAAAAACTTCTTAGAAAGTGATAGCTAACATCGCTTCTTATAATGTTTTAACCTTTCCTTACTTTATTTGAAAGTATTTCAGGGAGATCAGCGTTCATATGAAGGAATCGTAAAAAGTAAGTATTTCTTCATATGCATACGTTCTCGAACAGAACAAAGCACAAAATACACCTTATTAACAAAATATTATTAACCCACTAAAAAACCCCAAACGTTGCAATAACACAGCCAAAGTACACCTTAGTTACGTAACATTAATAATCTTTTAGCGTTCATTCGTAATTATAAGCGCGTATCCTAAAACTACCCCTTTGCTATCAGATGGAAATGAATAGTAGAACCGAACGGACGTAGAGAAATTATGGATGACAGTGGAACTCATAGTAGTTATCGCGGCTGTGGCGAAATGATTGTCACCACTTGCAGTAACATTTGACAGAACATTTAGAAACTGACTTTCCTATTTTGGAAGGCGTAGTTCGATTTCTTCTTCTGTAATTAAATGATTGACCTTGTTTGTTAAATTTCAGTTCAATTGAATTTTACAAGTGTTATGCAAGTAAATAACACCACGTAGCTACTTAAACATCACTTTAATAGTGAGAACCGTATCTAAATTTCTCGGCCAGTGGCAATTGCTTTTGGTAAATTTATAACAGCGGTCACTTTATTTACGGATATTAAATGGATTCACGTAATATAACAGATGTACGTATCACAAAGATTTTCTGTTTAGGGTGCCTTATCGATGACCTTTTTAAGAATTATTTCATCAATATCAACAGCCTGCGGTAGAACACTGTTGGACATGAGCCTCCTCCAAGAAACGCCATCTAGCCCAATCATCGGCTTCACGCATCCAGTTTCTGCCAATCGCCCTGCGCAGATTTTTGCAGAAAACGGGTGACTGAGTGGTATCTTAGTTTGTACGCGCTTTGTACGGTGAGCGGCTGAGTTCCGGAGGCACAACCCCTCCCTCCCCGTCATAATGACACTTTCCTTAAATCATCATTCTTACTCTATAGTTTTTAATCCTCCGCGGCCAGAGTCATAATACAAAAAACTTTTAAATGCCTTTTTACCGTTTACAGCTATTAAAAGGTATTCTTTCGTAGTGATACAAAATGCGTTCAGATGTCTGTAAGGCCCGATTTGTTGGCAATTTTCTGTCTATCATATATATGTTGAATGTTAAAATATTTTTACCTTTACTCATTTACTCAACTCCTTAATAAAGTGAATTACTAAGCTGTTACGCATATGTTGAATCCTTCTTATTTTTTTTATTTTTCCATCCTTATTCTATTTATCACGGTTTGTTTCAAATGCCATCGCTACAAACGCACTTTTATCAATTACAGATATTAGTGTACCTTCGCGTCAATCGCGACCTTTTCGTCAATCGCGCTTATATATATAATACTTTAGGCCAAAAATATAAAAAAAACTATGTTCTTAATATAATATTAATTAAGTTAAAGGTTACATGAATTTCAATTATTTTAATATCCGCAAACGTTTGAACAAGCGGCCTTACGATCAGGTAAATCAATTTGTTTTAGTTATTGTATCAAATAGAATTGAGTTAAATGAATATTTGGCTCATGATTTAACGCTAAACGAAGTGTTACCAATCAAGTAACATTGCCTGGTATTAAGTAATAAGGAAATATCTAAAAGCCATTGATATTCAATGAAATGTATTAATGTAATCGAAATAGGTCACATCAATGTTTTAAACTTTGGTTTTTAGTATGCTACTTTCCATTACACTTAAAACTAATATACCGAACAAATATTTGTGCCGCAACTCGAAAACCTCGCAGACTTTATTTGAACAGTCAAAAGTTTTACTTAGCTAAGATCCGCGACAAGCAAACAATAACAGAAAATTAATAATGTGTGTTTTCCTGCTGGATGAAGTGTATTTATTTGGAACTTAAACCGAAAACTTACCGAAAAACAGCCATGAACTCTCCACCCACCAACCACTATACGCAACACTAAACACACTACCACTTTTCCACCTTGTAAACGACACGTTTCGCCCCAACACGAGGCATTGTCAGGTATAGTAGACTCTACGGAAGACAACCGAAAAGTCTTGTTTTCATATTATTTGTGTCTTAGAAATATAAAATTCATCTTTTTAATTAATAAACGGGGATTATTATTAAAAATTATTGTTACATATTTTTAATAGTCTGAATTATATCAATATATAGAAAAAAATGCATGCAATATTGATATAACTGCCTTTTCTTAAATGCATACGCGTCTTTATAAACGATGTCAAATCTCAACACGTTTTAAAAAAAATATTTGTGTTTGTTTTTTCTCGGGAAAACTTAAAATCAACTAATTGACATTCATTAGAGAACAATGTGAATACGAATTTAAGCCACTTTTTGTGTCCATAGACAGCCGATACGCTACGATCCTAAAAAAGTTATGTTTGTTGATTGTTTACTAAAGATTTTTGTTTAATACATTAAAAAACAAAATATATTAACTATTAACATACTATATATAATAAATAAATATATTAACATACGTTTGAAGTTGCCCTTAAACACTCATATGTAATAAAAAACGGGTTGCGTATAAAAATCTAGTTCCCTGTGTTACTTGAACTTACGTGAACGAAATAACGTAAGTCAAGCGTAATGTTGCAGTGTCACATTCCTTGGTGTTTCACGTCAATGTGGGCACATTTCGTATGCCCCGGGGTCGGCGCTCCGTTAACCTTGTTATCTCCATTGCACGCAGAGCAGTGCCCACACAGACAAAACCGTTACATATGACTCGTATGCAATCGGTGCGGCCATCTCTAATCTCATTCACCGTTTACGGTGCGACTGTTTGTTCTTTGATAGAATCCAAATCAAACTGTTTTTTTTTTGTGTTTAGAGGACAAGCAGTGTTGTTAATGATTCTAGAATTCTAGTTATCTCAGTTACAATATACCATATCTCAGAGCCTGAAGACAAACGTCTTCGACCAGTGTGTGTCCTACCTATACTCTCTTAGGGCGTCGAAACATGGACGCTGACAGTTCGTCTGCTTCACAAGCTCAGAGTCGCTTAAAGAGCCATAAAGTGAGCTATGCTCGAAGTTTCTCTGATCTCTGATGAGGATCTCTGATGAGATATGATTCGGAATGACATATCCGCCAGAGAACTAAAGTCACCGACATAGCCTTTCTAATTAGCAAACTAAAGTGGCAATGGGTTGGTTATGAATTTGTATCTTCCACTGGACTATTGATGTGAACCATATCCTAGCACAAGCATTATTAGCTTAGTTAGTATGATTAACAAAAATTCGAGTAATATTAACAACATTACTAGTCTTCGTTTAAATTAATAAAAAATGCACTGCTTTCCTTGGGTAGAATATGAAAAATAGAAGGGTAAGAGGGTTTAGGAGAGGAAGATGGAAGTAAAGGAAACGGAAAATATTTTTCCAAAAAAGAAATTCACAAATTAAAAATGCAAAAAAGTATTCTATAAATTTATATATATAAGTCATCTCATAAATGACCAAATAAAAGGAATGCCTCATATTGATTACTAAAGATGTCTTATATATATTACAGCAAACAAGTATTCTGGTTTACGATGTAGAATAACCATTTCACTTTACGTGATGTCACGTACTAAAAGAAAACAAATGCCGACATGGGTATATCGGAAAAGAGGACAATGTCCGGTAAAAGGGCAAATTGAGTACAAATAAATAAATGCAGGTAAAATACATATATGATGAAACATATTGCCCTAATTTTTACAGGGTAATTTACTGTTATACAGGTGACTTTAGACTGTCATTTAGCCTTAAAGTGGTTGAAATTTAATTTACATTGGCGACCTTATTGGCTCAGTGGGAAAACAACCGCTTTCGGAGGCGATGGTCACAGGTTTGATTACCGCAGCTGGATTAATATATAATACATACATATGTATTGCCAACAGGTACTTATGCTGAGTATGCGTGCCCTGTCGATCTGTCTCGGTCAAGTGTGGTGGGATAATGTCCATTTGTCCAGAAATGGGGAGCCTGATGCCCAGCAGTGGGACATATTAGGATTGCGAAAAAATAAAACAATAAGTTGGTAGTTTATTTTCAAAGAAAGTTAATTGCATTTTCATATTTTTTATTTATTTATTTATTGTGACATACCTACACGACGACGTAAAGTTCCCCATGTAGGTATGTCGGCTATTTCGAAAAAGAAAATACATAGAAATGTAAAATCCCGAGAAACAAAGGCGTGTGGGTCACAGGCGATTGTTCCAAGGTGTTTATTATAAATCGACGTCACAATGATACGTTTAATAATTTAAAGGCAGTCGGGCACCGCAAACCACAACATCGGTCGGAGCATAATTGACTGTTTACGACTCAAAGGAATGCGCAGAACTATATGTATCACAGTGGCTTTTGTTCGCATTGACACTGAGATGTAGGAGCTCAAGCAATATTTGAGTACGAATCAGAGAGCATTAATCTAAAATAGCATCAGTTGACGATTGCTAATTCGTAAAAATACAAATCCAAAAACACGTTTGAATTATGGCGGTCGCAAGATTTTCAAACATTTTCTCTGTAAATAAAATCATTGCATAAATCGATTTATTTATTTTAAATATGTAAACCAATAAAAACTTTATTTTCATATATAATTTTTAGGCAAACTAATCGACGACCAATTGGCCCAGTGGCAGGGCTGTCGCCTACGGAGTCAATGGCTTTAATCCCTGCATAAATATCTGAAGATATTTATTCCGAGTCTGTTTACCCTGTCAATCAGCTTTGGACAAGCATATTGGGTTAGTGTCCGTTTCTCCAGAAATGGGGAGACCTGTGTTTAGCACTGGGTCATATATGGGACGTGAACAACATAAATAAAAACAACAACTAAACTCAATTATATATAATTTTTTTTTGTACAACTTATATTATAATTACTTGATGGATTGTCGTAATGTTCGGCATGGGACCTACCCATTTCTAGAAAAATGGATTTTAACCCATCACGCTTGTCCAAGGTGCATTGCCAGAGCAAACACACTCACAATAAATACCTTTAGGCCATATATATTTATCCCAATGCGGCTATTGAATCCACGGGCAATGAATCCAGAAGCGATAGCGCCCTGAACCAATAAGACCATTACTTTTATATACTTACCATCAATTGTTACTTACATATTTTTTAAAAAGGATTGTCATCAAATAGGTACGTCCTTATTTGTTATAATCGAATTCCACTGCTGTACCTGTAATTTAATTTGTTATTTGGCTTCTGTATATCTTTTTCCCTGATTATTGATAAACTGGAAGTATGTGTTATCAAATTTTATAGGAATTACACTATTATTGTTATTTAAGTTAATCCTTTAAAGCCTTAAGGTTGAAAAAATAAGGTTGACCTGAAAAAATAAGGTTGACCTAAATATAGTTACTTATGCGTTATGTCTACAATGAAAATGTAAAATTTTTAATATTTGTTTTTAATTGAAATACAAAGAGAAAGACTTATTTATTTTTTAATAGTTTATATATAACTGATTTTGATATTTTACCGATTTGATAAAATGTTTGATGAGTGAATTTCATAAATTAGTTGAACAAATATAACACATGATAAATATTAATAAAACATTGGATAAACTATTTGACGAAGTACTAGTATTTGTACCATAGTGTTATACATAGCACACAGTTCATTGAGTTCTGCAACAATTTCCCTGAATGGATGTGTTACTTAAATGTTCAGAGTTGTCACTTATGTCAGTTTTAATTAATTACAACCGGAACCTCAACTACGACTATATCATTTGACATCGCAATGGAAATCGCACAACACAACACTTGCAAGTACGAGCAAAAAATACCTCTTACAAATGTTACGGCACCTGCTGCCGGCGATTCCAACGCCATTCAATGCAAGAGAGTAAATGAATATTATAATTTAAATAACAGTCATAATCAAGGCATTGAACTTGCGTCTACTGCCGACCGTGTGATTATCGAGACCAGAATACTTTCACTCCGACCGACCAGTTATCGCATGGATGATTTTGACTACAAAAATTATTATAATTAAAAGAATTGTGTGGGCAATGACTCAGCTGGTGATGGTCGATAACGCGCTGCCGGTGTCATCGGTTTGTTAGAGTATTGTAATCGATAAACTTTCGATCGGTGCGTCTTCGTAATGGAAGAAAGAAAGCGGACATTTTCTTTGTCGATACTTAATGAGACAGATTGTACGCACGACTCGGGAGCCCGCCCATCGACGAATCTCGGTAAATCTGTAAACCATTTAAATACAAATATTTCTTTCGTTAAAGATTTGGATACTAAAAACACTTAAAAAATAAAAATATTAATAAACTTTATATACCTATTACCTAATTGGATAATTACGTGTTTTGGTATAATACCAAATTCACAAGATATGTTTTTTATATTCTATAATCATAAATTAATTAAAATAAAAATGTTGTAGTACTTTGACACATATTTTATAAAAATTGATTGGGTTACCCACATATTGTATTATTTAAGTACTATTAAAAACCATTTGCTGTACATACAAAAGATTTTTATTCTTTTCAATCAATATTAAAACAATGTTGTGTAACCGATAAATAAATGAGATAAATAAATAATACATGTCTATTAAAGTGGCATAACTACATAATTCCATTTATTTAGGAAATAAAATTCATAATTTGAAACAGAATATGACCATTTTTCTGTCGTACTCATAAAATAATGGAGACCCACGATCGTTAATAATAACTGTTTAACCTTATGCAACGAATTTAGTGCTACATAACCTTTCTTTACTATGTAATAACAAAATTAATAGCTAAGCTATTATGGAAATAAATGTTGAAAACTTAACGGAGAAAACTGTAATTTTATAGAGCGTTCAATCAGCCTATACTGTTACGTAAATAACTATTAAACTTTCATCGGTATTCAGACCATGTTTTGATTCACGTGAGAAATTCAATTAAAATTAGCTGACTGTGATTGGTAAACGTTGTCATCTATGTTGATAGATAACTGTCTACAGGTCTCTAACGTGGCAAGTTGTTGCTCCTGTACTCAACTGTATTTTTATTACATACATAGGCACATACAGTCACGCCTGTCTTCCATAGGGGTAGGCAGAGACCAGATTTCCATCTGCTACGATCTCACAATACTTCCTTTGCTTCCTCTACACTCATTATTCTCCTCATGCAAGCCCGCTGATTAATGGTACTCTTGACCTGGCCTTTCTTAAAAACTTCAGCAATTTGGTCAAGATATGTTTTCCGTGATCTTCCCCTACCGACCCTTCCATCCACAAATCCACATTTTTTTTAACCACGTCTATACCAAAAGTGAATAATACTACTTATTTCATTAAATACGAATATCTTTTATAACGCGTAAATGACCGGAGTAGTCTCCAACTCTGACTCTCCTAGAACATCAATCTTATATTGTAGCATGTCTTAAAACAAAGAGTATGATACCGCGTTTCGCATTGTGAGCGCAAGGATCCGTAGGACCTTTACTTTTTTACCTTTATTTTTACTAGAATTCACTTTTGGTATGGACGTCCTCTTTTTCTTCTATTTCTATTACTTTCTTGTTCTCCGTCTATTCCTTCGTTCTTCTCCTTCTAATATTCATATTCTTACCTTAGGATGAGCAATGAATTCGCCATGCCCTTATTATTGCTGATCTCCATGAGCGACAGTGAATTTCTATGGCAGAGGTAGGCCAACGACCACCCATCTCACCTGATAGTAAGTTATCTTCAAATCCAGATACTTAAAAATACTTACTGACTTACGGACTTAACACAAATAACTGACATTCCAATACGGTAAAATTTATGAAACTAAAAGCAATGCGGCATTATTGCAATACAAATAACGTTGCAATTTGCAATCGGCAATAAAACATTTTGATTCAATGACGCTGTAATTTATCGCGTATAGCATCAACTCAAGGTCTACGTAAAAATGATAAAAGAAAAGTAATGTACATTTTTATCAATTATATTTAAAATTATTGTTTAGCGATTTTGATATACGTATGTGTATGTATTATAACACTCAATCGGAAGTTTTTGCTGTACTTCTCATTGGAAAGGTTTCTGTTCCATTGCTGGACAGATGCCTCTTATCAGTATGTATAAAGTCTATTTTAATATACATATTAACATTGCAAGCAGGCGAGTATGTATTATTATTTATTTATTTAATTTTTGCAAAATTTTCATTTCTAAGAAATTTTTGAAAGCTTAGATACTGTTATTAAATAATTTATATTTTTATAGCTTTGTACAAAAATGTTTAGAGTTGGATGATTTTCTAAGTTGTTTTGTATAAAAATTTAATTTTATACTTTTATTAAATTGTATTTTAGTTGAATAGTTATTTATGGATAGACATACAAAACTTATAATCTTGTATATATTAATACGTGAAAAAAAAATATTGGTACCCCTTTGAAGGAGTGTGCAATTTGGCATTGTTAAAGTTTATATAGAAAAAAAGTGCAGAAAAATAAAAAATTAAATGAACGGTACGAAATTCGGACTACTAGGCGACCACTACTTATAAATTTTTGAGTTTTGGTTAAATTTAGCTTTGGTAACGAACGGATCAATATTTAGGACGGTATAAAGCAATTTAAAGATATAACCAATTAACTATACAGTTCAATAAAATACGTAAGACTATAAGGCAATGATTGTAATCTTGATATCATAATCAGTACTGTTCTAGTTAAAAACATCACGGTAGGCGCATTCACGTGATATCTTAAGCTTAAATCCCTTAAGGCTTGTTTACATTATATTTATCACGGATATGAATGAGCGTTAGTAAGTTTAGTGCAAGCGGTTTAAACGAGGCGCCAGATAAGGAGTCTTCCTAAATAAACAATAACATAGGTAGTGCATTGACCTTTCCGCCACGACAACGCTACCAATTGATAAGGCAGGTCAAATGGACCGCGATGCCATGCCGACCATAACAAAGCCCTTCCATTGATACGCACTATTCAATTCGATAATGCCCCTGTAATTGGTTGAGTTGTTTGAAAGTATCCGTTACAAAATGTATGAATGTAATGGTGATTGAACTAAAATGGCATTGAAACGCAAAAAACGCTAAGTTCAGGATATAATACCGCAAATAGTATTTTTTGTTTAAAAAATTGTAACATCTTCAATTTAAAAGTTACAAAATTGCGGACTGCGTTCAATTGAAGATCGGGCTAGGTTCGGCTAGACACTATTTGGGGGAGACCAGCAGTAGACTGGCGCTAGGCGTCTTAACATAGTGTAATATAATAATAACACCAGAGATATGGCAGAAGTCGGTTTCGTACTCAAAGGCTACAGTAACATCATCATAATATTGTAGTTTAAAAAATGTACGCACATTTTGACTAAAGTCTAATCTTTCCATGTTGCTCACCTCAATGTCAAGCTTATTATCTGATTTTATCATAACCTACAACATAAAATCCAAAAAAAAAATTTATTTATCTTTTAATTATTATCAAACAGTTTGTTTTAGAAAAAAATATATTGTTCCTATGAAAATTGTTTTATGGTCTAGTAAACTTACATGTTAAATTAATAGTATTTGATATGTATTTGACATAAACATCGACATATTTTATTTTAAATAAAATAACGCTTGTTGAAGTCAATAGTAAAAATATGACGTAAATTATCAGTAGCATCTCTTTTTTGTTACTAAATGATTATTCTCAGAAATTTTACAGAAAACATTTAAGCGGTGGCTTCATAAAAAACTCAAAATGTCTAACCTCTTGATAACTCTATGTCTACGGACTAAAAACTCAAGACAATGATCACATAAAAACTTATGACAAAAAATAACGGCTGCGTTTCCATAATACCGCGTCGTGATATAACCACAACAGAGAATATTTAAAAGTTTCCAATCTCCTCAGCATCAATCAAAATCCTCATTATTCTCATGCATTAAAAATAATTTTGAATATTTGTACTATGGCTTAGTGACGGGCATTTAGCTTCCATTTATATTGCTTGTGAAACATACTCAAGTTCAAGTCAAAAACTGATTTCATCATCATCATAAACATTATGGTCGTAACATTCCACTGCTGGACTCGATGTACTTCTTCTCATTTAAATAATAAGACCAAAAATAATTTTTACTTCAGTAAATTAGACAAAAAGTCATATGCAGTTCATATTTTTAGGTAACTGGATAATCTTAAAAAACGTAGATATACTATTCAAGTTAAAAATATGCTCATAAAAGACGTAACAATATCGTATAAAGGGACTCCGTGGCACAGAGCAGTCGTGTACCTGAGTGCACTGAATCGACGGACGGAAGTGGCCAGGATACGCGATGTAATATTTTAAGCAAGGCACGTTAGGTACGCGCTTCGTAAATTGGAAGGTCCGGATGGATGAAATATATGTAGATTACAATAATACTAAACTTTTTCAAATCTGGAATATAGATTTGAAAAAGTTTAATATTTTTGTAATGACCACAAAAACTACATAAACTACTACTATTTTAACTTCCTCAATGCAGTTTTATGTGAAACTCAAGTTAAATTACGTAAAGCTACTGAACAATTTGTCATAATTTTCACCATTCTAAAGCTTATTAAAATGCTCCTTAGGGCTGTTTCTGACTCTCTCGAATTCTCATAGCTAAATCTATGTATGTTCTTCCACATTAAGAAATGTGAAAAATTTACATTGCCACTATTATTGTCTCACGTTTTTAAATTTTTAAGAATTTTAATTTAACGTACGACAAATTTTGTAAATTATTATAATAATATTTTTAATATATTTATTTTAGGTTTCAATCTTAAATACAATAATAATATACATATTAACTATCAGGTAGACTGTCTTGTGATGTAGGCCTCCTCTATTTCCCTACACTGGTTTTGGTCTGATACTGCTCTTTACCATCCCTTTGGCAGATCATCCTCCCACCATTCTATCTTAAATCATAATAAATAACAACCACGTAATTTCCGAGGCCCAAGCCCCTCCCCTCCCCTCCCCTTTCCATCCCCGTCCCATAAAGACACTTTCCTTAAAGACTAGCAACGCTTCTGCACTGCCTATGGCACTGCGGATGTGTATGGGTAGTGTTAATTACTTTTCATCGGGTGACACGCCTGCTCGTTTGCCTTACTATCCTATAAAAAAAATATCGGGTTAAGTGTATAGATCCCCTTGGGAGAGATCTATGTCTATTAGTGGATGTCGCAGATTAATGATCATCACCATGGAAGTAGAGTCGTATGCATCTAGTTCATAAAATCCCTTACATATACTTTTAGTAAATCTTTAAAATTCATTCACTACATCAGTAATACATAGTTATTTTTTAAGTTGTAAAGAAACAATTGTTAATCTACTAGTTTTATACCTGCCTTAACCCAAATTTTTGGTTTTTTGTTATTAATCTCTTCAGGTTAATCTCAGTTACCTTTTTAAACGAAAATTTATTTCATTATCTATACAACCGGTGTACAAAAGGTGTTTACGATGCTTACAAACAGTTTTCGCTACAATTCCAAAGGTACGAAATAAATTATTTTCACACGTACAGCCTAGACTAGTTTTTACTTTTTTATATTTAAACGAAGGCCACACAGTCGCTTTGTTGATTATTTTTATTATATATTAAAAATAAGAAATAAACCAATGTCGAAAAAATATTTTGAACTAATATTGTGACTGTATCCTTGGACCTACATAGAAAAAATATCCGTTTAAACTACATCTGTTGACAAATTCATGTTGAAAGAGAACCGTAACTATTAACCAGGCATATAGCATTCTAATATTATATCATTTAATCTTACGACATTAAAGATTACAATTATAAAATTTAACCGTAATGGTTAAAATAGATTTGAACGACAGAGTAGAAATTTCCGGCTCTCAATTCACAAGCTCTCAAGGTCGCGCCTAGCCTGCACCCTATTTCCGGTTAAAGGAATTGGGGTAACATTTACAGAGGTAATAACTAAAGATTATAATTATATTCTATTACTTTCTCGTTAGCTCACAGGTGAATAAAGTCAACGAAATAATAGACAATTACTTTTATACTACAAATTGTTTATCACGAGGTCAGACACAAAGTTCGAGGAATCTGTTCCTGGTTCACGACTCGAAAGGGACGATACACTATGATCAAGTTGTCGCATTAACACTTTACTTTCCCTATAACCCAGAATTTCAAGCATTTACTCATCTGCCGGCAAAGTGTTCGTAATTACAGACATGGTCCCGGTCTCTTCAGCAATGATACGGAGAAACTTACTGTAGCCCCTGGTAAATCTCAGAGGTTGGATCACTTTCTCGAAAATTGAATGAAAGTGTGTCGTGTGAATATTGTGGAAATGCATTTTATTGGATATACGGAGTTAGCGCGCAGAATTTTTGACAACTGGCGCGCATATTTTCATCAATCGCGTTGCATTGTCAGCTGCTTGTTTGTATATTACCTTGTTTATATAGGTATCATTTATGCACGCCGCGTTCCAGTAGACTTTTTCATCCATATCAATTGATCGCTGAAATGAATACGCCAACCGCTGCTAGTCGTACGGCCATCTCGTTATGCGAGTTTGCCTGCGCTGCGAAGAAATGCTTTTTATATAGATACATTTCTTTTATTTATATCAACCACCCCTATTTTTTCTTTATATTACCCATATAGTACTTCTATATGTATTATTATTTATGAATACAAAATATTTATGACGAAATAAAAAAGTTAAAAGCTTTATCTACGATGATCAGGTAGGCAGCTACAAGTAATTATTTTTTCCGAATCTAATTATATGTTTATATCACATGTATATAATGATGGCTAATATATAAAAAAAACTTACAGTATATGCATTTATTTATTTTTTAAAAATATTAAGAAGAGAGAAAGAGAATCTACATAAAATAAAATTTTACGAGTATATAGTTCATAAACTGCTTCATTTTCTTAAAATAGAAACGCAATCAAATTATTTATAAAATAAATTAAGTTTAACAATTTATTTAACGGTATCCTTGAATTTCAATTTTTATTACACCAATGTCGTTATCCATAGTTTAAGATACCTTAATCGATATAATGACGGTTAATTAATAGTTTAAGTTGTTAAAGACGGATTAAATGTTTATGCAAAATAAATATACGACACCTTGCCTTATCTTATATTAGAACAATGAATAAGCTTTCTTCAAGCTTAATATTAGAAAAAAATTTACTGAAAAAGTATATGGCGGTGAATAAGCTTAATGTAATAGAATTGTGAACGCACACATCTTTAAAATAAAATAAAACGAACGTAACGTAATAATGAAAATGACTTAAGAGACGCGAGGAGCAAGGGCAAGGGAGGGGAAGTAGCAGCACACCTCCCCTCCCGACTCGCTTGCCACTCCAACACACCCGCAATCATCCGCTCGTTCGCCCGTCCCCTCAGCTAAGCGAGAGGCGATAGTAAGCCAGCTGCGCGTTTGTCTTGCTTGCTTGTGTTTTTCAGTTATTGTTATTCGATAGACGTTCCTTTCTTATTTTCACTAGTTTCAAAACATAACAAAGACGAATTTGAGTAAATCAGTGAAGAATATCTAACAAATGTGATTATTTCATTCCCTAAACAGAGACTTGATCATTCGAACGGTATTAGTGTCGTTATTCGTAGTGTTACTTGGATACCAGTGCCTTTTGTCTGTTCTGTGAATAAAACAAGATTGGTGCTATTTTTGTACGTTCCTGTAAATTAGTTATATCGTAGACTTAGCCGTGTGCTCAGTGATTGTTGTCGTAGCCGGTTTCCGTTGAGGAAACTTTCGAAACGTGCATAAAACAGTGGGTAATGCTTTCCTAGCGAATGCGGGCCCAGCCTGCACGCATTCCATAGGGAAACAAGTGCCGGCATTAAGCATTTTACGGTAAGTAAAGCGCGCTCAAGTTCATCGTACTTTGACCTAAAATTATAGCAATCACAATGCTTATTATTCAAAAAATATTGATAATCTAGCTATTAACCAATATTTCTCACGAAAGACATTAAAGACAGTGTCCATCATTGGGTTGCAGCATAACAAAACAAATTATTCAATCAACACTAACCCTGCTATAGCAGGATTTGCTATAGCATATAGTTACAAAATCATCAAAGGTTTTATGGGATGTATTTTGATTTATGAAAAATTAATTAATAAAAAAATAAATTGGATTCCAATAATTGTAAAAATTATATAACAAATAAAACAATAGTATATAGAATAATTATAACACTTTGTTAATAAATTTGTCTTATTATTTTCATTCTCATTACAATCACAATCAAAATTAAATTAAAGAGGTAAGTGTAAACTATCAACAACAAATTATTTTTAAAAGTGTTCTTCCTATGTAAATGTTAATTTCGAAATTATAGTATATATCTACCAACAATAGAAGTGTAAGACATTCTGATTATATCACCTTGCCTAAAATTGAATGCATCGTAACATAATAAAACAAGCTTATTTTATTTGCAATTTTTAGCATATTTATGTTATAGATACATAGGCTTATCATCAAATTCATTTGATATAATTCTATTTTGACTTTACACAATAAATCTTTTATTATTTCAATATTCACCATAAGTTAATAATTATCACCTGAAATATGTTTATGTTAGGAGTTTAATTTATGATATGTAATATTGCTTTTGTTTATGTCTTGTGGGTGAGTTAGTTGGTTGGCTGTGTTATATTTTAATATTCGATTACATGACAGCACTGACGCTCATTATCAAATAAGTTATATTGTTAAAATAAAATATTTATTATGTGTAAATAAAATTTTATTTTATTTATACTTAATAAATATAACTATATACCATACTCAAAATTATAAGCACAAAGCTCAAAAATAAATAAACTATACAAATGGTTTATTTTTTAAATACTAAACCTTTCTTCATAAATCAAATAATATCTTCTATTTGCTAAATAAATATTATTGATATGTAAAAGACTACATTTACAGTATGTTTTGTATCTCAAACACACAAATGACAAGGAGTGAATAATATATAAGAAAATATTTACGGTTTTTATTTTAAGGAAGCAATGGGTAAATATGTAAGGGTGTCACCTGATAGTAAGCAACTACCGCAGCCCATGAATATCTACAGTGCTATGGACTGCATGCTAATGCATCAACCACCTTAGGGTTAGGATGTAAATAATAGAAGGGGGGAAAGAAAGTAAAGGCATAGATAGGACAGGAATTCATTTTATTAAGAATTTGTTTGCTTATTTTTTAGAATTTTGTAAATCCAACTTAACCCAAATTATATCCTAGATCATTTTTTCTTTTGTTATCTCTGTCTATAAAGTTGATAAATTATTTAGAATATCACAAATATAAAATGGATAAATATGCTAATTTTTAGGAAAAACAGAAAAAAACAATTTAACAGTGTCTAATTTAAGAATTTCTACACTAACATATAGTAATTGTGCATTCAGAATTAGTTTCCACAAATTACATCTATAAAAAATTTTGAGGAAAGAATTATTGACATGTAAATTATATCAATTTATCTAAGTGGCTGACACATTGATGACGCCTTAATTTACATTCAGATGAAAGTGACATTGTGTAGTTATATGGTGTTAGGCTATTAAATTTATCATTGTGTAATTTTAACTCATGGTTACATTTGAACTACCATATCTTTTACTGGTTTTCATCCATATTGTTTAAATTATTTATTTTTTCTATCTCTTTTCTGTTTTAGCCTCTTCTCTGATCTTTATTTTCTGTTCAATAATTCATTAAGTTCTTTGGATATTGATAAGTTGTTGGTTCATTTATCAGTGATCTATTACATGTTCTTTCTCATTATTTTTTAATATTTTTTGATCCTAGCACATTTTCATTCCAAAGTTCTATGCTGCTAATTTGCTGTTTTCTTTTTTCAATCAAGCATGCTAGTAAAGTGAATTCACAACAGTGCTTTTTATTTACAAAGTTCAAATGAACACTATGCTTATGCATTAATAGGACCTTAAAAAATCTACTTAGGGGAAATTAATAATCCTAAATTTTCAATTTGGAGAACTTTGATGACAAATTGTTGATAGTTTATTGTTTTGAATCATGGATATTTGAAGTGGAATGTTTTCTATGTGGAAACATATCTATCTGTCTCTTAGTACATACTTATTATTATATTAGGTGCGCAACTAAATTTTCATTGTTTTTCTTTATAAAATGCAACTTAATTGTGCAAAAATGCTTACATATATATTATTCAAAGTATTGTTCATCGCTAGCTACAACTATTGCCCATCTTTTTGGCAGAGCTTGAATACTGTTACAATAAAAGTGTTCATCTTTTAATGTTATCCATGAATCAAGCCACATCATGTGCCATCGAACGAAACAAGTAATAATCAGACAGCGCAATTTCTGGAAAATATGGCAGGTGGAGTAGGACGTCCCATTTGGGTGTTACCATGTAGGTTTTAACTGGTTTGGCAACAGGAGGAGCATTGTCATGCAGTAGATTCACTTTTTCGTGCCTTTGCTCCTAATTCGGCCGTTTTTCGCACAGTGCTCGGCGCAGTCGCATCAATTGAAGTCGGTACCGTTCCCCTAGTGATGGTTTGGGTTTCAACAACTCATACTAAACAACACCCACCTGGTCCCACCAAATACACAGCATAACCTTCGCAGCGTATATATTTGACCAAGCCAAGGACGTAGAGCATGACTATTCTTTGGATTGCTGTAATTTTTTCATCACCTACGTCCATATTTCAACATCTACGTCGTGGTAGAAGATAGGGATACGATACTACCGCAACGGAAGATAAGAAGTGATACGGTAGTAGCTCGGGAAGCAGGGGTCGGGTACCCGTTTACCAATACTATAACTACTGGATAGGCAGCTAGGCAAAGATATACTCCCTGACCTTATATAACATTAGGAAATAGAAACATGCTAAGTGCACTGGGAAGTTTTTAATAGGAAATGATTAAAAATTTTACTTAAAAATTGAATAAATTCAAAGCACAATTTGTCCAATGAATGGAGATTAGAGATAACTCAGAAATGATTTGATACATGTACCTGTTTCAAGTTATAAGATATACACAAATTAAATACAATTTTCAAAATTTTTGCTCTGGATTTGAACCCAGATTTTTAGTGATTAATGAAGTCAAGCGCTACTTTGCGAAAATCCATTACTATGTGGACAGTCAACATTTTTACTTAGTTTGTCGCGGATCTTACCTCAGTAAAAGTTCTGACTGTCCACAGATTTTTGGCTCAGAGAACAGGCCACACTCTAGCCGTCTGGCCAAGTGGTCGTTATTGATATACAGTAAACCTTTCTATAACGCGGTTCCATATCCCTTGTAAAACGCGGGATGTCTTATATCATATATTTACTTTTATTACTGTGATATGATTTGACAGTTCTTAATCACATAATAGTTACGTTTGCACATGTTGTTTTTATAAAATTAAATTATTTTACTAAATATTCGTTCCTAGTTTTTGAGTTTCAGGAACATTGATTATACATCGTATAACGCGTTTTCCTATAACGCGTAACAATCTAACGCATTATAAGAGGGTTTACTGTATATTGAAAGTGAGAAATATGGATTATAAACAAATCTTGTCTGCATTTACCAATCGTCTTTGTTTCTATTAAAGTGTTTTGTTTGCTATAATTTTTTGTTTTTGTTGCAGAGAGGCGAACGGAGCGGGTGGCGGGGTCGGCAGCGGTGGGCTGCTGGCCATGAACGCCACCCAGGTTCAGTGCGAGCCCCACGACTCGGTGGTACTCATTAAATGTAAGTAACTAATTCAATAACACTCGAAACTTAATTGTTATATTAATTACAACAAGTCACTGTACTAGTCTAGAGTCTAGGCGTAGGTAGGTAGGCGTTCTATAATGGCAACACATACACATTTTTCTTACAATTTTGTCATGCGTTACCTCGTCATTATAATACTATCGGAGTATTACAACTGCTAGAGTGTTCAAGTTGAGATTGCGTTTTGCTAAACGTAGCGACCCACACGGTCGCTACCGGGCTAAGTGAAGAAAAAATCTGCACACGACGGCTGGCAGCGAATGGAATGAGCTAGGTAGTCCGCCTGAGGGGAGGCCTATATCCAGCATTGAACTATTGTAGACTGATGATGATAATATGACCTTGTTATAGACTCAATATTTTATTACTAAGGTACAGACGATATTTAGTGTGACAACTCTTATTCTATAAGTTGACACGCTGAATATCGGTCTCTATTACTACTATTATGTAGTATATTTTACTAAATAGTAAACACGAAATTTCTTTTAATTATATTCCAGTATGTTTGTAATGTTGATACTAAACACTTGAATATGTAAAAGGTGAGAGTTATTTTAAAAGTTCAAAAGTATTTGAAGACTCCGAAAGTGTTCATTATTGAGTCATTTGACACTTATATTATCATAGCCGAACCGACTATGAAAATTTCATAATGTAAACAGTTTTTCCTGTTATTGTTAGAACGAATTTGTATTATATTAGTTTCTTTTAAAACATTTTATTTTGACTTTACATTTTTCATTTCGCAATACGTGTTCATCATTTTTTGCAAAGGAAATTGTAGGAAAACGTTTTTTTTCTGACCCAAGTATTTTCAAAACAATTTCGCCTTTAGAAAAAGATCTAAGTGTTCTTAACTCTACTTTCCAAATTATAAAAATTGACGACACTATTTCGTAACAATTCGTGCAAGTCATGCCCCGTGAAACGATGATTATTGTTTAACTTTGTTAAACATTACCAAAGTGCCGCTCTCTGTTATCATAAACTTCTGACATGTTTGAAACTTCCCTTTTATTAACATGCAAACACTGCTTTCAAACACATATGTACATACCCTTAATTTCTGCAGCTAGTAAAAAGAGCACCGATAAAGTGGGTTTGAAGGAAAATGATATTTGTAGTGATAATAATAAAAAATGTACGGGAACTGAGGCTAGAACACTCTGAACTTTTCAGCGCATACCGTCTTGTGTTAAGTACAATATATGCGAATGTGTTAAGTACAATATAAAATTTTTTTATCAGCGAATACACTTTTAATTTTTAACCGATAGGCCAAAGCTTTCGGTTATCGAAAATTCTTAACCAAAGAAAATGTCCCACTCATTATTTTACTTCATTATGTATTATAAATAGTTGAAGTTTCATAGGGTCATTTTTATTTTATTAATAAAAAATAATTACAACAAACTGTAGCTTAAAAAGACAATAAGAGAGACAGACGATACATACGAGAAGTAGATGAACAATGAGCTGAACTAACTTCTTGGACCATAGTGTAATTTTGCAAACCACAAGTATTACGTTGTCATAATATTACGGCGGGTCATAGTGGCGGATGGACGTCGCGAGAGCATCTAGAAAAATGATCAAATGAACTCCATAATAGAAAAGGCCACGCGAAAGACAAAAAAAAAGATGGAACGACAGTATAGAAGGGGACATGGTGGCAATGGGAAGACCTAGGCTACTGAGCCATGCTCCCAAGAATATATAATATGCGATAAAGAATTTTCGCGGAGGCCAAAAGTCATCCTAGGTTGAACCAATAAAAGAAGAATATATAATTTATATTGTGATTTGTCTGTTATTTTTCTTTTAATGTTCTGTTGATTTCTAAAACAGATTTATATGTAAGCGTTCATTGTCCACGACACGAACTAGCAAGAAGCTAAGTCTGAACGCAACGTGTTTCTCATATATTTTTGGATCACTCCCACTCCTGCGTTAACGGTTTAATGTTTGCCGCACGCTGTCATTTACTACGTAATACACACATTTGCACGTAATTTATCACTTAAACAAACATGCATTGTTATTTATCATTGTTATCCAAATATGTGTCATGTATCACCAATTGGTACCCGAGGAACCTAAAAAGGAGACGCGGAAGACAATACAAAATATGAGACGACGAAATAAAAGAAGTCTCGGGAAAATAGTGAACTAGGAGAACCAGGGATAAGAGTCAATGGAAATTGTTGGAAGAGGCCTTTATCGTTAGACAAACAAATAACGAGGATGATGATGTCTAACATTATTTTAGTACCTATATTATTAACTATGTATTTATCTGAATAAATGCTTATATATGTCTATTTGATCCACAAATACTATAACTCAGTGGTCCCCAATCTCCGGCAACGGACTAGTACCAGGCCATGACTCATAATACAGGGGTGTGGAAGACAAGGTCTTGTTTTATTTTATTTTTTTTTTTACTGTTGAGTATTTCTGTTATGATTGTGCAAATATCCGAGATTAAGCTTAATTTGAGCTGAGTGACAGTGGCGTTATAGACTTGATGAAAATAAGGCGTGTAAATCGAAAAGATAAAATATAAACAATTATTTCTTCTCCTGCTCAACAGTCCGATGTTAAATTATCGAACGTTGAACGGCGGAGAAAAAAAATTTGGGGTCCACTGCTGTACGTGATATACAATTAGACTCTCTAAATGTGCATTGTCTCTACAATTATGCATACGTTGATTAATGACGACACAAAATATTTATTAGTGGCAGAGCCATGGTAGCACGAAGGAGCCAACTGAACCCAGGAAATATCACACCCTCATTGAATATCGGCACTCACGACACTATCTTAAAACGCATCCAATGGAATTTTTTCCATTTACCTCAAAAACGAGGAGTGATTTTAAAAAAAGTCGCTAACTATAAAAGAAAATTAGTTTTAGTTGTTCCTATAAAACTTATTCATATAGACTATCGAATTCTGATAATTACGCTGAAGAAATGCGTAATTGCTGAAATCCCATAGTTATATGATATAATATCTTTGAACATCTTTGCAGTGGGACTATGAACCTTACAATTTTTACGTATATCCGACAAGCCTAATGGCGCAGTGGTGACATGTTCGCTTTCTGAGGTAAATGTCGTAAGTTTGATTATTTCCTTTGTTGTTTATACCACATGTATATTTTTTTTCTGTTTAACACTAGCTTAATTGATACAATTACCAAGAATTTAAGTCTTTAAGAATTTAATTTAAGTAGCATTGCTAGTTTTCTTTAAACAATCCAATAGATCTGATAACTATATGAATTGTGATTGTTATAAAAAAAAAATATTTCAGTATCGAAAGTATTTTCAAATCAAATGTTTCATTAAGAAATCAAAGAACTGAACTTATTTCTGTCTGCCTGAATTTATATTCCTCGATTGATTCCTTGATTTCAGATATATATAGTGTGTGTGTGTGTGTGTGTATATAAAATATAAAGATTTATGATTTTAATCAATATATTCGTAAATCAATTGAAAAAATATATTTCTTCGACACTTATACACGGATGTCTTAGGAATGAGAGTTGAGTTGTGTGCCGTTACGCGTAATCCCTATAGTCGCTGTATTACCAGGAATAGCCGATAGTTTATATTCGTCCACCAAAGTTCCCCCGTTGCGCCGCCGCCCCCAATTGACGCGGGAGCCATACACTCACAATTAACTGCGCGGCATGAATAATAATGTGACTGGACGCTCGCCAATGTTGATATGCCTTTTTCCACTGTTAGGTGTTTGACTCTGTTAATTGACACGTGCAGTCAACAATTAAGTTGAACCGGGGTTTAGTTCTAAACCGACTGTTCAGTGTGTTGCACGCAATGAACGATGTATATCATAACCCGTGGAGGCAGCGTGAAAAGTTTTGCAGTGTGTGTACCTGTGTTGTGTGACGATGCAATTTACGTTGGTAATCGTCGTAAACAAAGTTAAATTATGTCCAGTGGCCGAAGAGCAGCTCTTAAAGGAGATAGGTATATATAAATATGATATATGTACATCCTTATTTATTATTAGAATTCTCTCTATCTGGCGCAGTGTCGAAGTATTTACTTTTCCTAGCTAAGGGTCGAAGTTTAAATTTCCGAATCAGTATACGTATTTTTATGAGCTACAGGTACTTATTCCGAGTTCGATATTTTTCACCAAGACATAAAATTTTAGTATGAAGAGGCTATACAACATAGGAATGTACAACTTTTTAAAAAGACATAAGTAACGAAACTTGTATGGCAAAATTTCATGTCAATAAGTATTCATACACTTGAGTTTGAAATTATTAAGGTATTATCAGATAATTTTTGAAAACATGTAACCAAACATATGTATGTATATGTATATTTATAAAATATAAAACTAACACCTTTTACCTTTTATACATATATATAAGAATTATTAAGTACTAATTTAGTTGATAAGATTTATTGTTTTGTCGTTGCCCATTACCTAGTATTTTCAACAACCTACATGTGATTTTAGATTATCCATTTGCCGATATAAATAATTATAATACAAATTGATTTCATTATTTGGAAGTTATTTATCTTTATTATTATTATTTCGCAAAAGTCATAATTACTTAAGGGTTGCACTTAGATATAATGTCGTGCATTTGTGTCTATTGACTTAAACATGCTTCACACATAATTTAAATATAAATAATTTAATATATAAATTTAAATTATCAATAATAAATATAGCCGTTACATTCAACTGCTGGATACTGCATATTGGCCTCCTTAAAAACTTAAAGATGTTGCTGATATCCATATGCTTGGCCTATCCGCACGATTGGGTATCGCTGATTGGTTTTTAATTCTTAGGTAGACGCTACTACCGATCTTTGTTGATTCGCTCCTATAGTCAACTTGTACAGTGTCTGTGAGAAGTGAGATGGCCCTATTCTTTGCCGGTAACCAGTTAGTAAGCAAATTTAAAAATATTAAAATAAAAACAGTGATATGACCAACCGAGCGAGGAAGTAGGCGGTTGTTCGCGCTGTTAATTTGTCGTGTGTGGCAAGACCCATTGGAACTATATTATAAGTGACGTTCTTAACCATCTGAATAAACGTAATTGAACAACTTCTATTTGCCCATTGCCCTTATCCACTTGTCACTAGTTGTTAAAGTATACAATTGACGCAGCTGCTAATCTTCCTACCTACGCAATTTAACTTCGACTAATATTATGTATATTAAGCGATGGTAATTCAGTGCGAACTCTGGGGAACTAAGTTCAAATCTCAATTGCCCTAGTTCATAAATTGCTAACAAATTAAAATTTCCGCCACGAATTCACTGCGACTTTGTATGAAGAAAAACTTGAAGTGCGCTGTACGCCAGTGTATATTTCCGAACTTTATTTAATGAAATTCAGATTGAATTTGTCAAGTGAAGTGTTGTATAGTGGAGACCGCATCTTGGTAAACATAGTATGGGATGCCCCTCGGCTAGATAGTGCGCTATGCGGCTGGATGCGTGAGGCTAAAAACGTTTCGGGTCTGGTCTATGTCCAGCAATAGAACGCCATAGCCGTGTCGACTGTTGATGATTATAATGATGTATATAAAGTGCAGAAAAAAAACTTAAAATGTCGCATAATAGTACAATACATGTTTGTAAGTGAAATCCGTATAAATAATAATAACAACTGGAATTTCGAAATCGCTTCTTGAAATTTCCGAGCGTTTACTCATTGCGGTTTCTGTGACGCCAATGTTAGTCAGGAAGAATTCTGGCTAAAAGTTTGTATGACTGCATTTGATACACCATATTGATGTATGAATATGACCAACCCTATGAAAATTATGTCTAAACTATACTAAAATATCAATTAATATCTCGGTGTCAAGATATTTGTGCAAACAAATTTGCAACAACCGTTTGCTATGTTTCCCAGACACAGCTAGTTTTTTTAGTAATTTCAGATAAGTGAAATTTTCGTGGAAAATTAATTGTGATCTTTAACTATTATTTTTTGGTCCACTTTCCCAAAATCTTAGTTTAATGAATAAATCGACATGAAATATCAAATACAAAATCTGCCGCTGTATCACTGTACAAATATAATCAGTTAAGCTCTTAACAACACAGCAAACGTCCTCCTCCATTTGATCGATCTAAAGTCAGGTAATATTTGAATCGGTCGTGCCCGCCGAGCCTAAGGAATTGTGTCAAGCGCATAGCTTAAGCGATTGTGCGCCCGCGACGCCCCATTTGTTGCACTCTTATCTCCAACTTGTAATATAGTCGCATGAATCATAACATCTAGGCGGTTGGAACAATGAGGCTGCGAGTGACGGGGCGTGCTAGGCGGCAGGTCTGATCTCGACCCACTGCGACACTAAGATCATGAGATATGCCAGTCTAATACTGACCAGCCATAAATCGATTCTTGTTATGGACCGGCTACTTGCTTACCCACGGTAATTTTGTGTTTCGTATAACCATCTTAGCTAGATTGCTTGTGTGAATCTTTGTTGTGAAACACTCAAAATTACATGACCAATAATCATTAATAGAAATATTGCTAAATTGAATAAAATTGAAACCCATAAAGTATTTGCTAATAAAATACAAAACATCCGTGCAAATAAAATAACAAGTTTTAGAATATCGAAACAAGTGAGAATAGGTCATCAACCTGGTTATCTGGTTCTCAATATGACTTGTCTGATGAACGAAAATGATCATCAATATAATACAATTATCCAGCCAAAACTGTGTCAGTATGCGTTTGAAATTTGTACTGATGATACATGTGTGTTTTGTGTAGGTAAAAAATATGCAAATACGGTTAGTTATTCAACGTCACAACAGTGGAAGCTTGTGTTCAGTGTTGATTCAAAATTGCGTTCTGTAAAAAACGATCCTGAAACCATTCAGTTGTTTAAATATTTAAATGTTCTTCATAATATTGTGCTAAATGTGACGTAATGAAGCGTTCGAAAAAGTGTGATAAAATAACTAAATTCAAACACAAACTGATAAAGAAAAGCATATTAAGTAAGTTTGCCATTCGGCCGTAATAGTGCTGTTTCGAATTATTCTGAGTACTTTAAACGTTTAACAAGCAATGATAGTACGTCACATTCTGTTCTCTAATTTATTTTCACTAAGGACCGTATTCGCATGTGCAATTTCGAAATATTTAGCGTGAGGTATGTCAAGCAGAAACGTGGTTGCCTCGACGCCCACACTCGTGACTTCAAGGTCTCTAATCACTTATTTTGTGCCCCGTTCCGTGGCAACATGATATTGCACAATATCACGGAACGACATTTCTTGTATAATTGATATAAACCTGTGATATTGTCTTGCATAATGCTGACTTTAGGCTTATGGTTTACGTCTATCGAAAATTATGTAATAATTGCCCTTTAAACTCCCATGACACTTATTGAGCTGCATTTTCTACAGTTTACTACAAAATTTATTCCTTCCCTATTCCTATTGAAATAAGATGAGTAATATCTGTTAGCGAAAAATAAACGTTGTCTCTCTGATCAGTGTATTAAAAAGAAAGTAATATTACTATTTTATTATCCTTATATCTTTGAAACTAAATTAATTAAATATTAATTAAATATTTGTGATATTTATATCTTGTGTACATCTCTCTGAATCCTAAGTCCCCCTGGTGGGGCATATGGCAGACACGACGTTTCCTCATCTCGACCTATCGGAGGCCATACGCTTCACTTTGCTTCAGGATAGGCCCATCTCTCTCTTTTGCATATCCTGGAGCGAAGTGAAGCGTATTCACTTCGCTCCAGGATAGGCCCATCTTCTGCACTTCGGCCGTCACAGTACGTCGCCAAGTTTGATTTGGGTGTCCACATTTTCTTTTCGATCACGATATATGTAATCAGCCAAATACATTAGTGCCTATAATATTTTGATATAATACAAATCGAATGGTTATTATTGCCATTACTTACGTGCGCCAACATGAAGGATGATTTATTAAATAAAGAAATAAAATTATTTCAATGTGATAAAAGTGCAAATTGTCATTCCTGCATTCCAGTTGAATGTAATAAACGTTTTTATATGTCATTATTTCATACAACACTCATTACACACATATCAAACAAACAATCAAAGCAAACGCACAAGCTTTTTATATAATTCTAACTATACTATTGGTGAATTATAAAATATTTTATAATAAAATATTATAATTTATAATTATAAGTATTATATATTTTATAAATATAAAATATTGCCCACTTTAGCGTCGGAATTAGAGCGTTTCTTGTAAGTCTCATCTTGTAAATCTACACGACACGATGAAAACATTCGAGATGTTTATATAAGTAATGATAGACTATATCTAGCAATAATAGTTAAAAAGGTATATGATTGACGAAAAATAATTTAAAATTTATATCCCTAATTAGTTCCGGGGCTAAGCAACCGTTCGGAATTAGTAGTCGCAGGTTCGATTCCTGTATAGGAAAAAACATATTTGTTTGTTGTATATTTAGGTCTACAAATATTTACTAAGAGTCTCAGTGTCCCGTTATTTCGCTTAGGACAAGCGTGGTGGGTTAATGTCTATTCCTCCTGAAATAGGGAGACCCATGTCCGACTGTGGAACATATCGACGTGAAAAAGCGAAAACGTAATAATTGCAAAATGAAACTTATATTAACCAGAGCCAAAAAAAGTAAAGATTTCTAAAAAAAATTGTATCTGATCACTCAAAAACAGACAGTTTCAACGCAACTGTGTCTTTTCCAGCGTTATCGCCTTTTTGCGTCGATATAGGCTATAAAAGAAAAATAAAATTGTTACATTAATTATTTTAAATTTATTATTTATTATTACAACTTTTAATGAAACTGTTATTCATTATTTTTATTTTATGGGATAGGGAGGCAAATGAGCAGGCGTGTCACTTGATGGAAAGCAGTCAACGCTGCTTATAAACACCCGCAGTGCCATAGGCAGTGCAGAAGCGTTGCCGTCCATTAAAAACAGGTCATTATGGGAGGGGAAGGGAGGTTGGGCCTCCGGAACTCAACCGCTCACCGGACGAAGCGCGGTAGCTAAGCTACCACTTAGACGCTGGTTTTTTACGGCAGTATGGTACTTCCTGGGCGAGCCGGCTCATTCATGCTACGGATAAATAATATGTCATTCTTGACGAAGTATTTGCCTGCAGCATCGCTCTACCACTACAAATTAAAATGAAGAACCGAATCTTTAGTAGAAAGTTTAGTATTATTACTTTATCTATTTCTCTTAGCGAGTCTTTCTGACGGATATATCCGTTTTGATATTTTATTAATTAACTTTTTAGCTGAAAAGTTTAAAGGTATTGAGTTAAACGAACAAAAAGCATGACTTAAAAAGTTTATGAAAATAGCTCATACATGTATTTATGCCGACACGAGAATCAAACCCGCGACCATCAATTCCGAAAGCAGTAGCGTCGCCACTCAGCCAATGGAGTCCGGTTACGTTTTTTGCGTTAATATAATTAGAGGCATTCCAACATTTAACGATTTTTGTCTTACAACGACGTACTTACAAGATTACAAAACCCTACTTATTTTTCACAAGAGTACCGACAGGATGTTTTAGCATTCGGTGAAGGGCATAAGACATTCACACTCATTTCTCAATTCCTATTTCAATGTATCACTTAGGCAATAGTCTCAGTGTCATGCTTTAACTTTGTTAACAGTAACATGAGTAAACTTATCACCGTGCGTCCGCCCATGTTTGTTTCTACTACTTATATGTCCTATTGTTAGGCATGGGGCCTCTCAATTTCTGGGTGAATGCACATTAACCACCACATTCATCTACTTTACATCAATTTTAGTCCGGTTTTGATTTTTAGGTGATATTTTGAAATTGATATTCTCTTGCATTATCGTATTGGATAATGATATTTCTTGCAGTTTATCATAAAATATATTAATATAGCAACTTAAATAAAATTATATGCACAATGTGTCCTACACTTGCATTATTTTAATACCGAAGACTTACTGGCAACGTGCAATTATATGGAAATTTTATTCATGACCTTAGTCATTACAGACTATAATTTGCTTGTAGTATTACACGATTGAGATTTAAAAAAGAACTACATTATCTCTTTATCATTCTTAAACTCCCTCTTTGATAGCAATCAAAACCGAGGTTTCGACCTCATCTGAAAGGCCTTTGGATCACTATTGACTCCTTCCCTGCTGTCTTAAAGTATTTGAAGACTGAGCAGCCATCGTTATCACCGTTCTCCCCGGTCCGTGCCTTGCGGGCTTCCTGCTCGCAAATCCTTCCAACAAAGTTGTAAAGGTTCTAGGACTAACAACTTTTTTTTATAAAAAAACAAGTCCTCATATTGATAATTTTATTTTGAAGTACTTCTCACTAATAAAGCTTCGGTGTCACTTGATTACTGATAAATCAGAGACGAATTCAAAACAATGAATTAGAATAAAAATCAGGTCTTTAGACCTTCAATCTATTTCAGGGATGGCCATCGATCGATCGCGTTTATCAGTTAATTGTGGCAAGGCAAAGAAAAATAAATCTTTTATTTTATTGTTTTCCCTCTTTATAAAAAAAATATACTGTTTCATTTACTTGTTTCAAGTTTAATTAATGTATATATATAAGTCGATATTTTTTTACTGGAGAAGTCCTGATTATGTAATTGATAGTGCTATCGATACAGTACAATCTAGTTAGGAAACAGTAAATCTTGGGTCTGATCACGTTGCTCAACCTTAATCTCTTTACTCCTTTTGAAATCTTGTATCTACAGCCAGTAGAAATACTACGCTGTATATGTGTTACCTTTTTATTGACTCATTAAATTTTACACCAGATGAGCACCGGTCAGCGGGCGGCAGTTGGGAGGAGCCGGTGAGTGCGGTGAGGAACACACCGCTTAGACGCTCGCAGCGACTTAACTCCACGCTGGACTCAAGGTTAGTCCCCGAATAAATGCAACACATTTTATAATTTATGTATTTATTAAACTAATGGTCGCCCATTGCTCTACCGTAAACCATAGTTTTTTTATAGTTCTGCAACCTTTATTGTTCAGAACTTTAACTGAGCCAAATCTCATACTCCTACATGCGTGCAAGGTGCTTAAAAAAGAGTACAAGATTTTTCTTCGCGTATTAATATATAGATATTTTAAAGTGTAAAAAAGGGTACAATATTTAATATCTTAAATTATCTTATACATAAGATTATTTCGCTCACAACAACAACAAAAAAATAAGTTTATGCAAAACTTGAACACGGAAGTCAATGTCAAAATAAATAAATGCATATCATTATTATCAATAAACTATATTTATGTAACATATCGACAACATCATTAACATTCCCCGTATGGTAGTTGCTATAAACGATACGCATTTTCATAATAATTTTGCTTTTAATGTGAGACTATACCAAAGAAATTATCGTTGATTTACAATATTATATAATTTAAAGTATTCTTTCACGTGTCCGGGAGTAACATAAAATATCCAGAAGAAATATACTTACTCCATGAATTTTCCCAAACGGTTTAAATTTTCTTATCTGGAAGTGTACACCGAAATCTATACGCTTATTTTATAATCATCATATAATATTTAAAATAAAAATATCTCCTTTCCATAATAACCGATAAAATGTTCTCGGCTATAAAAACTATGACAATAGAATATACTATACATTAATAAAACAAATATAATATTTTATATATACCTTCGGATGTTCTAACAAAAGCCGTGTAATTTCGTCTCATGCTGTTGATATCCATGGGTCTTGCCACTCACGATCACTCACCTTCAGGTGAATTGCATGCTTGTTTGTCTGCTTTGCTAAAAAGGTTTTTTGTTGACATGTCTTTCATCTGAAATATTGATCTGAATCTTACATGCATTGCGTGAAAAGAATATTAAATATAACAATATAAGATGACTAATCAAGCGATACTTTGCGGTATTCCATTACTATGTGGATAGTCAGAATTTTTACATAGCTAGGATCCGCGACAAGCAAACAAAAATAGATAGTAATAATGTGTGTTTTTTCTAAAAGAAGTGGATTTACGGGAATCTCAACAGTTGTCTTCCGTAGAGACTACTATACATGATGATGCATCGTGCTGAGGCGAAATACGTGTCGTGTACATTTTGGAAGAATGGTGGTGTGTGTTTGGTGTTTTTCATAATGGTTGGGAAGTGGATAGTTGCTGACGGTCGTTTTTCGGAAAGATTTAGTTTAAGTTCCCTATAAATCGACTTCTTCCAGTAAAAACCACACATTATTATTTTTCCATTTTTTTGTTTGCTTGTCGCGGATCCTAGCTATGTAACATTTCTGACTGTCCATATAAACTGAAATGTTACTTGCACAGAGATATTATTAAACGTTTCTTGCATCACTGACAGCTAATTCATAAATCATTTGCCTACAACTTTCGGTTTTAATAATTAATTCGTATGTAGTGACCCAAGGATCAAATTATCAATTACTCACGCCTAACTCAACAACAAACTATAATTAGCATATATTATTAGACTGTTTATTGCATAATGAAATTTTGCGTAGGACTATAATTATTAAAATTAAATTGACAACTTGAAAAGTTTAAGTTATACTATAGAAAGCTATCAACGCTGCCATATACGCAATGACAGACATCTATCGCCACAACATAGACATTGCAATGTATTCAGCCTTAGAGGCACGTTTTATAAAGTTCCAATGTCGAATCGGTTTGTAAATATCCCTGTAGGATTCTAGAGATGCCTGTAGAGATTATAGAGAACTAAAAATAATAGCCTACATTAAGTCCTACTGCTGCTTGACCTTCATTATAATATAATAACATGAGGTAGTTCCTCTTGACGCAAAAGAAACAGCGAATGAAACTCCAAAGGTATTCTCTTGTCTTTTTCTTCTTCATTTTTATACAGTGCAGTAGTGTGTGAGTTAAGTTTTATATATAGAGTTACGGAAAAACAGGAAAACTGTTATGTACAATTAATTATAATCTAATAACAAGTGTAAGAGAAAATAATAATATGGGAAATAAGATGAGCTAATACACTGATAATATATTTTATTTAAAGACAACCTAAAATACAATGCAGTCGCATCTCCACGTAAAGGATTTTGTACGCGATGAAACGGATATAACAGCACCCTCACGTCCGTGCTAAGTGTGATTGATAGTCATTCCAAGATTATAACCAATTCATGCTTTAAGGGGAGAATAAGTGAAAATACACAGTGTATGGCACGTTTACACAATCAAAACTCATGACATGTCGACTATTTTGAAGGTAGTATATTCATTTTTTTTTTTTAATAGAGTTTGTTATACTATTTAAATCCTCTTATTCATTATCGATAAAAGGGTCTATATATCTGTAGAAATTTACTTACACAGGTTTTTACAAGTGATGTAAAAACTGTATATGGAACAATGGAGAAGATATTTTTTAAGCGTTGTCTTGACTATGTGGTTCCCGCTATATAATAGGGCCACCCAATTTTTCCCATGAGTGTCGTCGTACGAAGCGACTATGCGAGCAAACTACCAGTAGGTGGGCACCAGCGTCTGAGTAATAGAAACCAATCTGCGTTCTTCAATCCAGCTACTAAAACTAAAGATTACGGTAATATGCTTCATTTCTGAGACCAATGTTCAGCCGTGAATAGTTATAGGCTGTGTCGATTAGATAATACATTTTTAATGAAATGTAGAACGGAACATGTCGGAGAACAAAATATTCAATCTCTTTTTATTTACATTTTTATCACAGCTTTTCCACGAACTAAATCTTTATTTCTAAATCAGAATGTACCTCTCAGTTCTCGTATGTCAATCCCACATGTTAATGCTTACTTTACATAAATTACGATATAGCAACAACATAACTCCATTATCTAAGTTGAGGGTAGATAATTTGTTTCTCTACATGACTTGTTAATGTAATACTCCCATAAACAGGCCCCAAATTGTAGACTTATCGACAAAGTAAACTGGGTAGATACCTTGACGTGTTAAGGGGCTTCACATAACTAGCGGGACACTATATTATCAACTGGACGCGCGTATTTAGAGAGTAAGTGAAACGATATCACCTGTAAGGCCTATAGATATGGTCTATTATGATTATTTTTATTTAACGCAAACTAACATGCAAGGGAATGAATTATTAATTCAAGTATTAGGATCTGGAAGTACAATTCAATTGTTATTCTTTTATTTTCTTACTTTCCTCCTATTGTTCAGATCCTTACCCTGATGTAGGCAACGAATGGCAACGAAACCGCAGTTTTGCTGACTATCAGGTTCGTTTGCCTTCCTATCCCATAAAAAGGGGGTACCTTTAAGTACTACCGTGAATCACTTGCCTCGTTTGCTTATCGCTACTATACTACTATCCATAAAAAATCAATATGATATCGGACAATTCGAACACTCAGAAGGATCCTAAATCAAATGTTTATCTGTTTGGAAATCCTTCCACGATTTGAACCAAAAACCTTTAATTTGGAAATCGAGTATCAGTGGGCAACTTTAATTACGATAACGGTGTACCAGTCAGAAGTTTTGTTTTTTTCTAGTCATTTTTGCATGATAGTTATATGATTTTGATTTCACTTAATACATACTTTATAAAAATATTGTAGGTAAGGATAATAATAAATGGAATAAACGTTAAAATGCTGAAGTTTACCTTATCTAAGTTGCCCTTACGTTTAAATGATAGAACAGAATTGACACTTCGATACATGGCATCCTTTCTAACTGTGTGTGACACATGGTTTCCTTTCTAGTTGTCTGTGGTGTGGTCCCATCGCGTCGCGCTACACAATTAGCGACCGCCGCGCGACCAATTAACACAAATTTCCTGTGTTCAAACTCCAGAGGCCAATAGAGGGCACTCCACCGCAACGTATAATCTCTCTTAACATCATCTAATTTAAAATATTGAATCAACGTTACTAATGCTTTATGTCATGTTAATTTTTTATATTAGGTGTACAAATAAGTTTCCGCGGTTTGTCAAAAGATGGCCCCACCAGAAGGTTATGGAGAAATTGTCAGATGTAAAACGTAATATCCCAAGTTTAGTCATCTGGCAACACCATAACCTTAAAGTACTAGTGATTCCGTATCAGCATCACGTAATTTTTTTCGTGCAAAAATGTCAAGTTTTATTCCGAATAAGCATCATTTGCGGGAACTTTTGATTTACTTCTTTAATGTGAAAAAATCTGCAGCTGAGGCGCATCGATTGCTTCTAGAAGCATATGGTGAAGCTGCTTTAAGTGAGAGAAGTTGTCAGGAATGGTTTCAAAAGTTTAAGAACGGTGAGTTTGACGTTAAAGACAAAGAACGCAGTGGAAGGCCGAAAGTGTACGAAGACATGGAATTAGAAGTACTATTGGAGGAAGATTCGTCCCAAACGCAAAAAGAACTTGCACTTACTCTACAAGTGACTCAACAAGCAATTTCACATCGTTTAAAATCGTTAGGAATGATTCAAAAACAAGGAAATTGGGTTCCATATGAACTAAAGCCGAGAGACGTTGAACGCCGATTATGCATGAGTGAAATGCTGCTTGCCAGGAATAAAAAAAGAGTTTTTTGCATCGTATAGTCACTGGTGACGAAAAATGGATTCACTACGATAATCCAAAGAAGAGAAAGTCATGGGTTAAGCCCGGCGAACCATCAACATCGACAGCTAAGCCGAATATTCATGGAAAAAAACTCATGCTGTGTATTTGGTGGGATCAGCTTGGTGTCGTGTATTATGAATTGCTGAAACCAAGCGAAACCATTACTGGAGCTCTCTACCGAACACAATTGATGAGATTGAGTCGGGCACTTAAGGAAAAACGCGCCCATTACTACTCTAGACACGACAAAATTATTCTTTTACACGATAATGCTCGTCCACATGTTGCGGCGCCGGTAAAAACATACTTGGAAACACTCAACTGGGAAGTTTTACCCCACCCGCCGTATTCACCAGACTTAGCCCCTTCTGATTATCACCTGTTCCGGTCGATGGCCCATGGTCTGTCTGAGCAGCGCTTCACATCATATGAAGACACCAAAAATTGGGTAGATTTGTGGATAGCGTCAAAAGATGAAGAGTTTTTTCGACGGGGTATCCGAATGTTGCCAGAAAGATGGGGAAAAGTAGTGGCAAATGATGGAAAATACTTTGAATAAAACGTAATGTACTTTTCCTTTACAATAAATTCCTAATTTTTTATAAAAAACTGCGGAAACTTATTTGTACACCTAATATAATTAAAATTAATAATATCTCCGAATAATTCAAATCCTTTCGAGATGAAGAGTCAATAATTACTTTGTTAAAATCGGCGAAAAAATAATATTTCGCAACTTTTCAAGAATATGCACTACATGCGTTGCGCCTGAATACGAGACAATAGACTACGCAATACGACCGTTATTCTTTTTAAAAGTTGTATAATAAATTTGAGAGATGGATGCAACAGTCGTACTCAACAAAGATTCATGACGCGTCATTCATTCAACGTGTATAGGACAAAAGTACAAACAATCTATCATGTATTTATATATTTAGCTAAACTTAGCTTAACTGAACCATAACTGTATCTGTATAATAAGTATATTTTCTTTTCCATAAGCTTTCTCAACGATATGACAAAGCTTTATTTTAAATTGACAATTGTGGATTTGTCTCCGTCTCCTAATTCCTTACTATTTTTCCGTATAGGTATTATTAATAGTGCTAGTGCTATGCTCGAATCGAACTCATCGAATCCAAACTTTACAAATAGTCCTCCGTTGCACATATATTGCTTATAAATAAATCAATGTTTATACTGGCGTACCAAAACAAACAATCATTATTTGGGTATTATAAAACAAACACAAATATTACGCACCGCTATCTTTAACAACAAACAGGCGTAGTAACTGTGACTTTACACAGATAATAAAAAGAATGTCAAGGATAAGGTCACAGATACAACTACAATTTGCATGTTCGTTAATGATAATGCCATAGTAATGCACAGTACTTGCACATAGAAATTATTCTGGCCCGTATAGTTGTGTAAATTAAGTGTCAATTAAACAAGAAGCTCAATACTCTTAAAGATGTTTAAAAATTTATTTCACTTGTATACGTTCGATAAAAAGGACACAAAGTCTGTTGAGGTCAGTCACGTTACATCATTGAATCATTATCATTAGACTACCTATAATATTCATCTTATGACGTTGCTGAACAAAGGCCCTTTTAAGTCGTGCTACTTAGCGAGATCTTCGGCATCACGCATTCATTTCCTGCCAACCGCCCGCTCCATATCAATTTTATACTTTTTGTATTTATAAAAAGCACAAATGTTTGATCTTTGTCATTGTGAATCGAATCCCACGAGCCGCGAAGGGAGTTGAAGGTCAACACCAGCAGAGCCCCTGCTGTGGGAAGGCACGAAAATGTGCCGAGATCGTAGCAAATGGGGATCTGGAGTCTCTGCCTACCCTTACGGGAAACAGGCGTGATGATATATAAATACAACTCTTTCAAACACATATCTCTGTGCAATTTTGACAACAAATTTCAAATACCACTTACATATTTTTATTTAAATCGGTTTACTGGAACAGTTCACTGATGGACATTAGCCTACTTTACGGTTGAGGGGTGTTGCCATAATCCGTATCGTAATAAAATGTTTATTAATGCGTACTATTAATACTTGCGAGTCAAGCTAAGATCACATAGGAAGAACTCGACTGTTTATCAATCAAGGTGACTTACCAGGTTATCAATAAAAGATAGGATGTACCTACCACTACCCTCAACAAATGTATGCATAACTGATATGTCTGCTACAAAAACGCAGCAAAAAGACAATGCAAATTTACATGAATAAATTTTTTTAACATATTTTCTTTTGAAACATAAATGGGCCAGTTAGCCCTAAAAATCGACTTCTACGTAGTAACTTCGCAACTCCATTTTGTTCGGTGCGCGATGATATCTGGAGGTTCAACTCCTTTCTCATCTTTTACTTTATTCTTCCCCTCGGATTATTCACATCTTACGCTAATGTAGGCAACACATATATGCCCTTGGTGTTTGCTCATCTACAACTCCTTCCATTAAAAAAGTATATATATCATGCGTGTCTCCCATTTTGAAGCCACTTCCAATATTAGAAAGAGCGCAATAATTTTGCATTGAATCGTTGAAAATAAACAACTTCTTTTTATATAACCTTGATATTTGGAACAAGGTTTGAGCTATACTCGTAATGCCTACCTGATCTCTCATTGGCCTATACACATTTGATGCAATTTTGTATGAAATTCAGAGTTTTTGAATGAATTTTAGAACTATTGACAAGAACTTTTTGCTTATAACTTAAACAAAAAAGCGAAAACGTAGTAAACCGTAAAATGAAAACTTCCAACCAGAGCCAAGAAAACTTTTAAGATTTCCGAAAAAATGGTATCTGATCACTCAAAAACAGTCAGTTTCTACGCTATACAAAATAATCTATTCATAGTAGAGCTGTGACACTCAAACCATTTGACGCAGTATTTTTTCTGATCCTAGAATACGTACGTACCTAATAAACTTTTTGAAACCTGTATCATTGCAACGTTTCCGCTTTATGCGTCGATATGGAGTTAGAATTCCAGTAATGTAAAAAGAATTTCTACATTTCTTTTCTCGCGATAAAAATATTTTTATTGTTAATGGAATAAAAGCCACCGAAATAGTCAGTTACACTGCTTATACTGCACTGCTGGTCAAATCTGTCGGAGAATTACTAACCGATAGAATAGAGACCGCGTCTCAGCAAATGTAGTGCAAAGCTCCCACCGGCTAGATAGAATGCAGGGCGGTTAGCAAAAACTGGATGCGTGTAACCGAAGATTGGGCTAGCTAGCTAGTACCTGAACTTCAGAAGACTGCCGCAAATTGATGATTATTGGGGTAAAATTTTCACAATGTTTTAAGTACTATTGTTAGTTTGCTTACCTGGGACATATCATGAAAAATGACAGGTACAAATTGCTGCAACTGATCATGATGGGAAAAATCGCGGGCAAAAGAAAAATTGGTCGAAAAAGAAAGTCTTGGCTACGTAATATCAGGGAGTGGACCGGGATAGCGAGTGCCCCAGAACTGCTGCACCTCGCGAAGGAGGAAGAAAGTTGTGCTGAATTGGCTGTCAACCTTCGCAAGTCGGAGAGTCACTCTTATAAGAAGAAGAAGTTAGTGTAGTGTACTTCAATTCTTTTTATTAGAGTTAACCATCGAGCAAAAATTCATTTATTATTATAGTAATATTGATATGGACGAGTATTTACTTGATTGTGTGCTATTGATTGATCATTTACTATGTGAATTGATTATGTGTAAGACAATTATTAAAAAACAAAAGCTGACAATGAACAGAATAGGCCTAGGTACAAATCCGTAACGCAATTCATTAACATTGATTGTTTTGTCATTGAGTGGGTATTTTCATTTCTGTAATTGAGGCCAAATGCCTATTAGCTATCTGACGGCTGATACTATTGTAGGAAGTTTTGTAACGTTCAGGCGACACGGTTTGTGCTAAACGCTGTAATTAATACCTGTTTCGTTTTTATAGCACTGATGAAAACTGGAAACAAAAATGTTTACCAGACGAATGAAAATGTTAAATCTTGAACAACCATATGAAGTCAAAGCCCAGGTATATAAACGAACATTTTATTATGAAGCAATATACGTTGCAATTTAAGCACATTTAGTCATCATATATAAATATAACTAAACCGGCCAGTATTCGCCTCTTCGAAAAATGATGAGGCATTGAATTACAATTTTTTTAAAATAGTATTTTTATATATATGAGTCCAATTTTCTATGATACATGAGAAAAGTTCTAGTTTACTTTGTGCATTATTTTATTATATTATAATATATATAATTATGTTATAACAATTTTTAAATAGCTGTTTTTGTTTTATATAAACAAGAAATGCTTATATGGAGACACGTGCATTTAGGCAAATGTGGGTCGGCCCCAAGCTAGATAGAGCGACAATCTACGCAGAACGGCTCGCAAAGACAAGATTTATGTAACCAGAGACCGGGGCTAGCTGGCGCGCCTTGAATCAGGCCTATGTCCAGCAGTGGACTGCCGTGGTCTAATGATGATTATAAAATAAAAATACTTAGGCTACATTGCTGGAAGCATATCCTACATGGTTAACCACTTAGGATATGCATGAAAAAATATTTTTTTTTATGTTAAATAAGTATCAAAAAGCAATATGTGTGGTTCATTTTGCTTTTTGATACATATTTAACATAAAAATTACGATATGATAAGACTATAGAGCATGTTACAACGACAAAAAAGCAAAAAAAAAATAAGTGTATGTGTTCTAAGCATGCATCGTGAGGGTATATATGGCTACCATAGGCTTTGACGCTCTACTAACCTGCAATGCAGTTCGTAATGTGATTCCTATACAACAAACCACAACACCATTTTTAGCTTGCGGTTGCAATAAAGACCAAAATTATATTGAAATGCATCGCGTTTAACTTATAGTAAAGGCCGAACCTAACTTAAAGTTCAAGGTAATTAGTTTATTTCAAAAATATCAAATTGTACCACCTTCACTCGGCTATAATTTATTTCGAGAAAATCATCGGCATTCTATATAAGTTAAAAACATGATGTACAGAATAATTTATTATCAATTTAAATATTTTCTCACCATATCATGTATATTACATTGTACTTATTGTTTTTATGTTATAAATTTAAATAATACATCATTATTATTTATATTTATTTAATATTTTGTTTTAATGTTAATTCTTAATTTTCTAAATATTCATATACTAATAAAGAATAAGTTGCACAGCAAACACTAATTTGAATAGCGACAAGTTTATGAATATGTGTTAATGGCGCACATATATTACGTGCAACTAGTTGCAGATTGGCGAAACAAAATGTCACACCACCGGTCACAAAGTTCGCCGATCCACGAACAGTAAGCCGTGTTTGTCGTGTTTGCTGATAACTTGATATCCTTGCGGTCATTTGCGAAATCACTGTCATCTCAAAGTTTTTATCCATTCGACAAGTCCAAACATCACCTTAATGGATATTCAAGGCTTTTGTTATATCGGCTCGCGATTACTCTTCGGGACATAATCACGAAACTTACTTATAATGTTAGATAACATGGCAAAACATTAAAATAAATTTGAATAACAAATTTTAAGGCTTATGTCAATATTGCCTGTGTCTTTTATCGACGTTATGGAAATAAAATCACAAATGCAAACAGAAAACAAATAAAATCAGAGATTTTAAATTGTAACTTAAATCCAAAAAGGTCTCTTGTAATGTAGATAATCAATTTCCAAAGTGCTTTAATGGGCATTTCCAAAGACATATATTGCAAATCAGATATTTTCCTATATTCTAAGGGGTTAGTTTGTATTCATTATTAAGTCGATAACCTTGGTACCGCTATATAAAATTAATAACGGCCTTTATAATACTATTCTACTTTAAGATTCAACTGGATGACTCTACAATTTATTGCCTACTAAAGCTTGTTTTTGTGTGATTGATGTGACTTGAGTGTAATAAGGGCATGTGTATGTATTTTTGACACAGAATTAATTGGTCAGTCGAACTACGAATTAATTTATTTTTATGTTAGAAAAAATATATATATATATATATATATATATATATATATATATATATATATAAAATTTGTGGAACCAGCTACCGTCGACGGTCTTTCCGAACCGTTACGACATTGGAACCTTCAAAAAACAAGCCTATACATACCTAAAAGGCCGGCAACGCTTCCGCGACTCCTGCGGTGTCGCGGTTGTCCATGGGCGGCGTTGATTGCTTTCCATCAGGCGACACGCTTGCTCGTTTGCCCTCCTATCCCATAAAAAAAAATACTGCAGTCTCTGATACTATTATATACGTATATTGTTGCAATAAAATCCGAACCCTCGAATGGAAAAACCTGTGATCAGTTAGCGTTTCGTAGACTGTCTTCCATATGTTGTTTACCAAGTATCGATAATTTTAACAATATCTCGTACAGACCGACTCGTTCTTCATAACTATTATCATTGTTAATTAAGTACAGATAGCGTTGACCCAGGATATGACATGACTGTGATTACAAACATTCCACCTATTAGTAAGGAGGAAACAATTGTTTTGATATACATTTTCTTGTTGACGAGCAAAAGCGAAATAAACACTTTAAATGCCAAAACAATTAAACCATTGGTTCAATCATATCTATAATATAATCAATCATACTAAGTGTATTGTGATTCTTATTTTGTTCTTCTATTCCCTACAAGTCCCTCATTTGTAGCAAACTGTCAAGGAGTTTAAATACAGTAAACAGTTAACCTTCACAAAGCCTTCAAACACCGACGCTACGTACAGATTACCGTCATTATATTTTAATACATATGTCACAATAATGATGACATGCATTTACACAAAATAACAATAGTTACAATAATCAGTAACATGATGAATATTAAATAAATTAATATCGTATAATAAGGAATAAGCTACTGCAACATCGCTATGGTTAAAATGTTCAATACTATATAAAAGTTAGCTCATAGTAAAAATATGAGAATTATTAAGAACTTAATAAACACTGCCCTATCTGGCATAATTTAACCACTTTTAAGGACACCGCAAGGCAAGTACATATATTTACATGGTAAGTTCTCATTTAAAAACATTGACTCTCAGCATAACACATAAGCAAATAAAATGTTATCTACAGTAATAATGACGAAAGATGTAGCTGAATCAGCTTCAGATACGACAAATACGACTCCTTAAGCACCGTAACCGATGCCTTATAATAAAATTGCATTGCCTCAGATCACTTCGTGAGCTTACCTCGCACGAAACCCTTTATTCCACTAAGTTCCTGTAATTGTGACCAATATTTAACATAATTTACTTTCAATATGCTATAATTTTAATCTACAAAAATCAAAATGCAGTGAATGTTTTGACATTAATCAACCAGGTGGCGAGTGTAGAACATGGTAAAAAAATAGAAAAATCAAATCCACTTTTGTCTTATACCATATTTTTTGGTACATGTCTTATACCGTAAATTATGGTAATTTATAAATTATAATTAATTCGTTATGCTTTAAGTTTCTTCTGGGCCTTAGTTGTTATAATAAAAATCGTTAAAATAAATATCATATTTTATCATATTTGAACAAATTAAAGACTGCACGAATTTTTTTTCGATATAAAATGTCATCATCTTCATTATTAGCCTTTAATAGACAATAATTATAATAAAAAGTATTTTTGATATAGGAGAAGTTTGCATCCGTAGTTTGGCCACGGCGGATTGGCGGGGCACCCAAACTTGGAAATAACACTTTAGGCCATAAATTATTAAAACTGATGTGGGAATTGAACTCTTGCGACTATTGACTTCGAAAGCGATACGTCCAAGCTGAGCCAATTACGGCGTTAATATTATTTATTGTAGTATAAAAGTAGTGCCTAGTAGAAGAGCCATGTGGAATAAAACGACTTGACATTACTTTATCTTTCATCACCGTACGATATAAAATGGCGGTTAGTTGTCTTACTCATACACGGTTATAAGTTATGTTCCGTTCATATATGTATATGTTTTATTGTTGTAGCAACCTTCAGCTGTTTCTTTGTTGAATGTTTTGTTCAACTAATCGCTCTATTGTCTCTTTTCAACGTGGATCACTTCGACAAATGTCTGATCATATGATTATTTATTTCTTAATCGGACCTCTTATGATACTGGATAGTGTAGGAATATGGACTATTTTAAATGCAAAGTTGGTGGAAGACATAAAATTTGATAAGGCCTTGTATTAAATTTTCCTCCCAAAGATAGAGAATTTAAAAGAGACTGAAATATGTATGTCGCACAGTTAACGAATACCGACAATCGAAACGACAGATTAGGTTGTATATAAGGCGATAGCAACCATTTTTTTTTATTTTGTCTCATTTAAGCTTAAAAGCTAAGGACATTGGGATATGATAGGATTGATATACCAGGAACATAGTTCTTCGGGGTAGCAAACTAAAGTGGCAACTGTTCACGTTTGTCGGAGAACCGGCAACCACTCAGTAGACGAGTGCTGGAATGATAAACGTAGTGTGACCAGATAATACAACAGTCTGCGCCGGGCGGCTGAGACTAGACATATGAAGCCGAACATGGAGTTAGGATAAGGTTAGGAAGAAGTATAAGGATTATGGGGGAGGTCTGTGTAAAGCAGTAAATTGCCGCGAGCTATTGATGATGACGAAAGGTTAAAATATAAACTATTATTTTTCTTTATACATATGTATGTATATGGATGATATAAAAAGCGAATGAGAAATAATATATATTTTAATATGTTATAGAGACAAAGACAAGCAATTGTTTATTGATATGATTTGATCTAAATATTAATACCTTATATATACATCATTTAGTTTAGCTTTGTTTGTTATATGCACATAAATTACTTAGATGCCCTTACGTATAATTAATCACATAAATTAAATATGATATCACAAAACGTACTGTACGCATGAAATTGATCTCTTAGTTGTGTCTTTGTTGTCTATCATATTTTGTGTACTATGGGATAAAAACTTCTTATCACAGCCATCAAAGCCGGCTAGCTGTCGTTGAGTCATTTCAGGTCGCTCAGAATTGTTATTTTATTTTAAATTACATATAAATAGAGAGACGGAAAAAGACCGTCTCTCTATCGTATCTTTTTAGACCAATTTGTCGAATTGATACATCTATCAATTCGAAAAATTGGTCTAAAAAGAGAAGAGTCACTAGTCTTTCGAGAGAATAGAGAGAAATTTGTAAATACTTAGTTAGGCTATTTATTTATTCAGGAAAAATCTTACGCTTATTCCTAACACTATAAGGGTGACTGACATATATGTGACTGACAAATAATCGTGACCTTTGCCTGATTCGTACAATTATAATTACTGTGAAATACATTCTTAAAATAGATAATTTCCGAATTTAAAAGAATAAGTAATGTATAAAAAGATTTATAAAGAATGTTCCTTTATTATCGAAAATACATTGAAAACCTTTTTTAAAACACATTTAACTTATTTGTAAACTTTATTTTGCATAAAGCATTGAGAGCTATTAGGGATAATGATAAAACGAAAATAAAAGAAAGAATTTTTTGTTTCACGTTATTTAAATTAATTTATTTCTCGAACGTAAGAAAATAGTTTATTTTACATTCATAAATGTTACAAAATATCATAAGAATTCATAAAAAAAATATTTTAGGCAGACTATGTTGATTTATTTGCCCTTGGTCGATTTTATTACTGTTACCCGTAGTTTGCAAAAATTTTAAACTCCAGAAAGTTCATGTAATAGTTTTCTACGTTTCTATTCAAACTTTCACCCATTAAAAGCAGTCATTGCATATTTGTTTCTCCCTATAATTAGTATACTTCCGCGACGACATACATAATGGTCGATATCCTGGCAATCATACAATTAGTCCAAATAGCACATCAATCAGACTGTCTTTATTGATTAGTGTAATGTACATTATTGTACAGGTATTGATAGCCAAGTAACTATCAGTCTATCTACTCTTTATAACTTGTAAAGTAACGCAGTAAAACTTTTCGCCCTCTTTTATTTTTATTACGGTTATGCGGGTCCAAGGACAGTTTATAAATTCCTTACTGTGCGCATTTTTTTACATTTTGAATACTCGTGAATTATTATTGGCAGCTGCTTTCGCCCCTTCTATTATAATTTTTTTATATAATAAAAAAGACTTCTTCTTTAAAATTTTTGAGCATTATCAAATAATAAACTATTGCATTAAAATGGAAGGAACCTAATAATTTTCCAATAATAATAATCGATTTAGTTTTAAGTACGTATTAACTCACTGGAAGCTCAAAAATATATATGTGATTTCGCTCTTTTCCATTACACATAGAATATTACTTGAAATAAACTCCAGCCTGTATTTATTTATTATATGACATAAGTCTAATAATTTAAAAAAAATTCTTTCTTTTATTCATCCTTTTCTCCAATTTATTTGACTAGGATATTAACATAGGATGAAAATTTTACCTAAATATGTCATCTAATTTTACAGGTCTGTTTGCATGTTCTTTTTTAATCTATTACACATTATCAAAAAAAAATTCGTCTAATATTAACTTGAAAAATCAAATAATTTAAATCATTATTCCTCAACAACTGTATTTTTTCAGAGAGTCAAACATGCTGTAATAAGTCCACAATTTATTAATGATATCTGCATTGTTCACAAATTAGTGCAGTGCTGTACTGATCTACAGTACAACACTACCTCGTAATCATAACTTCTGACAAATCTGAGGAGAATCAGGGCATTTGCTAACTATTCAAAACGTCAATCAATGTTCGATGACGCTTAATTACCCTCTTGAATAACCATTGCTTATTGTGGGAAGCTACGTTACAAGCAATTTACGATCCAATACCAATTGATTTATGTCAAGTACATGCATTAGAGGACTTTGTATCAATAACAGGTTGTAACATGCACAAGGTAATATGAGCCCTACTGTTTCTTGGACATCTGCTCAACACAGTTCATTGTTGTTTGCTAGCCTTTAAAGCAATCTTTAGTGCATCTTATTATTATGACTTGTTCCCACAACTATAATTATTTTTTATTTATCTGTGTGCTTATCGCGTACATGGTCTGTAAACAAAGGGATTGCACGTATCATAACTTCTATGACATCATCAAACCAATCTTGATTTATATAACGGGATACTAAGTTATCGTAGAAGCGTTAGATTGAGGAACAAAGATATAAGTATGTACATATGTATATATCTAAATGTAATGTGTTTTCGTGTGAACGGATAATAATATCTCTCAGAACCAAAATAGACCAACCTTACGAATGCAGCTCCAATATATTAGATGCGTAACTAAGTTCTCGCTGTTTGTCATTATATCGCTCCAGCAGTACGTGGTGGTCGATTTTGACATATCCAAAATGTCATGAACCAAGCTTAAACATGTGGTAAACAAACCGCTCTGACACGCGTCATATAGTTTTAGTTGTGTGAAAATAATCGTCATTTGCGGAAAGTGTTTCTTTTTTTTTTCATTCCAAGGAAACAGCGGCTGAAGCGGATCGCGATTAAAAAAATAGTTTACAGAAATGCTGCTCTAAGTGAAACAACGTGCCGCAATTGGTTCCGTCGCTTAAAAGACGATGATTTCGATGTTGACGACTGTCCGCGCGAAGGTAGGTCAAAAACTTTTGAAGACGCTGAATTGAAAAAATTGCTCGATGATGATCCATGCTAAACGCAAGAACAGCTTGCTTCAATATTAGGAGTTACCCGCCAAGCCATTTCTAAGCGAAACTTCGGTTCCTTATGATTTGAAACCAGGGGACGTTGAGCGTCGTTTTTTCGCCTATAAATAACTGTTTCAACGACAAAAAAGGAAAATTTTTCTTCATCCAATCGTGACGGGTGATGAAAAATGAATTAATTATAGCAATTCAAAGAAAAGAAATCACGAGGACTCATTTATAAAAAAAACAGCGGAACTTAGTTGCGCAACTAATAATTTTTCCAGAAAGCAATTTAAGGAATGCAATAAGTCTTTGTATACATTTGTGATACTTAAAATAATTATTGGAGTCAAGCGTTACTTTGCAAAAATCCATTAACGTGATGGAGACTCATGGGTTATTTTGATAAGATCCATGAAAAACCAATTAGAAGATAATATTGAGTGTTTACGAACTAATATATGGATAAACACAAAAAATATTACTTCAAATATTCGCCAAAAATAAAGTGACCAAATTCATCGATCACTACACCAAATCCAAAACGATTGTTTGAAGAGCGTGTCAAGTAAGACAGGTTTTTAAAAGGCTAGCTATGTTTTTTTATATTACTAGAAGTTGCGTTGACTAAGTTTATAATAATTCCAATAAAACATAGGTTTCCCAGCTTTTTATGGACTACGTATATATTTGTTCATGAAAATAGAGATACTTCATTACACTCCCTATTTACCTTTGTACCTGGGAACCTATGCTGTAGAAGATACGAACTCGCGAATTATGTTCCTAAACCCTTGCCCTTGCCTTACCAACTGAGCTATTTGGTAAGGCAATTATATAATTGAAGCCTAAATGTAGTTATGTATTTCTTGATAGCTAGTAACAACATAATAAACATTTATACATACAAATATATTCGATAGATACTAATCTGCATAAACGCATCTTTGTGATTTTATTGGTATATAATCCTGTAGAAAATGAAAGGAAGTCTACATCATGCTTCTGGCATATAAACAGGATATTTTATTAATGTTCATATTTCTTTATCAACAGGAACAGCGGGCAGTTACGAAATACCTTAAGCCGAGCACGGGAGCTTTGCGAGCGGTGGCGCAGCAGTCGTGAGACGCCCTCCCCTCCCGCGCCTCCACCCGATGACGAGGGAGGGGGAAGGTTAGCCCGTTGGTTCAGCGTGAGACGCGGCTCTGCACACCACTATGATATGCAGTCTCACGACACTGACAAAATGCCAAAACTACCCGAGGTACGTAAAATACTAAAGATACATTCTTAGTTGCCCTAACCATGTATTTGAATTCTGAAGTATTTTATTTCTAGTGAAAAAACACGTGGCTTTACACAAGTAGTCGTTTAAATTTTGTATTAACTAAATCCATCCAATTAAAAATTTATGTAACATAACCCACTTTATATTTTATAACGACTCTATAGAAAAGGAAATAGTGGCTAAGACCTAGGCTATGGAGCCATGCTGTCAAGAATAGAGACACATGAGACTTACTTACAGTAACATCTTGCGGGAAGGGAGTGGCTGAAAATCAACGCTACAGGGGAATCCTTTCTCCTGTTGGCAAAAGCTGAGCCACTTTGCCTAGGATAAGATTATATATAAATATTATATATTAGATTATAAGATTTTATTAATAGTTAAGTATAATGTAAGTTAAAGAAAATTTAAATCATTTTATTTTTTAACTTTTACTGGCTCGTATTGCCAATGACAGAAGAAGAAGAAACCCAATATAAATTGGGTTTCTTCTTCTTCTGTCATTCATCGCGTACGAAACCCACGGGTTTATACCCGTTGGTTTCGATGATGACGATGATGGGAACAAATACCGATGGATAGACAGCATCGTCTACCGGAAAATAAAAATCTATCTACGGCCCCCTATTTCTGAATTTCGAGGATTGTGGTTTCTATTTCGAGGAAAGCCAAACTAAACCAATGGAACTATTATGACTGTATTAATGATTGCAACAATATTTATGTTTACCGAATTATTAAAAAGAATGATTAGAAAAATAAATTTATTTTTACGAATCGGTTTGAATATAGCATCAATGAACATTTTAAGCGGTATGCGGGTTAAAAAGCTCTATTTAAGCTTTCAACGACCGTTTAGTAACGTAATTAGCCGTAATCATGAGACAGGATGTGCACTTAAGTAGTCTGCGGATGCCGCCCCGCAACAATTGCGCGCAATTTCGAGCGTCGGACATAAACTTTGTTTTATTTAGACCATTTTAATGATTGAATAAACTGCATAGTGCTTAGATACACTGAGATATAGACTATGTGTCTTAGATAAAGTTCCAATATTTAATAGATACAAAAACAACATAAAAACTTTCAATGTACCTTTCGCACGCACAAAATATAGACAAAATTCGTTTTTCTGCGTTGAGCAGTAACTTCGATATTTCAAAATTGTTTATGACTACATATTTTTACTCTTCATAATATTTGTTTATCCTCTTTTTAATTAATATAAAATATCTCTTAAACAAGCTCAGAGTCGCTCGTGCTTGGAGTTTCTCTGGTAGATATGATTCGCAATGAAGATATCCGCCAAAGAACTAACGTTACCGACGTAGTTTATCGAATTAGCAAACTAAAGTGGCAATGGGCTGGTCGCGTTTGTCGAAGATCCGACAATCTGTGGAGTGGAGACCGCGTCTTGGCAAACGTAGTGTGGGACGCCCCCCGGCTAGATGGTGCGACGATCTGCGCAAGTCGGCTGGCAGAAACTGGATGCATGAAGCCGAAGATCGAGGTACGTGGCGCTTCTTGGGGAAAGCCTATATACAGCAGTGGACTGCCGTAGGCTGTTGATGATGATCTCGTAAACATTCGCTCATTTGCCTTCCTCCTTAAAAAAATTAAAATTGATAGCAGCCCACGAAACTTATTTTTAATGAGAACTTATTTTATTTCTACGTTCATTTTCTAAATATAAATATAACTTGAAACATTAGGTAATATAGCATAGTTATAAACATGTGTACGTTCGTCCAATAGTATTATAGCTATGCTACTTTCACGAATGGATGGGTGAAAAAAAAGGTGGAAACCTTCACAGAATGTCGGCGTTTAGTGGAGCATATTTCTATATTAACGCGTTTCGTATATCTCCGACTCTAGGCAGATACTATTACTTCTCCTTCAGGTGGTGTAGTGTGTAACGGAACAAGGCTATGTAAGTATTTATGGGGTCCATTGTTGTCAGGTATCTCAAGTCAAAGGAAGGCAACGCATCTGCAGTGCTCTTAACGTAGCAGATGCGTATGAGCGGCAGTTTTTACCTTTACTACAGGTGACACGCTTGCTAGTTTGCCAAAATATATGTACATAACAAAAATTCACGTTCTAATTATGCTTCATGCAGTGGATATAATTTTATAGGATTTTAAGAAAATTCGAAATCAGTTTATTTGTTTTAAAAATTTTCGTTTCCACTAAAATTCCGGAAAAGAATCCCGGAATCCAAGGTAAAGTAATAAACTAAACGTCGACTAACTAAACCATGGCCACGTGTGAAATTTAAGTTTGAATTAGTTACTACGAGTTTTATTTCTATTACAGATAGAAATAAATATATATAAAAAAATTATAAATATATATAATATAAAAGAAAGCTACTACAGGGTATAGTTACGGATTTTAATATATGCTATTGTCATCATGATATTTATCATATTAATAACGTTTTACAAAGAACAGCACCGCTAAGTGGAGACTTCAATTAGGATTTATAGCTAACAATTTAACCATTTAACACCGAGTTCACATCGCTATCGACGGACTAAGCGATTTATGCCTACTTTGGTCATTGCCTTTTCACGACGACAATTTCAAGAATCCCTAGACGTCATAAGTTGACGTCCTCGCAGCTTACAATTCCTCTTTATCGTTGTTGCACAGCATTCTACTACATAAGCGTTACATGATTCACATTTATATTACAAATGAATCACCAAACCATTGAATATCTCGTCATTCAACAACAGCTCGCAGTGTCGAGTCGGCGTGAAGCCGCCTCTACACAAGTTGCTAAACAAATAATCTATTTAAACATGTGCTATAATGATGCACGGTCGCTGTCCAGTGCGCTACCATAGTGGACTCATGTTTACGATTGTAATTTTTACATCAGTGTATTTTTAGTGTGAATACATGTACAACGTGTTACTCGTAAATGTCAAAAGCTAATTCAGTTGAAACGTTTCAGTGATTAGTTCACAATGTTCTGCGTGAGGCTTCTGAGTGATAGAGCCCAATATGCGATGGCAATGCTTGACGTAAGTCACGTGACCGGGCATCGGATGTTACTTTTGACATTTACGTGCCTCGAATAAGTTGACATTGTCTAGATGATCCGATTTCCTGTCGACATCATCGCGTTTAATCGATTGGGTGACGCGATCATCCAACGATTCGATAATATATATTTCGTACGTACGCGAATGGAACGGCACCAATGGAATTCAACCGTTTGCACACGCCTGTGTTTCCGTGCGAATCGTAAATGTACGAGTGAAATCGTCTCATCTGGATACTGTCTGGAAAACGAAGCGTGATATTTATATCTCAAGTGATAACACAGCCATGAAGTAGTTTTTCGTTTAATAAAATTGTTTGCTTGTGTGGGTTGAAATTGTGTATGTGTGCGTATCATAACGGCTTTGCGATTTGTATATTAAAAGCACTTTTTCTCGCTTATTAACATCATTTGAAGTAACAATATTTATTATTTATTTCATAACATATTACATTGATATTAAAATCTATCTATCTAGCAATATAATTCTTAAGCTTTATATCCTGAAATATGCATCTGTAGCACAATCTACGCGTCGAAATGTCTCCACATGCAATGCATGGCCGGACTCATTTTGAATCAATGACAAGTGCACGAAAGAGAAAATGATATACGCAGTTACTAAAGGAGGAAAGAGACACTCTATTTCCTCGAACTCTATCTGTTAACACACATGTTTAAACACTACTCCTCAGATTTTTGTGTCACAGGGTATATCTTATGGTAAAAATCTTTATATTACACTATAACTTGTGCATGTAGCAATTCTAACAAAAATAAATAGCACGTGATACGTCATGTTGTATTGGTTAACACATCAAGCTTCCCTACGTGTATAGAATGCAAAACCGATGCGGTAGAATACCGTCGTTGGCTATAAATAATTATACGTAAACTTTAAGGAAGGATTGAGTCCAGTATTACAGTTCGTATAAGTTGACTTATGATGACTGATAACTTTCAATATTGTGAACTTCATACAAATCAATAAAATTGACGTCAATCTTTGGTATGATATTATATAATATCCTATAACTAAATTATTGAATTGAGTAATGTCATTTTATAATTTAATATGAATGAAGTTTGCTTTGCGATGGTTTTCATTCGTCCTTTATTATAATAGACACAGATGTGAGTAATTTTATCTACAGCATAAAATGCTAATTTTTTTTTCTGAAAAAGTAATAAAATTTATCTTGGTAGTGGAATCGCAGAAAATCAAATTCTAATTACTAGGTTTACTACTACGCTTCATTACGAGTAGAGCATTAGCCGGAAACCCAACTTTTTTCTTTTTCTCTCCTCCACTCGAACCATTCTATTAGTCTTTGTAAAACGTAGACAACATATCTGCAATGTCCCTGGTTTTAACGGTCCATGTACAACGGTCCTTACGACTAGATGATCTTAATTGATCCAGTTTACTTCTAATTCTATAGACTTTTTATAGAAGACTTCTAATGTTTTAATATTTCTAAATTTTCTTAACCATTCTTACTAAGCTAATAATGCTTATACTAGGAAAAATGAAACACACATGAAGTACGATGGTAGAATAGAACCCACGACCTTAGATCGTAAGCGCAGTCTTTATCAATTGCGCTATTACTGCTTATTTGTATAAAGAGGAGCATCATTATTATTTTCACTTATTAAAGAATATGCTAATGATGGAAAACACGAATATACATAACAAAGTATAAATTATTGCGTGAGAACCGCCTGTCTAGGAATGAGCCTGTACAATCTGGTTCCCACTCATCAAATAAGGAAAAGTATGTCAAACTATACTCAAAGCAAACAAAGAGTGTCACAGTAACGTTATTCGGCTTAATTAAGTTATAAAACTAATGGGAAATTTTCTAAGCGGCAGTTAAATGCGCTATGAGTTTGTTTACTATTCAGAAAGTTTAACCTGCTATGTCTTTTTTTATTAGTTCACTTCCAGGAAACACTCAGTCCATAATTTCAAAATTTACAGTTTTCACATAAAAATCTGTTACAAATTAGACTTTTAAATAATTACTTGCCAAGTTTATACAAATTCTAATAATAATATATTATCATCTCGTAATAGTCTTATAAAAATTGCTTCGTAAAGTCCGAACCAATAAAGTTTGCAGTTTATTTATATTTAATATTCGTGCACTGTATCTATATATCATAATACGTGGCAAAAAAATGGTATCACTTTTTAAAAACTTTGCGGGGTTTGGTATAGTCAAAGTTCAAATGGAGAAAGATTGAAAAAGGGTACATAAAAATAAAATTTAAATTGTTCTTTTAAATACTACATATTACCGTTCATCAACTTGTACTGGATAACGGCGTTGACAAAGCAATGATTCCTAACCAATGATTTTATTTTCAGTTGGAAGAGGACATGTTCTCGTGTGGCGGCGAGGTGCGCGGTGGTAGAGTACCGCCGCCATCTCTGGGCCCTCCCCCCGACTCGTTGACGGCGGTGCAACTGAGGAGGAGACACGTTGTCGCCGCCATCATCCATAGCGAGAACTCCTATGTAGCTACTCTTCAGAGGCTTGTGAATGTTAGTAATTTATTAATTCTATTTTTGTATAATATATATATATATATATATATATAACGTAATAAAATTTGATAGGCCATTTAATGCTGTAAGTTATATCAGAGAGCAGTACTGCGTTCTACACCACCTATTGAGATTTATAACGCACAGCTCGCAATTTCCTTAAGTTTACTATGTTAGAAGATCGATTATCTAAGACAGCATTTCATGTGTAATTTACGGCTGCTAACGGAATGGACAGCAGTTAGTTTGAATTGCTGGCCGGTTATATATTTCTATGTCTTTATACATTACGTTGTAATACTTATTTCGACACTGTTAAAATATATCACAACGACCTTATTGGCTCAGCGGCGAAGCTACCGCTTTCTGAGTCAATAATCTAGTTCAATTTTCACAATAAGATAAATATATGTATGTATGGCCTACGGGTATTAATTCGGAGTCTGGGTGCCCGGCTAATCCGTCTTAAATAAGCGTAGTGCGTTAAAGTTCATTCCTCTAGAAATGGGAAGACCCGTGCCCAGCAATGGGTAATATATGGGTTGTGAAAAAGAAAATAATCTATCAATCAAACCAGTGTGCGTCGACATTTTTTGTAGATGCAATAATTTTCGAAATATACGAAAGGTTTGGTCTAATTAGTTGTCCTTCGCAGAGTTGATTATGCCTAAGAATGCACACTTCTGTTTAAATGCCTCAACTATACACAAAAACACTAAGTTACACTTAGACATAAAATAACACTAATGACTCCGGATGTAGGATAATTAAAAGTTATTTCGAAATAAAAACAATAAAAATCAAATGCGAAAGTGTTCTCGTAATCCAGATAAACGCATAACAATGAATGTCCATTCAAATGTCGTAAGGAAATATAATAGTTACACAATACATTATAACTAACATTGTGATTACTGTTTCACTACGAAATGTTTCTTTTCGATTTGTAGACTTTATTGATATTAAAAGAGACTAATTTACAGATAGTATAATGTCTGGTAAGATTACCATCCTAGCCATGCGATTCCACTTTTTATCAATACTGAAAAACTCATAATTAAATATAAATTTTCTCTCGTTATTGTGTATCTCAATCATGTATATGTCAATCAAATATACGAATATACGTTTTTTTAACATTTTTACGGTGCAATTTTAATTTTTTTCTATCAAAACAAATCACTATTATCCTTCAATTCACTATACGTCTCTATTTATTACCCTATTTTTAGAGACCAAATAAATTATTTAAATATGAAAAGCAAATAGTTAATAAGCAGGTATATAGTTAAGTATTCAGCTATAACGGATAAGTTGTCAAATTTTGTTTACATTTTTCTTTATAATCTATTAAGCTTAACTAATTCGATCATAACAGTCAATTTTATGGTAAACTTTCCTACCAAAACGTTTTAGTCTATCATAACGTTTCTTTTTACACCCTGGAAAGATATTGCTATATTGTTAACTAAGAAATATTATCTTAATAGGGGAAACGAACCCGCGACCCCTGTCTTATAAAGCGGACACGGCGTAGCTGCGCCTTTTGAGTGCTTGCACTATGAATAAGCTTTGATAGTTTGCTTTATTTCTGTCCATTCATTTAAAAATATGTTCAGTTATTACAAGGCCGATTCTAGTATTTATTTTACCCAATTATTGATCAGAATTAATCATAGCATACAAATGTTGCCTACCGCTTTACGGATTTATGATGTAATGTAAATTGTACTTCATAATAATCTCATAAAATTGTATAAATGTTTTTATTACCCCTTTTTTAATAAATATAAAAACAGCAAAGTTACACGAGTGACTAAGAATGACATAAGCTAGAGCAGGAGCGTGTCTTATTAAGAGGAAGTGACGAGGAGGATTTAATAATAATAAAACTATTTCAGGACTAGCCCATATATCGTTAGTAATAATCTTTCTTATAATCTAGTGTTAGTAAAATTACAAAATTTTATAAAAATAAATTTACATTTTTTACATTTTCAAAACATTAAAATATAATACATTAATAAATTATTACAAATTTGAAAATAACAATATATATATCTATAATAATTTTAAAATAGTAATGAAATAATTTATTTTATCTTTTTATTTTATATTAAATTAATCTGAATAATAATAATAATAAATAATGCATAAAACAGAGCGAAAATAAATTACAATAACACATTAAAACATACGTTAGTTAGTCGGAACACAAAATAGTATCAAACTTGCCTCGCAACCACGGCAGCCACGTGTGCACCATCCCAGCACCTCCAGAGGGGACTGTCTAGCTTTACAGCCAATGTGCTGATGAGGTTGTTGGAGCTACTCAATAATCTACTCATTGCGGACGAAGTCCGCTTGCGTATGATCGCATAGAAGTCATCTACACGAGCCTCCGCAAACATGGCCGACATGGACTTAAGGGAAGCATATGGAATCATTTTGCTCTAGATAAGTTTTCATGATTTAATTCGTTTTCGTGTTTTGGTAAAAAAACGCCGTCATTTACCCTTTGTCAGTTAATGTTTTAATTATTTATAACATATACACCCCTTAGCAAAAAAGCGGTTATGATTTTTCTACGCTGTTGGTAATAATTTAGTTCTAAAGAGGTTTTAATAGCCAAACTATGTAATTGGCACTTAATAAAAAATCTGCGTATGAAAAAGTTAATTCTAAATTCTAAGCTTTTGGTTTTTTTTTTACAAATTATCCCTTTTATACTTGTGACTTTTTACTTATTTTTCGGGGGTTGTTGTTAGAAGTTTATCAGGCAACTAAAACTAACTTCTTGTTATTTTTAGTAGAATAATTTGTTTGTCGCATTATCCTGCCTTATTGTGACTTAAAACAGAAAGATATCTTTGTGTATATTGTAATGGCAGAAAAAGCAATAAGAGCTAGTATTTTTTTTTTTTTTATTTTATTTTTACAATTTTAGGAAAGTTAACAGCTAGGTATATAAAAATATGTAAATATTTAGATTGATTATAAGGCCAATTAATAACTTCCACAGATATTTATAAAGGAACATAATATGCGTATCAATAAACCAAACAGTACAGCAAACAGGTTAATAAACAAAAGCATCAGTGAACACTACACAGAATAAAAAATGATAGATAAGATACAATACATATACAAACGTTTTTAACACATAAGTTATCTTCTAGTGCCTAAACCGCTACTTTCTATAAAATAACTGTTACTTAGCAATCGCTTCAGCTTACTAGTGCTAGTAGTAAATAGATCTATTTCACAGTTCATTCTTATCACCTCGTTAAAGGAGCAGGATGCTCTGATTAAGAAAGAGTTTTGCCTGTAAGTTGTTTTAACAGTTGGTACAAAGAGGATGTTTGGCTTTCTCAGTGCAACTTTGCTTGTATGCAGGCCTATTTGCCCAAGAAGTTCAGGGCTGTCGACAGTACTATTTGCAATTTTAAAAAGGTATGTTAAATCCGCTAATTGTCTACGTTTATATAAAGGCAGAAAATGAAATTTACGACATCTGGTGTCATAGTCAGGTAAGTAAGTATGAGCTCGATATTGTAAATAACGTAAAAACCTCTTTTGTATGCCTTCGATTCTCGTAGAGTACACATCATAGCAGGGGTTCCAAACTTGACTTGCATACTCTAGGTGGCTACGAACATACGCACAAAATAATATCTTGAATGTTTTAATAGTTTTGAACTCCGATGACATTCTCAAAATGAACCCAAGCGAACGAGATGCCTTTTTTACTATTCTATCTATATGTCGGTCAAATAATAATTTACTATCAAATGTTACACCCAAGTCTATGATATCTTCTACCCTAGTTATAAGAGTGTTATGTAACACATAATTATAAACAAATTTATTCGGTTTTCTTGTAAAACTACAAATGTAACATTTAGAAACGTTTAGGTCTAATTTGTTTACTATACAGTATTCTTCAAACCTTAATAGATCATTTTGTAAACTCATAGCATCGGTGATATTATTGACCTTTCGAAGGATTTTCATGTCGTCAGCATAAAGAATTATTTTAGAATTTATAAAGCAGGAACTAATGTCATTAATAAATAGTGTAAATAGAAGTGGGCCTAAAAGCGATCTCTGGGGAACACCAGAAGGGATATGAAATAATTTAGAAGAGTACCCACCAAGGACAACAGTTTGACAACGACTTTTGAACATATTAAAGCGCTACTGGAAGAGGGGTCTCACAGTGGTGAAACGTGAGTCGTTCAACTGCCCAAAGAATCTGGACTCGATGTCAAGAGACCGATTCCGTTCAGAGAAGGCAAGGTTCTGGGAGAAAACGTTGCACACAACCATGAGACGACCGCTTTTAAGTGAATCAGGCGCTGAGGAACCGCAAATGCAGTTACATAGACCTCACCTTAAAAAGGTACGACGAGCACAAGTTAGCCTATAGGCTGTAAGGAGGAAGCTTTTAGCGGCTAATACACGGTCGACGACCAGCACGGGCCCCCAAGTTACTCCGTTAGCACCGGATTGCTCGATTGAGGTTCGCTAGAAATTATCTTGGACACTAGGTAACTGGAGTAGCGTACTCTTCTCCGATGAGGCTCGAATTTGTTTGCATGGTGAGGACAGACGTCGGCGAATTTTACGAAGACCACGGGAAAGCTATGCTGACGTGTGTTTTGAAGAAATCACCCCTTGGTGGAGAATCTGTTAGGTTTTGTGCGGGCGTAATTTTCATTATATAATATTGTTCTTTATTTTCATTATACACATAATTTGCATAAAAGTTGTAGTTTAATAAATATTCTCAATTTTTTTGATACTGTTGAAGTAGGGGTAAAGATTTTAAGAATATTTCAAAAGCTATCCAATGACATCTAAAACATACATTTCTAATAATAAATACAAAAGTCGTAAACCCTAAACTATCGCCGGTTTGCAAAATTATTACAAGCACATAGGATTCGTATTTAATCTTATTTTATGTTCAATAAAATTTAAAATTTCATTATAAACTTTTCTTTCAAAGAAAAATTTTCATCAGAATATAATACTGTTAAAACATCCCAATACGCAATAGTTGCTGAATCTAATTGATGAAGTGAATTGGTTATTTTTCTATTGCATACCATAAAGAGGCGTGACGGACGTGTCGGGTCAAGATAATTAAACGGTAAGCCGACAGTTGCAAAACTATTTGGACGCGTTGAATTGGTGTTTATTAATGAGATAATTCCTTTCAAATTAGTTGAAAGCCTATAAAAATGAATTATATTAATGAAACTTCTGAAACATAAACGTTTGAAGCGGTGAAAGGTGTGGATTGAAATTGATTAGTACCATGTATAATATTAAACTCCCTGTATCTACCCATCTCAAAATTTCCACAAATACTTTTGCAATGCTTACTGTAGTTATTTGCGTCGTAAGAAACACCTTGATTAAATTTTAAAAGTGTTCAATGTTTTCCTCCTTGCCGATTCAGCTAAAGTAACATTTTTTAAGAATACAGAATCAACAGCGCAAGAAATACAATCTTGCGCATGCACAAAAAAATTCTATCCAATGGAACAACTTTGCCCGCCAAGATTTGCGAGTTAAAATGACACCCTTAATACAGAAAAACCTACTTCGGGACTATTATGCTCAATATTTGGATGCTAGTATTCTAATTTATGCCAATAATCTTTAACGTTTTCTTTACAATAACATCTACATGTTTTGTTTAAATGTGAAACGGAACGACAAGTGACACGGGAGTGTCAAAAATGCTACGCATGTACGTAAATACCAAAACTGGTTTGTCCCAGTTTACCATTGTTCGCCCACTGAACATGTGGATTTGCATATTAGGAAGTGGGGCACTTTGAATGGCCACTATTTGCAAGTTGACTGCGAGGTCGCTATTTCATTAAATGGCGTCGCCTGTACACGTTTCAAGCTTTTGTTTCCGACACATATTTGAGTTAATCAAAAAAAATCAATATATCATATATTTTGCAAACAGTCCTATTGTAATGAATTTATAATTCCTTAATCTTCCATTCCTGCGTAAGATTACCTATAGTAAAAGTTCTCAATGAATAATCTAATTAGAATCATTCATCTAATTTACATAGTGCTGATCAGGCAGAAGGCAGCTATGGTTCAGATTATGTGGAATGCTATACATTATATAATGGTTAATATCAAATCATAGTATTTCACATGATAATTGAGATCACTAGCTAGAATAATGTAAGGAAGATAAAGACGCTATATATGACGCTAATATACAACTCAATTTATATTATTTACTATAGTATAATATTTACTTTTACTGTAGTCAAGTAAATTAAAAGTCTCGAAATATGGTTCTAAGGCATACATATGTATCTCATGAACGAATATAAGTAATAGATATATAATTTCAACATAACTTTACTCACGATTGATGTTCATTCGCATCCAAAACACATGCACAATATTTGGGAAGATGACGCGATCTCTGACGACGTTGAGACTTTATATTCACATATATCTAAACGACAAAGTTCGAGGTGAAGCAAGTGCTCATTTGCATTCTATTTTGGTTACAATTTTTTTATTGTATTGTTTTTAGGTCATATTTACGGAAATGTGTTAAATGTAGACGTTTTAACACGTTTACAATACTTCCCTGATAATAATAAGTATATGGGGGACGAAGTATAATTCATTGATGTATATAACATTTTTAGCTTCTTATCAGTGATAAAAAAAGTAATTCACGGCGGGACATTGACCCACCTCACAAGATGTATTGCCGACGGATTTTTGAGTTGAATGCTGCTTTACGTTTACTAGTATTGTCTCCCATGATACACCACCATTTCACTCCCACACTCTTCATTTTGAAGTGTTTTTGAATAATCGAACTGAAATTTCTTGTGCATAGACACTTCTAAATTGTCAATTTTATTTATTTCTTTGCTACAAGGTTTTATTTGTTCGTATCACTTAAAAAAACTTGAATATCATTTTATAACGTAGAATAAAAATTCGATTTCAATTTAGATCAACTATTTTAACAAACAAATAAGATGGACAAATATCACAGAAATATTCTTAACACTTATCTTATGAATATTTCTGCTTTGTGTTTGCGGGTGTTTGTTACAATGAAACCCACATTCCAAAAAAGAGATGTAAACAAAATAACTGTTTAGATATGTTATTTACATCATTTTTTTTACATATCATTTACATATTAAATATTTTTAAAGATGAGTATATAACATATAAAAAAATTTGAATCATTATAGTTAGTATATAAAACTGTACCAGACTTTAACAATGTTTATGCAGCAATAGCTCAATTGATAAGAATCGGGCTTACATTGTATCATGAATTTGTATCTTCCATTGGACTATTGATGTGGACCATTTTCCTAGCACAAACATTATTAGCTTACTTCGAATAGTTAAAAAAGTTTCTAGTAATATTTAAAACATTGCTAGTCTTGGTTTTAGAAAACAAAAATCCCTGAAAAAAATTAAATTGAACATCTGTTTTTGTAGGATTACAAGAAGCCGCTGGAGGAGAGCAGCCCGGCGATACTCAACGCGAGCAAGATCCAAACGCTGTTTCACCGGTTGCCCGACATCCTGCAGTGCCACCTGCACTTCCGTACCGCGCTAGCTGACTGCGCGCGCACGTGGGACCGCGATGAAAAAATAGGTACCTGCTTTTTAAAAACGGAATCATTTAAGACAGGGATGAGTAACACGCGACCCGAGGGCCGCTTGCGGCTCGCCAAGCATTTCCTAAATTGAATTTATTTTATCGACTTTCTCCCATCAATATATTGTTATAAAATTAATTATAATAAAATGGTAGTACATACTAAACCGAAACACATTATTAATAAGTATTACTTTATGTGCGGCCCGCCAAAAATTTTTAAAATTTAAATTGGCCCGTTTATTAAAAAGATTGCTCACCCCTGATTTAAGATATTGTAGATGCAGTTTGCACCTTGGCAACCACGAAATAACAATATAAAATGAATCGCTTAAAGGAATGAACGCACCATCTAAAACATGTGTGTTGAGGTAAATAATAACGGATTTTACATTGATGAAACGCATTTGGCACACCAGCCGCTCGCTTACGTTACGCATATTTAGTGGAGGTATCAAGTGAGAAGGTTAAAAGCATCAAACGGGGTAAAGGTTTTATTATATTCCGCATACGTTTAGGGATTGCAGTTCAAGTTTTAACAACCTAGAAAAAATCTTATTTTTAAAAAAGTTACAATGTTCGCAATTTTCTTTAGATTGATAAAAAAAGTTTAAACACAATCGTTGAAGTAGACGTGTGGAGACAATCTAAGTAAACGTAATACGGAACGGATGGAGCGATAATTTACACAGCTGCTGCAGATAGCTGGCAGATACTATTTAGTTTTAGTTTAAAATTGGGCCAGGTAGCTCGCCTCGGAGGAAGCCACCGATATATCAACAGTGAATTTCTGCAGGCTGATGAGATGAAAAATACAAATACAATTTAATTTAAATGAATTTGCTTTTGTTTAAAAAAATGTTAAATTGCAGGCAAAAAAAATTAAGAGTCAACAGAAGACGACAATGCGAATACCGTTCTAACATTTTTATAAGTAATTAAAACACATATCTACGATCTCAAAACTGCCCGCCAAGCATAGGGATTAAAATAAATCTTTTCAATTTTATGCGAAACCAATGTCCAGCAATGGACTATGACGGCTATATTGTTGATGATATCTTTTTGAAGGTTATGTAATGTACATCTTACAGATTTAAAACAATGAGTTGAATTGCAGGCAAAAAAAAATTAAGAGTCAACAGAAGACGACTATGTAAAAAAATACCGTTCTAATGTTTTTATAAGTAATTAAAACACAAATCTACGATGACAAAACTGCCCGCCAAGCATATAAATAAATATAAACAAGCGTATACATACCTAAAAGGCCGGCAACGCTTCCGCGACTCCTGCGGTGTCGCGGTTGTCCATGGGCGGCGTTGATTGCTTTCCATCAGGCGACACGCTTGCTCGTTTGCCCTCCTATCCCATAAAAAAAAATATAATAAATCTCTTCAATTTTGTGGGAAACCAATGTCCAACAATGGACTATGGCGGCTATATTGTTGATGATATCTTTTTGAAGGTTACATGTAATGTATACAGATTAAAAACAAATATATATTTCACTTTACTTTTCACAATGACGTATACGACATAAATTATACAAGTATACTAATTAAGTGTCCAATGCTCGATAAATATTTTATTTAAAAATTAAAGTGTAGTTTTAAGCTTGTTTATATAATAATATATACTTAGGGTTAAGAAAACAGGAGTAACAGAAAAAATTAAAACAATAATATCTCATCTATAATAAAATAGATCTTATTGGAAAATTTTTAAAGAAAAAGTATGACCATAGTGTTTGTAGATTTGTTTTGTTGTATGTCTAAAATAAGGATGTAAGAAGTGATGATATATGTAATATATCGCAACATGTGAACCCCACTTTGGACTTAATACTGACCAATTTGATAATATGTTCTGATACTAGCCGTACTTACCTACGTATATGGAATTGTGTTATTATTTTAAAGTGAAAACTTCTTTAGCACCATTGTGATTTGATACTTAATGAAACGAAAAAGTAACATTAAAAAGAGACAAGCATACACAAACTGTAGCTTATACATACTGTAGATATAAAATACACAAACATATAAGCCTGCGAGAGAATGAGATAATTTATTATACAGTGTACAGTAATACATTATACAGACAGAGTTTCCTATTACCTCGGTCTCTTCTACTTACAGTGTTTCTCTTCTGTCTGAACTGCGCACATTTTTTTTTGCTTTTTACTGTAGTATTTAGTATTTTTAAGTATATTTAGATTATGAGATTTGGACCAATTTCAATGGATATTTTTTTCATACGTTTGTTCAACTATCTCATACTAACTGTTACAGGCGAGGTCTTCCTTAACGCGTTCTCAAAGGCCGTGGTTTTGGACGTGTACTCGGACTTCATAAACAACTTCTCGGTTGCAATGGAGCTGGCCAAGATGGAATCAAAGCGCAAGTCGGCGTTTGCAGACTTCTTCAAGGTGAAGCAAATCAGCGCTCACGACCGGCTGTCCTTCTTCGGCCTGATGGTGAAGCCGGTGCAGCGGTTTCCGCAGTTCATTATGTTTTTACAGGTAAAATTTAGTCACAGATAACAAAATGTTTAAATAGCGTGATATTATTTTTTGTATCTATATTATTTTATGTATAATAATATGTTTTAGTATAAAATATAAGGAAAAGTTTTAATTTTTTCTGTTAATCCATTTCAAAATATGTTAGATTTCTATTTTGATAAAATTATTATTATATAATATAGTCCTTGTAAGGACAAGCAAATGTTGAGACTCCTGATTTCAGTCGTCAACGGAGAATACAAAGTGACAAAATAAAAACACGTGCTCCGATGCCGGTTTTCTTCGAGAATATCGTACCTACTTCTATAGACGAACCGACTGGTTCTTAACTCTACTACATTAAAATATATCGTTTGGAAACTTGGTATAATCCTAAAGTTGAATAATGCTAAGTGCTTATCGTCGCTTTCCCATTGAATCAAAATGATGCGATTTAAATTATTTCGTACCTTTCATAAAGATTATAATTCTTAACACAATAAATTACAGATGAATATTGTTTATCGACAGGATCTTCTTAAGCATACCCCACACGGGCATGCCGACAGAGTGGCTCTGCAACGTGCATTGACGCGGCTTGAGGCCTTAGCTGATGCCCTCAACGAGAGGAAACGAGACGCCGAGAGAACTCAGGTAACAAATTGTAACGAAGGGGCAATGACAAAATGCGTTCTTAAATTTAACTAAGATCATTCTTTTTTTGTATTTAGTTTTTGATTTTAATTTTTCGAATCATTATCATGGTGATTTTTTTAAAAAAAAACACTTATCTATCACTAATATTACTTGAATGGTGGTTGTCATTATAAAACCCAAAATCATAGAACATACAACCATAATCCAGGTTGGATATTAGCCTTCCCCAAAATTGTTGGATTTGGTTTTACCACGCTTGGTAATTACAGCAACACCCAACAATGGTGGTTGTTCCAGGTCGGCAGATCGAATATTACAGATTGATTATTAATTATTATTCAGGTAGACGTTGTTGCCCATATAATAGTATTTGCTCCCATTGTCGCCTCGTATGAAACCCATGGGAAGAAATGGGGTGGCCATATTTTGAACCAACAACCACACGCAGAAACAACAAGGAAAGCAACCAGATACAGAATAAATACCTTTAGGTCATTAAAACACTTATCCTGATGCGAGAATCGAACGATCGATTCGATCTGCGCCATGTACATAGATCGACAGTGTATACATACATATATACATATCGTCACGCCTGTTTCTCGTAGGGGCAAGCAGAGACCACAGATCTCCATCTGCTATGATCTCAGTATACTTTCCTTGCTTCTTCCACCCCTATCATTATCCTCGTGGAAGCTCGCCAGTTAAGGTTCTCTTGACCTGGCCGTTCCTAAAAACTTCGACAATTTGGTTGTTATGTTTTCCGTAGTCTTCCTTCACCTTCACCATCCATCCACACCGGCAACGTAAATCTCTTTTGCCAGTCGTCTTTCATCCATCCTATTTATAGGCTCAAACCATCTAAGCATCTCTTTCTCAACTTTCGACAGTGGATGGATATGAATTTTTATTCAAGAAACTATTCAGATACGTATCAAAGAAATGAATAATATGTATGCACGCACTTACAGGCGTTTCGCGCGGCGCTGCGGAGACTGACACGCGGCGGCGTGGCGGGGGCGGGCGGCGCCGGTGGAACAGCAAGGTTCGGTGCAGCCCGTCTACTGGCCTCGAGAGCGGACCGACGACACTTGCTGCGACAGGACGATTTGTTACAGCTGGTGAGTTGTTTTAGCTAACCAATTCGAACCGAGGAATTGTTCGGGATAATACCGGCCGCTGAAGCCCTCTACCGCACAACTCGCCACAAACACTCCGAAATAATTGTATTTTGTGTGCAATAAAGAATATCAATCTAACACTGACTGAAGAAATCTTTAAGCTTTAGCTCTTTCCAGTAGGAATGTTTTATGTTCTCCGCAACGATATGTCTGTTTAATAATTTCTTTTAATGTATTTGAACTTAAAATATTTTAAACTTATCTTTATTTAATTGTACAGGAGTTCAATCAGTCGGGTACGCTGTCGAAATGCAAGCCCCGTCGGCTGCTGCTACTGAACGACCTGGTGGTGTGCGTGTCGGTGGGCACGGGGGGCGACGCCGAGCGGCTGGGGCTCAAGTGGGCGCACCCCGTGCAGGACGTGGACGTGCTCGACACCGGCACCTCGCCCACGCTCAGCCGGGTGCTCGCACAGGGTGAGTATGTAAAATATTAATGAAACAAAAATATATACAGTCGAGTCTCAAGAATATCAAGAGGGAAATTAAAAGAAAAACGAAAATGTTCGAATTACTGAAAATATTCTCCGAAATCGACAACACTTGTACCTTTTCAGACTTATATTAGAATAAAAACAAACTTTGCAACGTCACAGGAACACAATTAGATATGTACGTACTAATAGCTAAACTGCAAATCGCATAGACCTACATGGTTATTTGTGTATACAAGTTTCAGCATGTCCATACTTCGATTTGATGTATGTTTGCGTGAAAGAATTTCTAATTACCGCGTGTTTTTGATAATTATGGATTGTTTTTCTCTTCGAATTACCAAACGAGAGTTTTGCTAGGTTTGTATTATAGAGGTTTGAATTATCAAGACATAATTTACATTTTTATTCTATTAGTAACTTTTCACAATTGGAATGCACAAAAGGCAGCTTTATATAATATTATTCTTATTGAATCCTTCAGGAATGAACCGCGGCGGTAGCTTGCGTTCAAACTCTAGCAGCAATGGGCACAGCACAACGTCAACGGGAGACTCTCTCTGCAACGAGATGTCCGCGTTAATGCACGACTACGAGACAGTATCCCGTATGGCCGATCTGGCGGCTTCACTCAAGACACCCTACCCTGACCTAGCGCCAGATATGTTCCGAGCGTTATTGCAAAATATACAGAAAAGTATACAGGTTAGTGGAACTATTATGACATCTATTTGCAACACAACCGTTCACTCTTCCACTTAAAAGCCGGCAACACATTTGCGACGCTTGCCGTTGCGGATGTCTATGGGCGGGGGTGATCTCACACCACCAGGTGACCCGCATGCTCATTTACCTGCTCTGCTAAAAAAACCTCAGTCGTACACTACTGGCGAAGTAGTAGTGGTGTTGGACCGTCCAATAAAGCGGTAGCGGTGTCAGCGAGGCCCCTCCATTTCACTCTAACTGTAGCGCTGCGTCTACAATCGATATTGGAACATTTGATTGAAGCTTTAATAAAGGATGTCCATTTGCACCTTCAAAAAATAAACCTACACATACCTTAAAGGCCAGCAACACTTCCGTGATCCCTGTGGTATCATGGATGTTTATGAGCGGTATTGATTGCTTTCCACCAGGCGACACGCTTGCTCGTTTGCCCTCTTATTCCATAAACAAAAAAAAAATTACAGAAAAAAGACGATGAAATGGCGTGGGTCGACTCGTGTTGTCTACAACTTACAATTCGCGGACGAGAAGAGCCGCTAACATTCCGCGCCCAAGAGCCCGGCGCGCGCTTGGCTTGGGCTACGGAGTTGCGTTTGGCCCAACTGGCCCAAGCGTCGGCCAACTCGCCGGCCTGGCGTCTGCCCGCCCCTAACCACGCGCCACCGCACAAGATGCCCCTCTTCGTCGCCGCTACCCCAGTGTATTCCTCTAAGGTTCTCACAGAGGTAAGTAACACAGTGAACAACACTAAATTCCTTTATTTTGCACAAAAACAAGAGAAAGATTAATCTATATAGTAAATAAAAATAAAGCACTGAAATGTATATATGCACATAACTTTAGAACGACTGCACTAAATTAGATAATTCTTTTTTGTTGTGTTGGTTATTATCAGGATAAGGTTTGTATTACAGATAATTTTTAAAAAAAATTGTACGGAAAGACGTAAGAAAATAATTATAATGTATATATTCTCTTTTCCGTATTATTATAATGTATATATACTCTGGAATAGGTAGTTGTTGCAATTAGTAACTAGTTTAACAACCTTTTGTAGCCAAGTGAGATAAGAGCTTAAAAGTACGTATACGTTTGGTGTATTAGGTGCGTTGTGGTTGTTTCTACACGTGCACGGGGGTGGCGCGGGGCGGGGGCGGGGGCGGGAGCGCTGCGGGCGCGACGTCAGCGCGGCGCGCGCGCTCGCTGCTGTGGGTGTGCGCGGGGGGCGCGGCGCACAGCCACGTGGCCGTGCTCACGCATCGCAACGCCAAACTGAAGACGCTCGTCACACTCGACCTTCCCGACACCAAGGTAATACGCACACAAATATCGCCCCACAATTGCATTAGCGCATCTTTAACCCGATTCCGATAAAGGTTTGTATAGTTATTATTGACAATTGCGCAAACTTTCTAACATTGTACCATCAACGCCGAAACTCACCCAGACAACCTACACTCACCCACACATTAACACATGGCTCTTATGAAGATCGGTTATAAATGCTATAAAGATCGTTGATCACAAACATTAAATTATTTCTAATTATCCCCCATTGAGGAAATGCATATAATCCAGTCAACGATAGCAGCTAGAAATATATATTTTTCTATTTGATTTCCGGGGCCACCCCAATCGTACAAGGTGACTATGACAGTAAATTGGTAACATCGTCTACCTTTGTAATAAAGACCATCTTAAATTCTCAATCCGCCCGCCTAGCGTATTTACGCCAACACCCAATGTCCAGCACTGGACTATTAATGGTGATAATGATGAAAATTCTCTGCGCGACATAGAAAAGTTTATCTTCCTGTTGTTTGTTGGTGTGAAAATACATTTTACTCTGTTACACATTATGTCATAGTTGTCAAATATAAATAAAACAGCCCATGACACATAAGCAAAATAGGCTTCAAAAATTCACTCAAGCCATTTATCTACCCAACTAGGAGTGATTTTAATGATTATATATATTTCAGCATTCATCACAAGTATCATTGAGAAATTTATTTTATATGGTCTGCAGGTTAATTCTATGGAATATGCAAAAGGTGTACGACAAGTGACCACGCTGTGTGGTGACACAGTGTGGCTCGGCACTGAAGACAAGAAGATAATCATATTCTCCGGCGTCGAACCAGAGAAGCAGGAGAAACTGACAGAAGTACAGACCATTGCAGCCGTCACGCAAATACGCTTCCACTGTGACTCCATGTTCGTTGGATTATCCAACGGCAGAGTGTCGGTGTTCAGAAGAAATAACGACGACTCGTGGGCTTTGCAAGAACCCATTGCTATAGAATTAGGTGACAAAGCAGTTCATTGTGTATTACCTGTCGATGGTATTGTATATGCCACATGCACCAGAAGAGTTTTCGCGATTAATGCACTCACTGCAGAAATCATGCGTATCTTGGAACTTAAGGGCGAGGGCGATCGCTCTGTAAAGTATTTGGCGCATTCCGGTGTAGGTCTGTGGACCGCCTTCTCCGATTCCACTTATGTGAGTCTCTACCACGCTGAGACATTTGAGCATTTACAAAATATCGACATAGCAGCGGATGTGGCGAAAACCATTGGTGCTAGGGAGGGCAGCAAACCTGCTTATGTATCTGCTCTTATGGCAGGTCAAGGACTTCTGTGGGTGGGAACAACCGCCGGCGTCAGTGTAACGGTTCCTCTCCCCAAACTCGAGGGGCTTCCCTTAATAGGGGGACATATAGCAGTCTCGTATCATGCACACGCGGGGCCAGTTACGTTTCTGCTGCCGCTACTTCCCGAGAACAGGGAAATAGACGTTAATGTAGTTCGTCGCAACCTTTCCAACGCGCGCGCTATGGCTGGTGCGCCCTCTCTTCATGAATTCAAGGAAGAGGAGACGAAAGAGGATAGCGATAAACCAAAACTGGAGAGACGGATATCAGAAGACGTGAGTCCGTACCGACCGCAGCGCGTTCAGTCCGCGGTGATGCGACGCAAGAAACCAGGGGACGTACGTTTGAGTAAAACACTACCGAAGTGCGCCAATCTGAACGCTTGTGACGTGTACGGTTTGTATGGAGATCTCATGTTCGTGAAGGACTGCGTCGGGGAAGCTGACGTCGGTGGCTCAGGAGGGGAGGCATTGCGGAGGAGTGATCCAGAGTTAGCTGCAATACCGTTTAGAGTGAGCACATTAGACCGAAGACTGCGAATGCGGGCAGGGAGACCGCGTAGTTTGGATTTATCCAGCTGGTCGGTCGACTCGCGTGCATCCAGTCTTTGTACATCTTCCGGCAGTGAAGAATCAATGGCCTTAAGGGGCGTCTCGCGAACCAGTTCAGGTGCATCAGGCGCCGCTAATCTCGCCCCCCTTGCTGCGTCCACTCCAGATTCGTCCTCTAGTAAATCATCCGCTTCCGACCGTTCTGTTTCACGGAGCGATTCCACAGCACCTGAGCTTAGGAATACAAAGAGCGTGGGAAGAAGTTTACGCGGAGCGGATTACGTTGTGGGAGAAAGTGCCGCCCGACGCTCGGTGGTAACTGTAGTGGGGGGGCGGGGCTATGTAGACTGGAGGCAAACTGCTGACGCTTCAGAGCGGCCTGCACCCGCCGCGGAACCCAATCCTAGAGATGCACATTTAATACTCTGGGAGATGCGATTGTGACCTTATTGCCAATAACAATCACACTGGAAGACACCATACTGTGACTTCACTTACATCACTTATAAATTTTACATTGAAGAATATGTGAAACTATACATTTTTCGCATTTTCAGCATCAACAGTCGGCAAACAGTTTTGTAAACCAATCAACTAAATAAAAATATATATTTTAATTGTATGTATATTCACTGCATACATTAAAATACTAATTGATTGATTTATACATCGCATGAATAAAAGCAACTGTTCCCTCCTTGCACTGCAACTAACCTCAACCGTTATCACAAGTATATCTTATAATTTTGTAAATATCCCAATACTTTATTTTTTCCTTTTTGTAAATTCTCGTATAAGCTATAACTAGTGATGTAATTGATTTATATAAATTCTAAGTTCGTATAAATATAAATATCAAGACAGACGACTTCATCACGATTGGGTTATTCAGAGTATTTATGGGAAAAGAAAATTAAAATTTACACCGAGTGTAAATTATGTGATAAGCTTTAAATTATTTTTAATGTTGGGCTTAGCGGTTTGTGAAATAGCCTAATTTACTATTATTAGTATATACGTATTTATACGATACAGGTGCATTATTTTTGTGGTTAATTATATTAAAATGTTACGTATTTAAAGCCGGTTCTAATTATCATAGCATTTTTATTGAATATTTTGTAATGCTTGTGTAACGCAATTACAGATTGGACCGTCTTATGCAGAAAGTCCGTCCGTCCCACAAATACTTCATGTATGTGTGTATTAAAAGTTACACTAGAAACAGAAAAGCATTTTTTTAGTAATAGTATTATATATACCATGTTATCCCTTTAAAGGAAAATTAATGCATTCAAACATTTTTGTACGTTTTAATGATGTTGGACTTTCAAAAATATTACTACGACGATAATTCTCGACGGTATACGGAAAAACTTAATTTAAGTCTGTGTTTGCCGGAAAAAATATAATGTAATGTATAATAATGATAATAACTTCTGCCTTTATCATATATGTATTTACACAACTTTGGGTTGGTATGACCGATTTTTGCGGCTTCAATATTTTAATTTTGGCCAGTTTGTGGCTTGAATCATTTTTGCATAAAACGATCCATTTGTAAAATAAATTGATTCATAAGTAAAGAAATAAAAAATAATGGAGCAATAGCACTATCGATTCAAATTTCATAAAAATATGAAGCTGTTAATTCAAGTTTATTTAATATAAATAAACCGCCATATTAACATAGAATTATTATTACGTTGTGTATAATAAATAACATTTGCTTAGCGAGTCGTTACTGTAAATTTATTTAAGAGTCTCCTAAGTTGTTTTCGACTGGTTGTTGATTTGACCTGAGAATGAACAAAACGTACCTAGTGGCCTTATTTTTGTCTAAAAATTTCCAGTGCGCGAATCTGCGGCATTCGTTTAAGCTTTATTGTTAGACATAATAATGTCGATTTAAGAATTAGACTGATTTAGCGTAAGCGTTAAAATGTATTATTAGTTGGAAACGTAATAAGACGAATGTACGACATCATCACTCGATCGAATTAATTCGCTGATTCTTGTTGATATCTCTCTCCCTATAACCTGCCTTACTTAGGTACTAGCTTCAAATGGAGCGCACACTTTTGTAGATAGTAATATTGAAATGTTGCGTTTATTTGTTTCATCACACGCGTGAAAAATTAAATTGCTCAGTCACAAAGTTAAGTTTGAAACTACGTTAACGGATGTGGACAGTCAAAAGTTTTACTTAGCTAAGATCCGCGACAAGCAAACAATAAAAGAAAATTAATAATGTGTGTTTTCCTGCTGGATGAAGTGGATTTACCTGGAACTTAAACTAAAACTTACCGAAAAACGGCCGTCAGCAACTCTCCGCCCACCAACCGCTTTACACAACACCAAACACACACTACCACTTTTCCACCTTGCAAACGACACGTGTTTCGCCTCAACACGAGGTATCTTCAGGTATAGTAGATTACGGAAGACAACCGAAAACTTGTCTTCCGTAGTCTGTGTAGAGGTGTTGTGTATAGTGGTTGGTGGGTGGAGAGTTGCTGACGGCCGTTTTTCGGTAAGTTTTAGTTTAAGTTCCAGGTAAATCCACTTCATCCAGCAGGAAAACACACATTATTAATTTTCTGTTATTGTTTGCCTGTCGCGGATCTTACCTAAGTAAAAGTTCTGACTGTCCACATAGTAATGGATTTCCGCAAAGTAACGCCTGACTCCATTAATCATACATTAACGGAGATTCCAAGTGAATTTGAAATTGAAGTTAACAATGATAACTGCGTTTTCGTTACAATCGCCACGCGGTCAGTAATTAAATATGTATTCCAAAGAGGCAACTATATTTCCACTGTGTTGTGTATCAATCATACCCTTGTTATTTTGATCATTTGCCAATTATTTGTATTTTTATTGGTTCAGTCAAATTAGAACTATGACTTCACATGTCGCGTGCCAAATTTTCATGGATTTCTTTGCTACAATACGAAAAAAAATGTTGGAGAAAATTATTTTCAATCATCTAAAACATTAGATATAAACTTATAAATTATAATTATATCGAAGCGTGCTTTATTTGTGTTTAATTTGGTGATTGAGAGGAAATGTAAAATCTCAAATATATATTTGAATCTACTCTCAGTTTTTGTAATTTATCTGAAAACCGAAGATAATGTCACAACATACATGTATTATGGTGTAAATAAATTTTAAGTTTATAAATACACCTTTATAACTTGTTTTATTGTTTCATCGAAGGAAGGAATAGAAAGGAGGCAAGGGATTTAATAAATCTTATCAAAAACCATATCTCATCTATATATAAAGATTTTACTTTATCAGACAGAATATTAACAAGATTTCTAAACAAATGTTATCAATCGTCATCATTGACAGCTACAGTTACAGCCGCCATTGAGTCAATGTGTCTAAATAAAGTTGTATATAAAAATAATTACGTACAATAATCGTTTACACTTTTGATTAAGATTAAATAAAAATAGCATCGATTCATTCTCTTTAATTAAAGAAAAAATACATTTCGATTTTGATAATTTAAGATTTGCTTGATTGCAGTACTGGACTGAACTCTGTAGCTTTTATTTTTATGGTAAACCTGAAACAAAAAAACAATACGTATCGATCCATTTCCTTTAGAAATCAATGAAATATTTAGAAGACTGAAATGCTAAGATAGTCCGTAAACTTACGATTTCGCCTTTTGCACTCTCTAAGAGCTTCATTGAAAGCTTGACATTCTGAAAGGTCTTCCCGATTAGAAGCACACTGCAGAAACTGAGAAATCTCGTAAGCGCATGGCCCACTTGGTTCCGTACCCAAACTGTAGTCTTGTGGTAATGCTCTAACCACCTCCTCTCTCCGGCGACCAGTAAATAAACTCGTTATAGCTTCGCCGGCTAAATGTCCCTGCATACATAATAAACAAAAACGAATTTATATCGATAAAACATGTCAAAACAACTAACATAATCTTAAATATTATAGACTAACCTAGTCCTGATGTAATTCTTATACAACGGTATCAAAATTTTAATTTATGGATCATAATTAGCTTCTAATATTCATAAACATGTGCTCACCTAAGTCACTAATAAGCATATCCTGCGCAGTTGAAGTACCTATCTTAGATTTGTCAGATGTCTCTATAGATGTCGAATAAACTCATAAGACATCATCATAAATATAAATAGGACAATATAAAAATTAAATCTGAAACCATTTACTGCTTCTTTATATTTTGTAGCGAGTTTAAAATGCCGCAGTGGCAGTGCTCACTTTCTGAACTTCGTATGTTCGATTTCCACATCAGGATTTTTGTAATCTACATGTATTTATACTGACAATAATTGGATGATATTCATTCTCTTATGGTTGTTTATAATGTAAACGACAATATATCGTGGGTTTCATTATAAACAATCCAAATTCCCTATAGGGGAGGTTAATGTGGGAGCTACGACAGTAAAGCGTAATTATATGTTAGTTATAAATATAATATTAAGTTTTTGCTTAAAAATCAGTGCGTTAGTGAAAATCCTTGAGATTAAGCCATGATAACGATACGAGATACTAAGAATAAATAAATGTCAATATTTGAATAACTTACACTTGAGTGATCATGAAAATCTATCGATGTGATATGCAAAACAAATCTATTGTTTCTTGCAAGAACACGACAACAACAACTATGAGCACTCACGAAAGTAGATTATGTGTATACTCTGAGTAATTATTAAAAGTTAAAGCTCATAGTTGATAAACGGGAGGAATATCTGCTGTTCTAACCGTTTAAGTTGCGAATGTTATTTAAAAATTTAATAGTAAGGGGTTTTTTACCATCATTATCAACCGTCTGCAATAGTCTACTGGTGAACACGGCATAAGTAGAACTGGACATTGAAACTATGAAAGTCAATTGCTGTTCCGAACTTTACATCAATATTTTAAATCCGAAATTTACATCAATATATAATACATCAATTCTTACCTAACTGAAATTTAAAAACGAAACCAAAACACTGACGGTGAAAAAAAACCATACCATTACTTATACTAAAACAAGCCTACTCATATCTTAAAGGCTATATCATAAAAAAAATACTACAGAACCATACCATTGTTGTACCGACGGTAACTCCACCAGCTACTGCTGCGGCATCTCTGAACATGGAACGCTGTGGCGATGGCGTCACTATTACGGCGGGTGGTCGGGCAGGAGCATGCTGGTTGGCGCGAGAATAACGGGAACCACTGATGATATATCTATATATTTAATATCAATAATACCAAGTTCGGTTATTTTACTATTCACAGGTTATTAAAGTGAAAAGCCTAACAAATTCACGAACTTCTGTTAGTCTCTACATCTAAGTAATTCTAACGTCATCTTCTATTCCTCACCAATTAAAACTCTTAGGTATATATATATAGACCTTAGTAATGAACTCAAATATGCTACTCAAGTTTTAATGTTTTTGGATAGTTTGTTGCATTTCGATGTGAGCACTTGAAAGACCCAATCGGGTTCATAGAATGTAACGGTAAACAGGGTTTTTATCAGAGATTTATAAGAAACACGCTGAATGTCATGTCATGTCACATTAGTTCCCTTGAGCTAAACGAAATAAAATTACTGTCCTATATTAAAGCGTCATAAATATGAGCCTGCAAAAAATCAAGTACAAAAGTGCATGCATGCAAGTACATTCAATACATTAGCTATTGCAGCAATAAATCAAAACCTTATGAAGCTAATTTAGACGGGGTAAAATTCTATATTTACAGATAAGGAGTAATTTTCGAGAAAATAAGTAAAGTCAGCATGACTGTGTATTATTTTGTATTTTTCAATATCCTGGATTTCACTGAAATTAATGCATGGGTACTCTAACGGATAACTGTTTCTTGTTACAATTAACAGCCAAACACATCGCAATTAAGGATAAAATTTAATGGTTTTCGCCAGTTTCAAGCCTTAATGACAAGGTTAAAAAAATGAAACACATTGCCTTTTGAGTTTGTAATATGGTAATTAAATTAACTAATAAACAATCTATATATGACAATAAATTGCAATTAGATATCTACATTACAATAATATTCTAAATAAAATATAACAAAGTCACATTAAATTTTCTACTACATAATTATACTTGAAATGTCCCATTTCCCACTAATTGCACGTGAACATACTTGGAAGGTGCCTCATGCGCTGATAAAATATAAAAGTTTGAATTTTGAAATTAAATTGTAAACTAAATATAATTTTAGTAAATTGCACGAATAATTTGAAAAAGGAAAACTTGGCGATCATAGCGAATATTTACAAGACACCTTCACTAGTTGTTCCCTTATATGCGGTTGTTAACTTTGCACTGGCGTAGGGCTTCGTTGAAACCCTCACACAAGGACAGGTCGTGTTGTTGTTGCGCACACTCGAGGAACTGCTTTATCTCCCAAGCACACGGCCCTTGTGGAGTCTGGCCCTGATATTGGTTATAAGTGGCTTGTGGCGGAGCTGCCTGCTGTTGCTGCGCTGGCTCGCTGCTGCTTCCACCACTGAACATACCAGTTAAAGCACTACCTGCAACATGACCCTAGAACAAAAAAAAATTCTTTAAAGAGGCAAGGCAAGTCACTGTAAATTTTGTAGTAATACTCATGTGTCATCAGATCCTCATAGAATGCTTCCATAGAGCCAGCCTTCTCACACAAATAATTATTTTGTATATGCACCAATAACCTTTCATTAAAAATAACAACTTAGAATTCAAATTAACCACAACTTCATTTAGGAGAAATAAAACAATATTTTAACCTTTCTGCGATTTATTAAAGTATAAATGTAGAGTTGATGACATGTCATAATTTAATTAACCTTATCTGAAATAACAATAATATACTCATGATATTAATACTGAGTAGGAATATTAGTTCTAACAAAAAAGTGTTACATTGTGGAAATCCATTATTCAAATAGAGAGTCAAACACTACCTTGGTAAGATCTACGAAAAAGGATTTTATTAGTTATCTCTTCACTTGAGAAGTTAAAAAAGAAGTATGTATTTATGATAATAAAAGAAATCATTGAGAGAACTAAAAATTCCAGAAAGTTTAGAATGTGGTAATAAATTTGGCTATCCAAAATAATTTATGTATCATGGACAAGACACAATCAATTACTCAGTGAAATTGGTATATTTATATTTTAAGATAAAATCATTGGAGCATATAGATGGTGAAACAAACTCAATAAAGAAAATTTGCCACTTGGTATGCAAGCAGATGTCAACATGTAATTTTGTGTGAAAGGGTGAAAGAAGCAATTCAATATCAACAAACATGAGAATTAAAATCAATCAGTTGCATCCTTTGACTGATAAATCGAAGAAACAAAAATATTGCGCAAAATTTGGTTAACGACATTAAATCTGTAACGTCACGATAACGGACGATAATGAACTTGGAACTAATTCAATTAAAATAACTGAAGATAGTCTTAAAATTTTTCAAAAATAATTGCGTAATTTGCATCATTCAAGGAATAAAAACTACAAAATGTTAAATGATTAATATTTACATTACGTAATGATAATACGCACCACGGCCGATCCTACAGCAACTCCACCGGCTGTCGCAGCCATTTGTCCGAATAGAGAAGGCTGTTGAGGTTGTGCATGCACAGGCCCTGGAGATGAAGGTGGTGCATGTGCTGGTACATTGCTTGGTGGAGGCGCAGCTCTATTAGTTGACAAAAAATAGGTTATCTTTTGTATGATTATTAAATAATTTCGTAATAAACACCATTAAATAAAATTTCATCATACCTTCTTTGAGGAGCTGGCGGGGGACTTGCAGAACGTCCTCTTCGAGGCATTTTGTTCAAACACTAAATAACACAGTAAGTTAAAATTTCTAGCTCAAAACAAAGCGTCGTCGCAATTGAAATAACGTGTTATAATACCACTCAGATTGCAATGTCAAAAGACAATTCAAGAATTATCATTCGGAAAATTTTCTAGAAAATTTAAATAAGGATGATACAACATTGCTATCCTTGTTGTTTAAACTGAAATGGGCCAAGCAAGAAAAAGATAAATATATATTATTCTGCATCGGTGTGTACTACTACCAATATTACGAAATAAAATTGTAATTGTTTGTTTCATAATATGGCTCTTATTTTAATAAATTCAGCCATATAGTTTCACAACAGAATTTTTATGATCATTCAAAATCAAATTTTTAAGATTTTAAAGAGAAAACTAATTTATCACCTGATACATCATTTGAAACTCGGTGAACAGAAAAGCGACATAAAAGAAAACATTCATACATTAGCTTGCGAGAGAATAAAATAGATACTAAAGGTTTCACGTGACCATGTGTGAATTGCAAACGATTTTTTCAAAATGTTACATGATTAAAGATATAATTCTATACCTGTTTATGAAATTAATGAAGAGATAATGGAATGAGAAAAGTTAAAGTTTATTAGGAAAAGGTATATATTTGAAGTTTTCAGACACAGAGTCCTTGCCAAAAAAAAAATATTGTAATATTTAAATTTAATTGAATTATAGATGGAGATTGTTCTAGATTTATATGTCATTAGTTACGCATACACATTAATATCAAATATAAAATATTGAAAAAACAACGAATTAATAATTAGCTCGATTATTTTTATAATGCATTGCTTTTAAACCGCTTTGTTATTGAAAACGAATTGACGACCGATTGGCTCAGTGGCGGGGCTCTGCGCCCGCGGAGTCAATGGTCGCGGGTTCGATTCCCGCATCGGAATAAATATTTATATGGATTTTTAAATGTTTATTCCGAGTCTGGTAACCCCCCAATCCGCATTTCCTTTCCTGCCCCTTCCTTTCTTCTCTATCCTTTCCCTTCCTCTCCGCCAATCCACGGTCTGCCGTGCCAATGGATGCGTGGCTAGGGGCGAGCCTAGTCGTAAACGTGCCGATCGTCCCGGGGTCGGGCTCCCCGGGGACTATGGTGCCTTACCTCAGCATGCAGGGCTCTGCTGGGGCTGACCACCATCCTCCCTTGCGGCTCATGGGATTCACTAAAGACGAATTTAATATACCTAATTTGTCGAAAATGACGGCGACGTGGTTCGCCACCCGTCACGTCCTGATTCTCACGAGGGCGAAAAGCGACCAATGACGAGCCGTTTCGCTGCGATGAATGGCAGTGGATGGAGCTCTGTGGTCTCTGCCAACCCCTGCGGGGGATAGGCGTGAATATATATAAAAAAATATTGAAAACAATGCTAGATTGTAATATACAAAAGATAAATGTTAAAGAAATAATTAAAAGTGATTACTTTTAAGTGATGATGATGGATGAATGATGATGGACGTAGCAAACTGGCATGGGTGTGATACGTGTTTTAAAGATCCTAATGAAAAACAATATATTTTAAAAATATTCTAATCGATCTCAGGACAAAATTTAAAAGAAAACTCCTACGTCTTATATAAAATATCCATAAATTATTGTTTAAAACGAAAAAAAGAAAATTAATCAAATATATCACAAAATCTAGATAGATTGCACATGTAACGTGAAATAAAATCCCTTGTCTTTTCTTTACCTTTGAATATCAATGAGCTATGCCTTTAATAAACAGAAAGTATGATTTTTTTTTTTATTTATGTAACATTGTCACAGATGCTATAATCTAAGTGTAAGATGTTCTAATTGAGACGTTTAGATGTCTTGTTTTGGCGTGTTACATATTTATTTATAACATATCTACATATTTATGTATTAACAATAAATCAATTTTCATAACCTTCGCAAATGAGGTATTGCCACAATCCCCACGCTTAAATAGTGGATTAGGGATCGCAAATGATTTTTTATCAGGAGTTGCTCCTTATGTATTTACTCCCACAATCACCTCATTAGATATCCATGAGATGAAATACGTGGCCCTTCTCTGTGCCGATAACCACATGGCAAACGTGTACACAACAATAATATTTTAATATATAGATATAATATTAAGGGGAATTTCTTTTATACTATTAGATTATCAACATATGTATAATCTAAAAAAATGATACAAATCTATTAAAATTCAAAATCTCAGTAGTTGTGCGTGAAAATTATTTATGATATATGTTTTTATTATATTAGAAGATGCTGATGCTGATGCTTAGAGTATGCTGTAGAAAGAAACTAAATAGAGAGATAACTGCTGAGTTTTCTATAATACAGATTCCTAATGTCGATACTAGCGTTCTTTATTGTCATCTGAATTTTATAGGAAAAATATATATAATATTATTGATTTTCATTTTTATCATAGCTTACCTGCTTTTGCTGCGACTTTGTGGCATTATTTAATATTTCAAAATTGTATTACTTCATTTTTATTTTAATTCGCAGCAAATCTTTGTTACAAAACCAACCACAAAATCTGTCATAATTTTATGTGCCAAATCTGTATATCAGCCAGTTTAGCATGGTAAAACAATTATAACTATTATCATTTTACTGAATTAATTACAAATTGTATTTAGTAACTTGTATTAATAATATATAATAATAGTTATAAATTGATTTGCTTAGTTATAAATTGAAACAGCGTGTCGCAAAAGTATCTGCGTTAAAAGGAATACGTTCATCTTTATATAGCGCGGTAATTTACTAAACCTATCGGGCTTGAATCACGTCACTTCATTCGCTCATTCAATTTAGTTCAGTCATATTAATAAAGATCTGTGGTTCAGTCATATAACTTGTAGTACTATTGAAAGCCGCGTGATCGTAGTGAATCATATGTTTTTTTCTTTTTGTCGGCTTTACTAAATAGGAATATTGTGTGAAAATGGAAGATTTTCAAGCCGGTCCAAACTCTAAAACATACTATTTCCTCGGAGCCACAATATTAGTATGTGTTTTATTACATTTCATTTACAAGACCATATTCGGCAACGAAAAAAAGGAAGCAACAGAAATAACAGAGAGCGATTTGCGTAAGTTTTGTTTAATAATTTTAATAAAGTTAATTTGTTAGCGACAATGTTTACAAACGCGCATTTACCGCACTTCATAAAAAAAGTTGCGGAAATTTTCGCTATCCATTTAGATGAAAATTAATATGTTGTCCAGTTCTTGTTGGTGAAAGTTAGGTAAGGAGGTAGAAAATTTAATCTCAGGTCTTTAGTCTGCATTAGTTTCTTAATAAAATGTATACTTCAAATTATATCAGGTTGAATTTAATATCTTATTTATTCATTCACCATTTTAGTGTCAGAAAACTGAACACGTTTGTTATTCTGAAAAAATGTAACCGAAAAATTTTATATTAATTTTACATTATAAAACAGTTATGCATATTTATTATTATAATATGGAATAATTGTTATATTTTATAAGACAAAACAAATGAATATTTATATTTGATGTTGATGATAAAGTTCAGGAACATCTGAACAAATAAATATGCAATGATAGCTGAATGTAGGTCGCACTAAAGTTTGTTAATAAATTGAACATATTTTAGATGTCTCTTGAGTCATTTGTTTACCCTTACAAGATACATAAGTGGTATTCCTTTGTAAATTTAACCTGTCAAGTATAGATTCCTTACATATCTGCGAAGTTAAATATTATGTTAAATTGGGTGTATTCTATGTCCGATAGAGGAATTCAGCATATTAAAAAATATAGAAATATCTTTACATAAGGATTTAATATAAATAAGATTCGTTTCTAAGTTGGTATAAAATATTTGTTTCACATTATTATAAAATAAAGTTCTGTTAAGTGTTTGTCTGTACTACAAAGGGTTTGTAAATATGATTGTTGGTTGGCACCTTGATGGTATAAGGATTAAATATAAATAGGATTCGTTTCTAAGTTGGTATAAAATATTTGTTTCACATTATTATAAAATAAAGTTCTGTTAAGTGTTTGTCTGTACTACAAAGGGTTTGTAAATATGATTGTTGGTTGGCACCTTGATGGTATAATTTAAATTTCAATCCATGTTAAAGATATACGTGTATTGTAAGTTCTTTATTATTTTGGATTTTGTTTGTATAGATCTTAACAAAGATTAAAGAAGATTTCTGTAGTCTTACCTTAACCAAGATTTTACAAGCTCTGTTATCACTGTAGAAAAATTGTTATTATATTTGTGTTAAATGGCAATTTTTACTTACATAATATAAAGAGTATGTATAAAATTGAACTTATAACTATGACTTCACTCATACATGATTTATTTAACTATCATAAAGGAATTATGTTAACTTTGTAACTAAAACATAGTCTAATTGTATTTGAAAATTTTGTATTATTTGCACTATTTGTATAAAAATGAACATAAAAAAAATATTAAACAAGGAATGGGTCTTACCAGATAAACAATAGACAGAGAAAGAGTCTCAGTTTCCTTGATTGTCGGAATAGTAAAACAAAAGTTGCTTTGCTTAAAAATGAGTGATTTTTTTTTAAACTCTTAAATTGCTCTTAAGAAATCAGATAAAACAATCAGCAGGAAAAGTGTACAATATTTCACTCCTACACACATATTTCCCTGTCCTATTTTCCACATTTTCTAAGAAGGAAGGTGTGAAACCACAAAGCCAAACTGCATGACACTAGTTGGTGATGATTTAGGGCAACCCTTAATTTTAACATGGCTAAGTTAAGCAGTCCTCTCTGTGAGGTTGACAGCAGTGCTGTGATGTAGGTGTGCTTTCTGACAGTTCTTGTGAAGTATAAATATAAAACAAAATAATAAATGAAAGGTATTATATAAAATAAGTTTCATTTGAGCATTAACTTCACACATTTCATTTAAAATGTTCATCCTTATCAACACGGAAATTAACAAAGAAAAGATAAGGCACGCAACAATTATGTATTAGCTCTTATGTTATTTTGAATAAAACTCCCATAACAGCTTTATTAGTACATGTCGAACTAATCATTTGAACACCATACTATGTTGTACTGTACACAGTTATTATATAATTGGCTCACTAGTAACAGTTTTTCTTCCCAGCTTGTCTGCCTCCCACTGCTGGACATGTACCTCCTATTTTTGGAGGAATGGACATTAATTCACCATATTTGTGATGAATTGGCGGGACACTAAATTTCGGAAGATCATACGTATATTTATATACGACAATCGAACCAATGACTCCGAAAGTGGTAGTTTCGCCACTTAGCAAATTAGATCGTACATTGTTCGCATGAAATTCGCTTTTGTTTACAGAATTAACAGGGACGTGTCTATTATAACAGCCAAATAATTATATATTGATACTGCTTGGTTTAGTGGTATACCTGACTTCTAGCCAAGACTTTGGCCTGGGTTTAAATCCAGCTCAAAACTAAAATTGTTTCTAAACATAGTTTTGAGGTCTCTGGATGTAATGAGAGACGGCTGGGTATAACAGCGAGTATTTAAACATAAATGTTACAAAATAACTACCCGCGTTTATGATCTTCTAATTCATTAGTAGTTATTGCTTTCTCGTAAAAATCGCGTTGAACAGATGGTGAATGCTATTGCAGTTTGTGTTTGTAACCGGTTTGGTGCATTAATGCCGTTAGATTTATTGTTATGATAGCGCCAACATTAAAGAATACAAATTACGATATTTCGTAATACGTCTTCAACTGTTAACATAGAGATCACTTCGTACCGCCTTTTGTACGTTCATAAAAATAAACAGCCTGTAAATTCTGACTGAATAAAAAAAACATTTATTATGACATTTCATAATTAAATAAAATACTTAAAATTTTAATTATTCAACAAATAAATTTGGGTCATGATGTCGAAACTCTATTAATAATATTTTTTTTGTCAATATTTATAAAATTAACTAGTGAAGTCTTTTTCTCTGCACTTGTCGTCCCTATTAATTTAACTATGCGTGCACGGAGGAATATAAAATTTTATGCTTGAAAGGTACACCCTTTTTTTTCTTTACGTATTATAAACAGTCTGCAGGCAGGCAGTCCGCTTCTAGACCTTCCCCAAGGCGCGATACCTAACCTGATCATATTTGGCTTTTGCATTTTTGGCATTTTCAATGAAAACATGAACGATTTTCGTCTTAACATTTGAGTCTTAACATATTATCTTAAGCATTTCACTTGGAGCGTTTGCTCCTTCGCTTGAATGATCTTCATTTAGGTATCAAACAAACTTTATCACACATATCCTAACAACGCAACAACATATATAGTTAAATGTTACGTATGCATCCATTTTGTCTACGAAATTCGGACGAGTTTTTCCATCCTAAGCCATTTCATATTTATGATAAAAGAATCACCATAAGCAGTATCAAAAGAGGTGCATATATTATTATTTGCCGTCACTAGTGGCTTAATTATTAAATATTGAAAATAAAAAACTTAAAGCATTATTAGGCTATAGAAACAAGGAACGGTGTAATATAATAACACTAAGGAAAATGAAAATATCTAATAAAGTAAGATAAGTTGGGTTATATTAAAACAATGCAGCACTAATTTTACCATTACCAGTGTTTACAATTCACCGCACGCAGTAATAAGGTTTTCCAACTCCACACATAAAACACTGATATGTAAGCATTGTGTAAGAAAAGCAATTTGTTAGAATTACCGGGTGTACTACATGTGAATCTCGTTATCAGTGCATAATAATATTGAAGTAACAGTAGTCTGTAATGCCATAGTAACTGTCCTTTTCATCGCTGATATGCTTATGTACGATTATTATCATGTCTAGTAAGAAAAGTATTTAATGGGAAGGGAAGCAATAAGTAAAGTAAGGGTTAAAGTGTTGGGCTAGTAGATTCACACACCGTAAGAAACGCAGTAACAGAAAAATGCTATCACTTAGTGCCAGTATTTTGTGTGACATTTGTGCGATCTAGATGGCCTATTCGTGCATGATAATACCATTATTAAATTTGTTTATATATATATATATATATATATATATATATATATATATATATATATATATATATATATATATATATATATATATATATATATATATGTGTATATATATATATATATATATATATATATATATATATATATATATATATATATATATATATATTCCCTGATGGTAAAACTGATAGCAGTATATAAGTCCTTACTAATTTAATTTACAGATTCTCCAGTCAAGGACGCGGCTTCTGAAGTCACTGCAACCGAAAATCGAACGACATCTAAAAGTAAGAAACGGGCTCCATGGAAGGGCAAGTCGGAGTTCACCCATCCCTGGTTACTCAAGAATCTCAAAGGACATCCGGGCACTGTTCTACACATGGACTTCTCTGCGAACGGCAAGTTCATGGCCGCTACCTGTGATGGTAAGTTTTTACCGAATCCATATGGTGTTGGTTGATTAACTTAGTTGTAAATTTTATGCAATACATCGATATAGTTGTAGATAATATTCTACGAATCGTCAATTAATCACTTTAGATAACTCGTCCGCTTGTAATGGTCGCAGAGTAGACTACATTTTTTTTTTGTTAAAAATTCAGTGCGGTGTCACTGACTTCGCATTCATATGCTATTTTTTGTCGCGACTTTTGCTATTTTTGTTTTATTTTGACGGTTCGAAAGTCACATTGCTATATATTAAATGGCTACCTTATTCTGCGATCATTATACTTATCACATAACAGGAAAATATCTTTACTCATTATTTAACAGAATTTAATATAAACTGAGTAGATATATCATTAAATTTGACTATTTCCTGTTATGATTGTAATAAAAAAAGTGCTTACGTTAAAATAGTTATTGCACTTCTTACAATAACTATCTTGACGTCTACGAGAAATATCGTGGTAAGAGGTTAGTGCCTCGGTTGAATAACTTGAACGGTGTAAAATGTAGATAATTACATAACAGAAAAAGATTGTCAGTGCAAGTTTCAGCCGTCGCAATACTTTGATTCTATTGAGAATTTTTGAAGCAATTATTTTGCCAGTACGCTAACTTCTACCATCGATCCGAAAGTAAATATAATAAGTTAAAGCTCTAATTTTTTACACTTATGATATAACATTTATTACATTAATTACAAGTAAAGATCTGCTGTAATATTAGAGCTAACTACTAAGTTTGCTACTATTAAACTATTTACTATTAAACTATTAACTATATCTTGAAAAAATGTGCTAATCTATATATGTTTTGCCTTCCTGATTAACAGACTTATCAAATGCAATCATTAGAGCGACAAGTAATTTAAATTTTATCATTTCATTAACAAAAAATGTCCATCTAATGGTTGCACGTAGAGGAAGCCTTGTTCTTCTTGTCCGAAGTCCTTGTGCTTTTTTGTCTTATTCCGCTAAGCCACTGTTATGTGTAATTTGACGGTCCGCCGGTTGAAGTTACCCCAAGGTTGATTCTTCACGTACATATTCTTAAGATATGAACACAATGACTAAGTAATTTTACCTATATCGAATTAAATGTTAAGATAATTTATAAGTTCAATCACTTCCATAGAAATTTATTATTATCACATTTGTAAAAGGAATTCCATAGTGATATTATAAAGTCTAACGGTACATATTAAATCATATTTTTTTCTTGAATCCATTCAAACATTTTTGCATAATGCTATGCGAATTCTTGTGAGACATTTGTAAAAAAAATATCTACATAATCTGAAATAATGTAAATGATCTAAGGTTCGATATTCTTTTAGAAAGTTCGTTGAAACTAAATAAGTTAAGTGTCAAGGAAATCCATTATTTGTGATAATAATACGAGAACATCTTTCCTTTTCATCTGTAAATTCGTAATTTATTGAAAATTAGTTTACCTTAGCTAAAATATCATCTTGATTTACTAAGAGTTTAAATATACAATACTATTAGAATATCTAAGAATTTATATGAATACGTATACATTATATTTCTATTACTTTTAATATATTATAATAATTTTAATTATATTTTCACGACGCCATTGCAAACCACATGTTGCAACCCAAGTGCATGTTTTTCGCGCAAAAGTAACGATGTCCAATCCCATTACCTCCACGTGGGGTCTAAGTAATTTCTCTATTGAAAACTATCAACGTTAGTTGATTTACGGTTACAGATAAAGTAAGATAGGTTGGTTTAGTTTAATGCATTACTCAGTCAACACTTTTAAATAAACAGCAAAAAAAAACTACTTAATAAAAAGCATTTTGAAGACTAACTGTAAGCACTAAATTTAAATTGAAAGCAGTTTTATCATCATTATCAAGACAGCTGTAACACTCCACATTCCAGCACATTAGCTTTTAAAATAAGGGGTGTTATTGAAATGTCTATGCTTGGAGAGCTGATTGGGTATTGAAGATTGATTTTTATTACTCAGATAATCATCCATATACTGGTATTTACTTCCTTTGTCGTCTCCTAAGACACCCACGTCAGTTAATTTAAAGACGAGGTCCAGCACAGGCCAATAACGGGCAGCAGCATATGAAAGTGGTACGAAATGTATGGATTTGCTGTCACCCTCTGTTTATCTGCTCAGCAACGGGTAGGTACATTTAACTGTTGAGTGATATATACTGTTGATGATGGTTGACGGAATACCGATTGAAATATAACGTTGTGCTCAATTAGCTATTTCTATGCTGAATTTGAGAATGACAGGTGATTTATTATACACGTATAAAATACGAACTCCGAATCTGTGATAATTTGCTACTAACGTAAACTGTCACTTCGTTGCTTTGCATTATAAGTAATGCCTATATATATATATATATATATATATATATATATATATATATATATATACGAATACACCACCAAAAATGACTTCATGCAAAGGGATACATGACACTTTCGTATTCCTGATGTATAATGAAATAATTTTAAAACAACAGTGTTTAAGTGACGATCGTTTGCGTTAAATTTTCTCTTCATATTTTGTATTGATTGATTGCGGTTATTACTAAAAAATTAAATAAAAGTAAATACAGATTTGAAGAATGTGTATCAGTATATACCTTTTTGCAAACATTGACATTTTATTTATAATAACTAAATAATAAAAACATATCACGTTGTAGGGGCTAGTATTGGCTAGATGACGTGCTTTGAGATAAGAAGTAGACTGACGTAGGCTGTTGATGATGATTTCTTTTATGGGATAAGAAGTTAAACGTGTAAGCGTATCACCTGATGGAAAGCAATCGATGCCGCCCTTTGATATCTACATCGCCAAGAGCGTTGTTGACCTTTTATTTTTAAAAGTCTTAGGCTTGTTTGATGATAATCACGACTTATAGGTTAAGTTGTAATTGCACCGAAGGTGCTATATATAAAGCTGCTATACTGTGGTTTAATCTATAATTAATATTAAGCAGGAGGTTTTGGTTTCTAAAAAACATGTAACTTCTACCAGTCGGACATATAGAGGCTGATATTTTAACTTAAATTCTCTTTTCGTGGACATTCCGTAAAACCTGATATTGATGATAATTTTTGCAGAGATAAGTTATAAAATAGAATGATAAACTAGCAAGGAGTCGCCGAATAGAAATTAATTATCGTCGCTTATAAACATCTGCAATACCGTAAGTATTGCGAATGCGTGGCCGATCTTCGGGAAATGTGTAGGTTTCTTTTTTAACTTTCCTATACCCGCGCGTTTAACTGAGAGACCGACAGAATGATTTTTCGATTTTAAATAAAGAACGAATAATGCTAGTTTAATGAACTTTCTAGTACTTGCCTAATTTGATACGACCTTGAAATTGACGTGACGTGTGATCAAGTTCATTAAACTAGCATTATTCGTTCTTTATTTAAAATCGAAAAATCATTCTGTCGGTCTCTCAGACAAACGCGCGGGTATAGGAAGGTTAAGGGTTTCAAAAACTTTTCGTTTCGGAAATACTGCTGACAGTAACTGATTCCGCAGACAAGTGCTGGTTTTTATTACTTTTAATTTAACAGCTAAAACGCAAAATTAGTTTCGCGGTCTAGTTGCAGCGGCTGCATACATGACGTAGGTGAGGCGATAAGCCTCCACTAACCGGATTGATTGACTCTATCGCGCGGTCGCTCACCTCGCCCAAACGTCTGCGACCCTGTTCCACCGGCTTTAGGCTTGTAACTGGAACGAAAATACAACACTATTAATACGTAGCGTCACGCCTCTCGTTAGTTGGACTCGATTAACATGTCGCATTAACTGTATTTTCAGTTTGCTTACGCTCTGTGACGAAAACAATTGCTGATGCACTAAACAGTTTGTACAATTCTTGCAGACCTAAAATGTAAGCTAACGGCATCACTCAAATCATAGCGGTTCTTTAAACATTCAAATACAAAGGTCAAAAGATGATTCATTTAATTTACTGTAAATTTCGTAATAATCTTAACGAAAATTACCAAGCTATATTATCACGTAACACATTCAAATAACATTCTTCTGTTGTCTCTACCATTTCTAAAATATTACAAAAACCACGTTTATTCCAAAAGCTTTATATAATTTCGTGTGAAAATAAGATCTTATTTTTTATGTCTCAGTACATTTTTTATTGTTATAGGCTGTATTTAAGAGTTATTTAATAGACAAACATAGCTTTGAATGAAACAAAAATTTGGGACAATTTCCAAATACATATTCCAGATTACCTCTATGAGACAAAAAGATCAGTAAAAGAAGCATTACTTTTGGTACAATAGACCGCTAGTATATTGATCTGATAACCCTTAACAGTTCTTCAATTTATTTTATATTTAACAACTAGCATGCCCGTTGCGATTTCAGATGAAAGGAAATTGTGTCATTTTCATTGGAGGGCATTTCATTATTTGCGTATACACGCGCGCCACCTGTCATAGGGTAGATGTACTATTTTGGAAACCTTCGCGCAAGTGTACTCAAAAACTTCCCAAAGTTTCATGGCGATCAGAAGATTGGTTCTTTTCCATATGCATATACAGATAACATCATCATTCCACTGATGTATATTATTGCACATACCCTGCCGCCAAGAAGTTTCTGTCAGCCTTCCTTACAGATCGTCGCTCCATTTACACAGGAGACGTAGTACACACACACAAGATGCGATCTCCACTCCAGTACACGTCTACTCTAACAGTTGTCGGTTTTGCGACGAACCAGTCCATATACATTATACCATATAAAACATAAAACAGTACATAAGTATATTGAAAAGACTACCCCATTATTTATTTCTTAAAACAGTTATAGGATAGGGCTTACAGAGGAAGAAATATTAATCGTAAGGCATTGGTTAAACTTAGAAGCGTTACGGTCAACCAGTCGCGAGGACGCGCGTCCTAGCTACCGTCACGGTCGTTCACGCGTCATCGACTCGGGTACACGCGATCCGCAACTTGCAGATTGCCGTTATCTATTTACACGCTACTTTGTAACACTTATTCTTTATCTAGATCAGAGTTGAATCTCATATGTTGTATCTACATCTTCCTTCTTCTGATAGGTGTGGTAAAAGCGACTAATGTAATCACAAATCGATTGCATATTTTCTTCACATACGTGCATATATATCGTCACGCACAGATCTCCATCTGCTACAATCTCGGCATACTTCCCTTGCTTCCTCCACACTCATTATTCTCCTCATGCACGCCTGCCGGTTAAGTGTACTCTTGAATTTGTAAGATGAGTTGAGTAAGGTTGAGTAAAGAAAAGAGTATTTTCTTCACTCAACACAATTTTTTTATTCAGTGATTTTTTTAGGTATGGTTATTTTTGTTTTAATGTGAATAAAAACTTTCACCCGTGAACCAAATCAGTGGTATTGAAGCAGTAATAGCTCAATTAGAATATACTAAAATGGATACTAGCAAACAATCATAAATATCTTTTGTTGATAAAAAGCTTAAGCCCAGCATTAGCATAAACAACGACTTATTTTAGTAGTTATTTGCAACAATAGGCCCATTAATATAAAATATTTTACTGATAATAACTACACCACCTCCCTAATATGTTTCTCTGTTTTGCCTGCATGATGAGAGAGAATGCCTTTTAGATATATGTTGACCTTTTGCGTTTTTTGTGCATTAAAAGCATTAAATAAATAAATGTATAACATATTAAAAGGTTAGTAATATGAGACTTATACATAAATATATGGGTTGTTTATGAGGTAAAAGCGATAATTTTAAAAATTTGTAAGGCTTTAAGGCATGACCCTGTTACGTGTTTATTTTTTAAACTAGTACGTATTGTGCTAGTTCCGTATTTAAGTTAGGTATTAGTTCCTTTACTTCTGGTATTAATTTAGCTTTATACCATCTGTTTGCTCTTGATTGTCGGGAGTAGGAAGTATCAGATGTTAAACTTATTCCATAATGTCCTTCCATTACGGAATTACTGTGTAAGTATTCTACTTATTGCACTTCAACTTGAATATTTGTATCAGTATATTCGAGTTATTTGATAACTATTCCATTTGGTTGAAATGGCTCGGTGTAAAGTCACCACTTTCGGAGTTAATCGTCGCAGAGACCAATAAATTATATGTATATATGTATGGCCTACTACAGCTATTTGTTCCGAGGCTGGAGATCTCGCCAATCTGCCTCCGACAAGGGTGGTGGGCTAACGTTAATTCCTCCAGAAACCGGCCTACGTAGCCTACGTGCCCGACCGTGGAAAATATATCTATAAAAAATCGAGTTTACTGTACTCTCAGCCTCCTTTATTCTCCAAGCTAGTTTTTGAACTAATAGACCAGTGAATAGCTTAAATTGAACTGCATGGTTTTCGATTCGTACCTCGTAGGAAGTTAATATTTTATGGACAGTCAAAAGTTTTACTTAGCTAAGATCCGCGACAAGCAAAACAATAACAGAAAACTAATAATGTGTGTCTTTCCGTTGGGTTTAGTGGATTTATTTGGAACTTAAACCAAAAACTTACCGAAAATCGGCCATCAACTCTCCACCCACCAACCACTATACACAACGCCAAACACACACTATCACTTTTCCATCTTGTACACGACACGTGTTTCGCCCCAACACGAGGCATCTTCAGGTATAGTAGACTCTACGGAAGACAACCGAAAAGCTTTTCGGTTGTCTTCCGTAGAGCCGATTTTCGGTAAGTTTTTGGTTTAAGTTCCAAATAAATCCACTAAACCCAACGGAAAGACACACATTATTAGTTTTCTGTTATTGTTTTGCTTGTCGCGGATCTTAGCTAAGTAAAACTTTTGACTGTCCATATAGTGATGGATTTCCGCAAAGTAACGCCTGACTCCATTAATAAGTTAATATTTTACTTTGCTCAAATATTGATTTTTGGTAGACTAGATGTCACTTATGATCGCTGTAAGTGATTCGTGGTCCTTGCCGTAGATTTTAAAGTTATGTCGCCTATGGAATTTTTGGTAGGCAGGTGCAATTGACTAAAAACTTGTCTTTTTAGTTAAAGTATTTAGAATTATTTTATCTTGATTAATCGTCTTCTTATAAAATATTTAAGAAGATTATATAGTGTGATAAATTCAATAATTGAAAATTAGTCTCGTATATGATACGACAAATATTCCTTTATATATGTAGATTGTTAAAGAAAAATTCTCTAGTTTGGTTAAAAGCGGTATAATCTTTGTTCTTCGATGGCCGATTTTATGCCAGTTTCGAGTAAAATAATAACAAGTATTAAAATATAAATTTAGCTGGAACGACAGTTACCTCTTGTGTAAATGGTGGCCGTTATACCATAATTTTTGCAGTCAACCTAAAAATTTACGATACACCCATTTATTTCATTTCACTCCACTTAAATGCTTTAATCGAACTATATGAACAATACGCCACCAGAATTAAACAATACATAAGATTATGAAAATAAAGTCACTGATGCCGGTAAAGTCCAGCAATATTTTGGTATCGAAACGTTTGGAGAATTTCATATTTCTGATGCGCTTGGTTTTACTCTTACATTTTTCAGTCGACGGCATTAGAAAGTGTCCACGGCATTTCAACAACACCTCGATGCCAAAAACTCACTCATGCCAAATTATAAAGGTATTATATTAATAATATAGTTTTGATATTACTAGGATTATTATTAATTAATTCTACTAAGTAAATATGCTGCTTATGCTAAGAAAATATGGTTTACACAAAAGTCCAATGGTACAGTCGAACTCACGACCTTGAATCGTAAGCGTAACCGAGCTTCGAGGTGTTGTTGAATCGATTTCGTGATGAGTTTGTGAGCGATCAGCAGATGTAGCTATAGATAGAACAGCTAGGATACGATATGTATATGTTTTAGAGTACAGTAAAAGCTCCTTTTTCGCTCTTCCTTCATTCGCGTTTTCACTATTCGCGGATTAAAAAAATGCGACCCAATTCCTATATTCGCGGCTAAAAATTTCTTTATTCGCGGACCTAATAAGTACATACATAATAATAAAAGGATTCCAATAGGTATCCAACCCAATATCCTTTGTAAATGCCGTCAAATGGACTAATAAAGAAAGTAAAATATATCTTATTACAACTTTGCCTAAAGCATGTTGTTAAATGATATCGCCTAGGACTGATTATTATGAACATTGATCCGTCCATGGAAATCGCTAATGCGACTGCTGCGTATCAGTCTGAATTGAAGGAACTTTTAAAAACTGCCAAGCAAGAGAAAATTACAAAATTCTTCAAACCATTGCCTAAGCCTTAAGATAATTAATCAAGATGTTCAAAAACTTCAATTAAATTGATTTTTTTTTATATATTTGTTTTTTTTTTATTTTGTCACTTAATTACGTGTCCCCTATAATCCCAAATAAATTATCATTCCGTATTCACTGTTTCTGTATTCGCGGCATATTTATGAAACATATTCCTGGCGAATAAAGAGCTTTTGTTGTATTTCATTCTTTACTCGCTGTTGTGTCGACATTACCCGAGCTAATTGATTATTGTTGCTATGATCAGCGAACTCTGTAGCTGATTAATGGAGTCAGGCGTTACCTTGTGGAAATCAATTACTATGTGGACAGTCAAGACTTTTACTTATCTAAGATCCGCGACAAGAAACAAAAACAGAAAAAAATAATGTGTATTTTCTACTGGAAAATGTGGATTTAAGCGGAACCTAAACTAAATCTTACCGAAAAACGGCCGTCAGCAGCTCTCCACTTCCCAACCACTGTCAACAACACCAAACACACACCACCACTTTTCCACATTTCACACGACATGCGTTTCACCCCAACACGAGGTATAGTAGAGTCTACGGAAGATAACCGTTAAGAACTTTGTAGCAACCGTTGCTATTGAAAACAATCTTCAAAATATTTACGTATTAATGCGTTGGTGAGTGTATGTAGTAGCGTAGGGGAGCAGGGAGTGTTAACGTTGGTGGTACTATGTCAGAAACTTTCACTGAAATGCTAATAATTATGTTACGTACTTTCATCACAGTCGGATAAACGATGCGCAGACGCGTAAGGAACGAACACACAAAACATTCATTCTCATATAGGTATTAGGATTGCAAACAATGGAGAGTCAATTATTTCACCGACCATTAAGATTTACTAGTTCGAGGCTTGCCGCTCGTGTATGACAATGGATGTTACGTTATATGGCCGCAAGTCATGACCGTCATATCCGACACGTGATATGACGTTTTATTGATTATGTACCGACGGTACTTTTAAATTTGTATTTTATTTATCGACTATTATTTAAATCTGCAAAGGTCGACCTCAGGTCAACGTTTTGTGGTGAAACAATGTTATTTCTGTATTGAAGACTAAACTGTCAAAATCCTTTGAAAAAGTCACTAGGGATTATTTTTTTTATAATTCTGTTTTCATACACTATTGGTGCTATACTATGTTATATTGGTGTTATCTGGCATACGATTCAGTGTAACTATTGAAAGTATATTGTTTTTGCTTTCATTTTTAGCCAATTATACGCCCTTAAATTACCTAATAAATCGGAGCTGACTATTGTAAAATGGATATATTAATTTATAAACACTCCTAACCATGCCATTAACATCGCAACAAATAATAATAAAATATAATAATAAATTCATTTATTCAAGTATCCAAAAGTCATATATTAGTAATTAATTATTCTAGGTTATATATATAAAAAGTTTAATTGCAATCGCTTTAAATAGTCTAGGAACATATTACGTAACAAAACATCCTAAAGCTACTATCTTAATTCTCAAATATTTTTGACATAACTCATCTATCGAAACTTTGGTTGATTGATGTTCAAAAAGGCGATTGAAATGTATGCCTAATCACATGCAAAGGAATATATGCGAAAAATTAATCATATGCAAAAGTGTATTCAATAAACATAGGCACCATTTATTGTCACCATAGTAGATTAAGGTAAAGATGCGTGACAGAACATTTATAAATAAAAAGTACTTATGTACTTAATCGTGTTGTTTGTACACTTCGCCTTGTATGGTGATTTTTATTAGGTTCTGATGTCCTTTGCACATGTATTGTATTTTATTGTAAGAGGTGGTAGTAAATTACTGTTTTATGATCTGCCAATAAAAATCCTCCTCTGGTCTACTTAGGTCTACTACAATTTTGAGAGAAGTGTATTGATGACAGATAAAATAAATCGAGGTGTAGTAAATGGCATCTAAAGGTTGTTTTTAAAAAAAAAATGGAATTAAATAAATATATTAGCGCCAAGTTTCTTCAGTAATAGTTTATTATTGATTCATTCAATTTGCTTATTACCATTACGTGAATCCATTTAATAAAAAAATATTATACGTGTGTTCGAGTGACCTGTAACGTGGCGAAATTTTTAAAGCTATTGTACTTTTTAATATCAATTGATTGAAAACGATTGCTCGAAACGATTGCGGGACGCCCCCAGCTTGATAGAGCGTCGATTTGTCGAGACTGGAAGAGTATGCCCGGAGATCGAGTTAGGTGGCGGGCGCCCTTTAATATGCCTTATGTCCAGCAGTAATCTGCCGCCGATTAATGGTGATGATGATTGTTCGAAGGTTGAAACGACCGAGGGTTCATACGTCTCTCTGCAGGCTATTGACCATCCTGTGAGATAATTTAGAACAAAGGTGGCCAACTTCATTAGACCCAAGATCTTATTTACTAACTAGACTGTGCGATCTACGTAAATTTAACCTCGAATCGTACGTCTTCTATTATATATTAACATAATATTTTAACTGAGTAAATGGAATAGTATTCAAGAAATATGTTTTATTTTGTAACATGAGAAAACAACAAACAAGAAGATTATTATTAATATATTAAAGTTATATTTTTGTTTGCCTTGCCATGATCGACTGAACTAATAGCCGTGGTCGACCGGTTGACTACCCCTGAATATGATGCTTCTGGTTTCATACACGCTTTACACCCATTGCCCCACACTAGGATACTCTAGCAATTACAGTCAGAATAATACATAATTTGAGATATATCGATTAGGATGTGATACATCGATAAACGCGAAGTTAATTGGGTGGTGACAAAATAGCTCATATTTTAAAACAAGGATAAATTCATATATTTTATTTAAGACAGAAATCACATTTTATGTTCAAAAGTCAAGCTGTTTATCATCCAACTTCTTACACCTTTTCGTAATGAGCCTTTTCTCCTCGAGATAAACAGATATTAGTCGAGTCTTTGTGTCCCGCCAATCCATCTTTGGATAGCTGCGTAGTGGGTTACTGCCCTTTCCTACTGACATGGAGATGCATTGTGCCCAGCAGTGGGACATATATGGGCTTTAAAACGAATCCTAAGGCTATCATTAATAATTAAATAATTTATATTACGTAATGATTTATTTTAATATTTCCATAACTTATAGTTATAGTATATCTTTAAATATCTACGTAAATCTTATCAGATTTCTTTCGATGAAATCAGTTGCGTCGATTCGTTCATGATTGATGCTTGATAGCAAAAACTTGAAGAAACACGTATGATGATGTAAGTTTATAAACCGAAAGACCTATGCCTGAAAATTATCTACAATTGAATGAAATAACAGATTTTGGATAGAAAACGTAAAAAAGGCAATTTTATATGCAAAGGCAAATGAGGATACACAATTAACGCCGCCCAAAAATACTATAAACATTGCATAAGTGTGTGATGACCTTTGAGAAATATGTTGGCCTGTTTTTGTTGGTTTCAATATTGTTTCAGTTCGGCAAAAGTAGTACAAACAAATTACGGGAAAAACGCACTTTACTAGGTCAGCACTCATCCCAATGGTAGACATGAAAATAAATTTTTTAGACACACAGAGTAGAGCCTCACTTTTATAGTGAGTGAGATAACATTACATTTTGCGATGATGTGAAAGTATGCGGTAGAAAAACCCTGCAGAATGATTTTCGCAAAATTATTAATATGTCGATTGTTTGCAGTTTTTAACTATAACATGAAAGTCATCTTCTTCCGTGAAAAACGTTTGCAGAATACCAAATTTTAAGTAATTCAACTATGATGGAGAAGAACCATGAACCAGCATACCTTAACCACTTGCGTGAATACACGATTTTAAAATTTATATTTAAATACGTTGTATTTCACGATTTTGTTAATTAAATGTATAAAGAAACAATGAAGTTGTGAAATGATTTTTGAGATGTAGTTGGTATTTTCAAATACAATACATTCCAGTATATTTAAATTTAAAATTATATGTTTATCAAAATTTTGTTAACGAAAATTTTAATTACATATAGATATGCTCATGCAGCCCTAATTACACACTTCGCGCAGTCCTTCAATCGAACAAATAATTTATATGCCGTATACATTACATCACATCTACACTTTTCTTTAATTATTTATTACATTTATCTGTTAAAAACATGTAATACATTAAACTACAGTAACGTACAGTTTTTGTTAGTTATTTAATATATTTAATATTTTCTGCTGCATTCTTTCTTTCTTTTAATGCTTTCTTCACCCATTATAAAACTGGTATATATTTACTGATTTTGATAAAAAATATCTCTTTTGTAATGCTTTAATATTAGATTTACACCTAAAGTATATCATATGTCTCTGTATTTGTTCTGAACTAAAAGTCAGAAAAAATCTTCACAAAGGAGGAGTCTGCCATTTAATATTAAACACTTATAAATAAAATTATCTGCATAAAGATATTTATATTATCGAAATTATCAGTTTTGTTGTTCCTCACTTATTTCTTATCATATTCTAGTGGGTGAGTGTGGGTCGTTGCGGGATTGGGTGTTAGCGTTGATGGTACTACGCCAGAAACGTTCACTTAAGTTCAAATAATAACTATACAAACTTTCATCCCGATTGGATGAAAGGTGCAATACATAGGGGACGAATACAATACCATTTATAATTAAATAAGAGATTTATTTTTGTAAAATTAAGTATTTCGACTCTCTCTACACACATACATCTCTTCTTTTCTATTTTGGTTTTACTTCAGTTTTCAGTAGAAAACAGTACTGTCTATATTTGGACGCGTAGTCATTATGAGATCAGCGATGACAAAGGCTTATTCAGCGCCTTAGAGGTCGGCCGATACACACTGTAGGCTGTTGTAATATAGCTTTGTAGCTACCACGTTTTGTGTGCTATAAGAATTTCGATTAGTTTTTCTGATTTACTTTTTATATTCATTTTTATATTTAGTTTATTTGTAAAGAAAATAATGTATGACTAATAAATAGTGTTATATTTAGGACAAACACGGCTGTAACTATCCTCTGGAGAATATTGTCGTTCCACAAAATTGAGGTGCGTTGCCAAAATTATCAAGCTTGGTGGTTGAAATGGGGTCCGTAAATTGCTTTTTATTCTTAAGGAGACTGCTGGCGATTTAATGAAATTTCCTTCCATTGTCGCCTCATACGGCACATACGGAAAGTGAATTTTAGTCAAAGCAATTTTTGTTCATTTACATACGTTAAATTTACTATATTTTCCGTTTTGCACTTAAAGAGAAGCTGTGTTTATAAGACCATTAAACTTATTTCACCATTAGTTTATCGTCACTGTTATTTCGGAAAATATTAAATGCAGAAATGGAATATTCAGGAAATCGAATAAATATGTTATTATGAAAAAATTCATAGCTTAAAATACGTGATTCAAATATTACTTATACATATAAAATATAGCATCACTTGTTGCTGTTTCTTATATAATGACAATAGTTATAAATGAATTATTTGTTTTTTCATATTATAAATTTCTTTGTGATAATGCAATTCGAAAACGGACCGTGGAATTCTTAGGTTAAACAAAGTCGTCTGTGTATGCACGCATGACGCAGAGGTTATCGAATGTTAATCTCTACGAATATTTCCATTGTCCTTTCACTTTATTCCCATTTTTATTTTAAAATGATAGTTAACTTATTAAGTCGCAAGAAGGAAGGAAGCTAATCAAGCTAAGGAAGCTTAACAGATATTAGAAAATTTAAATCACTTAATTTCAAACGTAAAAGAAATTAAACATTTCCAATGTTTAATTTAATGATTAAACGAATACATAAAATTTATTCGAGGTTCTAATAATAAGTGTTAAGAAGGTCCTTTTTTAATTGTTTGATAAATTACTAGTGCGTTCTTTTAAAATTTACTTATTATGTTGGAACACCTTATATTTATGACCTAAGAAAGCTTCTAGATAAAACCAAGAAACCAAAAGGTATATTACCTTTCGGTTGGTCTGTGTTGAAGTCATCTTAGAAACTAACGGTGAAAGTGAGTTGTCGAGATGAAGTGCCCACTTACCTTTATGAAGTCAGAGGATTAGTCACTACGGCGTTGGCGCTGCACGGAATGTTTATTTAATTGTGAATCAAATTTAATAATATTTCTTAATGTTGTAATAGTTCTTAATATAATTAAAGCTTTTGTAATTCTTGTAGACTAAAATCTTATAATGAAGTTCCTTCAAATCTTATAATGAAGGGACCTCCCCATTTCTAAAGGATTGGCGGGACATTTTGACTCTGAATATTAGGCTATCCCTGCGATCTATGATTCCGAGAACGAGAAATTAGGCTGTCGTAAATTTATCAATCTTATTGACTACATATTCCTTAACTTTTTTCGTATTTCACAGTGATATTACTACTAAAATTCTTGTAGTTGTCTATTTCAACTAAGGTAATAGTGCTTGTGCCAAGAACATGTAGTTAACATCAATAGTCCAATAGTTACATTGAATTGATCGTAAGCGCAATCCTTACCAATTGAGCAATTGATTTTGTTTTACATAGTATGTTTTTCCCACAAAAATGGAACCAAGTTACTGTACCCGTATATAAATTATGAACAAGATATATTATAGGAGGAAATGTATCGGGTACTATAAAGTCATCTTCATTTGTATGTATCAGCGGTTTGCGACCTTCTATTGTTTGTGCCTGTAAATAGGCGCTGTTAACACATGGACACGCTAATTCGGTACGCACGAGTATTGTTTCCGTGAACACTGTGCCACCTGACGATCTAAAAGCGAAAGGAGATATCTCTAAAAGACTTTTGGACCAAGCGAACGCTTGCTTGCGTCGACAGTTCCGCATGACAAAGTTCCTCACTTTTGTAAACATAACAGTTATAGCACGTAATTTGTATGAGAACGAGAGAGAGAAGCTTCTAAAATACGCCACTATTCAACGGTCTGGTTTACTTTGAGAACAACGGTGTGATATAATCAAAAGGTTGGCAGATAAATGATATAATGTATGCGCGCGGCGCCCCGAACTACTTTCTCTCGAATTCGGTCGCGAAAGTTGCCCGGTTGCAAACTTTCTACAGTTCAGTGCATTCGCTGCCCTGATATTGCCGAGAGTTTTGCCTTTGTCATTCGATCTCTCAAAAAAGAAGACGAGTTATTAAACATTGTATTGTCATTCGTCATTAAATTCAAATTACTATATGCGTAAACGCAAGCCAATTAAGGTTGTGGAAACATAGCCTACGGTAGTCCACTGCTGGACAAAAGCCTTCTCCGAGGCTTGCCATTTAGTCTAGGCGTCGGCAACTTAATGTGATCCAAGGTATACTTACTATCCACTAATTAGTCTGTACGGGCTACCTATTTGGTACTTCGTAATAAACCTAACAGAATTGTATGATATATAATAAAATATGTGTATGATATATAGTAATATATACTTACATGAAATTTTAATTGAGTAAATGAAACTATTCAAGTAGTATTTTTTATTTTTTTAAGAAAAAAAAAACAAAAAATAGAAGATTGTTCTTATAATATTAGTTATATTTTTCTTTGCCTTGTCACGTTCGAGTGGACTAAGAGTCGCGATCGACCGTTTGGCCAGTCCTGGTCTAGCCCGATCTTTTACGACACGCATTCAATTACTGGCAGTCGTCCTGCACAAATCCTTCCTCCAGGGGTTGTACTATATACACTACTATTCCAATGGATGTCGACAAATCACTAGCCCATTGCTGATTCAAAGACCTGTCTTTTGTTCTTTCACGGATTTTTTCAACTTCAAGTAAATATAACCAGTATTAAGTAATTGTTTCATTACATAATTATAACTTATGTAATCGTGCGTTAATTACATTACACATGTAATAAACGCATTTACGCAACTCTGTGTTTATTTTATTGGTATGATTTCAAGTTCACGTACGGTTCTATTTGTTATCATTCTTCCTATCAACAGTTATATTTGATGCGATTGTGTGTGTGTAAATCGCTTACCTGTTTGTGATTACGTTTTTAAATTTTTTAGTAGGTACGTCGTCATAATTAAAATTATAAAAATACTCAGAAATCTGTTGTGGGAGCCATGGTGTGTTCTGATGTCATTATGTACCATGTTATTTTACCTTCTCTTCCAGTATTTTGTGCAGCCATATTTTGAACTCTAAGAATCCTATCAGCTTGAATTTGAAAGAGAGTTTTCTTGGATGGCAAATCAATATTGTACATGCCTTTTGGATGACCAAATCCAAGTTTAGTGGCTTGACCTAGGGCACACCTACGTTACACCCACCCACACTACGTTAGCCGAGTCGCGGTCTCCACTCCAACACTCATCTACTCCAACGATTCTCGGTTCTCCGACAAACGTGTCCAGTCCATTGCCACTTCAGTCTGCTAACTTGAAGAGCTATGAATGTCGGTGACTCTGTTTCTACGGCGAATTTCTTCATTCCGAATTCTATCCACCAGAGAAACTCTGAATAAAGCCCTCTCCGAAGCCCTCTGAGCGTTAATAATTTGACCTAAATATGAAAGCAGTACATATAAAAAAAATGATTTGAGATAGTTCGGATAACGCATACATATTAAAAATAAATATTTACTCCGTAAATAAATAAAACTCCGTTAAACGTTTTCTTCTATATGTTATATAACATTGGAATCCTTTCACACACATCCGAAAGCTTGCCGTTTATTATCTCACGGCGAGGTAAAACAGGCAAATTCACTTTCGCCTACTTGAAGCTTGCATTGCAATAATATTATGGTTTTGCGAATTTGCGCTTATAAGAAGTAATCACAGTGTAAACTTACAAAGCGTCATATTCACTTACAAATAGCGTGCTGATTGGAAATAAAAGCACTGCATATAAAAGACGTATATAACTTTAATGAAAATGTAATTCTGTCCGTTTTGGCGGTGGAAGCATCCCACCCCCAACAGTCGCACCCCCTAAATTTGGCGCCGGCGCTGTCTCTTATACGTGTTATAATATATTCCTATCAATTATCATAATTATCGCTTCGTACAGTTCATTTCTTTTTTCGAACTATCATTAATACATAATTACAGGCTTAAACAATAAATACAAAGTTTTTGATTATATACAGTGTGCACTTTAAAAAAATGTTAAGCATCCTTTTCTGCGTTTTAGTTAGCACATACACCTTTTTGTAATCTCTCCCACTATTTTGAGTTACCGTTTCCTCTTCTTGGGAGCGTTTCATGATGCCACCATTCTTTGTATTTAGACAGATTAGATCTGAGAAATTTTTGTTTCACAATTCATTTTTTTTAAATCTGCGATTTTTACATTAAATTGCTATTTTTCCGAAATTATAAGGCCAACTATGAGAGAGTTGTGAAACGATAAAATAACTAATAAATAGTCATAAATTATAAAAAAAACACTATAATGTGAGATCGAAACATATAACAAACGGAATATAATTGCAATAAAAGCTCTCTATGTAGAACTTACTAATCCTATACTTACTTTATAACGCATATTACAACAGTTAACCGTTCTGCTTGACTAATACCGGTGTTAGTCATGACCACGTGTGAACAATAATGCGCACGCCTACACCGGCCACGTGGTCGTAGTAAACACTAAATACGTTAATCGTACAATTTATTTGTATCGTTTCATACGTTGATTCCGACCGGCACAATGGCCTTATCTACGTAGTAGGCACTTAATATTGTGATATCTGTGCTCCAGTCTACAATTTCCTTTAATATAGTGCGTAATATATAAATAATTTAGTGCGTCATATTATTATCACTTTACTTATAGATTATTACAGTAGAATTTTTGATTTTCCTTTTATAATGTCACTTCTTTGCATCGAGTAAATTTATTTTAAATTAAAAGTCCAGAATAATATAAACCCAAAAACAGAGATTCCAAAACATAATTAAAGTTTTAAAAAAATATTGGCAGGTAATAATTTCAAATGTGATACATTGTGGAAATTAGGAAATGAATTAGGAAATTAAAAATATTTTTTTAATAAAATTTATGGCATATATAACAGTATTGTTTATATCAATGTTGTATTTTACACCATCTTTAGAATATTATCTTAGGTAGCGCATTTCATGCCATCTAGCGTCGTTTAATCGAACACTCATCATATGGTGCGCCTAGCAAGTTTTAAGTCTCGCTACACAGATGGCGCCGCTATTGCCGTTCATTCACTGGAGGTCAGGGATTTCTTTTTAAATTGACCTAGGCATGAATAATGATTATATCGAGCTATTGCAAAAGTTTCGGGCTAGACCGGCACTTATGTAAATAGTTATATTGGATCGAAATCCACACAAAAGCAATGATTGCTTGATCCGCATCGTAATTTTACTTATAATAGTATTTTTTTCAATTAGGGTAACAAAAACGAATTAAGTTTTTTTCAGTGAGTGTTACTATCATAAGTTTGCTCGGGTCCTTGGCGAAACTTGTTATTAATACTTTTTGTAACTATATAATCTGTAAATGGGACCACAATAATAATAATAACTTTGTAATGAAAAAAACTACTTTGTATGGTATGATCTTGAAAAATTATTATTTGCACATAATGATCTGATGAATTTTATCACTTAATTCTAATTATTATACAAATGACATTAAACTGACTACAAAATAGTGCAATGGAAAAGCTTTCCAGAAGAAGCCGATGTTTCAATCCAATGGTCGCGGGCTCGTATGCCGCATCACGATAAACGTTCATATCAATTTTAAGAATGGCTTTTAACATTTTAACCACCTTAAAAACCAAAGTAGGCTATAATAATTATCATATGCCAGTGGTGAGCAAGTATGTTGTGGAAAATACGTGACTACCGTGTATCGAAACGCAAACCCCATCAGTTGAGCAATTGTCGCTTAAATATTATAGGCTTTACAATGTAAATTATCATGTAAAGTTTACATGATAATAATGCGATACAGATATTTCAATATGGGTTTTGTCAAATAAATTATATATTAGGTGTACAAATAAGTTTCCGCAGTTTTTTATAAAAAATTAGGAATTTATTGTAAAGGAAAAGTACATTACGTTTTATTCAAAGTATTTTCCATCATTTGCCACTACTTTTCCCCATCTTTCTGGCAACATTCGGATACCCCGTCGAAAAACTCTTCATCTTTTGACGCTATCCACAAATCTACCCAATTTTTGGTGTCTTCATATGATGTGAAGCGCTGCTCAGACAGACCATGTGCCATCGACCGGAACAGGTGATAATCAGAAGGGGCTAAGTCTGGTGAATACGGCGGGTGGGGTAAAACTTCCCAGTTGAGTGTTTCCAAGTATGTTTTTACCGGCGCCGCAACATGTGGACGAGCATTATCGTGTAAAAGAATAATTTTGTCGTGTCTGGAGTAGTAATGGGCGCGTTTTTCCTTAAGTGCCCGACTCAATCTCATCAATTGTGTTCGGTAGAGAGCTCCAGTAATGGTTTCGCTTGGTTTCAGCAATTCATAATACACGACACCAAGCTGATCCCACCAAATACACAGCATGAGTTTTTTTCCATGAATATTCGGCTTAGCTGTCGATGTTGATGGTTCGCCGGGCTTAACCCATGACTTTCTCTTCTTTGGATTATCGTAGTGAATCCATTTTTCGTCACCAGTGACTATACGATGCAAAAAACTCTTTTTTTTATTCCTGGCAAGCAGCATTTCACTCATGCATAATCGGCGTTCAACGTCTCTCGGCTTTAGTTCATATGGAACCCAATTTCCTTGTTTTTGAATCATTCCTAACGATTTTAAACGATGTGAAATTGCTTGTTGAGTCACTTGTAGAGTAAGTGCAAGTTCTTTTTGCGTTTGGGACGAATCTTCCTCCAATAGTACTTCTAATTCCATGTCTTCGTACACTTTCGGCCTTCCACTGCGTTCTTTGTCTTTAACGTCAAACTCACCGTTCTTAAACTTTTGAAACCATTCCTGACAACTTCTCTCACTTAAAGCAGCTTCACCATATGCTTCTAGAAGCAATCGATGCGCCTCAGCTGCAGATTTTTTCACATTAAAGAAGTAAATCAAAAGTTCCCGCAAATGATGCTTATTCGGAATAAAACTTGACATTTTTGCACGAAAAAAATTACGTGATGCTGATACGGAATCACTAGTACTTTAAGGTTATGGTGTTGCCAGATGACTAAACTTGGGATATTACGTTTTACATCTGACAATTTCTCCATAACCTTCTGGTGGGGCCATCTTTTGACAAACCGCGGAAACTTATTTGTACACCTAATACATCATATAAAGTCAAACAAAGTAAATAACAAGTTTGCAGTTAACAATGTATTAAAAACCTTAACATTCAAGGGCATTTAATTCACAAGAACCAGGAAAACAGCACCGCCGAGGTCTTGTCTGTTCAAACGCCGGCGTCACCCTAACTGCGGAAGATGTGCGTTAGTGTGACCTCGTTGCTTATCTAGAATGTTTAAAGTTTGCTACATGTGGTGCATTATAACTTGACACTCGTGTATAAAATAGAATCGGTTGGGATGATATGATGTTGTGATAAAAGTATTTTTTTTTTATTAAGAACACCTATACTACTACATAAAAAATCACAAATTGTTTGAAAATGATAGTTAAGTGCACAATTTTAGGTGCTACAACATGCACATATTACAAAGAAGACATTAATGAATTATTGAAAAGTTAAAAAAATTAATTAACAGAAACTTAAGCTAAACAATCTAAAATTTTGAGACACAACATATAAGAATAAAATTAATTTCTCGAATAAAATTAACTTAATCGAATATCCTGTTATTGTTACTTACCGGGTATTCGATTCGATTTAAAATATCAGTCTTATAATATAAATAAATATAATAGATGAGATGAGACGATGAGAGGGTTTACTGATGACCTCGGCCAAAGCATTGTTTTTTTTGTTTTCCATTTTGCATAGGAAATACAAATTTTCCGACCCAATAAGCGGTCTAAGACATTTCTTTTAAGCTCTTAGTTATTTCATGAAAGTTATATCAAAGTTGATTCAGTTTTTTGTAAGCTTAGTTCGGAAAAAGTCTTTTGCTCCGAAGATAATGAAGAAAAATAAATTTTGGTTTTGTCCCAAAATATTTATATTCCGTGTAAATGAACACATGAATTCAAGAAAAGGAAAAATGTTTTAAAAGTAACAGAAAAATACTATTTTTATTAAAATCTAATAATAAAATTGAAATTAGAAATAAGCAGAATTTTTTAATAAATTAATGTGTAACTCAGCAGTCGTTAACACTCTGAGCACCAAAATTATTGAAGGTACTTAAGAGCAATGAATTGTATGAATACATACACCAAGATGTAATAGAACCAAAACTTAGTGATGAGTTACCATTTTCTTTAGTATCTGCGATTATATATATTTATGTAAGATATCCATTGCATAACTCAATGAAATCTCTGATTTTAATCTTTAGACAGAGCGGTGAAGAAATCTGTCTTTATTAATTTCTTTTACTTTTTATCTCTTTAAAAATATATTTTAAGATATAGAAACGATAAGCTAAACATTAAATGACGAAGTTCACTTTCTACCGATCTTGCACTGCGTTGTATGCAACTTTCACATCATTTCACAAGCTCTTGTAAAATCGTATAAATTGTATTATGTAACTATAGTATATGTAGTAAGTTAAGCGATAAGGATTTATTATCTCGAATTATAATGATAATTATTTAACTTTTTGTTAGATTTAAAGTTAGCACACACAAGTTATGACCTAAACTGGATTGTCGGGGACTACGTCTCTGATAGGAAGTAACTCTCTAGTTGTAACATTTAAAAAAAAATTCAAACTATGCATAGTTTCGATACATGTTGAAGATGAAAAACAAAATATATATATATATATATATATATATATATATATATATATATATATATATATATATATATATATATATATATATATATATATATATATATATATATATATATATAAAAAAAATGGTGCGCTTTGTTCGATATACACTTCCTTTACGTTTCTTTTTTACTTTTTCAAATTCTGTATTTAATAACATCTTATTATATAATAATATACTTTTAGTAATAGCTTTTAGTCAAGTTAGACTACTAAAGTTTCAAAAACGTTGTTAATAAAATATCAAAGTGCATGCATTCTTAATTGTTCCATGCATTGTTTCAGATTATTAATTGATCAGTGAGTTTTCTTTTTGTTCGTCCACTTTTCTTTCTCCCTTCAATTATTCCCTTTATTATATTAAAAATAAAGTTATCATGACATAAATCGAAAATAAAAATACAAAATCTAAAATTATTGTTCAACTGCTTAACGTTCTATACACTATACACAATACAATACATTTATTTGAAATTAAAAATATCTGATTGAATTGAAAGCGTTACCTTTAATTTATAATTAGGTTTTCACCATATATAATATATTGTATGTGTGTGTAAGTAATATTTAACGCATAACCGCGTATATATAGTATTGTAACGACCGTATGGACCAACAAAAATGCACATGCTTTGTGTAGCTTAGTACATTTACGATATTGGTATCGGTTGCTTTAACAACTAACACTGGTGGTGGTTTTTGTAAATAAAAATAATTTTATTATTATATTCCTTTTAATAAAATTGGCTTGTATATTCATAGAGACGAGTTTTACACAAATTTGTTTCGAGTCTCGATAATTCAGCTGGATATGACGTGCCTGCGCTGTACTGTCTCTCAGTAGGTGCTGTTACTTTAGAAGTGTTTATATTTACTTGAAATACATTTAAACGTAATAGTTAAATTTCAATGCCAACAAAACGGTGAAAAAGTACGGCTGTATTCGGCCTTTGTACTGTGATTTGCTTCAATCTTAAAATACGTTCACTGTTACCTGTACCACTATTTACTTTATTAAATGGATAGACAAATGAGTTTTTATTTTTTATTAAATTACTTTTTGTTAGCAGAAACGATCTGCTTATCGACTTATCACAATAGGGCTTCTTTCCATTGTATCATCGAAGTTTCTGTACTTATTTATTACAGCAAAAAAGAAAGGATAAATAAATCAAACTTGTGTTCATATTAAACACAAGGTCATGTTTTATAATTATCACCGTGTTAGTGCTATATCTAACTAAGGACTTGCTGTAATCATCATGCGTAGCCGGTCATTTGGCGAAAATGCAACAAACTTTGCTTTTATAATATTTCATTAAGCTCAACAGGATATTTTATTAATAAATCTGTTTAAAATTTAATATTTACTTAAATATTTATTTCAAACTTAGCATAACTGATTATTATTAATTCTAGATATTTTACATTCCTTTTCATTAAGTCTGCGCGAAGGATTGTTAAATTCATGACAGGAAATTTATTTCGCTTATGTATTAAATTATATCCTTCTTTTGATCCTTACTTTAAATTTAAATTAGTTTTTTACAATTTAATCGAAGAAAAGTATGAAAGATCTTATTAATATTATTTGATTAATAATAATATTTATTAAATAATAGTAATACATTAAAAACTTTAATCCAGAACCTTAATTATTGTTTAGCATGAGGCGATGCCTGTCCTGTAGAGGAGAGACATGATACAATTTCCATTAAGAATTGTGCAATTTGTCACACGTAAACATAACATATAAAACAATAAAAATACTTACATTAACTATTATTTTTAGGCTATTATTTTAAAATGTAATTATTTATGTATACTATTATATTAAGATATATTAACTAATTATTATGTCATAAAGATGGTTCCAGACGCGATCGATAAAGTTTAATGATACTGTAAGAGTATTTTCTGATTGCTCTGACGTGATAGCTTTGCACGCATTAATATATTCGATTTCTCTTCGAACGCAAATTTCTCGAACTCTCGCAGAATCCTTCGTTTATTCACCAAACAATTCGCGAAGTTTGCATAAGACCAGGGGCGAAATCTAACTTCACACGCTCAAAGAACGCTTATCACATTTTGCTGTCGTTATATAAACTGATTTGAAATTAATTGAATATTTATAAAGATAATTTATAACCTAATAACTTTTAATGTCGCAGACCTCGTCAGTTTTGTAGCAATTACTGCGGTTTTTGTCGCAGAGCAATCGGTGGGCGAAAACAAAAGTACGGTGCTTCCCGTTATTTCCGCTGTACGTCACTAATTATGCTTCGCTAACGGGCACCGAATTAACAGCGAATTACATGCCTTTCAACATGTTGACCTAAATTGAAAGTAATATGGTCACTTTGTTACTGTATTGAAACTTAATATTCTATTAAAATGTTACATCACAATCGCAAGTTTGCACCATACGCCTCCATTTAAATACAATAACATTACAATTACCTCGATTGTAATAGCGTTTTGCCTTTGGAGGCTACACGTAACGAAGTGCATTTAAGATATTTTTATACACATATTTTTCTCTTAATTTTATAATCGGTTTTTGTATGCTAATTCTTACTATTGTATCAAACTTAGTTTATCGAAACAAGCGTGTAATGATTAATTGATTATCATTCGAAGGTTTTAATAGAAGACCTTCAAGCATTTACATGAATGAATGATTGGCCAACGTTGCCAGTTAAATTCTCTGCAAGTGAGTTTCCGTTTAGAAACGAACGATGTTAGTAGTTGGGTAATAGAGGTGCCTCCTAATTGAACAATACTGTATATAAATTACATTTTACAGTTTCGTAGGTATATTCGAGCGACAAACAAGGTTCAAGGATCTCAAAAACATGTTAATCGTCTACCTTCGAAAAACATCAAACATGTTCAGTGAGTTGTTTACGATTTAAATCACATTTATTCAGCTCGAATAAAATACAGCACAAGCGAAGAAACTCGGCTGCGTAATTTTAAAACATAAGGAACATAAGATATTTCTTAGGAGGGTAAAAAAAAACGAGTTGGTTTTTTATATGTTTATGCATTACGATTGTGTGTGTATTTGTGATGGTTTTCAATTTTCAAAATTTTTTTTTAAATTTCAAAATGTTTTTTAGACATTTCGGCAATGTAAATCGATCTTAATGGCACAATAAACTGCATAATGCAAAAACACGTCCTTACACACTCTCTCTCCCTGACTAGGTTTTGAAATAGTACTGCCGAACTGTGCCCCTATATTTCAATAATCCTAATGGGTTACTCTTACCAACATATTTCGGATAATTTCAAACGTTGTTTACTATATACTTCTGAGTAAACATGCCACTGACGTCACTGAGATTATCTTGCATCGCAAATCTTGAGCGTTATTTTTGAAGCGCAATATTTATGATTTCAAATTATTAGACGCACAATGTGATGTTTACGCAAATAATTTTATATTATTTAAATTAATAGATTGTTTTTTATTAAAATGAATATTAATAAGAAATTTGTCATATTATTTGTTTTGTCAGACTGCGTAGACAAGAATGCAAAAGGTTAGAGGATGGATGTCTTTTATAATTCGCTTTGGTCAAGATTAAAAAATATTTTTATTCAATTCCAGTTTAAAACAAGCCTTTACGACGTATTGTTTATAATAAAAGACGGTTATTTGCTTACAGGCTGAAGTTGAAGTTGTTTGCAATTATGGCCAAGTAATTAATTCTGGAAATAAACTAAATATAAATACTAAATACAATATATGGATGATAAGACAAATACTTATTACTAGTTACGTTGGATAGGCGGGGTAATCCAGTATTGAGCAAGCGTGGTGGGTTAATGGCTGTTCCTCCAGAAATAGGGAGACCCATACTCAGCAGTTGGACATATATGTTTTGGTTGTGAAAAATAAAGATTTATGCATATCTAGATGATGCGCATATCCTTTCCACGTGCAATTGCCGGCATAGTGGGTTAGTGCACGGTATTAACCTACTACAACTTTTAACGTTATTTAAAGTACTGACTGTCTGTTTTTCATATTTTGCTGCGTACTTTTTAGACTTATATGAGGTGTTTTTGTTCTTAAAATCTTATTCTCATTCTTCATTCTCTAAAATTTTATTCTCTTATAAATTGGCGCAAAGTAATTTACATAGAGCGACAACATCGTCACTTGTAAGGCAACAAGGCCAATGACCGTACGTCAAGTGTTCACCCCGATGGAATCCAACTAGTCTTTGAAATCACTGACCCCAGAATTCAACACATGAAATTACATTTGCAATTATTACTTATTAGTTACATTCATTCGGGGGGAATTAAGCTAAATATAACTTTATTAGATAATAGAATGTTTCTAATGTTAACTTCTTGAAATAATATATTATTTATCATTTTTTTTACCATATGCAACAATTTTATTTTTAAATTAAAGTGCTTAATTTCATTCAGACTTATTGAAGATTAGATTTACATTTCGTCACCCTGCCACCCTATTTATTTCCCTAGTTGTAAAGAAGTGACTTTGGCAACAAATACTAGGAAAGTAGCGTCTACTTAAGTATTAAAGAATACTGTGATTCACGATCCTGCTGTCAAGCGTAGCAGATATTCCCTTCATTTGTGAGGACGGCCAGTTTCACGCAGTGAATAGTTACAATTTTATATATGCTGTTATGTTAGGATTTCATAGAAATGCATGGCATAGATTTGTATAAATGCATCTATACGTACGGTTACGGCGTGAGATGCAAATGACGCACCTCCTTGTTGGCATTTTGCCGCGTCCGGCAGGGATTCCGTCGTGTCGCGTACAGGCCAGTGGCGAGCAAACGCTTCCACCATATGTTTACGTTCATCACATCCAGAAATAAGTTTTATAAAGAAAAATACCATAATTTGGCAATTATTGGCAAAATAATACGCAAATATTTATGATGTAGAGACTCTATTATTAGCTATTTCCCATCATTAGTTCAATAATAGACCTAGAATTATGAACTTAGGTCATCAGTGCAATTCTTACCAACTGAGCTATTGCTCTTTATTTTACAATTATAACGCCAACAACAATGTTAACTGTAGCGAAAGTAGAATCCGTCTTCTTGCTTGCAGTTATATCACTTTATCACCCTTTACATCTTATAGCCACACAGCCAATTATAGCCTTCTGGTAGGTAATGCGTTTAAGGAATTATGGATGTAAGTAAAGGGGGTCGAAGAAAGGGAAGGGGAATAAATAGAATTAAATCTTCGGATCGCTGTACTCACTGAACAAAACGCTAACACTTCATGTCAGTATTCTGTAAGGATGTAGTACTTCCCACGTCGAAGTAGCCTGTTTGTGCTACCAAAAGGGTATCAAGTGTTCTTGACGTAACTCTTTAAGATTAGTGTCGAGAAAAGCCTATAAGCGTAACACAAATAAAAAAGCATCCTCCAGTTGGCTTTTTATACCGTATATAGTATTACCGTGTCTTCATTAGCATTAAATCTCAGTTCAGAAAATAACACTTTACAATTATGTTATTTGTATCTATATTTTTTTCTCTTGACTATATTAAAATAAGGATAATCATTTTTTTTAGTTACACTGGTCACATATCTATTGTCTTAAACGTTAGATTGTGTCGAATAGAATGTAATGAAGACGCATGACCAGACTCCACCAAGTAGGTACTGCGTAGTACCGTTTAGATAAGCGGTCAATGTAGGATGTGGCGGTGCTAACTCGTCCTCGTAATCGTCCATACGTAAATAGGCCACTGTCTGTTCGTTACTTGTGATACACTTACTTTGACATTACATATCAAATCTATATTTTTGAGTTTAAATACCTAAACGACTGGTATGAATATGAACAATTGTGCTTTTTGATAAATTATTTTATCTTATATCTAATACAGATTTCTCTATGTGATAGAAAGATAAACGAATAAACGTGTCGCCTAGTGAAAAACAATCAACGCTGCGCATGCAGATTACCTTTAACGTTCTAAGCTTTGCAAAAGCATTGCAGGCCTTTGAGAAAAATTTAGGCTTTTTTGAGGATTCCAACGTCGTACCGGTTTGGGTATACGATTATAGATCGTGCTGCGTGATTACCAGAAAAACGCACCGTACTAGATCACCACTCATTTTAATAGTAGGGAAGCAAACACAGAAACTGAGTATTTCATTATTATACATAATTACTCGCAATCATCTTATTCGTCCAATTCTTTGTAGTTGATGGAAATGATTGCCGAGTTCTAAATTGTAATTGATGAGATCACTGCCATATTTTTAAAGTATATGATGAAATCGTTACGAAATATTTAACAGATTTCGTTAAGAGAACTTTCTCTTAAACAAGAACGCATTTCTTTTTGTGAATTGTTATTTCTTTATTTATACGAGTTACTGTAAAAGAAAAGATTATACAAACTGAAACAGTGATTTAAGGCTATTTGATAACCTCTTTTTTCCTCTAATAAATAAACTACTTTTAATATAGGTCCGTCTAAGATTATCCTGTATAGATGTTAGGTACGCGTTATATAATTTCAATTACCATGTTTAATTCAGCATTAAAACGAAATTATTACCTTTGTTACACATGTTCACGGAAATTCCTAAATTTGTCCCTGTGATAAGCGTTTCTTAAATACGTTTGGTGTGGTAAGGTCGCCTTTGTTTGCAACTCCAGTTACTATCATCTCATTTCCGTAATAAGATATAGTAAGGCGTCATGAAGATGTAACAAAAGACATTTACAAATATTTAAAAACTACTTTTGGGAAGGACAAAAAAACGTACTAAAACGTTCGAGGTACGCGCGTCTCAGATCAGTATTCGAGTGCGTTGTCGACGTGTGTCGGACGTGCCCCGAAAACGGTATTTTTCCGGTTTAATATGAACTCGTTTTAGCACGTTCATTAGGCCGCCACCTCAATAGTTCTTCCAATGCTAAATAGTAATTTTTGGCAATAACGGATACTATGCTCTTTTCTAAGGTTCATCATACATTATTTAATATAAAGATAAACATCGCTTAGATTGCTTAGATAAACAAACAAAGAACAACAAATTACATAAATAATTAATTGGTATAGGATTAAAATAATATCCAGTTGTCAAAGACCGCAAAAAAGATCAGGAAGTTCTTGCGCCATTTTCTCTCTTAGAACCAAAAAAATTTTAAAACCAAAAAACTACAAAAAACTTTAAAAAATTTCTTGTTGAATTGAATCCATTTAAAAAAATAAAGACATTTTAATGTATTTTATGTCTATTCATTTAATTTACATATTATATAATATATGCTACATACATATAAGAAAAACTACAAATTTCGTTTTCAAACACGAACGCGTGCGTACATACTCACGTATATGATCAAAATTTTCACCAGAAATCTGCTCCCAAACATGGTTATAAAAGAATATTTTTCTCGTATATGTTAATTTTATAGAGCTTAGCCGAATCTATATTTACGAAATCCGAAAAGAAATATAAATAAAAAGTGGCGACACTACGAGTGAGGTCAGATTTACAGAGTTTTATCAAACAAAGTAGTTACACATGTCAAATGACATTTGGAAAGAGGGTCAACGAAAAGTAATATATTAAGTTAAGAATAAAACCATTGCTAACAATATTGATTATTTGCTAATGATGATGATGAGATGTTAGATTTGAGATTCAAAGACAATAGAGGTACCTGTTGACGATAGCTACTCATGTTTAACCGATAGGTATAGATTATACAATAGTGGTAGAGCCATGCATGAATGTGCCAGCTCGACCCAGGAAGTTCCATACAAACACATAATATCGACTTTAAAGTGGTAGCATTTTTCTTTATTACCGCGTTTCCTAATATAAGTGTATGGATTCAGAGGCCCAACCCATTCCCTTTCTTTAATTCCTTCTTTGAACGTCAGTATTACAGATGGTTATGGGAGGCGGTGAATACTTACGATTAGGTTGTCCGCTGGCTCGTTTATCTGTCTCTTCCGTATGAAAAATACCAAAGAAGTTATGTGAACCCGTAAGGTCTATTCGATCATTATGTTAACTTTCTGCCGTCGCCAAACACAGGAGAATTGGCGTAACGTGTGCTCCTTGACACACATGTGGCTGTGCATTGTGATGGTGTGGGACACGTGGCGCTCGGCGAAGCAATGATGTACAACTTTCACCAAAACGCGACGTCATACAACCTCTACGTTTCCCTTTTGTTCTAACCAAAAGGTTTTGCTCATAATTAATGTAGAATTATGATGTAAAGGGAATTTTATTGTACCAACTTTACTTTATATTTTTTCGCTTGCATTTATAATATTCCATGTAGAAGCAGAAGCAATTCAGTTGGTAAGGATCAGCCTTATGATCGTGAGTTCTTTGGATTATTGACGTGAGCAAAACCATTATTAGCTTAGTTGGAATGGTTAATGACGATGTTAGTATTATTTATAACATATCTAGGCTTTTTTTTTAAAAAGCCTTTCCTGAACTTTTTAGAGATAACAATTTATGAGATTTAGAGAATGGATTCTTTTTTCATTTATATAAAATATAAATTGCAATTATTTCTTTTTAATTTAAAATCCATACTCTAGTTTATAGCTTGATTTTCGTAAAAATAAAGAAGCACATCTCCTTAACATTTTATTATTTGTTTCGGTAGTTTATTTAGTAAATATAAAAGTATGCCTGAAAGAAGAAAAAAAAATATTACCTTTTTATTATCATCCATTGTAGCTATACAACATAGTTATGTATTAGTATATACCATATTTAACGATTAACCAAATGGAAATTGTTAGACGTATTGGATAATATTGACCTAAGATACCTGATATTTCAGTTCTGGTCAATACGTATAGACAACCATGGCCCATTGACCGCATTCAAAGAGTGGAACGTCAAATGTAGCAGTTTAATTTTTATAGCGAAACAAACTTTGTAGAACAAACAAAGAATTGATTCACGTCTTATGGTTTAGTCATACATGAATTATATTTACTTCTATGATTGAAGCTGATAGCAAAGTTATTGTTAATCGTAATTAACTTAGTCATAATTCGGGTTATTTATGTTATAATTACAATATAAAAGAAATTAATTCAAACAATCGTAAAGCAGAAACAAATTTGTATACAAATACAGTTCAAAGCATTTTCTTTTAATTGTATTAATTCATTGTATATATTGTAATATTTACTGTACTTTTGTACAAAATAAATAGGATATATCTATAAAACTTTGGTTTTGTCACTAGTTCAATTTTTTCGGTTAATATATTTTAATGAAATTGAAATAGCAGTTACATTAAGTTATAATAGGCAACATAAAGGATTACAAATCAGTAACCAACTATTACTCTAATCAATCCCATTCACAGGCACTATAAAGCTCTTTATACAATATGCGTTGCCAATGTCCTTTTGTAAGTTATGAAGTAATTTCGACGGATTCATGGAAAACTTTAATTATATTATTACTCATTTATGAATAAGATTCATTTCACATAAAGTCTGAATTTGTCTTGTCGTACGCTGACGGCGGATCATCTAGGTAGGACAACATGGCGCCCGATAAGATGTACTTCATACGGCTATCCATCCAACTCGGTAGCGTTTACGTTACCGGTTGTCGGCTCGATGTGCGTTCTGACATCGATACGAAGGTTATCGCCGGTGTCAGCGACCAGCCGCCGCCCACATGCGCTTCTGTATACAAATATCGCACACACACACACAGACACATCTCGTACCGATGAGGACTCCACATACTACGCACGGATCTACTCTCATTGACCGCATCTTTGACAGCTCGCTCTCCATACTCAAGTTTATTTCGAATTATTTATCTCTACGCTTTAGGCTATTTTATTTTGTAATGTGAACGTAAAATAAAATTGTTTCATGTATGATCCTTCACATGAAATCTCTTGACCCCTTTCATTGAGGTAATATTGATTCGTGTAGTGTTCATCCACTATTTCCCTTGCTATAATTAATATTATCCCTTTCAATTTAAAACACCTCAATGTTATAATAATTTGTTATTGCAAATAACATATCAACGCTCATATACCCTTGGCATACAATCAGGTTCAAGTTTTGATGATGTGTCATCTCGTTTCACATGTTGGTACGTGTTTGATAGCGCGTCCTCCATGATCACGTTTTCCCTTATTCGTAGGTGATATATCACGTAGGTAGAATTTCATTGCAAATTTTTTTCAAAGCAGTTAAATACTACGATTTTGTATCCAAACGCTTTTAAATTCATGTTATAAACACTAATGACATAAGGTCAAACACCCAGATGTAGATTAAATATCTGCAGGTCATAAAAATATTTATCGAACTTACTGCCCTCGATTCAGAAAGCGAGCACTTTACTGCTGCGCCATTTGGGTCGTTTATATGTACATTATACTGTTATTCATTGTATTAAGGGCAATGGCCGTCCTTCCTTCTGCTATCTCACAGCTATCCTTTCCTCGATACACATTACACGTCAAAATAATGAAGACATATAGACACTGTCATTGTTTTTTTATTGTTCGTTTGTGTATAATTTCTTATCGCTTAGGATATTTTAAATATTTTGTTACAAAAACTATTAGTTTATGACACCTAAATTATCGTTGGTTAATCGATTCTTGGATCATTTCGCGACTGTTATTTAATTAATTTAATTTATATTTAATTTTATTATGAAACATGTTTTGTAACGAATTATAAGTAAAGTAGGAAAAAGTGAGAATATTTCAAAAAGAATATAAAATAATGAAGTTAATAAATGAATATTTTATACTTAATAATAATAAAAATTCTTATGTTTTTTAATTTTTTACTAAATATTATATATTCTTCATAAAATATTAATGCTACTAGCTAACTTTATCACGTATTTAAATATGTATGTTAAAAGTTCAAACAAGAAATAAATCAAGTTGCGAAAGTATTGAGCTACTTTAAATTTATAATTTTATTGCCATTGAAAAATGGCAAGTACATCTGGCGTAATTTCACTTTTGGTGCAGTCGCAGGCAGCATCAGCTGAATAGTTATTTGTACAGTGAAATGTTTGTGAAGTAATCCATTTTTTTTTGTAGTTTGCAATATGAATAACAGGATCTTAATTTTTTGTCTTACTTTCCCAGAAAGTATGTTTATTATTGTTTAGAAAAATGAGAATAGGCCGGTCGATTGGCATGTCCCGTTAACGAACGCGCGATACCTACGTGACGTATTAAAGCGTGGGCCGCCCCACCAGCGTGTTATTAGTACAGCGCCCGCGCGCGCGATTGCACGTATTTACGATTCCAGCTCCGCGCTCGCTCACTCTCGACTCTATGTGTATACAAGCTCAACAGAAAATATGCATTTTTGTATTCAATGGCATGATTGGTTTTACCAAGAGACCGTCGCGTCGGTGGACTCTACCAGCGCCGCAGCACGCCGGCGCAGACCGCGTGATCGACGGCGCCCCCCGTCCGCGCCGCCGACGCCGTCGACGCCGCAGAGAATCTCCGCCGAAGAACTAGCAGTGGCGTTGCGTCCACATCTACTGTCACCGAAGCGCATGTGGGCCATGGGCTATCCCCTGGAAATAGAGCCCACCTCATCCAAAGCTGTAGTGTATATAAACCCACCGCCTCGACCGAGACCTTTACAGCTTACTACATGGGATGTGAATGCGCCCGAATTTGTTCCCGGCGGTTCGCAAAGTGACAGTGGACGTGGATCGTGGGGTTCGACTCCACGTTCTGACAGTGATGAAGAAGCGGATGCAGTGGAACATTTGTGTGTGCGTTGTGATAAAATGTTTCGAATGACTCGTGAGGGTGAATATCTAGTGGAAGAAACTTGTGCCTATCACTGGGGCCGCATTTGTGGCAGTGAGCCTCGCTACACTTGCTGCAATTCATCGTCGGGCTCAAAAGGTTGCAGCACAGCCCGCTTTCACGTGTGGAGTGGCACTCGTCCAGGTATGAATGGACCTCTCGAAGGCTATGTACGAGCACGGTCTCCTCGAGGCGGCGTGTATGCCCTCGACACAGAGATGTGCTACACGACAGCTGGTCTGGAATTGGCTAGTATAGCAGTGATAGCAGCCGATGGGCGACTAGTGTATAAGTCGCTGGTGAAGCCTAGCTCACCTGTTGTCGATCACAACACCCGATTCTCAGGCATCAGGCCGCGCGACTTGGCGCGCGCGACTAAGACGCTACGAGATGTTCAGAATGATATCCTTGGATTTGTGGGAAGCGATACAATACTTATCGGTCACGCGTTGGACAACGATTTACGAGCCCTTAAATTGTTACACGGGGCAGTAGTGGACACATGCTCATTGTACCCCCATTGCCGAGGCTTTCCCCTGCGGCGGTCTCTGCGCGCCCTGTCCGAGGAGTTTCTCGGGCGCAGTGTGCAGCGTGGAAGTTCCGGTCATTCGCCGTTAGAGGATGCTCGCGCCGCTATGGATCTGGTTCTATTAAAAGTGCACGAGGAACGAGAAAATCGAGCACGTCTGACCAATCAGATGCCGATACTTCAACCGTACGATCCATTGATTAGTGCCGCCTAGATAAGAGTGATACAATAATAGACAATTGATGCTTCTACGAATATGAACTGTGGTAATGAAAATATTGTTTGTTGGTAATTTTTAAGCAACGAGTTGTTACGTTGACGGAGCGCGCGTACCGCGAGTATGTGCCTTCGAATTGCGATTTGGCAATAAACGTAATATTTTTTCTAAACCTTTGTTTCTTTTTTTGCGCTAATATGAGGGTGTTTGCGACGGTGATGTCAGTGTGTATTCGAGTAAGTATATGGTTATTAATAAATACATTTATATACAATTTATAACAAATAAAAGATTTGACATTTAGAGATTTGGGCGACCATATACAACACAATATATACATTTAGCTAAATCTAACTTCAAGTGTATACATTTTTGTTCCGTGATTATTAAGGAGACACTTTCACTAAACTAGATTTCTCCGCTACGTAACGTAACATGCGTTATTCACTACTGGTGCGTACAGCTGAGGTTTCTAATATAACTTCACGTATAATTAATAAACATACATATAATTATATGAATAATCACTGACACGAAAAGAAGAAGAATATGAACATTGAGAGTTAGCATTGCATTGAAAATACAATAAATGTTGTTACACTCAGAGCATTGGACTACAGTATATAAAATTCAAGGTCAAATTGCTTATTTTTTAATACAAATAAGACGAGTAGGCGGGAATCACGAAAACATTGAGGTTTGCAGTGATTGTGAATTGTCCGCGCTTTTGGTGACGCAAGGTAAATCCAGACGATGAAATAGCAAATTATATGTTATTAAGCTGATGAATCATATTGTCGGGGTCAAGTTACAACTATGGCGGAAAATATACACTGGTCGGTAAATTACAGGAAGGTTATAACTCTCTGATTTTATTGTTAAAGTTATTATTATTATTATAATATTTTAAATGTTGAAATATTATATATGACCTATATTTTGTAATAGGCTTGTTTAGAACGACGGAACGACTAGACTTATTGGGCTACTACTAGTAATATTTTTTAGGTTTTATAAAAAATCACTTATGATTTAGATCGTTTTACAATGTAGAATGTTTGTGTTGTAGTGGGATTATGCGCGGTCCAACATTTGCACTCTTATATAATTGCCTTACGTAAGCAGTAAGCATGTGACGAAACACTCAGTGGGTTGATGAGTTAACTTAATGACTTCTACCTTGGTTGGACTTTTAAGAAATCCTGAATACATAACTATATTAAAAATTATTATTTGAAACGTTTGACAATATTTTACGTAATTTAAATGCGATGAAACTACGCCACCTTAAATGTTTTTTTTAATAATTCTTAAATGATTGCGTGATGTAATAAAATTCAAAATTCATACGTCGCAGTATGTTAAATTAGTGTTTTGAATTCATAATTATCGGCCGGGAAAGAGTAATGAACTAATGTCCGGTCGTTTTATACGGTTGTTTACACTTCTTTGCCAAAATAAAGTTAGAATTTTATACCGTGATCTCAACTAGCCATTTGTAGCGATAAGACGTTAAGTATACATATAACAATCAATTAAGGTCAACACATGATACTGGTAAATATATTTTTATTATTTCCTTATAAGATAGCGTTATCACCATATCTGCGAAACACTGTTTCTGCTGTATCCGTTATCTAATCGTATAAATATACTGGGTCTTTTTCTCTGTTTAAGAAGTAAGAAGCCGTGATCCTTCGATATGTAACATCCTACCTATCATCATTTTATATATTGTAATTGATTTGTTAGCACGACTCTCCATACGACTGACTGACTCACTCAATAAGAATGCTCTGGCACAACGGTTTGTTATATAAACTATACCACATGAGTGTGCCCGATAGACTCGTTCACATCATACGAGAATTCCTTAGGAATCGAACCTTCCGCTTTCGCGTCGAAGGAACGCGCTCCTCTCCCCGCCCCCTTAGGGCGGGGGTTCCGCAGGGATCCTGCCTCTCGCCACTTCTGTTCTCACTTTATACCGCCGACATTCCCAAGCACGCGAACGTGTCGCTCGCCCTATTTGCGGACGACACCGCCCTCTACACTTCTGATAGGGTCAAATACCGCGTGTCGAAACGGCTCCAAACTGCGGCCACTACTCTTGGTGAATGGTTCCGAAAATGGAGAATCGAGGTAAATCCCGAGAAAAGTGAAGCAATTTACTTCTCAAGGGGCACCAGTAGAGACTCCCACAAACGAGGCGGCCGACTCTTAGATATCACTCTCTTTGGCAGACCTATCCCGTGGAAAAAGTCTGTCAAATATTTAGGCGTCACCCTCGACAATCACCTGAATTTTACTAAACACATTCAAAACGCTCGATCCAAAGCGGCCTTCGTCTTAGGTCGTCTTCACCCTTTAATTAACGCCCGCAGCAAACTGTCCCTCAGACACAAGCTGCTTCTTTACAAAACATGCGTCCGGCCAATCATTTCCTACGCAAGTGTCGCCTTCGCGCACGTGCATAAAAGAAAAATAAATAAACTTCAAGTGATACAAAATCGCTTCATTCGTCGAGCCACCGGTGCTCAGTGGTTCCAGCGCAATATTGACCTCCACTGCGACCTTAACTTGCCGAGCGTCAAACAACACTTTAAAACACTCTCTAAGAAACATTTTGAGAGATCCGAATCCCATCCGAATCCACTGGTGGTACAATCGGTAAATTATTCACCCGATTTAAACGCGCGCCCGAAAAGACGACGCCCGCGTAACGTGTTACACGATCCGGACGACGAAACAGCGTCGTTCGGATCCACTCACGACACCAACACTCACACGCACCCCGGCCCTAGCCGAGCACGTAGAGTAGGGAACACTTCTACACCGGCCGCTTACACGAGATTCTCTCACGTACCCGGTCGGTTTTCACCCCCTAGACCTTAGGGTCTATGGGACTAATAGGGACTATAGTTACTAAAGTTCAACCTCCCCTACATGTTTAACGTAGAATCATGACGAGTTTAAAATCAGCACACACACATATGTGTACCTCCGACACGGCATCAGGCCGATGGAGTCTGCGATTTGCGCAGATTCCCAATTATATTTTACTAGCCCGCGGGCCCTGAAATCTATAAAGCTGTTAAAGCCAATAGGCTACCAGCATTAACATCTTCGAATCAATCATCAATAAGAATAAGCAAAAGACAAAGATGTATTGCAGCTTCACACCTTTATTACTCGGTAAACCTTTTCAACACATCATCGCAGTGTGTTGACAGTGATCACCGCACCGCACTGCATAAATGCTTATATTTAAATAAACAATTATATACTAATAAATAAATTTTAAGCTTGTGTGCAAAACACAAGACACTCTCGTTATATTCTGTTTTTAAGTGGAACAATGTTTTTTCGAAACTGAGATATTTTTATTAAAGGAAAATTGAAATGTCTGATTAACGATACACTATAGACGTTTCGTTTCTACTGGGTTTTGAATATAGGATCCTTGCATCAAAATAAGGGACTTACTGTAGTCACTTACACAAGCGGTGTCTTTATATTGTACGGTATTATATTATTTTTTAAGACAAACATATCTACGACTGTGCATAACAAGAAAATATTGATGACGCAAAAAAATATTATTATTACTCATTGATATTTCCACGAAGCGAAGAATCACTCGTTGCCGCGTCACTTGCTGGCAGATTCGAGGAGAGCCCGAATTATCATAACAACACGTAAGTATAGTTTACTATATAGTTCATAAGAAAACTATGCATCACGCAATACATCATTCCACGTTTTTACATTTGCGATAGCAATCTTTTGTTCTTGATATAAATAACAACTTACTGATAGCAATGACATCATACTTGAATACGGTCCAAATGTTCTAATACTCGGAGTTTATTTTAATATTCTTATATATTTACAAAAACAATAATAACGGACCACTAATGGAAGGAGTATTAATTCTAGACAACGCCTTTTATTTCTTCTGTGGATTGTCGTTGGCCCTGAGATCTTTACAACTTCATCCAGAAAAATCCATCGAGCTGGAAGCCGCAATTTTCGGACAACGAACAACGACAGGCGGTAACAAAGGCTACTTTAATACTTTCTATCCTAAGAATCTGCGATCAAGTAGCGATTTTCTAGTTGAAGTCGAAAATTCGATTTGAACCGCTATCTGAGCACAGTAAATTTCAAGCAAACAGAAAGCTCACCTGTTGCAACTAATTGCCACCACCCATTGACATATGCAACACTAAGGTCACTGCAAATGTGTTTGCTTACCTTTAGTAGGAACATAAATAATGGAAGAGGAAGAACTTAATAGAAGAAAGTGGAAAGGGAAAAAAGTAGATCCTCGTAATCCCCGCACAGATCATACAAAACGTGATGACGGAAAAGTGCTATAACTTATCGCCAATATTCTGTGAGGGTGTGGTTCTTCCCCCTGTTCTACCACTATTATATATAATATATTCTTCTAAATATAAATACATGTATGAATTGCTTCCTGTTTTTGTAAAAATATTTTATTGTTACAAAGTATATACGGTATCTGTAGATTTTACTCACGATTTTACATAAGTATCTAAACAATACAAAGCTACGGCCTCATTGGCGTCCACCTCGCCTCCACGTCGATACCTCTTTCACAATGAGTTTCTTACACAAAATGTTTCGTCACCTTGCTTACTTTGACACGCCTAAGCGACTCCGAGAATCCCCTCTCTGAAACCGCTGCAGTGTTTACCACATTCAAAGATATACAAGAAATACGAACAGAGGTTACACATTACAATGTAATTGTCCACTGTATAATTTAAAGTATACATTTTGCGTTTTATATATTCAAATTTGAATTATTTCGTTTCAAATGATATAAAATCCCATTTATTATAATGTCCATGTATTCAGGAATAAAGCTATTAAGGCAATTATTGATAAGTTGTACTAATTATTCAAAAAAAATTGTTATCTCACACTTTAGAAAGTCACACCAACCACATTAAGATGATACAATTTCGATTTATTAAATGAGTATGTATAGGAGACATTTAACAATGTATTGTGCGCTCGAACTTTTCATTCCCTTCGTTTTGTTAGTAAAACAATGTAATTTGACCTTTTTGTTCAGAATAGTAACTTTTATTCTGAACAAAAAGGAATTAGTAGATATAAGTACAGGCTATTAAATCTCATAGTAATATGTAATATACTGTTATTGTACTTATTCAGAATGATGACTGTATTTACTCTTAAACAATGTTATATGTTTCTTTACAAATAAAAAAGTAAAATAAAAAAGAACGGTCATCCGTTTCTCGGTTTTAGTGTTCTTGTGAGGAAACTAATTAAATTAATCCTCGTTTAACTCAAAGCAAAGTTAAATAATATCGTTGATACTACTGCGTCTCGTAGTTCGCAGTCATCCACAATGCCTCGGGGCCTTGAATTCGTTATTACTGGCATAGACGAGTTTTTATCTTCCACAGTCTTGAAATCTCCAAACCCACAATTCGTATGCCAACCGGCGATGGTTATTATTTAAATTGTTGGTGGAACTTTGTACAAGTGTATTTAAATATGAGATGGTGGGCATTGTAAGGTTCGAGTTTTTGCAAGTGTATACTTTATTTACTTCCTAGTTCCCTTGAAGAGGACGTTGAACTAAAGAATTTAACGCGCGCCTGTTAATGTGACATGATTATATTTGTGTTTAAGGAAGTGATGAGATTGACAACAAAGACAACCCAATACACAAATGTAGTATTGTTTGTATCACTTACATTCTACATACATCTTAGAAACGATTTAGTTCATAACAGTGGTAAAAACAAACATTCTATTATTGAAACAAAGACCTCTACTTATAATGATAATGAAAAATAATACAGTGTTTTGTTACTTTAATACAGTTAGTTAAGCTTGCATTATTTCCCTTATAAAATATCAATTAAGAGATATCGCACGGGAATGGTAACTTGAATAACATTTTAGTAATATTTATAAGAAAAATTGCTGGTCTACTTTTATAACAAAGAAAAGGAAAAAAAAACTTTAATCAGTAGTAGTCCGATATTGGACAGAGGTACCATTTAGCCGGGGGCGTCCCACACTAAGTTTGCAAAGACGCGGTCTTCATTCCCCTATTCGTTCAGTTTGCTAACTCCTAGGGTTGTTACTGAATTTAGTTCCCCGGCAAATTTCTTATAAACCATAGAAACTCCGAGCATAGCATTTTCTACAGCTGTTTAAGCTCGTGGAGCAGACGGATTGTCGATGTCCTACTTTATAATAAAACACTACTGGTCTCATTAATTTATACATGTAGTATCCTTCATTATGTTTTTATTAAGAATTGAGTATGACGCAAATTATATTTAAACCTGAACTGCTCATGACCCAAATGTATGGAGGTTTTTTGATGAAAATGACGTGATTTAAATTTATTATTTACTCGTAAGATTTTGTGCGAAATAAAAACAAATGAATACATATATACACAATAATTCGACTTTCACTTAATTTATAATAGATGCTATTTGCCCAATTTAGGTACAAATTTACAATAGTGTCTTACTTCGTTTTACATTAATGAATACTCGCCAATATAAGTTATATAAACGGTTTGTTGGCGAAAATACGACCTTTGAAGTTTAAGTGAAGTTCGCTGGTTAAATTTTCTTTTTTTTTTTTTTTTTATGGGATAGGAGGGCAAACGAGCAAGCGTGTCGCCTGATGGAAAGCAATCAACGCCGCCCACGGGCAACCACGACACCGCAGGAGTCGCGGAAGCGTTGCCGGCCTTTTAGGTATGTATAGGCTTGTTTTTTGAAGGTTCCAATGTCGTAACGGTTCGGAAAGACCGCCGAGGGTAACTGATTCCACAAACTGGTGGTGCGTGGAAAGAAGTTACGAGCGAAACGCACCGTAGTAGATCGCCACTCATCCAGGTGGTGGGGATGAAATTTTTCTTTACGGCGAGTTGTGCGGTTGTGGAATTCCGCGGATTTATCAGGATAAAAGATATGCAGGCCTCTGTAGGCCTATAATTTTGTATTAAATTTATTTCGTGAGATAAATATGATATACTCGTGACTTTTTAGAGAGAGCGCACGAATTTCTTATAGCTAGATGGAAATAAATAAGTTTTCGTATTTAACTTAAAATTTTATCATTACATTTTACTGAAATATATTAATGAATAAATAAAGAATAATCGTGTCTTTGATTTGAATATTAAATATTGATCTTAACTTATACTGCGAACATAAATCAAAGTCAGATAAAGCAGCTTTATTTAGGTATGGATCATATATACCAACAAAAAAATCCAGATCGTTGACTCAGAGCGGGATAGGTAATATCGCAGGTGTGACGAGACTGGTTTACCATTGCATATCCTTGGAGAGGTTAACATTGATATTGGTTATGTAGTTGGATGGTGATAATAACTTTTAATGCAACCGACATATCACAATGAATGTATTCGACTTAAATCTAATTATTAAGGTATTTAATCCATGAAAAATAACAACTAAAGTAAAAAATACATTTTATAATTTATATGAAAGACGTTTTTCTGGTACAGTAAAATTCCCCTCTAATATTATCCTGTTTCCTTTTTGTTGCAATAGGCAAGAAAAAAGTAATATACTTATTAACTTTCAAATTACAGTACACCGCTGCAAGACGCACTATCGTCGTTGCTTTCGAGATGTGCTAATTGTAAATTCATCACATGTACGAAATAGGCTGAACAATGTCCAAGCTCGCTTTCTCCGGACAGGACTTGAACTATGTTTTGTACAGCCACGTCCATAATATATATATATATATATATATATATATATATATATATATATATATATATATATATATATATATATATATATATATATATATATATATATATATATATATATATATATATATATATATTTCTAATATTATGGAGCACAGAAACAATGTAGAATAATAAGCAGCAATAGCTCATTTGGTAAGGATAACGCTTCCTATCTGAGGTCATGGGCTCGATTCTTCCGTGTGTACCATATTTTGGAAACACAATTAGGAGGAATACTTGTAATATTAAAATATTGCTAGTCTTCTTTTAAAAAATACCTTATGACCTTTAGTATTATGGAAGTGATATCTAGATTCAAATTCTTCGACTAATAGTTTTCAATTTTCGTAAATTGGGTATAATTCGAATATAACGAATTTAAATTTATTCGTTAAATAATAGTCTTAAAGTTTGTTTTGTATATTTTAAATATCTGTAACTAACTCAGTCAAGGTTATTAAATTTTAATTATTATAAACATTCAATAATCAGGTTTATATCGATACTTCTATATTTATTAATTTATTTTTAAAATGGTTTCTACTAATAATATTAGATTGTATAATATTAGGTAATTTAAATAAAAAGTAATTTATTTGTATGATTGTCGTCTATGCGTTCCTAAACCATTTATCCGATTAGGATGAAACTTTGGTGAGTTGTTCACTGTCTTAAGAAGTCTCTTTATGAAACGTTGGCCGATTTTTAATATAGTATTCCCATAAAATTGAAAATGTATTTCTTGCAAAGCAAACGAGCAAACGTGTTGCCTAACGGAAAGCAATCAATGCCGCCTATAGAAATCTGCAACAAAAATATGTAGCTAGCTCCATTTAAATCAGCAGCAATAGTCCAATATATATGATAAGCGATGCGCTTACGATCTAAGATCTTAGATTCGATTCCACCGTTGGTCTATTGGTGTGAGCTATATTTTGATGGCACAAGCGCTATTAGCTTTTTTATTTTGTAATTATTATTAAATATTTAAAAATTGTAATTATTAATTAAATTCAAAACATTGTTATTTTTTATATAAATCCAAATCAAATTACAACATAAATATTAAACAGCATATAGGTCGACTTTCATACCTAAAATAATAATAACAATTTTCGAACTCTGCTTGCATAGCTCACTGAACTACCACGAACCTTCACAAGTAAAATCGTATACGTGTAAGCTTCATTTCAATCTGGTTTACTTATGACGATGAAGTTGTGAGCAGGTAAAATAAACACATGTGCATGCACGAAATTTTTCTTTTTCACTGTTTAAAGTGTTCGATGTATGGGATAAATATGGAAGAAGTGAACTGGCAAATATAGCCTTTGTACAGTACAGTACGAGCCCTATTGTGATGTGTTAAAAAATAATGAGTAATGAATAAATTATCGGTTATGTGCATAAATCAGTTATACTACAGATTATCTGGGTTTTATGAACAGATTAACTAGAGTGATGCGTTAAAGTGGCGAAAGTTCATTCCTCTTATTACGTGGGTAATCTACAGATTATTCAGATAATCTGCTCATACCTAAATACATATTTATCTATGTATATTCATTAAATTGAAAATAAGATCTTTGTTGGAACAACAGTGAAGTAACCGTAGTTTGGAACTTACACGATATGAAAGCCATTAATGTGCAAAATATATAGTGAAAATCCAGAAAGCTCATGATCATCCGCTTGTTAACGGAGCAAATCAGTTAATCTGTAGATTTGTAAGTTAATCTTTAGAGCTACAATATAATTGTCACATATGTATATATGTGACAATTATATAGCTAATGGCAGGAAATCAAAAGTAAGAACACCTGTTACAATAGTGCACTAGAAGACAGACAATAAAAAAATAGTGTGTGGCCAACATTGCTTTGTTTGAAATTTCATGTCAATATTGTTTGAAATTAAAATGGGGTTAAACACACTCCATTCGTCTGACACTATTTCACAGGATGTGTGGTATACCATGTATACATGATGTAAAGTTTAAAAATTATCAAAAAAGTTGTCGGCCATTTTCAAATCAAAACGATGAAATAAATTATCATTTCCGTCATAAAAGAACCAAATTTGGGGTGAAATTGACATAGATATTTTCTAGTAATAAAATGTTATATAAAAATGTCTCCTAGTTTGTAAAAGTTTAAATTGGGGTTGACGCTAAGAGAATTAAAATTTGTAAATATTATTAAAAATATTGAAAATTGTACTAATACAATTTCAAATTGTTATAACTAACAACTTTATATTCAAATTGATCTTAAAAAACAATAAATATGAAACTTCATTCTTTCTAGAAAAAATTTAACCGTAACTGAAAATTATTGTACGTTGCTCTACTTAATTAAAGTATTGAAATGAACGCAATCAAGATTAGTGCGTGGCCTCATCCAAAAAGTTTTTTACGATTAACTTTGACAGTGATATCTGATTTACGTGATGTAAATATGGACACCGAAGCTGTTTATTGCTGCCGCTTGTGTGCTGTGTGTTACTAATGCTGTGGAAATAGGCAAAATTTTGTTAGCGTCTATATCGGAACCATCCTAAATGATTCTGATTGTTCAAGTTTCGGAACGGAACAAGTCGGAACTTGTTTGAACTGTTTTATTTTATACAGTTTTGCTAGTAACCGTTTGAAACGTTATTTTTCTCAATAATACTTCGGTTAATAATGTTTGGTCCAGTTGCGGCTATACCAACGACTGACATAATCATTATCACCGTGAAATCGTTAACAAAAAACGAAACTTGAACTAACAACAGGTAGCAAAAACGGTCGAATTGTACAATATACACTAGGCAACAATTTCCAGCGGTATTACACGCTTCATCACTTGGTTACCGTCACTTTGCTTCAAATCGCTGCGAAGTTGTTCGCTACCTGAAATCCAAAGGCCTTGGTACAGTGACTCAGTTTCGATATCTCGTGGTCTGTTGACCTTTTACCGGTTCCCGCATTGTTGTGCGCTTACCTGGTTTACGTATTCACTTAAAATAAGGTTGTTTGGCATATATTTACAGTCATTTACCTAAAATCCTAATTTATTTGAAAGCAAAATAGCCTAAATCTTACCGCGGATGAGCTTCTCCTCAGTATTACAAGAAGACGGAAGTTTTTCGCCACGACGACCAGTTTACATTGCAAACTTTACATGTCATTAAAATGAAGAATATTATTATACGTATTATCTATTTTTCCCGACATAGTTTTCTTGTCCATATCCGAAAATCAGTACATATAAATAAAATAACTCTTATCTAAGTTTTTATGCTTATTTATTATAAAAATACACATAAACGGTTTTTTTTATTATTATTACACACGAAATATTGTTTAAAATTTCTTTTTTCGTTTGTAACAATGCCAATATTGCTTGTACTCGAAAAATGTGGTTCAGATCGATATTTCAATGATACAATCGAAATCACGGACTTAAATCGTAAGTGCACTCCTTCCCAATTGAGCTTTTTTTTTTTTTTATCCCAGGGGAAATCCTTTATGGTTACACTTCAGCCTGGGGGAGGCTGGAGAGTTATGTCGGACTCGTTTTACCGACTAAAACCCCTTGGGTGTTTCTACGCGTCACTTCTATCGAGGTCACGGGGACGCTTGGCTCAGATCCGCAATCCCGACAGTGCAGCCTTTATGACCCCGTCTTCATTTGGGAGGCTTTAGGTTCTCCTCCCCCTTCGCTAAAAACGCCCCGAAACACTAAGGGCGTTCTTCAGCTCAGGACCTTAGTGAGTAACAGACCCCCGATCCGTTACTGCAAGTCCTGGTCAGGGTGGCATTAGGGCCGCATAAGCCAAACGCCGCCGACCGTGTCTTCTGCGACGGATCGGAAGCGAGTTCGGGGCTTGTTCTCGCCTTCGCTCCGCCGCTTCTTTCTGTGACATCACTGTGCCGCTGAAAGTCTCAACCGCCCGCCAGGCCTCCTCGCTGCCAATCATGGCTTTGATGAGGGCTGGCAGTGTCAGGTCCCGCCCAATTATCGCGGACAAGGCAGCTCGTGGTTCCGCCCATGCTGGGCAATCCACGCGTGTGTGCTGTGCCGTATCCGCGATATCTACGTCACAGTGATGACACGTTGGCGTTAGCTCTCGACCCACCACTCGGCACAGGTACTCACCGAAGCATCCATGCCCAGTCAGTATCTGCGCAAGATCTTCCCAATTGAGCTATCGCTACCATAAATAGACAAACTTTGTTTTACTTTTTAAGCCAGTATCACAGAATCATATGTTATAATTTTTCTTGACAATAATAGAATTTTTATATAATATACACAGTGATGCAATTTACTTTTTTATTTATTAACATTAATTAGAGCTAAATGTTTCAACGGTCCGTTAGAATTGCACGACAATCGTGAGTTACGGTCCAAAATAATGCGAATTAATATGTGATTAACAGTGTGCCATTAGTTTTACAATAGTCATAAATACGTTTGAGCGAGTTTCTTAATGATATATTGATTAGAATTTTTATATATTGATTTATACAGTGAGTATGCTGATACAAATCAGCATACTAATCTGCCTGTTAATTCAGTATTTTTATACATACTTCATTTGTGTTGTTTCATTCTTTTTCCTACTTCTGAATATAGATTCATTAAATAATACATCAATGTCTAGAAAATAGAGTTTTCCTTTCGTGAATCCTTTTTGATATGAACACATATAATATGTGTTCATATCTAAAAAGATTCACGCATATCTATATTTACAAATAAGTATTTACAGATATGATCTACAATAAATTAACAATAATCAATATCTCTTTAGCCATTTTACAATACACTTTGTCTCTGTAATACAAGATATTCTGTTTTTCGCCAGATGGTTCCGTGATACTTTGGGATATCAGAGATATACATCAGAAGGAGCATAAAACGTTACGTGTGAATATCCCATTCGACCATGCTTCGTTCGTTGCTTGGAGTCCAGATTCGAAGGCGTTCATTGTACACACGGTCCAAGAAAACCACATCATTGTTTACAAGATTGAGAAGAAGAAGGAGGGAACTATTGGTGCCGCCACTCCAGTCATATTTTTTGATAAGGTAAGACACCAAATGATATGTATATTTTTAATCTTAAACTATTTATTTATTTTCTATTTTATTTATTTACAAAATCCATGAGCCATTTAAAATAATTAACTTAAGTACTAAACACATTTGTTTTTGCCAGTGATGTTTCGTTTCAAGTTCAGCCATTTGATTATAATGCAGACTACGGACATGTTCCCAAACTATTAATAAATCTAAATGTTGAATTATATACAAATAAAGAAGGGAAGTTATTCTCTTGTTATTCACTCACTATTTGACCATAATAATTAAACATACATTGAAATGATATCAGCAATAGTTTCCAATGGGTTTCTCACCATTTCATTTACGCGTCCTTATATAACATTGTGAGAGGAAGGGTGGATGGAAAGATGGATGAGTGTGAAGGAAGCGTACAAGGTGGTGTGGTGATCGTAGCGGATGGAGATCTGTGGTCTCTGCCTAACCCTACGGGTAGACAAGCGTGACTATATGTATGTATATAGCATTAAACTATTAATTTCTACCTGAATACGTTGTTAAGGTTTATTTTAGATGACTTCAGTAAAATGTTATTATTATTATGCTCCGATACTGTTGAGGAATGACCCATTTAATACTTATAAATTTAAAAATAATGGGCATGGTTTATAAATGAAATACTTGATTAGCTTGAAAATATCTCTACTCAATCTGTATCAATCTAAAGCAATCATTACTAAATAACAGCCTTTATAATATCTAGTTAACAGTAGTGAAAACTAAATATTTCCTGCATCAGTTCATATGTGCGACACTGCAATTATATACTTATGTTTAACTTGCAATTGATGTCGTAACGTTTTTTTATAATGTATGACATAAAAATCGTATATAATTTTATGCAACCCCATTTTCTTGGTACACTTTTACTTTCAGTTGTACAGTGTTGCTGCATTGTGTAGTTACCGTTCCTAACTGTAGTGGCACGCTTGTTTTGTTACTGTTGGCTATTGATGAAATTTTTGATGTTCTTGAACTTATTTGTAATTGTCTGTCATTCACCGAACTATGTAATGCGCACTCTTCAATTGCATTGATTGCACATTAAAATTGCATTGATTGTAATGAATATTTGCTTATTATGGTTGACATTGTTCCGAAAATTAATAATAGGAATATCCGATACTATAAATAAAAATATAATGTCCATAACTACTTTTTTTTATAGCAGACCAGTCAAAAAGCTAAAATCACTGTCTAAAGCTATATTTTATCTATAATATTTTACTAAATTATTAAAAAATCAATACGAGCAATAAAAAATAAATGACATATTTTCATCCCTATACAGTGTGTCCCAACTCTACGTCAAGCCGAAACGGGGTGACAGAATTGATTGTAACCATCATGAGAAAAATCAGAAAAAAAATCTATCCCATGCACTTTGAAAATTATGGGCATTTAAGAAAACCTAGAAATTTGGTCAGACTGTAACCATTTTTCGGTTATTGTGGTTAATTTTTATTATTTTTGTTCATTTAAACATTAAACCGTAACCCTAAATAATATTTCTAGAATTCACAGTTCTAAAGCACAGCAAAAATAATGACACAATTGCCCCAAGTTTCCTAGAAATAAGACTATTTGTTAAACTATGAATTTAAAATTTTCAAAATTTGCCGACTTTGAAAGGCCCTCCTTTAAAAAAAAAGTACTAGAGTGCCTTGACAATTGCCATTAAAAGTTGCCAGTAAAATGGTACAATACTTGTTAGTTTCATACTAAAAAAACGAGTAAGAAAATAAAAATCTCAAGTAACCCGATTATTGCTAATTAAATTTTACTCAGGTAAAATGATTTTTATTCGCACAAGCTCTTGGTAGGTTCATAATTTAAAGATCTTCAGATAGATTTTTTCTCATTTTTCTCATGATGGTTACAATCTTGTCACCCCGTTTCGACTTGACGTTGACTTCTGGGACACCCTTAACCCTTAACCTAAACTTTGATGTTGAAACATTAAATATAGTTGAATAAATTAAAATTAAATTTTACGTTCATATACACTGTTTAGAGTTAACCATCTGCTTAAATCTGATATTTAAGTTGCTGTCATTAAATTAAACACCTTCGCAACCTTGTTAATCTTATGCTTTATCCACAAAATGTGGACAAAAATTATAGAATAAGTTTGTGATTACAACGTAGTGATACTAGCTAGCCAGCATACCGAGCGGCGTTTTTCCGTGCTTTTTAAAGAAATATTACGATTAAACGGGGGAAAGAAAACCGAAAAGTCATCATGTTTTCGGTTTACTTCCATAGAGTCTACTATACATGAAGATGCCTCGTGTTGAGGCGAAACACGTGTCATTTACAAGGTGGAAAAGTGGTAGTGTGTGTTTGGTGTTGCGTATAGTGGTTGGTGGGTGAAGAGTTGCTGACGGCTGATTTTTTGGTAAGTTTTGGTTTAAGTTCCAGGTAAATCCACTTCATCCAGCAGGAAAACACATATTATTAATTTTCTGTTTTTGTTTGCTTGTCGTGGATCTTAGCTAAGTAAAAGTAGTTTTGACTGTCCACATAGTGATGGATTTCCGCCAAGTAACGCCTGATTTCATTAATCAACAAATATCTGTTCTTACCTTTTTGTTTTACTTCTGTTCGATGATTTGATATTAATTTTATCAATAATTAAATCACATCAAATTTAACTGCGGGTCCAGGCACAACTCTAACTCTAGTTAAGTATTATAATGTGCTAATCAAATAATTAAACTTGAAGACTCCAAACAAAAAACGAAGTTTTATGAATAAGGCTGTAATTTATTTCCAGACTAAATTCCTTTCACATCTTATATCTAGTAACTTAGCGAAACTTCAAAAATTATTCATTTGTTGACAGTATTGCTACTAAAAACGACCATTGGACTAATATAGTATTTATGTATATTTAATTTGATGAATATTTTATTTGATTCACCTTAACGTTATATGATTTTAGATATCAGGTCATTTGTAAGACTCATATGTAATATATTGAACTGGGTTAACGTTAGTTTACAATGAAACGAACAACTATTACGTATTTTAAACCATTGTTTTGTTAAGTTTATTATTGTACGTGACTTTATCATGTTTGCTACGGTTGTTATGTGTTAAATATGAGCACGCGAGAGTTAACTCTAAACTAAAATTTGCGTGATCGACATGAAGGCGTAGAAATAAGACAACAAAATATTTTCGACGCAAAACCTATTTGATGTAAATAATTGAAGACATTGATATGAAGTGGTAAGGGGCTAGTTATGTCGCTGATTGTCGGAGGACCGTAAATAGTTGGAGTAGTCGAGTGGATAGTGAACATCGTGTCTTCACAAATGTAGAGTAGGACCAAGTTAGATGGAGCGATGTCTCCTAACTAGACGTAGATTGCGTTGGGTGGCTGGCGGAGATCTATAACCAGGAGTGTAGTAACTAATTAAATCTTGATGGTTAAAAATATTGAGGTAGCAGCACATGGCACTACCATTTTACGTTCAGGTTAAAGGTCAGAATATGCAAATTAAAGAAAACGTCAAAAAATACCATAAGTTTATATATTTAATCAAATCAAGGTCACAAATACACTGATACATTGTATAAAATACATTATGTAATTATGAGAAATAAATGTTTAGTTTTCGAAGGTTCCACAACATGCGTTAAGATACAGCAATAAATCAAAGTAACTAAAAATATATTGTATAATCATGATCAACAAAACCGCGTAAGTGTCCACTGCTAGACAATGGTCCCCCACAAAATAGATTTTAGATTAGCTTGGGTCTTCGGAAGTCAACCGCTAACCGGACGAAGCGCGGTAGCTAAGCTACCACTAAGACGCCGGTTTTCTGTGGGAGTGTGGTACTTCCCCAGGCGAGCTGACCCATTCATGCTACAGACACATAATATGCCATTGTTGACAAAGTAAGTGTGGCTCTACCACTTTGATAATATACCTTTCCTTAACCTATAGCATACAAAAACAACAATACCAAAGCGGAAATTGAATCTACGATCATTGGCTCTTTAAGCGAACACCCCGTTGTTAAAATTTACTTCATGTTAATCTTTAACATAAACTAACAACCCTACTTATACCATTACTACAAGATATACGAGTACGTGTCTCATATGATGGTATACGAGTATATATTTAATTAAAAGTATATGTATACTTGTCTTTGACTAGACGTACCTGAACCTAAAATCTTGTTCTGTATCTGAGTAGCACTGAGGAAACTTTGTCAATTAGTTTCGTCGGCCATACTTTAGAACTTGAAAGCGACAGGCTGACCAGTTCGCTCTAATTGGTATCCAGGACGCGCTATCCAGCCTGATCTTCGGCTTCATGTTTCTACGACAGTCACCAAACACGATAAGCTTATTAACACTTTAGTACCTTGTTAGTTTTTTAGGGATTGCCTTATACTGGAATACTGCGATATTGAGATTACAATATCAAGAAGCGCTAATGTTTAGAAGTAGTATCGTGAAGTGCGCAATAAATATAGCGATGCTGAAAATAGGTGGGCGTCATAATGTAAACGCTGGCCAGAGCAACGGCCCCAGTCAAATAACCAAACGACGGGCACTTTCATTCATTCGCGTTGTAAACATATTTTCATCATGGAAAAATAAAGTGCAAACAATATTTTTAATTCGATAGTAATCACCTTGTCCTCTATAACTCATAGAATTATTTTTATGAAAAGTTAAAAGGTTTTGTAATTTAATTTTTGTAGATGAAATGCAATACATTTGCGTATAAATACTAAAATATATAGACACTTTATATAATATATAAAGTGTCTATGTATCTTAGTGTTTATAGTTTCAATTATATGTTTATAGTCTCACATGCACTGTAGTTGATGTTCTAAAGATTTCACGAATAATAGCCGCCATCCCTTAAGGTGCGACTCCTCCTATTCACAAGGTATGGGTATTAATGGAACGGATAGAACCGTAGTCCATAACAAAACTGGTGCACCAGCATAAAGAGGGCGGCGCCCCGTGGTAGTGCGTAAGCACACACTTGGACCGAAGTCTCGCATGTCCATGCGTGTAAGTGCCATGCAGTGCACAATTCTGTCCAGCGGCACTTGCCAGGGTAAATGAACGTCACTAAGGTTGGACTAATATCATTTGGGTCGCCTTGTACGCCACCTCCCTCTAAGACCATTGCAATTTCAGACAGAATAAGGACTTTAGAAAAGGTTATTAATAAAATAAAATTCATCCAATACATGAACTACTTACAATTTAGTGCCATATAAAATCTTTATATGAATGACTTAAAACTTTATTCTATATAATATAATGAGTTATATATTTGATTTTTACCAAACTTGATATTTTATTATCTTATATTCATATAGATATGGGTTCTATTAACTTCATATATGATGTTTATTATTTTATATGCATTTAAATTTTATTCATAAGTGTTTTAAATAAATAATGACGATCTCTGGGTCGTCATAATGGTATACAATTAAAAGAAGAAGAGGGTTGGGATTAAGTGACATAAGCTTTCCTTTATGGATGACGAAATTTTTTTACTATAGGATTCTATATTATATGCTAGAATAATTTTTCTGCCCATTGTTTTAAGCAGTCTAAAAAGAGCTTTTGGTTCTTCTTGTATATGAAAGAAAAACATTCTCTAATATAAGATATTTAGAAGGAAATGAAAGTAGGAGAAAATAAGAATTGACTTTATATTTTTTTTTATATTACTTGTTATATTTATATTAGTTGAGAATGAATAAGTGTGAAATCCATTGCATTCAAACAACATAATCAGATACCAGGACTTTAATAATAGCAACACGCGATATAAGCAGGTACAGATAGGATCTTTGTCCCCGGTCCGCATCTTGCAAGCCTACAAATCCTTTTGGCAAAGTTACAAAGGTGTTAGGATCCACACAGACACTTCATTTTTTATGTGAATTGTCTTATCTTCAACATTAAATATTATTATAACGTATGCTAGTGGTCATTCACTTGTAAATATTATTATAACATTTACAAGTTGGTCGTCCACTAGTCGAAATTCAACCGAAATTCAAAATTTCATTTTTATTTTTTTTCTTTTACAAACCTTTACATTCTTCGTGAGCGCAATGTCCTTAAAAAGAAGTACAATGTTTTTTCTAGACATATTAATATGTAGATATGTTTATTTCATGAAGCTCATTAGCAAGTTGATTTAACACTGTACTGTTTCATTTTAAATACAACTAAATACTCTATACAAATATACTGAAAGGTTACGTGTCACAGAATCTTGGTGGCGTTCTGAAAATAAAACTTGTTGTTTTAAAAAATGTTCTCAATTATTAACACGTTTTGTGCTAAAATATCATCACTTTCAAGTTACGAATGTCATTTCCGACAATAATAACTTGCATTGTTATCCTATGTCCACCAATGATAAAACAAATCTACGCGTTTATGGTCTATAAGTCAACCAGAAAGTAATTAGTTCATTGAACTTGTAGTATCTTTTTAGCTTTGTGTAGTAATTATTTGAGTAATTATTTACTCTGACTCTACCTTTATCTTTATCAGACAATTGTAATTATTTTATATGATAATAGTACTGTATCATGACTTACTGTTGCTAATATGCAAACAATATCTAATTTGCTTTGTTGATATTATTCTAGGTTTGTCTATCTCTAAACCTGGATATAATATTTTCCTTTTCTCATCGTATCGATCTCCTAGGATGAGTACAGTGTGAGGGTTTACCCATAAAGCAAAACCAGAGTAACAGTGTATCAATAAAATTTTGTACTGTTAAATTCAATCCTATTTTTGTCCGAAGGAACTTTAAAAGCGCGTAACACGTATCAGTGTGAAATGAAGAATAATCTAATAGTATAACTTTAATTATTTTATGTTTTCAAATATAATAAAATAATTCTCGTTTTTCAAGCTCTTCCAAAAGCGTTTTTTAATTTTTTGAATATAAAAATTTCGTAAATGGGCAGTATCATTTTAATCATATGATGTGGTTTTATTTCATCTTTCTTGGACCATAGACCACGGCACTTAGTTCTTTGCACAAACAAATCCTTGTTAATTCATTAGTGTATTGCATTACATTGTATTGCGGGTGTATTGCATGCAGTACGGTCTTAAAAGCGTATGAAAAGTTATATCAGTTCATCCAGCAGTACCACACTACATTAGTAGGGATATATAAATTGATTTTCGAATAGAAATTTGGTTAAATTCTAATATGTTTAAATTCTGATCTGATATAACACAGATTTGAAATAAAAAAGTATCCATAACGCATAAAAAATTATACAAACAACGAATATCTTACTACCAAAGCTGCCTAGATATTACATATATAGGGGTAAAATCATGGATGGCCAGGGCACTTCGCCGAAACGGCTACGGAATGAATCTACAAAGCAGCTCCCATGGTATCTTTAGTAGTGTGAGGCGAGGCGCCATCTAGTTGAAACCATATGCGTGAATTGAAGGCAGGATGTTCTCTCAGTATTAGCAGAATATAATCAGTAAGCATGCGTTTACTGATTATTTGACCTACAACCTAATTCTGCCACCGGGCACCCTATATCACTGAAAACTATCTTCAGCATTAAATTATTTCACGATTTCAGGTTTGCTAACCCGTATAAAGAATAGACAATGACACATTGTTTAAATAGGAAGATGTGTGAGTCAGTGAAAAGTATGCGTAATGAACGCAGGTGTCAATGCACGGCTACGAAAAATGTGCTTTTATTATTAGGTTCGATAAATAACTGTAAGGCGTTTAAGGCTGTCCGAAAAAAATACCAATAGACTTAAATTAGCATATATAATATTTTAAACATATATGTATGTTTGTCATGATTTATTTTATCAATAAAATCTATAAATATATGTATTATAATTGTACTCATAGTATAAAGCATAGAAATAAGTTCTAAACTTAACACTATAAGTTTAAGTTGCGCACAAACCAATATTTTCATAAATCTTATAATTGCGGTGCTTCGCTTACTTACACATAGCCTTATTTTGCATCAGTTAATCGAGACCAATAATACTCGCTGCATCGTGTATGGTTAGAATTTTTCGCTGTTTGTCATTAGATGGGTCCAGCAGTAAGTGTTGGTCGATTTTAACATATCTATATAGGGTTCGAAAGATAATTCTATAAATATGGCTGTAGAGATGGTTATAGTCTATAAATAGGGTTTTAAAGAGCTTTTTTAAACTAAAGATTATTAATAAAGCATTTACTACGACTCCTCAGTATCATAATTTTTAATATCTAAATTAATAGCCATAAAGAGAAATCGGTTAATAATTTGATATACGAAAAGGATAAAATCATGTTTAATGCACAGATAACACAATATTTATGGATAAACAACTGTTGTGTTTATGTAGAATGAAATATAAGAAACTGGTAGAGATAGAGAGGATTAGTCCGATAGTGACGTATATGTATAATGATAATATAGTTATCGCTCTTTTGCAGATGCGGGTAAAGTGCTTCTGACATTTTCAGAAAGTAGGATTCTATTACATGCGCAAGCTCTTTGTCTCGTTATTCTAAAGGCTGACATCATGTATGTAGGCAGTTTTATTTATAATAACTCAAACATTAGCAAATGGCCTAATTGTATTTATGTTATAGTTTTTGTAGATATTCCACAACCATGGTTTGGATCTAAAATATTTACTTCGTTATTATTTTGAATTTTTCTTTACTTTATGTTGATTTGAAATTCAGATAACCTTAGATCTGAATGTTAGCTGATGTTAATTATTGTTTTAAAGGAAGTGATAGATTGCAAAATTCTTGGATTGGTACGTCGAGGGAAGTGAACTACACTCTTGCAGTGTAGTTCACTTCCCTCGACGTACCAACGAAGGCGTCTAATTTTAATGGTTTTGATGACGTTCGGTTCATTGTACAGCTCATGTAGCCGTGGTTGTCAAGTGTACACCATCGCTCATTTCCCAACACAGGACTAAAGATACGGCTTAAATTATTTTTCTCAAACCTTTAACATTTTTCATTCACGGACATTGTAACCCCTTATAATCAAGTAACACATTTGCACGTTTCACAATAGGGGTATAGTGTACTTTAAAACTAATTTATATAAATTATAATACATAACACACAACATTAATATAATAATACTTATTTTAATGGTTTCCGTGTTCGTATAATCTATAACCTCGTAAACTACATATTATTTATTTAACAAAGAACATCGTTTATCATTGTATCTATTATCTTTATCGTCACTAAGTGTGCCATTAGATTAGTTAATTATTTGTTATCATCAAACACAAACATACTGTATTCTCTTTTCTATGTTTAGGTATTTGTTTTTGTTTTCAGGTCAACTTCAAATATAGATCAAGATGAGTAGTTGTTATCATTTTAATTTCATTGCGACACAAAATAAAAATAATATATAATAATAATCCATAAATTGTTTCGTCTTTGGAAACACATTGTCTTTTACGGAAGAGATAGGGCAAATGAGAAAGCTAGTCACTTGATGGTAAGTTATCACCGCCCATGGGTATCTGCAACAATATAAATAATGAGAGGGGAAGCAGGAAGTGGATAGAATTTTTCAACGCTCGGCCTGATGTTGCCAAACCAGTTAAAATCTACATGGAAAAGCTCAAATGAGAAATACTACACCACCCGCCATATTCCCCAGATATTGCGCCGTCCGATTATTACTTGTTTCGTTAGATGGCACATGATCTGGCTGATCAGTAGTTTCACTCATATGAAGAAATCGAAAAATGGCTCGATTCGTGGATAGACTCAAAAGACGAACACTTTTATTGTAGCGGTATTTGAACTCTGCCAGAAAGATGGGCAAAAGTTGTAGCTAGTGATAGGCAATACTTAGAGTAACATATTATATATGTAAGCATTTTTGCACAATTAAGTTGCATTTTATTAATAAATAAACAGCGAGAAATTAGTTGCGCACCTAATTCACTATATAAATCCCCAACCTTTTTATTACTTTTTTTCTATTTCCGTCAGTTAATGTTTCTTTGTGTCTTGCTATAAATTGTTGTCTTTAACTTTAATACTTAATACTTTTCAATCTCAACAGTTACAGTATGATGCAACTTTGTTACTTTAATATATTCCATAACGACCGTGTGTTTGTTTTTGCTATATGTTTTTCTAACAAAATATTTTCTTGCATTCATGTAGTTAGTAGTAATATATGGGTCTTTGTTCGTGACGATGAATTATGGAGAAGTCAAGGCGTGATTACGCGATATCGTTGCCGCCAGGGAGTTGTTCTTTGGATTGTCTTGACGTGTGACGCTATTCCCAGTATTGTGTTTTGTGAACAATAGATACGCTATACAAACTAGTTTTTTGAAATTTTTGCGCTATACATGATCTAGAAAGCATAAACCATGACATTGTAAGCTAAAACAACAATACTTGTGAATTAATTACGGTGACACCCGTATATACAACCCGTATAAACATGTATATCAGTCGAATAATTCTAAATTATTCGACTGATATACATGTTTATAATACTTTTTTTATGGGAAAGGAGGGCAAACGAGCAAGTGTGTCGCCTGATGGAAAGCAATCAACCCCGCCCATAGACAACCGTGACACCGCAGGAGTCGCGAAAGCGTTGCCGACCTTTTAGGTATGTGTAGGTTTGTTTTTGGAAAGTGCCAATGTCGTATTGGTTCGGAAAGACCGCCGAAGGTAGCTGGTTCCACGGAGTAGTGGTGCGTGGAAAGAAGTTTCGACAGAAACGCACCGTTGTAGATCGCCACACATCCAGATGTTGGGGATGAAACTTTTCTTTCCTTTTCTCTATATACTACTCGTACAATACTCACCAGTTAATGAGTGTCCACTCGCCTCTTCGTCGTTTTCTATTTAGAACAAGAGTATGTTGGATGATTATTGATTACACCATCCGGGTCACGAGTATGCTGGTCATGAATCAGTTTACTTTTGATAAAGTTGATAAAGTGTAGAACATTAGGACAACCTAAATTGTTTCTTATTGCGGGTCGGCAAAGGATTACACGAGATAAAGCTTTGATAGCGATAGTATGTTTAGAAGCTATCGGAAACACTTAACTGCTTTTTTAAAATGTTTTGCACCGAATTCGCTATTGAGGTTTTTAATTTTTTTTAATTTACTCATCAATAATTATGTTTTAATCTTCAAGTACCTATCTATAAATGTCTTATTTTATAACTTACACAACAATTTTATGTATAATGGGAAATCGAAGGTTATATAATATAATATTTAGAATTGTTTGAAATGGTAAGATTGCTTAATGCTTAATTTGCAGAATTAATAACATTTTTTTAATGTTACAACTTGAACAAAAATGTATTCATTATATGTATTTGAAGTGTTTTATACGTATAGGTTTATGTGTTTATAAATATTTTCTTTGAACGCGTAGAGTCTTGAAAATCCATATAGAAGGCGTTACAGATTAATCCTTACACGCCTTAAGATCAAAGTGAAATACATACTCATTGACTAGTTGGATAGGAACACTATCGATGTCTGGCTCTACTATGAGTAACTGACCTGTTCAGTGCGGCAATTGTGCTCTTTCATCTCTTTCATGTATAGCTTTTTAATACAGGTGTTCAGTGGTGGAACTTAATAACCTGTGTATATATATATATATATATATATATATATATATATATATATATATATATATATATATATACATATATATATATATAAACTTAAAATAATATTACACTATAGATGTTGTGATAAGTTGAATAAAATTATACAAATTTTAATAAATACAGTAAGATGCGCCCTTGAAATAACATACCTACCGGCTTTTTGTCAAGAGATTACTTCGTGTGTAACGTATGGCTTTAATAAAGGAAGTGCTAAAAGATAATGTCTCTGATTAATTTTCCTTAACATATAGTATAAATAACTCCGTTCTTTTCTTAGGTACGTAAGAGATTTCATCTGAGTTCAAAGTCCAGAAAAAAAATAATGAAGTTGTCAATAATTCCAATAACTGATTTTAGTTTGCGTCATTTTAGACGTGGTTCGCCACCCATCACGTCCACAAGGGCGAGAAGCGACTAACCGAGAGCCGTTTCGCTACGATGAATGTGAGAGGAAGGATAGATGAAAAGATGGGTGAGTGTGGAGGAAGCAAAGAAGATGTGCGTGCATCAAAGCGAATGGAGATATGTGGTATCTGCCTAGCCCTACCGAAAACAGGCGTGACGATATGTATTATACGATGCAAACATTATCAAAAGTTCTAATTTGCAATGCCAGTTACGTATTCTACCAGTTTTCCTTGAAACTTTTCACGCACAAAGTAATTTAGTAGAAAGTTACGTTTTTTATAATTACTCAGAAAAATATTGCGTACAAAAATTTATTGTAAACTTCTATAACGCCTTCCCAATGTTCAAAGCGTCCTGCAAATTTTCATTAAAATTAATCGAGTATTTTTAGCACAACGCACGTACAGATTTGACCTCATTAGCACTATATTTTTAATATATATAAAGTTAAGTGTAACGTTTCCATTGTGACACTGAAATCCTATATCGCTTGTTATAAGTAATATCGGGATCTCAATCTAAATCTTTTTTTTTTTTACATTTCTCACTTTTGATGTGGCTACCTGATGTGATCACTTTAACGGATAATCTTAAAGTAGATTCGATGGAACTTACTTTCCTCAAAAATACCTCTTTTTATACCGAAAGTAATTATCTAATATATAAAAATCTCGTGTTTGTTATTGAACTCATCTGAAAAGGCTTGACCGATTTTAATTATTTTTTTTTGTTTGTTAATAGGTCTGTTGTGTTAATAGGTCTGAGAATAGGTCATAAACTACTTTTCATACCGCTAGTTGAGAAGGAAAAATAAAAAAATAATATTTTGTGGGGAGGGCCACCCCAAAAAATATTATTTTTTATTTTTAGGACAATTTCTTTAAATTTTTATAGCAAAACAACGTTTGCCGAGTCAGCTAGTAATTTTATAAAATTTTCTCAGAAATGAAATCAATTTTCCGTTATTCCTATAAAATTTACTTACATGAACTGACAAATTCTGATAATTATATATATTATAATAATTTTTCTTCTGATTCGTTCCTTTAATCCTGAGGATCCGTGTCCCACAACGGTAGATTACTTGCTTTTAACTTGGGCATCTACATTATGTGGGTTATTTCCTAATGATGTGGCAAAAGTACTTTAGGGCTCGACAAAATATCTGAAAGAGTATTTTCATTTTTACACAAGAACAGAAAAATATTTTCTAAGTAAAAAGACAATCCAATTAACAGAAAAGCGAAACGCTTACCTCATGTACATATATATGTATATATTTAAGAAATAAATCATTCTGAATCCAAACAGTAAAATATGCCATTCAATTCCATTTTGAAATTGTATATACTCATAAAAATTTTTACATCTGGACGTTAGCTTCTATGGGGAGGCCGTGCTCGAGTCACCGACCTGTGAGCGGTTCATCAGCCGATTGTCTGAGCTTCGTTCCCCTATCGGCAGATTGCACAACATGCGCGTGAGGTTAATATTTATGTGATAAAACACTATCATGCCCTATTACATCCTAGTATAGTATTCTCAATATTTATGAGTAAACCTTTATTAAAACAAAACTTTTAAATAATACATAATAAAAGATTCCAGTTCCTTCTCTAAGATACACTGTGAAATAGGAAGCTACGCTATTCTCTCCGTATACAAGTATAAAAAATACAAAAAATAATACAAACAAAAAGAAAGGTAACACAATAAAAGTAAATAGTTAAAAATAAATGTAAAAAATAAATATTGTAATTAAAATATTCCTATAATATACAAATTAATGGAATATATATACATTCCACCATTAAATAATAGTTTATTAAGTATACCTATGGTATTTTAGTATTAGTTTTTGCAGTTATTAATTTGAATATAATTCATATAAAATATACAGCACTATAAAAATTAAATCTTTGCTATATTGAATACACTTTACTGGATATTGAGGCTAATGTTATTAGAATGTCAGTCTGATAGTACAATATTACGTAATATGCTCTCCAGGAATTCTGCATATGCTGATCAATAAATAACCAAAGTTATCGCATCCCGGGGTACTAGTGCTATTTATTACGATAAAAATTGAGTTTAATATATACTGAGCATGACAAACAATTTTCCAGTAATAAAAATCGATCAGAAATTGTCCAAATTGATGATGTATTTGTGAATGACATTATAACGCCTAAAATGAAGCCTGAAGACACGCCGTAGAAAAGCTTAACTAGCGTAATAAAATACTCAGTTGCGTTTAACTTCATTAGTCCTCACTAAATTGACACCGCCTGAGACATCGTATTTGCTTTTTCTGTCATTACAATAGACATATTTGTTTTAAGTCACAATAAGGTAGGATGATATAAAAAACTTAAATTATTCTACTAAAAATAACAAGAGGTTAGTTTTATTTGCCTGATAACCTTTTAACAACAAACCCGCGAAAAGTAAGTAAAATGTCGCAAACTAAAAAAGAGATTATTTTAAAAAAAAATAAAAGCTTCGAATTTGGAAATAACTTTTTTTCATACCCAGACTCTTTATTAAGTGCCAGTAACAAAGTTAACTCTTAAAACCTCCTTAGAACTAAATTATTACCAATAATGGAGAAAAATTAAAACCGGCCATTTTTTTTTGCAAAACAGTATATAATACATTCGATAGTGCAGTGTCCAATGCAGCATATCGCCTTTATAATTTCCTTTGTATCATGACAGAGTGGCCATATTCACATTTTTCCTTTAAAGGATATTTCTAAATCTTTGTTAACATATATATATATATATATATATATATATATATATGTGTGTGTGTGTGTGTATATATATATATATGTATGTATGTATGTATATATGTATGTATATATATATATATATATATATACATATATATATATATATATATTGTGTGTATATATATTTTACATTTTATTATTCATATAATATATATTCTAAATTTGGTAAAAAAAGTAATTTATCTCATTACTTACCCGTTTCCGTGTTTCTTCCTGTATATGATGTACGAAGCGACTCTAAATAGGTAAAAACGTTTACCGGTGACTTAAAACCAATTCGCCCGCTAAGCTCTAGGATTACGGTAGTCTCAATTTTGTGGGAAGCGTATGTCCAAAATTGGACTGTTTTGGCTGTATTGATAATGATATTCACAGTTTTACTTAACTCAGCATTAATGTATCATCTGTGGGACTAGTCTAAGGCTGCTTCATATTGTATTATATTGTAAAGATTATTTATTTCCTAAACATATCAGAGTTAGCGGTTATAATAAATAATAAATGAGGTAGCATAGATAAATGTGTAGAATTAGGTATGTATAGAATCCAATTTACAAATATTATATGTATCTCATTAAAGATATACCTACTAGTATATATCATCAATACAGCCGTAATAGTTGGCATCGCCGTTACTATTCGGCGTTGACCTCCCCCATAAATTAGGGATGTTGCCTTAATTCCCACGCTTGGCGAGCGAATTGGGGATTGTAGATTGTTTTTAGTACTCAGGAAGACATTCCTATCATCTATGACATGCCTATATATGTAAAATATGGTTTAATAGTCTGTTCATGTTGAGACCATTTATTTTTTTATGATTTGTAACGGTCACATGTTTTACTTGCAATTCAAGCGTTTTTCTCCGGACTTCCAAGTCAAATTGACACCCTAGGAGAGCCGCTATCAGCTTCCTTTGCCGACCTTCTATTGGAACAATGGCTTTGTCGTAGCTACATACTCAAATCGCGTAGGTATATGAGTGCGGCGCGCGCGTAGCCTCGACTACATTATTTTTAGCCACAGGAAGGTTCGTCGATCGTATTTCCTTGACGGCACCTTGCATTAAACATGATGTTCGACTGTTCTGATAGTTTACTCAGTATCTTCCAAACTATGTTATACACATAAAATTCCTTTTTATTTATAATGCAAATTTTACACGTACTTTTTATTATAACTGCAGGTACATTTTATTATTGATATGCAAAATAAAGTGAAGAAAGGAATTGAAAATCGCGTAACTTAAATATTGAAAAAAATGTACATCATACACGATCACGATCAGTAGTGAGTAGCAATGGCTCTTATAGTAAGGATTGTACTTACAATATAAAGACATAATGGATCCACCATTGGACTATCTGATATAAACCAAATTTTTCTAACACATTCACAATTAGCTTATTTGAATGGTTAACAAAATTTTTAGTAATATTTAAACATTGCTAGTCTTACTTTTAAATAATAAAAAGGAAAAAGATCTTTAATAGAAATTTTACATATCCAGTTTTATATTGAAGTACAGTTAGAAGACTTCCAAAATCACGTAATCTAAATATTTAAACAAAAAATAAAGTTACCAATAGTCGAATACCATTTTTTGTCAAATTAATACATCTTTTCGTGTTGGAAGATTTTATTATTATTTATATAATTATGGTTGGCGAATCGGCACCCGTAGCATTAGATGTATACGTATGTATATAGAGCTCTATGCTTTCAGTAATATATTACAGGATAATGTTTCTTTAGTGTGATGATACTAATCAAGTGGTCTAGGGATCCCATTACCGGTATATTTGAAATATACATACGTATTGCCATCTATTGAAAATCTCATCGTAATGGATTCTACGGTCAACAAAGAACGTCCATGACAAACCACATTGAGTGGGTTACTCATACAGGTGTCCCAGAACTCAACGTCAAGCCGAAACGAGGTGACAGGATTGATTGTAACCATCATGAGAAAAATCAGAAAAAAAAATATGTATATGTTTCCAACTGTATATATTTTTAGCATAGAGATTAATGACAATCTTTTTTGTGATTATATATATAGCATAGAATAGGTCCACCCAATTGCTTCTCAGTTGTGTTGTACATCGTATTCCCAATCTGTCCGCTGAATATGGGAATTATTGCAACACCCTCCCAACTCAATTAGTAATGTTATTTATATAAAATACTACAATGGGTTTTCTTTGATATAGTACAGTAAAATATATGGTAAAATAATACAGTAAAATTTATACCTACAGAAGGAAAAAAGTTTCATATCAAATGTCTTTTAGGATTGCGGAAAGTTTTTTTGCAAACTGGTCTTTCGTTTACCTTTGGGGAAATTATTTTTAATATAAGTACGTATTCTATATTTCCCCACCTAAACAGATAATTGCGTTATCTACGAAGAGGAAAATGTCTGCCAAAACACAATATATAAAGACTTAAAAGGTTTGTTTCCTGATTGGCTTGTGTATTTTTACTACTTTATTACCGTTGACAACTGTGTTTGCATACATAATACGCAACAAGTTCTAGGATCAAATTTGAAGTTAAAGTCATTTTACTGAAAATTATGGAATGAAAAGAAGTTAGAGTTGATTTGTTTTGTATAATTTGCTTTCTTATATAGCGCATTTTAATTGTATTTTCTAATTTTCTTTCTAGGTTCACGAGGAAGATGTAGTAGGTTTCGGCATTTCAAGCAACGGCAAGTTCATGATGTCGTGCTCTTCAAAAACAGACATGATTATATGGGACCTTAAAGGCCAACAGTTGGATAGGTTGGATACATACTTAATGTGCACCCACACGGCAAAGATATCGCCATGTGGGCGTTTCGTAGTAGCGACGGGCTTCTCTCCAGACGTGAAGGTGATGGAAGTATGTTTCACAAAGACTGGCGAGTTCAAACAAGTGACAAAGGCGTTCGAGCTGACCGGCCACTCGTCGGGGGTCTATGACGTGGCTTTCGACGTGGACACCTCGCATGTGGCTACCATTTCAAAGGACGGCACGTGGAAGCTATATCACACAAAGAGTGAGTGTCGAATGTGCATACATACACGCGTGTTGTTTGTTATCTTTAACGTTCGTATATAATTGCGCATATGTCAACAAAACAAATGTTGGCTGTTGTACCGTACATTTAACGTCTTTGCAGTACGGTTTTTACGTACTTGATTCAATATGAGGTAATTTAAAACTTTGCATGTAGCATTTGCCCTATAAAAGTCAATTAAGCAGAAGCAATCTATTGCTTGGCACTGTACTCTTACTGTAATCTCCACGCTTAGCGGATGAATTGAAGGCTACAGATTGATGTACATTACCGCAGTAGATACTGCCGCCCATCCACTGACTGGTATTTGTACAGTCACCACGTACCATACCCACGGTAAGAAATGGGTTGGCCCTATTTTATCAAGAACCAGAATTCAAAGACAATCAATGAATACAGTTCAATAATAGGTAGCAGTTACAAGACGCCTGGCTCTGTGGTCATCAGTTTCTTTGCCCAACAAATCCTCTTTTCTTTAAAGAGGTCTATACCTGACCGTGGGCTACTATGTACTATTAATAATAATATTCTCTTACAACACATATCAATATTGTTTCGTGTTACACACACTCTCGGCGAAACATCTAAATTTTCATATTCCTTTTCAAATCTACATGGTAAACAATCTTGGAGTTATGACACATTGACATTCTTGTGAAATACTTAAAATTCAACATATCATTATGTTATTGGGATTACCTACACAATTTTAGGAATCGATTCGAAACGATTTAAATGCAACAGGAAAATAAACGTAACTTTAAATGTACATAAGTAAAGCGAGTGACGTCACGCCACATGACGGGGTCTGTCCCACAGACGCCAGACCGGAGATTTTGCGTCAAGCTGACGTAAGGTATCTCGTCTTTATTAACCGCTTGCATCATGCGATATGTGTACCGCCTTACAAAATATGCCTATGCGAGTGTTAACACCACACGACAAGGATATGTGCGAATATTAAGCAACAAAATTGGTTTGAATCTCTTAGCGATCCTCTAAATTTATAGTATGCATATAATTTGTTACTGATAATTAGTAAATGTTGTTCTATACTTATAACCCTCTCATTTTATATTTACTTTGTGTACTACTACGCAATATAAAACACCAAAATGGTTCAAGCAAGGTAAGTATTTATTCTAAAGTGCAAGTAGTCTAGTTATCTTCGGCTACGAAATCGAGCAACTTTGCCGCTGCGTCTTATAAGTCAACGGAAAAATAATATGTTAGCTTTGAATATCAACTTATTACTTGACAACTACCACTGACAAAAGTGAAATAGAAGAAAAAGTAGTAGATTTAACAAATCCTTTAATACATTAATACTCGTAAAGGCTCGTACAAAGCACGTCCAGGCATGCATGCACAAGCACGCACAGACGCGCACATGCTCATGTACATGCATGCGCACACACGCATTATACGCACGTTTATTCATAAAATAATTCATAATACATATACGCACGGTTATTCATAAAATAATTCATTTCAACAACAAATAAACATTAAAATCATTCTTTCATAGTCATATTTGCGTGTTATCTCTACAAAAAGAGACTTTTGGTGTGCATGACATACCCATCCTATAATGTGCACTAAATTAGTGGATACTCAAATTCAAATCCTTTATTTCTTTCAAATATTTAATTACATTTCATTTGTTTACCATCAATCGGCAGTAATTGATAAAAAAAGTTTTATAGAGATAATCCCAGACAACCTAAAAACGTTGTCATGTAGAACTAATAGCCCGGTCAAAAAAGACATTAACCCTTGCATTAATTCACAACAAGCTGAAAATTAACAAACACTTAAGGGTAATGAAATCAAAGCCCCTATTGATCCGATGTATGCAAAAAATTTTATACAAGGTCGCAAAAATGGGTTTTTTGGCCAAACGGTTAGTTTACCGATAAAAATAGCTCGCACTAAAATTGTAGAACAGGTAATTATTTAATTTTTTGCACATACGGAATCAATGGGGACTTTTTAGGATTTCATTAGAGTGGTATCCCTTACGTGCCTGTTAAAGTACGTAAGTACTTGTTGTGAATTAATGCAAGTCAAAAATGAGGGGTATATTTTTGGGCTAATTTGACCGGGCTATAAGTACAGTAATAATGCATCAACTCCGTATGAAATTTTATGCATAACAAAAAGTTTGCACGTGCTCTTGTAGAGCGATCGAATGAGTCACCACAAACACGATGGTATGGTGGAACTTTGGGATAACTAACAATAAATTAGTCAAAAACAGTTGAATCATTACTCAGTCCACGTGCCAAAGTAGAAGAAAACGATTGACTCAGAAATTAAACAAGTAACACTTAATACATCCCTTTATTTGATTAAAATATAATGTGTAACTTTATCTACTTACGTTTATGTTACAAGTATTACGTATGTATTTTTATTATATATAAACATGAATCAAACACGTAAAATTGACAGACACAATGTCATGTTTACGTCTTTGATTCATGTTTGTCACGTTATCGAATTTATGTGTCATGTTATGACAATACAGTCATAAACATTTTTTACTTCTAATTATATGTGAGATGCTTAAATCCAGCAAAGAAATGAAGGGACAAATATTGGATCCAAACTTATGTTTTGGTCTTTTTTTATATAAAATTCCAAAATTTTTGGATTGATAAAGAAGCCTAGCATAGGAATGCTGTAACTTCTATACTTTCATGAAAATTAACTTTTAATAAAAAAGTTTCCCTTAAGGCGCGTCACCTAGTTCGATCTATGTTTTCACGCATCAAATATCTGCCAGCCGTCAGTCAGCACAGTCTATCTAGCCATAGAATACATACCACGCTGTTTGTCAAGTCTCGGTCTCCGCTTCAGCAATCGTCTATTGGCATTTCAGTTTTTAACTCGAAGAGCTATTTTTATTTATGGGATGGAGGGCGAACGAGCCGGCGTGTCACCTGATGGAAAACAATCAGCGCCGCCTATAGACATCCGCAGCGCCATAGGCAGTGTGGAAGCGTTGCCGACATTTAAGATAAGTGACATTATGGGAGTGGGAGGGGGTGGGTGTTAGGCCTCCGGAACTCAGACCGCTCACCGTACAAAGCGCGGTAGCTAAGCTACTACTCAGACGCCGGTTTTGTGCGGAAATGTGGTACTTCCCCAGGCGAGCTGGCCCATGTATGCTACAGACAAATAATATTCCATTCTTGACAAAGTATTCGTCTGTAGCGTGGCTCTACCACTTATAAAGCTATGTCGATGACTTTGATTTTCCGGTGAATTTCTTCGTTTCGAATCATATCCACTAGTGAAAGTGTATAGCGCTCTCCATAGCCCTCCGAATGACTGATCTTTTCCAGTGTTGGATGTTTGAGTTAATGATGATGATGAAATAACAATTGCAACTGTTTCCAAAAACAATTCGCGCGCTGTCAATTTCAATTCTTGTTTGTTTTATATTAGCTTCCACTTTTCTTCCACGGCATTCGTCGTAGTCATCACAATATGTATATTGAATCCAATCAAAGAAAGTTATTGTTTTATCAAGATGATATTTATATATACGGTCCACTCTTGACAATTCAAACCTTCGATGATTCAAATCTTTCTATAATTTGGAGTAATTGTTGGGTCCCTAGCAAAACTCTCGTTAAATCAAATAAATTCAACTCAGTACGGTATTATACACTCGGTAATCTGAAGAAAAAACAATTCATAATTATCAAAAACACGCAATAATTCGAAATTCTTTCACGCAAACACTGGACAAATAGAAATATGAACATGTTGAAACTTGTATACACACAAACAATCATAGGCCTATTAAATATGTATGTAATTGGTGTTTATATATCAATAAATACTACATTTTAACATTTCTACCACTTTCAGTAATTCGAACATTTTTATTTTCCCCTTGCTATTACAAACCTCTCAACATTTCGAACTCTTAGTAATTCGAAATATTAGAAAGGTCCCTTCAACTTCAATCTTCGAATGATCGAGAGTCGACTGTATTTCATAACGTTCCAGTCGAATATACGCGCGGTGAGTCCCCGCACGTACTGGAAACTGGAAAGTACACTCAGACAGCGAACGCGCCGCGCATCGCCCTCTCACCGAACGCCGAAGTGTTGGCGGTGTCAGCCGACTCCAGCGTAGAGTTCTACGACACATACACCGGGAAACTGTTCGACACCGTGGAAAATGTCTACTCGGGTAAGAACGATTTTACGGAAGTTACACCTTTTATATAATCAATTGGCGCACACGCACCCACTATAAATACTCCCACACCTCATCACGACGGTATACGGAAAAACTTAAGTTTGTGTCTGCCGTTTCTTATATAATAATGTAATGTATAATACATAAAAATAATAGTACTTAGTTTAGTGTTACTAACTATATCTACCAAAACAATTTTTATGGAAGATAAGAAAATGAACAAGCTGGTCATCTCAAAAACGATCCATGGGCGGTGGAGGTTGTAAGCAACTGCGGCAGTCAACGCCTTTAGTACCAAAAGCACTGCAAAACTGTTTTTTTATCTTAGACTAAGAATATGAATAATAGGAGAAGAAGAATGAAATGGGAGGAGAAAAGATATGTAATGAAATTGGACCTCGAGATGCCTTTACTCACCGTACGAAATGCAATGATGAAAAAATGCTTACACTCGATATCGATATTGACGATTTAGTACTTCCCCGTTCGAGACGGCCCATTAGTTGATTGCTCTACTACTTGAAAACGGAAATGAAAAATCAATTTAAGGTCTCACATTTGCTAAATATATACATTTATAACCAGCTATTTCCGAAGCAATACAACATTGGAACCTTCCAAAAACAAGTCTACACATATGTCAAAGCTGGGCAACACTTCCGCAATGCCTATAGTATCGAAGATGGCTATGGGCGACATTGTTTGCTTTCCATCGGGCGACGTGCTTGATGATCTTGGTTATCGTGGCAGCCTATCCTATAAAAATATGTATAAATGTGAAATTGGAAAATGCATTTGAATAAATATAGGGCATAATGCTATGCTGAAGCAAAGCAATATCTAATGCTTCTTTTAGGTACAGCTTTTCTAAAGTTAAAGCGTTATATATATTTTTTGAAAGTTTTTTGCAATGGCTTGGATGTTGCACATATTCTAAGGCGTTGTTGATTGCTTTTAATGAGGCAACATGCTTCTTCTTTTGCCTTGTATAAAAACATGATGATTACAGCGTATAGCATTTTAAATTTAGGTTACATCCGCGTACAGCATCTGTTTCGTTTCAGGTTTAATTAATTACATGTGCTTCGATGCAAGCGGGAAGTACTTGTTCGTGTGCGGGGAACGGGCGGTTAGGATACTTCACAACGTGTGCGGGTACCACACGACGATCGCAAGCTGTACGCGACTGTTGTCCGCCAAGCAGACGTCGGCTACAGTCGAACGCTTAAATAAAACCATACAGGATTGCAAGGAGACGCTTGCCAAGTTTGGGAAATAAGCCCATTGTTAAATATACAGGTGTACTTTTTTACACATAAAAAAACAATACATGAATAAAGTTCAAGTCAACGTTGGTATAATTTAATATTTAAAAAAAATATTTCTTTATATTAAAAATGTATCCATAAAAATAAAGGTTTGTCAACTTCTCAATCAAATTCGAAATCAACAGCTCGAACATATGCATTGAAGGGATCAATGATCTCTTGAAAAATAAAGGATTCGATGACCCCTTTAAAAACAGCAGAATAGTGCGGTTCATTGATATTTCTCTACATGGATTGTGCAAACGTTTGTAACTACAATATATGGAACAATATTTATAATTCTGTATAAAAAAAATATTAAAAAATGGGGCTAAATTTTTCATACTGACGATATGACGTGTGTTTTTATGAAAATGCATTTATTTTTATACTATACTATATTCCAGTGTTTGTATACATAAGGCTGAATTATGTTTTTAATACTTTTGTAATTTGTATTGTTTGATCCATTATACATGTATTTTATTTATTGTAATATTTTTAACAAGAATATTATTGTGTGTCTATTTAAAATTATATTGGCATATGAAATCAAGCAAAGTACTGCTTTAAATTGTATAAATTCACCTTAGATCTCGAGAATTCGTATATTATTATAAAATTTATTTTAATCAGTGACCACAAGCTTTTAAATCAACCTCGAAAGAATTTATTAATTTGTTTCATGTGTGTGACTCGCATAAACCAATCATATATCTAACAAATATTTATTAATTAAATGAACGTAGGTTTTCTTATATCAGAAGTAAATAAAAATAATTTCATGTCGTTGGTATAATATCTTTATTTAAACAATAACTAAAAAGTTCTTGGATGTTCCCACTTCTACAGAAAGTTACATTATATTTTACTATTAAATAATATTTCTGTAAGACTCATTGGATTTTTCATTTTTATTAGACTCATACAAATTCAATAAATAATAATAGTATATTTGTGTAATCCAAAAGTAGGTTAACAAATATCGTAAATTGATGTTCGTCACATTACTATTTCAGATGTACAAATACTTATTATATTCATAATAGTTTATAATTTATGTAAAAGTACATTAATTGTACGGACCTTTTATCACAGGGAAATGAGAAAATATTTTTATAATAAGGTAATTCAAACCCATTTTTGTAGTTATTACAGTAAACGGTTTCAATTTTAAGTTTTTTTACATAAAAAAAGCACATCTAAAAATGTTTAATTTTTTTAAATATTGAGAAGTACTATATACATCTGAACATCACACCATTATTTGCTGTAAATTTTAATTGCATGCATGCAAGGCAAAGTAGCCTATAAGTTTTGGAAACATGCGGGTCGACTCTGCTCAACTTTACCTTAGCCGATAACATGTTTTCAGTCTAAAATATAATTACTTTTTCCATTTGATTATTTTTTAGCTAAGCAATTTTAATAATGTTAATTTAAATGTATATGCAATACAATTTTAAACATTGGGAAATGTATTTATATTAATCTCATGTCTCCTATTTTGACAACTCCATTTCTCCTTACTCTAGATTCCTAATTATTTTGATTACACATATCTATTTTGTAGATATATACAAATACGAAATTTTAATACCACATATACAACCATGTTTTAACGTATAATAAAAAGGATTGGGCAGTTTATTTTTGTATAAAAACTGAACAATAATTTACAACATATAAATGTAAAAAAATAATAAAAATTGAGTATCTTTATAAACTGTATTTTATTTCATACAGGATCTCATTCAGTTTTAAACTTAAAACAAATAACGTATTCAATTCAATGCCTCTTCGCCATAAATTTCTGGTGGCTAGCTATATTATAAGTTATAGACCAAGAGATTAATGTGGATATTATTTATAATGCTTGCTCAATATAAATAACCTAAACTTGCATTGGTGCATATGATTAACAATGAATTATTTCATTGTTTATCACTGTGTATGGGACATAAAGAATCACTATGTCATTATATGACAACTTGGTAATTTAGCTCGCTAACTAATCAAACCTGACTCTGAGAGTGATAATGAATGACAATGGGTGGCTTATATTTTTATTTGATGTGAATACGTTGCTTCCAAAATGGGAAGTAATACAAAAAAACTCATAACAAAATCGGGGTCATCAGTTTGGTGTCGCAGCTGCATATCTTTCATCTACATCCAAAATTTTATTTCACCACGCTATAGCTAAAAGATAAAAGAATCCATTATGTTCAGTGCGAACCACGGTCTTGTACAGAGGTCTTGCAATGAAGCCCTGTGTGTGTATAATACCGTGGACCCCATTTCAGTGGTGAGAGATTCATACAATCGTGTCATAACTTTTATTTTGCCTCAACGCCGCTGTACGTCGCATTGATTTAACGCTTTATTTTTTTTCATTTTGTCTTTGTTGCACTGCATATATCTATCGTCATGCCTCTAGCGGACCTAAATTAAAATAAATAGCGCAACCATTAAGCTGACGTACCTCTACTGCTGTTGTTGCAAGACCGGTGTATAAGATCGTGGTGCGGACTGTGACGCCTAGCTCGTGGCAAAGGGGGAATCGCCTCTATTATGAGGTTATTATGTACGTAAAACACGGCACGGGTGTGTCCATAACACACGCAGCTACACCCCGATTATTTTTTATTTAAAGTATTTATAATATTACGTATGACAATTGAAAATAAAAATTGTGAAATATTCGTGATTGTTAATTTTTATTTTTGTAACTTTTAAAACCCTATCCTAACCTAGTTTTTAGTTGAGAATTTTTATTATTTTGCCCAATAGATGAAGAACAATACTTATGTTCTCTTATAATGAGCATGTTTCAATATATTCGGGCAGTGTAAATCGAAAAGCTACTACATTTCGTGGAGATGGAGGCGAAATGAATCAATAGAATTGTTTACTATTCAAACAAGTGTAAATCTATACCGGAAATTCCGGTATTTCCGGGAATTTCAGTCATAATTAAAATGACGCATGTGCTGATTTTGCATATGGTTTATTATTTAACCATTATAATTGTTAATTATTGATTCCTTAAACATTGCGGATGCATTGTGCATAAATCATTAAATGTTCAGAAACTTTCGGGCAAATTAAAATAAGGATAAAAAGGCTTCAGAATTAAGTTATAGAAAAGAGTGAGAATGGTTCTTTAATTCTCACTCTTTACTAAAGCGGTCACACTGTGTATTGTGCAAAAATAAAAACATCATTTTTATTTAAACTTTATTTGTATTTCGCATAAGTGACATTATCGACAATACACTGAGATACTCTGATTACATTTTAAGTACAGCTTTTCATAAATATAATTCAGTTCTACTAGTGATATAACGGTCAACATTTTAGTTTTAAGTCAATTCCATCGTGTCATTGATGAAAAAATACTAGCTATACCAATGTACGCGACTTGTTTCTCAATCAATAGTTGATTTCATTGTTTTAATAAAAAAAATCATTTTTTATTAATTAATCACAGAATATGTGTACCAATCGCTGTACTAACAAACATTGATTTACTTGTTTGGATTTATTTTAACAGTACAATAATAAATGCGTAATATAACTCAAGGCAGTGGTGGTACGTTACATGGTTTGTGAGTCACAAATCACATGACGTGATACTTGTGTAGCAAAAAGCTCCTTTTCTATCGGGCATTAAACATTTATTATGGTGCCATTTTATTTCCATTTCCACAAATTTATTGTTGAATCCTTGTTAAATTCCACTGTTATGCACAATTTGAATGTATAAAAGGATGAAAATATTGCGGTTGCATTAAAAATTATATCACTTAAATAATTTTTACCTGTTATTAATTTTAAAAAAAAACCGTATGTCATTTAGTATAACGTGCTCCATTATAAAAACATTTTCAATGAGCACAAAACCGGTAATCGTGTAGGTTTTTTAAAGCCACAAAATGTTTTCTCATATGTGTTATAAGCAAACGAAATTAAATATACAATATATAACACATTACTATTGAATTGTTACAATTACAGAAGGAACTTTCACGTAAAAATATACATGTCTATTCATAAGTTTTAATTTACTTAAACATAATGTAAATATTTTTATATCTTAACATATTCGAGTTGGGATATACAATAATTTTCACGTTGAACTCTAAAATAAAGACGATGTTTAAAAATATTGTATGTACTGTGGCTGAGAAGCATTAGGGTCGACGTGTATGTATTTTAAATATATAATTGTTTCATTTAATCACAAGCATTAAATTTCTTCTCTGCAAATGTGTTATTATATAATTTTGTTTATGTTATGGGTATATAGTACAATAACTTCGGCTCCGGCCCTAATTCTTCTTCATTCCGATATTAAACAGCAATGTTATTTGCATCTAAGCAAATACAAAAAAAGTCAACCAACAAAGTCAAAACAACTGTGGAAATAAAACAATGGTGAAAGAAGAAAAAACCTCAAACAACTTTTCATCTAAAACACTTTATAATTATATCGCTTAACACGTAAAGCCTCGTTTTTCACCTCCATTCTCTTGTTGAGGTTTTTTTACATACAACGACATACTTGTTGCTAAATTAAGCTTTATTGCGTTTGCTTAATTTATTTTATTTTAGTAAAGCTTGATGATATATAAGCAAAAACCAGATTCGTTGTTTTCTTATTGTATTTGGTCAAAAATTTAGTGTACTCGGTCTATATTAATATATATTAGTATTTATTTTAATATAAAATAAAATGTAAACATTTTTATGCTATTTGAAATAGCAAATTACCACACGTCAATAACAACCAGCTAACGTCGTCGTGGTTAGTTTACGTTTTTCTCATTTTAAAACAAATAGTATAGTAGAAATTCGAACTTTTCCCTTATTTCTTTTTTCTTTGTTTCAACAAGTTTTTCGTCATTGATTTGTTTCACAGTTTTCACGTATTTTTTTTGATGAGAATTATAAACTTGGTATCATCTTAAAATTACAATGTGTGCAGTCTTATCATAAGTAACAGAGAAAAATATCTTATAGATAGAAAATAACGAATAACACAGTTGCAACGTGATATATAACAGAGAAACTTCAGTGTGGGTATAGTGAGAAATTGGTGAACATTTTTGTTATAAAAATTGAATCACAAGTCAGTACATATAAAGAAACTGAAATACGTGCATCCCGATAATAGTAGAGATACTGTTATTTACCAACGCCAACAGAAATATAACAAAGCGTATTAATATTTATTAACATTTAACTTTTATATCGTGGGCGTTAAAAGGTATAATTATTATGACTAAAATATATTTTATGAAATTTTGTATTCAATCATAAATTCAAGGGTCCATCCATGTATCTGTACTAGTAGTCATTATAACGGGTTGTTCATGAGTTTATGTTCATATTTACAAATATATAATTTCTATTATTTCTCCGTCGGACAACGTCTTGTTACTGACGTAGGTCAACTTACTTAATTGTAGAGTTGAAGAGTAAGAAATTAATTACATTGTGAAATTATCAATCCGATATCATTTTCTGCATACATCTGTATATATAGAGAGCTCAGCTGCGACCCTGCGAATCCCTATCGGAATTTCAAAAGGTGAAAGCACTAAGTGTATAAGCATAGTGAACACCTAGTAAAATGGTATCGATTTGATATAAAGCAGATATACCGGAGACGGGGAACTTTTTTACCATTAATGTCTATATTATATATGTTTAATTTATCACAGACAAGTTTTTTCTTGATGTTAGGAAAAAACTGTTTTTTCAGTGCTTCTTTAGGATTTTTCGTTTTGTGACAGAGTTGGAAAGGTCCCATTATTGCTGAATAACAAGGCCGTACAAAAAACCCCCCGATACCGCGCGTTTCCTACCTCTGATAATGTATACTATTTGAACCGTAACAAACTTCATGCTTTCATGTAATTGCATAGTTATAGTTACATGAAAGCACGATAAGTATTATTTATAGATAAAATCTACGAACACCATTTCGGCCTATGTGTCGACGTTTAACTTATTATTCTGTCTCTTTAACAAACAACGAGATTCCTATCGCAATTTCAATAATTCTAAACTCTAGCAAAATGGAAGCTTCTTTGAAGTGATATGGTGTTACGGTTTAGGTTGAGCAAACACGTCAACTCTAATTATTAAACGACGTAAGCAATGTACGTGAAATGATTATTAAACACTAAATTATTAATAAATTTATTAAATGAGCAATACTTTTTATTATGCCGTCAACAATCTTTCCTATTGTGAAGATTTAATTTTATTATAATATCCGTTAAACATATCTGTGGCAAAAGTAACAATAACAGTGCAAATGTAATTGTCATGTTTAAACAAACAAAAATTGTGTGTAAGCTAAACTTCTTTATTAACTGCCCCTACATTAAACGGTTAGCCATAATTTTTTTTTTTGCAATTTTGCAAATGTAGTCGAAAAAATTTATGTCCGCATTTTGTAATAATCAATAATAATTCCACTTTCAAATAATTTATTTTTGCAAATTTCACCATAATTGTACTTGAGTTTTCCATTGCTATTCATGTCGGCACGGATGTCGAGCGCTGACCTTAGCCTGCGCAAAAAGCACCTTTGGGTCTACGGTATAATACGGTGAGGCGGGAAGAATTTTACGTGTCACAATGGATCTTACACATCACGTAATCGCCGCTACTCGTGACTTCAGATCGATCGATCGATTTATTTTTAATTTAGTGCAGTCTTATTAACACACCTAGATGAAACGTTGCAGTGTATCCAAATCTTTTTTCTGTTGCATCGTTTTACATTATGTATGAAGTATGTTAAGAATTAAGAAGCGAGTGGTGTTTAGTATGAATCTGTTAACAGATCAATTGTAGGGGACAGAATAATATATTTAAACACTAAAATTAGGTTTGGGTGCTTAAATAGAACTCTTATTTAGACATATTGTGTAGAGAATATTGTCTCAGGTTTTGCGAAATACGAAATACGAAATAAAAATAATATATATATATATATATATATATATATATATATATATATATATATATATATATATATATATATATATATATATATATATATATATATATATATATATATATATATATATATATATATATATATATATATACATTGCAAAGAAACGGGCACTTTACAGTCATTCGCTTTTCTATGAATAATATTGATATTTTTTGTCCTTAGCTTAGATGACTAGAAAGTCTTTTTTAGAATCCGTTTTTACACTTAAATCCTATAATCAGTGTTTTAGTCAATGTAAACAGAAATCCTTGTGAAAATGGTCATTTTTATGGATATAGTGAAATTAACCTCTTCAGGGACGAATTTTTTTAAGTAAGAAGATTGTTCACTCTTCAGGGACGAATTTTTTTAAGTGAGAAAACAGTGAGCTACGAGTATTTTTACGGTACTTTAATAAAAAAAGATGACTAATTAACAACGAGTATAACCTCTCCTTGCAGCAATTATGCTATTACGTCTTGGCATGCTTTCTGGTGTTCTGTGGAATATGTTCCCACCCAATCAAGATCACACGTTTAAGCTCCCTGATGTTTGGAGGTGATTGGACAGATCGTACTCGCGTTTTAAGGTCTCAAACGTGCTCAATGGGGTTAAGGTCGGGGCTCCGCGCTGGCCAGTCCAAACGACGAATACCGACCGTAAATGGCATTTTACCAATTATAGTCAGTGCGAGTTGTTCATTTTGATAAAGGATTCCTTTTATATACCTTTACGCATTTAGTGAGCCATTTTCAATGAATACTATCTCGGTACGATAGCTGGAAGTTACGCCCGCTTAAAACATAACAGATCCTCCACCATAAGGGGTGATTTTTTCAAAACACGCGTCAGCATAGCGTTTCTCTAGTCTTCGTAACACTCGCCGACGTCGGGCCCCACCGTGCAGATAAATTCGAGCAAAGATAGGTAATTTCTAGCGAACCTAGCCCGTGCTGGTCATCGACTGCGTATATCAGCATCTAAAAGCCTTCTTTGTACCTCTTCACAATTTGTTTTGAGGTCTATGTAACTGCATTTGTGGTTCCTCAGCGCCTGAATCACTAAAAAGCGAACGTCTCGTGGTTCTGTGCAACGTTTTCTCCCAGAACTTTGCGTTCTTTGAACGGAGGCTCCGTTGTCCGTCTCTTGGTATCGATTCCAGGTTCTTTGGACGGTTGAAATACTCACGTTTACGGCTACACCCCTCTTCCAGCAGCGCTATGATTTTACTAGCTGTTATTGCTTTTTCTACCATTACAATAGAAACAAAGATATCTGTGATAAGTCACAATAAGGCAGGCTGATGCGACTAACATAAATTATTCTACTAAAAATAACAAAAAGTTATATTTGCCTGATAACTTTCTACCAACAAACCCGCGATAAACCCGAGAAAGAACTAAATTATTAGCAATAATAACCATAACCGCCCGTTTTTTGCAAAGAAGTATATATATATATATATATATATATATATATATATATATATATATATATATATATATATATATATATATATATATATATATATTGTTATAAATAAAGAATGTTTCATAATTTTATTTAATTTTTGATTTTGTACTCTAGAATTAAAAGCATTTCGCTTACAAAATTTAAATATAATTTTGTACAGTATTCTCAGCACATCACTATTGGTTATATAACTATAATAATATATAATAATTTTTTGTCATTTAACGATAAATATTTAAAAATATAAATGCAGATTTTGTGGACTAGTTAGGAGATTTAAAGGATTGCCAATAATACATTACGATTGACCAGGGTAATTAAAAAAGGGGGTGATAAGAAACGATCAAATTGGGATAAAATTTGCGATGGCGTTTACGAAAGCATTGGGTTACTCCATTAGACAATTGATGTGAACCACACTGTCCTTGCACAAGCACAATTATTAACTTTATGGGAATGGTTAACAAAAAATCGAGTAATATCAAAACATTGCGTTGTTTTTAACACAACAAAAAATATAATTAATCAGCTTTTTATAGAAATATTGTTGAATGAATTTACTGTCTGCTTGTTTGTAGAAGAATAGAATTCGTATTAAACTGCATTAAAAAAACGAATTCACATTAAACCTCTTTTTGAATGTTTCAAAAAATGCTATTGAAATTTTTTTTAATGTCAAGGACCAAAGTATTTTTTGGTTTTCTTGCTAAAATGAAGTTAATAATGTTATTTCTAATTAGTTATCTTATAAGTGTTTTTGTTCTAATAAGTTATGTCAAACTCTGATTAATAAATCTTGACTATGTAAGGGGCAATGGGTCATTCGAATCGGAGCTTTTCTAGTCTACGAGTTTTTCTTCAAAAAATTATATATAGATGAAACATCAAGTAATAGTGTCAACATTTTTATGATATAAAACGAAAAGTTCCAAAATTGAGTTGAAAGCAAACTATAATTACCCTGGTTGATTACACTACAATTGAAAATGGCTGTAATAACCCGGATCAAAAGAAACAAATCACTAATCACAATCAATAACTCAAAAAAAAAACAACAAAAAATTCACACGATATTAGTAAACTTAAAATCAGTCGCAAATAGATGTTGTTAAAACAACAGACATTGAATAATAAATCCAACATGAAGACCGTGTAAAATTATTTAAAAAAAAAATCTTAAATATCTTAAAACAAAATAAATACTGTAAGTACTACGAATATCGTTAAATTAAAATTAGAACAGCCGACGGGGCGCCGACGGGGCGCCGCCGACCTGACTTTGGTACGCGTACCTTCCGCTTCAGTACTAACGATATGGCCAAGTTCGATTCTCAGTTACAATATTCGACTAGCATGAAATTCGTTTACGATTCGCCACCAGGCTGACGCTGTTTCCTATATTTTTGGTCATCCATTTTTCTGAAAAATAAAAGAAAATAATCATTCCGATTACTTTATTAAGTGTAAAGAATACAAGAACATAGTGTGTTCCCCTTAACACATTCCATGGGGCAACGAGATTTCTCGTTTTTTAAAAAAAATATTAATATAATATCACCCATTGAATCATGTTAAATTAAAAATAAGTAATGTGTAAAAATACTTAATTAGTAAACGCAATCTTTCTGATAAAAAAGGTTTAAGAAAAAAAAAATGATGAAAATCATGGTTTATTTCGTCTTAAAAATTATGTATTAATCGTTTTCATTTGTATTGAAATATGTACTCATTTAAAATCTAAGACTGAATCACATCATCACAATAATAACCGAAGTTTTAATTCACAGGTCGAAATATTTTGATTTCATAGAATTTCGATTTATAGGCAAGTTTGAGTACAAATAGCCCGATAGGTATGTGTTAATAGAGACGACAAGAAAATGTTAATGGACACATTCTTAATTATAATCTACTTAGCAAATTAAGCTAAAACAAATTACATCATTAGCTCATTAGATAAAGCTTGGGATTATTATTAAATCTTTAGAAAAAAAACTTGAAAAAGTTTCTCATTTTGTGGTCACTCATTTTTATGAAAAAAAAATTGATATTTTTTCCGAGGTTTGGGGCCACTTATTTTTGTTTTAGAAATGAGTACATATACAGAGTGAGAGTCATTGCTTTGAAATGATGGTATGGAAGAGCCACTTCGCAACATATGGCATGAATGTATCGATTTGTCTTACTTGCTAAAATATAAAAAAATTATAATCATAATTTATTTTTTCAATATTATATTAAAATGTTCATATAATATTTTTCAATGTAACGAACGTAATATTGATAATAAACTTTGGTATGATAAAGTTGAAAGCATCGAATTACACATAACCCAACATCACATTGTGAACAATAGTAGCTCGACTCACGAGCCTAGCCTCGATTACTGCAGCCGCCCCCATAAATATTACGGTGCAGGAGGCCGTCGAGCAATTTTTTACAATTTTTAAGATATCGACAAAAATGAACCTTTAGATAGTGGTTATAATTATGAAAGTGGTCTGAGTCAAAAATTTAAAGAAATTATATAAACAGCTTGAGTATAGCGCGTGGCGCTCAAGACGCGTTTCTGAACTTAAAAAATTCAGACAAAATTGTATATTCATAATATACTTCCATTAATCAAGACTAAAAAAAATTATAAATTAAAATGTCGTATAATGTAAGAATATTTTTATAATTAGTTCAAATGCAATTCATTAAATATCGACACAAGAAATATATGAATTAGAGCACTTTCATAATTATATACATATATTAATATACCGGCGAATTTGAACTGGACATTCTGTTACATATAAATGTGTCACAGTGTTCTACTGTATTTGTGTACCGTACTCACCTCACCAGTAAGTGTGCAGTCGCAGACAATCGCCGGCCAGATCGGCGAGCAGCGCACGCCGGTGCGGCAGCAGCGCCAGCCCAGCCACGCGCCGCGGCCGCCGGTCGGCCAGCTCCGCAGCGGCGAGCACACCGCTCCCCGCACCACCCACACCCCCCACACCCAGCACCAGCAGCGCCGGGCGACCGCGCACCGCACGCGTACACACCACCCTCCATCCACCCTCGCACGCCTCCAACGCTATCCCCCCATATCCGCCGCGACCTACAACAATATAAATGTTTCATATATCATTTTCTTCTTCTAAGAGTGCCTCTGCGACTTGCGCAGGTTGGCAGCCAATTCAACACAGTTCTCCTCTTCCGTCGCAAGGAGCGGCAGTTCTGGAGCACTCGCTATCTCGATCCACTCTCTGATATAGCCAAGACTTCCTTCTCCGACCAACTTATCTTTTGTCCGCGACTTATCCCATCATAATCAGTTGCAGCAATTTGTACATGTAATGTCTTATGATATGGCCCAGGTAAGCAAACATTTCTACTTTTCACGTTCTGCAAAAGTTCACTTTTTTGCTTGACTTATGGGCAAACTTCATCATTCCCCACTTTTTGAGTCCAGCTAATAGCGAGCATCTGTCTAACAAATCAAACATATTCATACGTTTTCTGAGGTCTTCTGTAAGCGTCCAGGTCTCACATCCGTATAGAAGAATGGACCAGATATAACAATGGAGCATTCTGATGTGCAAGAAAAGACATATATTATATTATACATATCGTCACGCCTATTTCCCGTAGGGGATAGGCAGAGACTATAGAGACAGATCTCCCATCTGCTAAGATCTCGCATATTTTCCTTGCTCCCTACACACTAATCACTCTCCTCATGTAAGCCCGCCCGTTAAGAGAAAATAAAGGGTGAATTCCCGGAACGCATAGACACTTGAGTAATCCTCAAACTTACATTTAATAATTTACGAATCAACTAATCATATTGTAATTTAGCTTATAACCATATAATACAGCACCATCTATGGATAAACGCATTAACACTTTTGAGATATGTATTCATTACACTCTTACAAGTATGTCTATGTATATGTGCACTGTTATTTAAACTCTTTACAATATAAGTCGTACTTAGAAAGTATTATATATATTTTAATATATAATGATGCGAGAAATAAGTTTACCTTTAGGCACCGGCGCCAACGTGCTCTGCAAATTTCCTTCCGAGTCGTATACCCGCACGGCTACATCCGCTATTATAATCAGATCTTCAGATAGGGCCAAACCCCCAACTAAACCGAGGTCACCATTGCCAATCTAATAAAGATAGGTAACATTACTTATTTGCTATTATTGCATTATTTTTATTATTTCTTAAATATGATAATTTACTTTATGGAAGCAATAGGTAAGCAACCAGCACAGCCCATGGGCATGTACAATAATAAGGTCACTGAACATGTGGTAAGAATATGGATAATGAAAAGGGAGGAAGTACTGAAGGGGAAGGATGTAAAAAAATTATTTTCCTCTACCCTTCATTTTTAAACATATTAGGTCGGGCAAAATTCAGTAAATAAACTTTGAAAAAAGAAATGTCTTGAGTTTTTATGTAAAATGCGAAGAAAATTTCCCTTGAAATATTATTCAATCATCCTTCACAAATTGTGACTGTGTTTGTGAAGATGATGGAATAATAGGTTGAGAGAAAAGTTCAAAGGCGGACTTTTCCCGCCAACTTACATCAGTGACGTTGTGTTTTTATTTCATTTTCATAATCTTGTATTATTATCAGTTATATTGTTTAATTGTGGTGGCGTATTATGCAATATAGTTCGATTAAGGTGTATAAGTGAAGTGATATGAAATAAATGCGTGTATTGTAACTTTTTAAGTTGACTGAAAGAGTCCATAGGAGGTTTTTGGTAAAATTGCCACCATTTTATCAAGAAGTAACGTGATGAACTGACTTGTTGTTACATTTCAAAACATTGGATATTATTGTATATTACTTGACACTGACATAATAGTTGTAACTAATTGCCATCAAAGAAGAAAAAGAAAAGTTCAAAGGCAGGCAGCGGCCATCGTCAGCATACGAACAGCCATATACGTTGCATACCTCGCGTTCGATGTTCCCGTGCTGGTCGAACACGAACACGGTGCGCGCGCCGTTGTCCGCGACGGCCACGCGTCGCGAAGCAACGTCGGCCGCGACGCACACCGGCTCCACGAGCCGCTCCGACCGGATGGTGCGCACCGTCGCGCCATCTACGCTCACCTGCGCATAAAAAAATTAACATTTTTACAGTATTGAGGCGCACAACAGCTTCTTAGTTGCTTTCGACGACGACTTCTATGACGCGTTCAGCTCATTGCGACTTTAGTTTTTTAACTCGATGAGCTATGGCGGTCAATGTTACTATATACTTACTATATACAATATACTATAACTATAGTATAAATAAACCAAATTCCATCCACTAACTACACTCGCCCAATATTTGCTTAATATAGCTGACAGTTGCAAAACTTGACCGAGTTACCACTTTCAGTATGAAGTATATTTTATATAATTAAATTTCTTTGTTGATCATAGTAATGGCGCCATCTATTAGTTGTATTGCGATTTAAAATGACGGAAAAGAGAAACATTGTTTTTTACGTCTTTCCGTACAATTATTTGAAAATTACCATTTATACAATCTTTGTCCTGATAATAAGAAACACACAAAAAAAGAATTATCTAATTTAGTATAGTCATCCTGAATTTATCCGCGTACATACATTTCGGCGATTCATTTTTAATTTATACAGATAGATGTGACATACTTCTGTTAGGGTTCGCGTCCTCCAATTGACTGCAACTACCCCTTCAGCGGTTACTGCTATGCCTGTACAACTGCGACCCGCTAATCCTGCAATATATAGATACATATATTCCTTTTTGCATACCAAAAAACAAAGTTATACAATTATTGATTGTAACATTTATATACAAGTGGCGGACTTATCGCTAATAGCGATTTTTTTAAGACAACCATAGGACCGACACAGTATTAAAAAGATAATTTGATGTAAGTTGGTGTACATTATCGTGAGGATGATACAAAAAATGATTAATAAACAAAGTTAATAGCCATAAGCAAAAATATAAGTATGTATAAATATGAGTTAACCGTAAATAATAAACGAATAAATAAAAAGATACATAGATATATATCCAACTGACTGTATTATCATGGATGTATGTGTAGGCTATACAATATTTCTTTATTGAATAAAATTAATTTATAAACAATCTTATTTTACCCATACAAGAACACATATATAAATTATCATATATAAATGTACTTATACAGCTAATTAATTCAATAATTGTTTAAACCAAATAAAATAACTTATGGTCAATTATATTGATCTGAAATATTTATATTCATTTTTAAATAGATAGATAGATTTATTTTTTATTATACACCAAAAACAAAGTTATACAATTTTTGATTGTGATATTTATTTAAAAATGGCGGTCTTATCGCTAATAGCGATTTATTCCAGATAACTTTTTAATCTTTATAAATACAGAAATTTAAAAAAATTAGAAACACTAAAGTGATTTATATACATACATACAAAAGATGTAAGAAAGTTCTAGTACGTCTCAGCGACTAAAATGTCAATCGCATCTATAAGTAGTTGAGCCTAATAATACCAGGCGAGGCGTCGACGAATCTTTATACTTATATCCTTACATTAAAATATTTCGAAATACCTTCATTAACAATGTGAGTCTTGAACGCAAACGTTTCGTCGTCTAAAACCTTCACTCTTGAATTTCCAGCATCCAGAACGTATATCTCGCGACGCTTAGGACACCTGTAAATAAATAAACTCCTTTGCAAAAAACGGACACCTTACAGTCATTGACTTTTCTATGAATAATATTAACATTTATAGTAACCGTTCAATCTCATAAGTGTCCTATGCATTCTATTATTTCTTTAACCGCACTGATCTCAATTTCAATCTCCCTCGTATCTTCTCCCTTATACGGGACATTGGCGAAATCATCCGTGCTATTTTGACACTATTGAAAGCCATTAATTTAAATGAATGAATGAATGAATATTTTTAGTATGTCATTAGATTAGATGATTAGAAATTTCTTTTTTAGATTTTTTTATAATTTAAATCCTAGAATCGGTGTTTTACTCAATGTAAACAGAAATCTGTGTAAAAATGGACATTTTATGGGTACGCAAAATTAACGCTACGAGTATTTTTATGGTACTTTAATAAAAAAGACATTTAAAAAACTACGCGTATGACCTCTCCTTCCAGAAATTACGGCATGTAATCGTCTTGGCATGCTATCCACCAGGCTTTTGATGGTGGAGATCACACGTTTAAGCTCCCTGATGTTTTGTGGAGGTGGTTGGACAAAACGTACTCGCCTTTTTAGGAGGTCCCAGACGAGAGTATAAGCATCAACGTCGCAAAAACGGTGGGCCCGAGCATTACCATCCATATAAGTGGCATCTTCACCAATTACAGGCGGTGCGGGTTGTGCATGTTGACAAAGGATTTCTGTTATGTATCTATGCGCATTTAGTGAGCCATTTTCAAGGAATACTATCTCGCTACGATTGCTCCCAACCCCTAGTAGGGTAACCGTCGCCCAAACCACCATAAGGGGTGATTTCTTCAAAGCACACATCAGCATAGCATTTCCTTGGTCTTCGTAACACTCGCCGACGTCGGTCCTCACTATGCAGATAAATTCGAGCCTCATCGGAGAAGAGTATGCTTCTTCTGTTACCTAGTGTCCAAGATAAGCAATTTCTAGCGAAACTTAATCGAGCAATCCGGTGCTCAAAGAGTAACTTGGGGGCCCGTGCTGGTCGTCAACTGCGTATATCAGCCGCTAAAAGCCTCCTCCTCACAGTCCATGCGCTAACTTCTGCTCCTCGTACCTCTTCAAGGTTTCTTTTAAGGGTTATGTAACTGCATTTGCGATTCCGCAGCGTCTGAGTCAGAAAAAAGCAGTCGTCTCGTGATTGTATGCAACGTGTTTTCCCAGAACTTTGCCTTCTCAAAGCGGCGAAAAGTAAGTCGCAAACTAAAAAAGGGATTATTAAAAAAAATAAAAGCTCGAATTTGGAATTATTCATACACTTTTTTTCATACCCAGACTCTTTATTAAGTGCCAGTAGTATAGTTTGGCTATTAAAACTTATTTAGAACTAAATTATTACCTAAATATATAATAATGTCCTTTCTTCAAAAGAGCTATTGCCAGAGCAAAATCTGAGTACGTTGCAGAAATCGGCCAGAGACTAGTTCGCCTTCCCTCAGGATCTCGGGCGTTCTGGTCTCTCGCAAAAGCCGTTCAAGGGAATGTTTGTCAGCCATCATTTCCACCTTTGCGCAGGGTAGATGACTCGTTGGCAAAGGAGCAAGCAAAGGAGAAAGCCGATCTTCTGGGTTCTGTTTTCGCATCGAACTCAACTCTTGATGACAGAGAAAGATCAACGCCAACCATCTTCCGGTGTGAGTGCTTTATGCCAGAAATCCGATTTACTCAAAACTCGGTGCGTAAAGCACTCTTTTCTCTAGACATCAATAAGTCGAGTGGGCCAGATGGCGTCCCCCCAATTGTGCTAAAGATGTGTGCTCCAGTTCTCACGCGCCTCTTCCGGCACTCCTATAACTCTGGTATGGTTCCGGTCTCATGGAAGACAGCCTTAATACACCCGATCCCAAAAACGGGGGACCGCTCTGATCCAGCTAACTACAGGCCAATTGCCATCACCTCTCTGTTCTCCAAAATAATTGAATCTGTTATTAACTGCCAGCTCTTGCGGTATCTTGAGGAGCATCAGCTGATCAGTGACCGTCAATACGGATTTCGTCAGAGTCGCTCAGCTGGTGATCTTCTCACTTATTTGACACACCGATGGGCAGAAGCGGTAGAGAGCAAAGGGGAAGCCTTAGTAGTAAGCCTGGATATAGCCTAGGCCTTCGATCGGGTGTGGCACAAGGCTCTTCTAGCTAAACTTTCGTGCTATGGGTTGCCCGATAAATTATGCAAATGGATCACCAGCTTCCTGACGGATCGGAGCAAAAAAGTGGTTTTAGACGGTTTTTGCTCGGATTTGAAGCCCGTGAATGTTGGTGTTCCGCAAGGCTGTGTGCTTTCACCAACTTTGTTTCTTCTGCATAACAATGATATATTATAAATTAGTAGCATGCGCTGTTATGCAGATGACACCACGGGTGATGCCTTATACTCCGACCGTGCTAACATTTCTTGGGCACATGCCGATGAGTGTCAGAACAAATTTGTGTCTGAAGTACACACCTCATTAGACCAGGTCTCGAATTGGGGACAGCGTAACCTAATCGAATTCAACCCCAAAAAGACACAAGTTTACGCGTTTTCTACCAAAAAAATTCCCTTTGTCGTATCTCCTCGCTTTGGAGACACTCCCCTTAATCTTAAGCCGTATATCAGAATCCTTGGCGTTGAAATATCGCATGACGTCCAGTTCCGCGGCCATCTGGAAGAAAAGGCCAAGCTGGCCTCGAAAAGCTGGGTGTGCTCAGTAGAGCGAGACAGTATTTCACATCTGGCCATTGCCTCCAACTGTACAAGGCACAAGTCAGGCCACACATGCAATACTGTTCACACCTCTGGGCCGGGGCTCCCCAGTATCAACTTCTTGCTTTCAACTTTGATCGCATTCAAAGTCGTGCGATCGCATTCAAAATCGTCGATAACCAAAATCTCACCGATCGGCTTGATTCTCTAGCGCTGCGGAGAGATGTCTCATCTCTCAGCATTTTTTACCGCTTCTATCATGGGGAGTGCTCCGAAGAATTGTTTGGAATAATTCCTGCCGCCGAATTCCACAACCGCACAACTCGCCGTAAAGAAAAATTTCATCCCCACTATCTGGATGAGTGGCGATCTACTATACGGTGCGTTTCTCTCGTAACTTCTTTCCACGCACCACCAGTTTGTGGAACCAGCTACCCTCGGTGGTCTTTCCGAACCGTTACGACATTGGAATCTTCAAATAACGAGCCTATATATACCTAAAAGGCCGGCAACGCTTCCGCGATTCCTGCGGTGTCGCGGTTGTCCATGGGCGGCGTTGATTGCTTTCCATTAGGCGACACGTTTGCTCGTTTGCCCTCCTATCCCATAAAAAAAAATGTAGGAAAATCAAAACCGCCCGTTTTTTGTTTGCAAAGAAGTGTATTTTTTCAAAAAAACAAATAAATAGTTTATCCTGAAATAAATGAGCAAAGAGTGTTATGTGAAAGTGTGCTGACAACCAGTGACACAGACATAACTAATCACAGTAGCATTAGTCTCTGAATTTCATTAACCAGCGCCATGTATTAAGAAATTACCGACTTAGCGCTGCTGTAAAGACGCTTATTATTTTATAAAATAATAAATCACTTATACATTAAAAACAAACTCCTAATAGTGTATACAAACAAAAAGTTATGTGGAAATGTGATCATAAAGTATAACGTCACAATTAATACAATCATATGTTAAGGGAGTTTTTCAATATTTAAAGGAATTTTTTTGGAATATAATGAAACACTACATATTTTTCAGTCAATACAGCCTTAAAGTACACTGCTGAACCAATGTTTAAAAGAATCTTTAATGTTGATTTTGAGGAAGACCAATGTCTTCCTCAAAATTAAAGGTGTTTCCGTAATCCACAAACATGGCGGGATGGATTCGTCGCTGATTGGTTTAATATTTATATACTCGTATTCGTACGATATACTTGTAGTTTAACATACAAGTAATATTTTTGAAGAACACCCTATATATGACGATTCACCTGGCGACAGCGACGGGTTGGTTAAGCTGCTCCTTGCCAGTGCCGCGTGCACCCCACACAAGTAGCGGAGCGGCAGTGCCCTGTACCTGGGCACGAAGAGGCGAGTCTCGCACGGCTCGTGAAAACACCAACACTCGCACGCTCAACGTTCCAGCGCTCCATGGACGCATTGTAATTCTGCACAACGAATAATTAACATTTCATCAGTAATCTACAATCAGTTTTTTGTAGACTACTCTTCTATGAGCTAATGTTAAAATATCTAATGACTAGACAATTTAAGAATTGAAATAACGATTGCCGTTTTGGTAGGTCTTAACAAAACAAATAAAAGTCGACAACTAAATGCGAATCAACAATATTTTCAAGTATAAGTGGTACATTCGTACGTGATGAGTGTTTAACATTAGATTGCCCAGCAAGTTATTTTGACTGTTTGTTTATTAAAAAAATATATATATTTATGATCATACAATTTCTTAGACTTTTGTGGCTTTTGCATACAGTTGTATGTTAGTACAACTGTATTTCGGTGTTTCATTTTTATTTATATAGAGAAAACTAGCTTTTGTTTTAAGTTTGTATAGTGGCCATCTTGTTTTCTGCTATTTTGGATTTTGATTGAATTGATGTCTGAATATATTATGAAGGTTTATACTAAATCAAATCTAACAATTATACATATACATATACACCATTTCTACCTATTTATTAATATAAACAGTAAAAAATTCTAACAAGCATATTTATTTTCGTTTATAAGCATATTTATTGTATAACTGAGATTGATAATTTTTTTTTACTAAAACTTCTTTTGCATTTGTTTTGAAATTCTACATAAGTGCAAATAGTAAGATTAATCTAATACATAAAAATCTCGTGTATTTGTTATAGAACTTCTCCGAAACTGCTTGATCGATTTTTATGATATTTTTCTTGTATATTTGGTAGGTCTGAGAATAGGTCGCAAACTATTTTTATACCTATACCTAGAAATAATTTACATGGCGACGTTTGCCGGGTCAGCTGGTTATCTATACAATAAAAATAGGTAAAATGTATATACCGATATAGACCGGTGTCGAGGTCTGTAACTGTGCAAGGCAAAGGTTGATCGTCGAGCGTGGCAGCGGCGCTGACTGGATCGCCTCCCGTACTGCGAGCCTCCCCGTGGTAGTCCACTGTACGCAGCACCACCACTGCTTCCAGACCGCAAACACATGACGATTCTGTGGATATATAAACAAACATAATTTGAAACATAATTTTTAAAGTCAAAATTAATGAGGATTTTCATTAATTTTTTTATTAAAACTTTTTATCTGAAATATTAAATATATTTACGCGTTGCATATTTTTCATTTTACATGGCGTAATGAGTGATATTAAATTAATAATGTAGGATTTGTTTGAAAAACAAGAAATCTCGTTTTCCGATGTTTACTTATTTTTTTAAAAAACGAGAAATCTCGTTCCCCGATGAGTAGTCGTTAAGTTACCCATTATGGTACTCTTAAAGCCATGCCAAGCCTTGTAGAAAACATCACTAATCAACAGGGATTTTGACTGTATTCCAATAAAAATATTTTCCATGAAAGAAATACTAAAAATCTCGATATTTTTCTTCACGGCAAAAGGCAATCGAGGTGCATTACGTCAATTGGCATTTTATTGCTCTAAAATGCCAATTGACGTAATGCACCTTAATGAATGATTGTGTAATAATTTAATGTGTGTTGCTGCAGAGTGAAATAAATTAATCTATCTATCTATTTATCACTTACCTAATTGTAACGTACATAATCCTGGGAAGGTAGTACTAGTTCGCACACGACCGAGTTCTGCTAAGGCTTCGACAAACTGCTGTTGAGCATCGTTATGGGCAAAATCAACCGCTAGAAAGGCGTTCTCTCGAGGCTCCGCTAATGCAGCTGCGTCTCCTAGTCGAGCGCCCAAGGCAGCCGCCCGACTACTAACCTCCCGCACTTCAACTTGCTGCTGCAAACCTGAACATTCTGCTTCCACCTAGAACGATAAAGAATATAATATTTTTTTAAAAAAAATTCTTTTTATATAACAATGACGACTTTCATAATATTTGACTGTATTGTGAATACAAGTTGTAATTCAAACATTGATGAAATAGTTTTATTATTTAATTGCCATCCATTTAAAACAAAAATTGTCCTGGCGATGCTAATGCTTTCGTGGATTCCATTCCTACATCTGTATAAATATGTATGGTCTAAAGCTTCTTGTTCCAATTCTAGGTATGCCACCAATCGACCTTGTATAAGAGAGTTAATGTCCATTCCTTCAGAAATGGGGAGGTCCACACCCAGAAATGGGACATACATATGTATATAGTATGTAATAGGAATAAATAAAGAAAAAGTAGGTAGTGACAAAAGTCATATATATTTCGTTGAAATTGCTATTATTCAACAATTCAAACAGTTTTATCATTTATGTCATAATCAGATCAGCATACCTTAGATTTCTCGGCATCAATCAATTTCAATTGTTCCTCCAACAACTTCCTTTTATGTGTAGCGGCAGCTGCGGCGGCAGACTTGAGTTCAGTATGTCGTTGGTCAAGGGCAGCTTTAAGCTCTGCAAAATGCCTGTCTATAGCTTCATCTGCAGCAGTAGCGGCTGCTTCTAATCTCCTAAGTTCACTGGCAACGGCTTCCCTTGCTGAACCAAGCTTACTTAGGCACTCATTGGCTCTGTACAGTAATATCTCAGACATTCTTTTTAAGGCAATAGAGAATGGTACTACGGTATGGTCGCAAGGCGTATCACTATGTGGGCCGTCGGCGCAATGTCGGCAAAACACACAATCACAAGTTTCACAAAACAGCAGTTCCCTGCCAGGGTGAGAACTACACTGGGGTATTACTTCTCTTCGCTGCCTGGCCATTAAATCTAGAAGTTGATTGACGAGAAATGAAGGTGGCAGTGCTGGAACACCACCACGCGGAATAGTAATTAATTCACGACAAATGGGACACCGAAAACTGCCAGCATCTCTTGTTTGTGAAGCAGCTATTCGCGTTAAACAATGCAAACAGACTGTATGAGAACATGGCAAAAGCTTTGGTGTATGTTCTCCTCCATCATAAGTGCCTGAAACAAAAGTAAACAAAGAAACATTAATGGTTACATATTTTAAGGATATAAAAAAGCTACTCTACAATTTATTAACTCTTCTTACAATTTGAAAGATAAAATATTGTATGCTCTGAATAAAATTAAAATGTAAAAAGATACCTAAGTTAAAATGAAACTATGAAATTTAAATGGCATAAAATAGATTTTGTATGACATTTTAATTTATTATAATCATATAAATAAAAATGTCATACAAAATCTATTAAGCATAAAAATTATAGTATATACCAGGTATTCCCAAACTATTTTGAGCAAGAGACAAAAGGGGGCCAAAATGAACCTCAGATCCCTATAGCCAAATTACTTCTAAATCCTATCTCTAGGTTTTTGCCTATTAATACAAAATACTTACGAATTTACAGTTGGTCGTAAGTTTCGACCCCTTGGGGAATCCCTGGTGTAAAATAAAAAAGTGCAATATGAATGATATAAAATAGGGGGCAAAAACAGTGTACTAACATAGACATGTGCCGCATGTGAGGAAGCTTTCATTAAAATCCTCGTAGTTGATGGAGACGGTCTCGACGAGCGTGGAGCTCATGCTAGCCATCCCGACGCCCAGCCGCGAACTGTTGTATCATAATATTTTAATATATTGAGGTTCCAGCGACAAATAGGTTAATGTAAGCACAAATGCCTAATTGATAACAAGAGGAAAACTTGAACAATGTAAAGTAAAATACATACATACTTGTATGTTTATATGAAGTACAGTGCAAACTCTATATAACGACCCTCAAGGGACTGTGCATATTTTGACGTTATAGAGACTTGTCGTTAAATGGAGAGAAGAAGAATCTGTATTAGAAAAAGAAAAAGTTTATTTCAGACTAGTGTTAGTAATTACATAAAAAACAATTCTTATTTGATAGCTATTGAGTATATGTCTGTTATTTTTGTCTAACGTCTTTTGCTGCACCCATAATTTTGTTATTTTTTTAATTATTTTATTCATATCTTGCGTTATTGAGGCATCTTGGTGATAAAGAGAGTACTTTTCCATTAATTTAGCTGCTTCCAGAGCTTCTTTAATGCTCGGCAGAGGCTCAGGCTCATCCATCTCATTATTACGGGCTAGGATAATAAAGAGACAAAAGAATGTACACAACTGTGCAGTTTTTACTAATTTTGGCAACTTAAAACGTACTTCATATTATTAAATTGCTGTTGTTATTGAGAGTGGGTGTAATGCTAGTAAGAGTGTATCATTGTATGGGAAACAAGCTAAACCAACCAAAGCCGAGTGATATCAATGCTTTAGGGAGTTTGTCGTTAAATCGAGTGACGTTACATGGAGGTTACACTGTATATAGTTTGACCAATTTGTATTACATATGAAAGCTTTTTAATTATGGTAACATAAATCACTGTTCAAAGTAGATATATAATATTTTTATAATAATTAAATACTGTAATATGTCCTACATACAAATACCAATAAAATATATTTATTAAATTGACATTATTAATTTACAGTCAATTCTATTAAATTCCAACACTTCCTTGTATATTTTCACAAATAATAGTAGAGCCATGCATGAATAAACCGACATGACTAGTAAAATAGTATTATTAAGGTGTGGACCCTATTCAATATTGAGAATATTAGCATGAGATTGAGAATATTAACAATATTAGCAAGTGGTAGGATTTTTTTGTATTACCACTGTTTTATTACATCATTACATCAGCACTGCGTCTTTCAAGTTTTCAATTACATATCTTTTTTACATGAATAAATAAGTAGGTAGTATCAGTAGTTTTTCAAACATTCAATTAACTTAAAAATGAGACATAATATGTATAAGATATAAATAAAATACATATATGACTACATTGAAAAACAAATATTTTTATAACAACTAATAAGTACAATAATACCTTAATATAAATTTTATTTCTTGTAACTGTAACATTTATATGGAAATAAAGTATTTGCATTCTATTATAATGGTGAAAAGAAAGCAAAACTATTGTAATCATATACCGAAGGATCAAAATTAAATACTTCATTATTATTGTTTCTTACATATTAAAATATGGAGATCAAATCTGTGTAATGGTAGTATATAAAAATAAGTAAACATCAGCTGGTTCAGAATTCTCATAATACATAATAAAGATGATTATTGCTTACAACCACATGTTCAAAAAAAAAACAGTATCTAAGTTTGTAAATAAACATTACACAGAAAGTGCATTGACCTGAAGAGTTATCTTTTCTATTTGTATTCCTATGCAGGGATTATGTGTCACGAATCTGAATAAGTATCAACAAATAGACTACAACATAAGTAAAGAATTGTCTATATTCTTTTAGTCCAAACACGAAAATGTGACTAAAGGATACCATTATATTAATTTAGTTTGCTAATATAGCTTATATATATAAATATATATATATATATATATATATATATATATATATATATATATATGTGTTTTAATTAACATAGTTTATATAAAATACTTAAATATAAAATAAAATCATAGCTCCATGAAGAGTTTTTAAATAAAATTGAAGCATTAATACTTACAGGAACGAGCAACAATACATGGACGTAAATTCTGTACGAATTACAGCCACACCACACTATAATTATCTCATCTTTTAAGTTCTACCTACCACTCATAAAAACCCTTTTTTATTAATATTAGTAGGTACTGCGAATTCTGAACTAGCAAAGAACATTTACGTTCATTTTCTCACAATTTTCGAGATATAAATCTTTAAAAGAAAAACAGAACAAATATATGTATCATCGCATAAATTCTTTGTTTAGACCATGTTTTCATTGCCTAATTTTTCAAAATAATGTTTTGAAAAATGTTCTTTCGTAATCGATCGATATTATATGAATTATGAAAACTATACTCATGACAAAGAAAAACGATTACATATATTAATATTCTGTACTCTTCGACTGCTTAACATAAATGCAACTAAATTTAGTTTTATTTTCACTACGCGTAACGTTGTTAGTGTTTCATTTTAGTTCAAATCTATATTTAGATACGTTTTGTTTCCAAATATTTATCAAAACTATTTTTATGTCAACCATTAACCTCACAAAACTAAACGTCAAATGTCAAACGATTTGTTATGTAGATTGTAGAATAAATTTGGTCAACTTTAGATATATTGCTATTATTTTTTATTACACTATTCAATAAATTATTCTTATAGGTAAATAAAGGAATAATTTGGCGTCACGGGTGTAATATGCAAAACCATAAAAAATTATTAAATTTAACAATTTATAAAATAATATTAATAACCGACTGGAAAAATAGTTTTAACATGCGCCGAATTTCGGCTTCTATTTTGGTTTTGGCCATATTTTCGGGTTTTTAATGATACGTTTGATATTCAAAAGCGAATAACAAATAGATCACAAGATGTGTTATTGTAAGAAAATTTAATATGCAGTGTGAATTCAAAATTTCGTAACATAAAACACTCCTTTGCAAAAACGGGCGGCTATGACTTTTCTATATTATTAGTAATAATTTAGTTCTAAAAAGGTTTTAATAGCCAAACTATGTTACTGGCAGTTGATAAAGAGTTTGGGGTATGAACAAAATTTAATTTTTTTTATACCCCAAGCTTGCTTTTTTTAAAATAACCCCTTTTTAAAAAACATAAGCTTTTAGTTTGTGCAAAGTATTCAACGATTTGTTTCTAGAAGGTTATCAGTCAGCTAAAACTAACTTCTTGTTAATTTTATTAGAATAATTTATTTGTCCCCCACTTATGGTAGAGGATCTGTTGTTTTGGAAGGGAGTAACTTCCAGCTATCGTTTCGAGATAGTATTCATTGAAAATGGCTTACTAAATGCACATAAAAGAAATCCTTTGTCAACAAAATGCACAACTCGCACTGACTGTAATTGGTGAAGGTGCCATTTACATGGATGATAATGCTTGAGTCCACCGTTCTGGCGACGTAGATGCTTATATGCAAGAGGTCGGTATTCATCGTTTTGACTGGCCAACACGGAGCCCAGACCTTAACCTCATCGAGTACATCTGGGGCCTCTAAGGCGGTAGGGAGCTTAAACATGTGATCTCAGCTAAGTAGGAACTCATTCCACAGGACACCATCAAAAGCCTGGTGGAAGACATACCAAAATGACAATTACATACCGTAATTACTGCAAGGGAAGGTCATGCACGTTATTTTTTTTTTAAATTAAATTCGCTATAGCTATAAAAATGTTCACATTTTCACATGGATTTCTATTGACATTGACTAAAACACCGATTCAAGGATTTAGGTGTTAAAAAAATTTATAAAAGAAATTTCTAGTCATCTAAGCTAATAACATACTAAAAATATTAATATTATTCATAGAAAAGCCAATGACTGTAAGCTGCCCGTTTTTTGCAAAGAAGTCTATTTTACATCTTTAATAACTCGCTGTTTTGTCTTTTTATTTTCTATCCACCAAAGTTTTAAAATAACTGCACAATGAGCTGAAGACTTGAAACTTTAAACACAACTAATTCTAAGTTATGTTTAAACTTTAAGAAGTTGATAATATTGCATTTTGTTTTTCGTTTTATATCTTAGAAGTATTTTATAGTTACTAAAAATTCACAATCACAAATATGGAGGACAATTTGTATAAAGGCTAGATAGATATTTTAGAATTTTACAAATTTCTTAGGTAATTAATTAATATTATCTTTTCTACATAGTTCACGCTTGGTTCAGCTTGATTGTAATATTGTTACTTCATTATTATTATTATAGATTAACTCAACCTGAAAATGTGGTACATATTTATCCGCCTTTGAATTCCTTCGAATGTAAGCGTAAGAGCTACAAAAGGACTAACTTAAGCAAATATAGTTGCATCGCAATTGATAATCAGAGATTTCTATTGTTAGTTACCTTACAAATGAATACTTGTTCATTTATTATTTTCAATTTGAGCGGATTTTATTTATGTAATATAGTAGAAAGGAATTATCGTTAAATATCAATATTATGCCCTAAGCCAAAATAAAAGTAACAATGGTTTTAGACGTGAAAAAACTTCAAACATCTAAAACCAACGAAATAAAAATTAAACAGTTGACAAAGTACAGGCGTATGAAAGTTTAAACTTCCCGAAAACAGCTAAAACCTGTTCTCTAGCCGAAAGCGAATATTCGGTCGGTCACTATATAATATACCTACGCATGTATGTGTTATTGCTTTATATATTTTAATTCAGATTTTATCAATCAATATTTTACTACAAAGTTAACATAACAAAGCTGTATGATAGCGACGCCATCAAGGTCATATTAATCTATTTCCGAATACAAAAACAAAATTTGTGTCGACAACAGTCGGTGAAATTTCTAACTTCTTGTATTTTATATTTACAATGTTAAGCCTTTTATTTAATCGTACACCACTAATAATTCCATTAAGTTGTAATTATCGGTATGTATGTTCGAAAATATTGAGCATTCAAAATCGTCGTTTTTAAGTGTTATTTATAATTTTTAGGTGTATGCATTACCAGAAATATTCAGTTAACACTGCGAAAGCCTTCGATGACATACCAGGTCTATCGTCATTACCTATTATTGGTCCTATGCATCATTTTCTTCCGCTAATAGGTTGGTATAAGCTTATTTAAGTATAATCTTTAATTTTCCGAAATGAAAAAACACGCCTAATGAAATTGATGTAACATTTTAGGATCAGTTGGACCTTCAATGAACTTTTATGATTTATCCCAACATTTATACCAAAGATTTGGAAATATAGTTAAACTAGATGGTGTATTTGCCAGGGCCAAGATGGTGCTTTTGTTTGAACCAGAATATTTCGAACAGGTAGAGATCGTATAAAAGATTTTCTAACTAATCTCCGCAGTTATCTTTATGTCAATGTTTCATAAAAAATATAGATTTACAGGGCGGAAGAAACTAACCCTTTACGACCAGGATTTGATAGCCTTACTTACTACTACGAAGATTTAAGGAAAAATGTGTTTGACGGAGTTTATGGTTTAACGATTGCGTAAGTTATTGCGTAAGTTCCATTGGACTTAAAAAGCATATTGATTAATCGTACTTCTTGATGTGTTTAACGCTACCATCAACAGCTTCAATCAGTTTACTGCTAAAAGGCTGGGAGGATTGACCAGTCGCTACAACGGTCTTGCAACGAAACCCAATTTCAGTGGTGAAAGATTAGTACGACGTGTCATTACTTTTCTTTCGTGTCAACGCCGCTGTACGTTGCTATCGATGGATGCACGCCGGTTGAGTGATAAGCGACTGTAAGCGACTTGTTCGATTGGTTTATCGTTTTATTAGTTTCATTATAATTGTTTATATTAAAAGGCACAAAAGAAACAGAATGCTATTCTGTCTTCGTTGCACAGCACACCCATCTATCGTCATGCCTCTGGCAACCTTAAATTGAAAAGAATAGTGCAACCATTAAGCCGACCTACCCCCACTACTGCTATTGCAAGATCTGTGTATAAGACTGGTCGCTACGCTGGACTTGACGTATTAGCCGACGGCAGCGCCAGCCACTTCAATAACAATCAAAATTAATATATACAATAATTTAATAGTAGTAGAGCTATGATTGAAAGGGCCGACTTGACCAGGGAAGTACAGAACCCTCACAGAATATCAGCGTTAAGTGGAAGCATGTTTCTGTGTAACCGCATCTCGTAGGGTGATTTCGTATGTACCAAATTGTCCAACTCCTTTCCCCTTTTCTTTCCTTCCTTCTTCTCTCATTTCTTTGTTGCCCTCCCATCTCTTCCTTATTCGCCTATTAAATCCTAAGACCTTTTAAATATTCACATCCTTACTGATATTGGTATTGCAGATCCCTTTCCATGATCCCATTAAATCCTTAACTGGTGTTGCAAATGTCTATGGGTAGCGGTGAATACCGTCAGGTTATCCACTTCTTTGTTTGCCTACCTCTTTTATAAAATAAACAATAAATATGATGCAGTCTTAAGTAGTTCGTTTTTCTTTCTCGTACCTAAAACGTACAAATATTATTAAAGTGTATGTAGTAAGTAGTTTTATGTGTTTGAACTGACGAGTGTTATTTGTACTATAGACAGGGTATAAAATGGCGTGAGTTCCGTACGAAAGTCAATCCAGTACTTTTAAAACCTAAATTGGTAAAACTTTATACACCACTTCTCGATGAGATTGCAAAAGATATGACTATGAGGTAAATAACAATACATGCGTATTTCATGTAAACCTAATTTATATTAAAGCTTATTAATTGAAATTTTATATTTTCGAGGTTAATTAAATTAAATGATGAAGGAAATTATCTTCAGCTAAATCTCGACTCAGAAATTATGAAATGGTCTTTAGAATCTATTGCGTGCATCGGCTTAGGTACGAGACTAAGATGCCTTCAAGATGACTGGGATGACTACCATCCAACAAAACAATTAATAAAGTATGCTAAAGATATAATGAAACTAGCATATAAGTTAGAATTCTTTCCAAGTCCCTGGCGATATGTGACTACACCCAGTTTAAAACAAATGGTGGAAACTTTAGATTCGCAGTGGGAGTAAGTTATCATTTCATTATGTATAGATAGATACACCAAATACTAGCAAAATTATAAAGTGATATAGAAAACAGAGTATATGTATGGATATATATGTTATCACTTTTTTAAAAAAGCAACTTAATTGTGCAAAAAAATCAGGACGAAATTTCCCGCAAATGACGATTATTTGGCACAAAATGAGACATTTTCACAACTAAAAGTATATGATACCATTTACATGATTATTTTTTTTTCAGAATTAAGTCCACCTGTTGTGACAGTAGTTGTAGTGTTTGACAAGAAAAAGATTTATTTTTCAATGCGGCATGAATCATCGGCGATGAGTGTTTCCGATAATTTCGATGCTTTATCAGTATGAAGAGATCATTTCTCTGCATACAGTATACTATTTACTACAATATATTCATTTAATATGGCGAATGTTCGCGTGAAATTTTTTAACCTCTTACCATCCGCATCGTTCCCTCGTCGAACACGTCGTAAAGACTCCCGCATATTCGTGTGCCTATTCTGCTATAAAAAAAAAACAGATTTCATCCCCACCTGGATGGGTAATCCACCACCGTGAGAATCAATCGCAATTTCCTAGCAAGAACGATACATCCGTGGAACTATCATTTACGACATTGGGGTATTCAATAAACAAACACATGTGTCTACAAAAAGCCGGCAACGCATTTGTAAGCAGAGCCTGCAAACGAGCATACGTCGTTTGCTGGCTCTGTTATAGAAAAAAAAACAATAAGATTTCCATCAGCAACAAAAGGAATTATAACCATTTACAGTTTTTTTTAACAGCCCATATATATCCCACTGCTGAGCCCGAGCCTCTCCATTTCTGGAGAAACGGATGTTAACCCATCACGCTTGTCCTATGCGAATTGGTAGAGTTATCAGACTAGGCATAAATATTTGGCCATACATTTATTTATTTCGATGTGGGGATTGAGACCACGACCATTGACTCCATTGGGGAGGCACTGAGCTGATGTAAATGACAGTATAAACAATCTAGCCGTTTACTACGCAAACTGTTAAGTTTAAAAGTAATTGATGTTAATCTGTCTTTAGAATAAGTGAAAAATACATAATGGATGCGAAAAAAAAAATTGATGAACGGAGCTACAATATTCCAGATGAAGACAAAAGTATTATCGAGAAATTGTTGGCAATCGACGAGAACGTAGCTATTTTGATGGCAAACGAAATGCTTTTAGCAGGTATCGAAACGGTAAGAGCCAATATATCTTTTATCAACATTAATAAAAACAATTTTAAAAGTAATAAAACTCAAGAAATGCGCACTAAATGCTTAACAAAAATACAAAGCAGCTACGTAAATGTCTTCCTTATCTTGTGATAGAATAGGTTTTTTGGATTCAATATGTTAACATACTTATAATAACAATTAAACCTTATCAGTTTGCTTTAAAGAACAAATTTCAAGAAGAAAAAATAGGACGACCGATTGGCTCAGTGGCGCGACCCCTCGCCCACAGGGTCATTGGTCGCGGGTTCGATTCTCGCATCGGAATAAATATATATATGGATTTATAAATATTTATTCCGAGTCTGGTGGAGTTTGAGTTGATCCGCATTTTCGTTCCTGCCCGTGCCAAAGGATACATGGCTAAGGGCGAGGTTAGTCGCAAGCGTGCCGACCGTCCCGGGATCGGGCTCCCCCAGGTACTATGGTGCCTTACCTCAGCATGCAGGGCTCAGCTGGAGCTGACCTCCATCCTCCCTTGCGGCTCGTGGGATTCACTAAGACGAATTTAATACACCTAATTTATTGAAAATATTTCGGCGACGTGGTTCGCCACCCGTCACGTCCTGATTCTCACGAGGGCGAGAAGCGACCAATCGAGAGCCGTTTCGCTGCAATGGTAGCAGATGGAGCTCTGTGGTCTCTGCCAACCCCTACAGGAGATAGACGTGAAAATATAAAAAAAAATAGGAATAACTTGCGGGAGCATATCTTTATATCTAGTATTTTTTATGGCAGAGCAGGCAAACGAGCATGCGGATCACCTGTTGGTAAGCGATCACCGCCGCCCATAAACATCCTTACCGCCGGAGACATCGTAGATTTGTTGCCGGCCTTTAACGAACACAAACGCTGTTTTCTTAAATACGCCCATATCATAATCACGTGGGAACACCGCAGGTGGGAAATTATTCTTTAATTCTTTAAACGACCACTTGTGACCATACAGACTAGACACTTCCAAATTAAAATACAAATAACTAATGTTTCAGGTAACGTTTAGCACACTTGGCCTACTTTACAATTTGGCTGTAAATCCAATCGCACAGGAAAAACTGCGTGAAGAAATACGGTCGAATCAACCTAATAAACCGTATTTTCGAGGTTGTGTAAAAGAGTCGCTAAGACTGTATCCAGTGATTCCTGCAAACCTGCGGCGTACCTCGAAACCACATGTTGTAGCTGGATATCACATTCCAACAGGGGTAAAACAATTTTCTCTTTTAGCTTTAAAAAACTATTGATCATAGAAGTCGACATCTGTCAGTTATAAGACTATGATGATTTTTCACATGTTGTAAGGTGTCCCACACAAACATGGCAAAGACAGTTCTCTACAAATGTAAAGCTGTTTATAGTTTATAATCTGCTCTTGAATTTTAAATATTAACCTCTACCTTAAATTTTGTATTGAAATCCAAAAAATAATGATTAAAAATGCCATCATTAATTTTACTACCTTAGTATTCAATTTTAAACTGTATGTTTTCAGATAGATGTCATTGCTCCCAATGAATTTTTATCAAAACTAGAAAAATATTATATTCGGCCAACTGAATTTTTACCTGAGAGATGGTTGGTAGACAAAACAGATCCATTGTACTATGGAAACGCTCATCCTATGATTACTATGCCCTTTGGTTTTGGTGTGAGGACTTGTATAGGAAGAAGAATTGCTGAATTGGAAATGGAATCATTTATAACAACATTTTTAAGAGACATTAAAATAACATGGGAAGGACCACCCATTAAAGTAGTAACTAAACTTATGAATGCATTTCAACAACCATATAATTTCAAGTTTGAACTAATTGTATGAAGGTTGTTTTTTATTGATTAATTTTTGGCAAAGTTTTTTGTGTTTTTTATGTAGAATCATTGTAATAAAATTATAAAATATTCATTTTTAAATTATATATTTGGATTATTATTTATAATAAATGTTATTATTTGTATCATAACGGCTTTCTATACTTCCCTTGTATCCATACTCTGTACATTGTGAGCATTTTGCCTCTATTTACTTGCAGTCTTCTATCTATTAAGTTTTGTTCTTCAAAAAATCCAGTTGATTTAAACAATTTAGAAACCTCTTCTTGAGTAAAGAAGTATACCATTGTGTTGTCACCGCGAGCATAGAAGTTTTCAGAAATACATCGCCCCTTCTTGAACCTTATCTGTGCTAAGTCATACTTTCCATAGTCACGAAATACTAACAATCCTCCTGGTTTCAAATATTTGTATATATTGTTGATGACTATAGACATTCTGAAACACACATTTAAAAGATATTATTTAATAGCAACTGTAACAAATAATAGGAGAAAAAGAAAGAAAAACATTGTATTTGTTTCATAAATATTTGTATGTGGACAGTCAAAAGATTTACTTAGCTAAGATCCGCAACAAGCAAAACAATGACAGATAACTAGTAATGTGTGTTTTTCTGCTGGATGAAGTGGATTTATTTGACTTTTCAGTTGTCTTCCGTAGAGTCTACTATACCTGAAGATGCCTCATGTTGGGGCGAAACACGTGTCGTTTACAAGATGGAAAAGTGGTAATGTGTGTTTAGTGTTGTGTATAGTGGTTGGTGGGTGGAGAATTGATAGCCGATTTTCGGTAAGTTTTTGGTTTCACAGCAGATCACACCACATCCAGCAGAAAAACACACATTACTAGTTATCTCTCAGTTTTGCTTGTCGAGGATCTTAGCTAAGTAAAACTTTTGACTGTCCACATAGTGACGGATTTCCGCCAAGTAAAGCCTGACTCCATTAATAATCATAAATATTCATTCATTCATTATATTTTTTAATAGCAGAGCAGGCAAATGAGTATTTGGTTTACTTGGTGGTAAGCAATAACCAGCGCCCATAGACATCTGCAATGCCAGAGGCATCATAGATGCGTTGTCAGCTTCTAATGAACACACACACTCTTCTCTTGAATACCCCCCATGTTGTAATCATGTAGAAACACCCTAAGTGTTAAGTTGTTCCACATTTCTACAGTTTGTGGCAGAAAACTTTGTTGATGGGGATGGAACCTATTATTGTGGCGAGTAGTGTGATGGTAAGGAATTGTGAGGCTGTGAGGAGATTAAACAACATTCACCGTAATAAATTCTATATAGTACACAGACAGATGATACATCTCTATGTACAGATAAAAGATCGAGCCTGTCAGTAATCCTATGGTGGTCAATGATTCAGGATGCTCCAGCCCAGAGATGTGAGCTACTACATATGTGGCCGTACTTGTGCCTTGTACAGCTGGAGACGGTGGGTGGGTGTTAATTATTTCTACTTATTATTATTACATATGTTTAATTATTACTACTTAAGAATTAGTACTTAATGATTATATTAGAATTGTCACAAATACATAATTTAACTATAGCAAAGGACTCATACAATGGATTCAGAATACACTTCATCATACTTTTATCTTTAATACTTACTTTTTTGGATCAATTGCTGATAACACAAATATAAGGACTATAATATCAATAGAATTCTCTTTAAAGGGGACATTCCAGTCAACTGATGTGGCATCTAAAACAAAAACATTGCACCTCTTTGTATCATAGAGGTCATTTGATTTCATTATTTCAATAGCTTTGGATGAGAAATCACAGCCAAATATAAATAAATTTGGATCGTTGCTGTATTGTAAAATTGGAAATATTGTATTTCCCACACCACATCCAATTTCAAATATGTATTGTTTGGTATTTTCATTCATATTAATTATCTTTTTTACTTTCGGAAGTTTTGTGTCATTATCAGGATACACCCTTTCTAGTGCAGCTGTATAATCAGGTGCTAGTTCTGGAAATTCAGTAAATAACCAATGGCGATCTTTAAAGAACCTGAAAGACGATAAAATAAATCATAATCATAAATGTATTTATTTTACAAAGTAAAAGCTTTGGCACAATACAAAATGATTAAGCTAATTTGATACATAGATAAAAGTGACAATCTCTAAAACTGAAGTAAACACAATAACTTAATGTAATGTTTAGTATTTTCCCATCCAAAAATTGAAACCACTGTAATCTATTTTTATTTGCGTTATGTTTGGGACACCTTCTCCATTAAATTCTAAAATTATTTGAAAGAGTTTTGAGTCATAGCTTTTCTAGAGAAATTGGTACAGTGGATGTTGAGTGGACCAACCTATTTCTACTATCATCCTATATCTTTCTAAAAAGTAGACAATATATCTATAGTGCACTTAACATTGTTCTATATTGATAACTTAACATCTATTTCTTTTTTTTTCTCTCTTCTATAATGAATACATATGGTTTAGTGTGCTATATTATATCTGTGGTACATATATTTTAACATACCTATTTTGATGTATATCATAAAAAGTATTCCAGTGTTTATCAGCATTTTCTTCTAAATCTTTTAAGTGCTCAGTAGTAAAAGTTACCTCAGAATTTTGTTTAACTTTTTCCTGAGCAGTTTTTTCTTGTTCTTCATCCCATTGCACATTGTCCCTAAAAATTTAATTTAATTGTTTTGATCCACAATTACATAACGGTAATAAATCATGAAAGGCCCAATTTCAGAACAGGTTTAATATAAATTGAAATACTACTTTATTCTTCGATTTTATTAAGAGCATATGATTAAATGTCATATTTAAACGTAGTAAACAGGGCCTTAAAAAGAAAATTTCATAAGTGTACCATGCATTGAAGAGATATATAAGATTTTTATTATCTAAGTATCGGGAACCACCAGGTGGCTTCTTTCTATATCGCGTTTTTTCTAAATTTATAAATTCTTTATCGCAGTGTCCAAAACCTTTACAAAATCTAACTGAAAAAGTATATACAGTACCAAGCATTATGCTTGAAAACCTCATCAACATTTTCCAGAAATCTATTACCGAATTGTGGTCTTTTTTCGGGTATGTCCATAGATGAAGTCGGTTTAAGCTATTATAATTCGATAGGTTATCAAAATACTTATGCTGAAATGAATAAAACACCAAAGCAATAATATGCAACCAAATACTTAATTTCAATTCAATTCTTTGGTTATGGCAAACAAAACTAATAACCACACTACGTATGACAGCGAAAATAAAAGAACTCTATGGTTTAACAATGTCTAGAACTTCAAAAACATCAAAAGTTACATAGGTAATCTTTACTTAAATCCTCAAATATACGTATCAAAACCGTACATACTAATAAGACTTTATGGAAGTAATCTTTATTTACTTCTTATTATTTAGTAATAATTGTAATATTAAATAAGAAACCTTTATTTATTCTTATTATTTTGTAGAGTTTTATGTATTTTTATGTAGAGTTAAATATTGAAACCGTAGTTAGACAAGGAGATCCACTTTCACCGAAAAAATGTTTATTGCGGCGGGAAATTCGAAATAGATATAGGCAAATGTAAATCATTTAAAATTTGCAGATGATATTGAGTTATTTGCCGAAACCATAGAGACGCTGCAATGTATGTTCTAACAATTAAACCAGGAGAGCAGGAAAGCAGGCTTATCAGTCAACTCAACTAAAACTAAACTGATGTCGAATTCAATAAAAGTAAGGATAGAATTGAGTTAAAAATCCATAGAATATGTCGATGAATATATATATTTAGGTCAGCTAATACCTACAAAAATCAATATTCAGAAGAAATCAACAGGAGGATAAGCAATGCTATGGAAAGTGTCTCTGAATGAAGTAGACAAAAATAAAATAATGCCCATGTCAGTCAAAAATAAAGTATAAAACACGTGAATTCTTCCATGCCTCACTTATGGATGTCAAACTTGGCCTGGCACAAATAAAAACAACTTAAAACTAATATCTTGTCAACACCACATGGAAAGGAATATGCTAGACATAAGGCTACGAGACCGAACGACTATATCGAAAATTAGGGAAAAAACCAAAGTGATTGATGTATTTCAAACAATCAAAAAACTGAAATGGAACTAGACCGGACACATCATGAGGACAAAAAAGGAAAATTGGACAAGAGACATAGTGTAATGTTATCCCAGGAATAGAAGAAGACAAAAGGGACGACAAATAAAGAGATGGGAAGACGATTTACGAATCGGATGTAGAAGATTCAGTCGGGACAGGGAAAAAAAATGAAAGGCTTATGACAAAGGACAACCTGACAAAAAACTGGTTGTTGATGGAACTATTAATTTTATAAATTTATAGTGTATTAATCTAATTATTTATTGTTAATACTCTGGTTAGCGAATAAAGGCTTATCTTATCTTATTTAGTAGCTTAAGATGTAAAATTATAGTGAAGGTTGTACACAAATTAGGTTAGCATGTGTAATCAATATAGCATGTTACAGTTTTGCATAAATACTAAAAGATTTCAAAATTGAAACAAACAATGTATTACAAATTTTAAGTTTACCGGAAGTATTTTACTTAAAAATTCGATAAGTGTTGTAATTGAAATCGATATTTCTAATCATCGCTTCTACATCAATTTGTTTACACCCTCAACATAACTTCTGATAGCATGTCAGAGTGTCAGATAACAATGTAGCCATCCTCAAATTATGAAATATTAATAAAAGAAATATCCCCCTTTCTATTATGAATGTATTAATTAAGACCGTAATATTATATTTAATGATTGTAGAAATAAAAGTAATGTAAAATATTTATTATTAAACAGAACTATAGTTTTGTGCGCTTGGTACATAAATAAACCTTTGGAAACTGAAACCGAAATCTTATATCCGTTGCTATTGAAACTAAAAAGAAAAGCTTTTATTTTGAAATATCCTATTTTTGTCGATATGAAACTTATCCTGTGGGGTGGTGAAGGAGTTAAGAATCTTATATAAGTTTTGATTAGATTACTATAAAATAGGTAGGTTAATGGTTTGGTTAAATAGGTAAGAAGGTAATATTATTATATAAATCGAAATTTTTTTTATTAAAGGAACTAACTAATGTATAATAACCGTAACCGAATTACAAGTATTAACCGAAGGCACTTTTGTTTAATTTTATTTATTTACTGTTTCTCCACTGCTTATGAAGCTCTGATTAATTATTTTCAATTGGATTAACTATATACTATATTCAAAAATTGAAAATTTACTACTATTTTTTTCCCAAAATAAATTCATAACCATTAAACACATCAACAAAATAAATTTCAACCAGTCAACATAGTATAGAACCAATGCAGTCTTTTATTCACATCCTCCGTTCTATCGTAAATACATTATATGTTTTTTAATTTCATAATGTTCGCATTTATGGTTACCTATCGATGAATGTTTGTTTATCGTTCTAGAACATACGAGGTTGTATATTACTCATAAACCATGTTTGATGTTGGTTCCTGATCAAGGTAAACATCATAAAAACGGTTCTTCGAATCATTAACGACTTCCCACAAACGAGAGAGCTGCACGATCACATTTATACCGTCTCTATAACGTTGTAACTTTACCAAGACTCGAATAAATATCAATGTACAACCTTGGCCAAAAATATTGAGCATCCATAATATCATTACATTTTCCAGGAATGTTACAACGAAATAAATTTAACTTAATTTAACACTTTAATACCAGCACATACTCAGAATTAAATTCTTCGCTCCCTCGGCGACGCACCAAAGTCACACCAGGTGTACCAAAAATCTGAAATACAGAAAAATTTTAGTCAAATTAAAGTACTTTTTGCAATATTTTTATTTTAAAGTCATATTATTTATGGCTATTAGGTAATTAAATCGACTTACTAAGTTTGATTCGTCTGACCACATGATAATAGACCAATCTTCTTCAGTGTAACTTTGGTTTCTCATTAACAAAATATCACCAAATATAACAAACGAAAACCCAAATAGCGCACTAGATCACTGAATGTGTACAAACGAGCGAAAGTAGCGAACTGATAAAAAAATATTAAAATGAAAATTTTATTGCGCCGGATGTTTTATTGCTAATTATGATTTGGTTAATTAGTTTTTATTACTTCTTAGGGATCGAATAGTTAATTCTTAATAGGCTTTGTTTTTTGTTCGTCATTTTGTACACGTGCATTATTTATAGGGCGCTCAATACTTTTGGCCAAGGCTGTATTTATAGAAATAAAAGCTATTGTAGAATGAAATATATAACTATTACTACTAACAGTAAGTTTTTGAGAATTTTTAATTTAGATGTGTTTATTAAATACAATGTCGTATTTAGATACAGTTAAAAATTATTTTGCTAATATCCAATAATAACCAGTATACAAATACTAAAGGAAACACTAATCACCAAAAAATTACCGTTACCTAATTTGTCAACTACTACACTTTTCAGTAATGACATGAGTCATCAGTTGTGTTCCTTAGAATCTATTATACCTGCGATTGCCCCGTATTGCGGCAAACACATTTACATTGTTAAAAAATATTGTGTGTTTTGCGTTTTTGATATAAATGGCATTTGCATGATCTGTGTGAATACGTTTTTTCGTTTGTCATGTTTTTAAATTCAATGAGTGTGTATATAGTATGTGTGTATCGTTATATATGCTGCCACATAACTAACAACAAATCATAACAGACGTATCACACCAGACAAGCAGACTTGAAACCTTTTGTTGTGATCCGGACAGTGAACCAACGATCACCGGATCCAAAAGCCGATCTGGTTCTGTCCTAGAGTTTTTCAAAGAAAAACTCAAAGATTGAATAAAAGCTCAAAAATTGAAGAAAAACAGCCGTGATCATTAAAAGGTAATGTTGTAAAAACAATTACTTGCACAAAGTCTGGAAATAATATTTATCCTTTTCATGTTTTTCTTCGATGACGCAGCAGAATAATTTATGATGCCTCAATCGAATAAAGGATGTTCAACTAATGGTCGTTCTTATATCTATAATCTAAAACACTAAATAGTTCTATTTTAGGTTATATTAGGTAAACAAAATGTTTGCCGTTACATAATGGTGATTTCTTGCTTTTGCACAATGAATTTTTAGTTATATTAATATATATTTTGTACTAATATATGTATATATATATATATATATATATATATATATATATATATATATATATATATATATATATATATATATATATATATATATATATATATATATATATATATATTTAGAAGACGTAGGAAGCTAATTACTTAAGAGATTGCCCGTAGGTATAATCTGGGACGTGGAGTCACTTGTATCTTCTGCTTAAGTATTTACATAAACCATATGTCATATCACAAACATCATTAGAACGATTGAATTAATAAAGAGATTCTACTATATAAGTAATATAATATTAGTTACATAATTATATATGTATTATATAATTATGTAACTAATATTATTACATAACATAATAGCATTACTTGTCTATTTAAAAACAGAATCAGATGATAAATTTATTTCTAAAATAGGCACCGTACTATGCTCCATTAGCGTTAGAGCCGTGATATAGGCTGGGGTGGGTTCTGCGAGGCGTGGGGTGGGATCTACAAACAATCCTCGCGGATATTAAACGGCGATGCATTCGGAAATGCACCGCCGCCGGCTGTGAGCTACGGAACAATTCACTTTTCATTGCGCGGGAGTTAGCGTGTGAAGAAAAGTATGGCCTCATTTTCATTTTCAAAGAAGCTTCATTATTAGAGTCAAATTCTCCATCACAAATCACGAATTGTTTTTATTGTGCACAGTGAGGATATTTTCGCTTTCGAAGCAAGAATTGCGGCATTAATTCCAGCAGCGGGATAAATATTTGTATGCAATATGTTCTATGACACAATTATGGGTTTTAGCTTATTTTACACAAACTGGAAGATTATTTTTCAAGTACTTCAAAATAATTAGAGTGATAATATATGTATTTAATGTCATACACATTAGACTTAAGTGTCAACTCTTCTTCTTGACCGCATACAAAGTCGTGCGATCCGAATCGTCGATGACTAAGTTCTCACCTATCGGCTAGAGCTTCTAGCGTTGCGGAGGGATGTCTCATCTCTCAGCATTTTTTACCGCTTTATCATGGGAAGTGCTCCGAGGAATTGTTTGGAATAATTCAAGCCGCCGAACTCCACGTGTCGCGGTTGTCCATGGGCGGTGTTGATTGCTTTCCATCAGGCGACACGCTTGCTCGTTTGCCCTCCTATCCCATAAAAAAAAATATTTTAATATACCTACGTATTGGTTCCCAGGGCCACAGGTACAAAGAAGACTATCCCATTTGTGGTACGTTATGAGATGATTATGAGCGTAAATACGAGTAGATGGGTAGTGGTCTATCTGATTAATTAAAACCAATCTGTGATTTCCGATCCGCCCGCCAAACTTGGGGATTATAGCAACACCCCTCAATTTCGAGGGAAGCTAATGTTCTGCACTGTTAATGATATATATACAAATATCCTAGATTCTTTTAACGAAATTCAATTAAAATTATAGTCACAGTAAAAGAGTAACACTATGGAATTAATTCTTAAACGTTCTTTGACTTTATATTGAACTATCATATATCTTATATATGCAAAAAGTTTAAAATTTCAAGTTATCTACTACAAACATATTAAACATTACTCGTATATATGTATATACATATATATATATATATATATATATATATATATATATATATATATATATATATATATATATATATATATATATATATATATATTATATATATTCTATTGGTAGGGATTAGCAACCCATTTTTAGAGAAATAAACATCTACGCACATCGTTTGTCAAAAGCGGTTAAACTTGGAAATATGTACGAGTATACTGTGAATCATACATATATTTATACCTCAATCGAACTTGTGACCATTAATTCCGATAGCTGAAGCTTCGACACTAAGTCAATTAGGTCGTAACAACTATTACTAAAATTAAAATCACAAAGCGTAACATCACTAGTTTAGTGTATCTAAGTACGCTATTACGTAGGACACGTATGTACATATGTATGTATATATTAGACAGGTGGGGAACGCAGCCATCTGTTGCGGTCAAGTGTTCTCTACTGAAGTGGGATGAGCCCCCATCCTTCGTGGACCCAATAAAACGATACGAGTACAATCTACCCTGTCCGTTTTATATATGAAAACTGAATAAATAGTATATTTTTCTACATTGTAAAAGTGTATTGTAAATATTTTTTATCTATAATATTAAAACGTTATAAATTAAAATAAACACATTGTTAATAATTTTAGCAATTATTTACTTCTTTTTTAAAATCTTCACCTCGTTATGCGTATATTTTATTTGCGACTTGATTACAGAAGATTAGTGCGTCCCTTGTGCAAATGTAACTGCGTCCAGACATGGTGTTTTGGCTTAAATCCAATGTTCAATGCCTAGCCTTGAGCATAGCTTAATATTGTGCGCAGAACGTAGATAGTTTTATGGGATATTACATCAAATATCTGGCAATTTTTATTTTATGACCAGTACTAGTGCAGTATTTGCCAAAGTAATGGAAGGCCCGGGGTAGCATTGCTAATTTTCTGCAAACTGAAAAAGTAAACATTCATACAATTGTTTCGTAAAACGACATTAACAATTCACATAATTGAGATAATTACGTAAGGGTTGGTAGCAATTAGAGTCAGTCAGAGGCGTCGGAGGGTGCTCCTCACAAGAGCCATCTGGCCGAGATCCAACGTGCCTCTTCTTAACACGAGTAAATTCACTCGTTCACCGGGGATTCTACAATGACGACTTCACTTGAAAGAAGTAAAATCGAATAACTCTTTTGTGAATACTAGTCTAACCTTTGTTAAAATGGAACAATTCCAGATATTACGTACAATTTTTTTTAATAAAGCTCTTTTCATCTCGTAAACGTCTAAATAATATGGATGAAAGTATTGAAATCATGTTATTATAATAACATTAAACATATTTAAAAATATAAGATGAGTTATTATTAAGATAGTAATAAACTGAAAAATAAGCTATACGGTTTTGAGAACACCTCATTTCTTACTGTGGATATTGTACGGCGCGACTATGGGAGAAAATAACAGTAAATAGGCAACAACTTGAGTAATGAAAACTAATCTGCGATTTCTAATTTGGCCGCCAAGCATAGGGATTAATTGCACCAGGCACTCCTCAACTTTTAAGGGTAGCTAATGTATAGTAGTGAACAATAATTAACGGCTGTATTGATGACAAAACTAAAAAAGGATGATGATTAAACTAAAAAAAAATTATGTACCTGTATGTGTTTTCGAATGTTTCTGTCACAAATAGCAAAAAATACCTACAACAATATCAATATATTTTATACGTAGTTTTTTGTTTAATTCTGCAAAACGCATAATTGATTAAACGTTATTACTAGTCTAGTTCAAGAATAGTAAATATAAACTCCTTTGTGATAACATGTGTATAATCGTATATTTAATTATTTTTCAAATATGTGAAAGCACGTATTTAATCAGCAGCATACATTAGTCCACAGGTGACCATAGGTCTTTCCCTAGGCCGGCTAGTATCTTCGGCTTCATGCATCTGATTCTGCTAATCGCCCCGCATAGATCGTTTTCATCTGGTCAAGAGGCATTTGACACATTTGTCAAGAAGCAGTCTCCACTCCGGTACTTGTTTACACCAATAATATTAAATCCAATTCCCTTTGTATCGTTCAAAAATTCTGCAAATGCTTTCGATACAAATTTATACATATCAGCATAAACAGCTTTTACTAAAATCTTTAGTAAAGAAATTCCGCTTCAACAAGCTTATACATGTTTTATTAAACTGGTAAGTGCTTTGAAATATTGATAAACATTTTTCGGTATGCTTAATCGTGTTATTGAGTTTGGCTTAGCTCCAGCGTCGGCGGTTATGGCAAATATTGCCGAGGTTCCCACAATCGAAAAGCTTACAAACATTTTTTGAGCTTGTAAAGCATTACTAAAATACATTATTATAATACGCATCAATATAAGTCGTAAGTTTTGGCAAATGATAAAATATATTATATAATCTTAGCCTACATTTTTTATATTGCTCTTTTATAGTAATAAATATATGAATCTCTTTTATGTCTTATTTTATATCACGATTTTTGGACATTATATTGCGTAAATACGTACATATAGTACCGAATAATTGTTTGTATTTAAAAGTACTATGATCGGAGTTCTAGAGTTAACAATGCTGAGAGTTATATGCTTAAAAATAAGAGAACTCGCCAAAGAACCAAAGCACGACATGGCTTTTCGAGTAAGTGGAAAAAAATAACTGTGACAATGCGCTGATACATGATGCAACTAAGTCCACGTCAGTAGTACTACGGCAAAATCGATCCTGAACTATGTGGTTTTGTATGAAGTGTTTCTTATAGGAAGTGGTGAAGTAGGCAAGCGGTGTGCTGGGGTCAAGTACTCCTGGCGCAAGGCCAAACTATACACTTGCTTTGTATATTTGTCGGTGTGTATCGATTTGAGTCACTGAAACTGTAATTTTTGGTAACTACGCGTAGGCACTAAGTTATGTTTTGTGTGACATTATATTGAAATTCCTATACGGCTCGGACAGCCGGCTTGTTAATAACAATTTTGTGTTGCTAAATATTTTGTCCGTTTTTAATTTTATAAAGTTTTATTATTAATAATATATATTAGCTTATTATATTATCTTTATTAGGCCATCATTCTATTTTTATATTTTTTTTATATATTCACGCCTATCCCCCGCAGATGTTGGCAGAGACCCGTTCGTTGTAGCGAAACGGCTCTCCATTAGTCGCTTCTCGCCCACCACCACCGTCCACCGTCATTTTTCAACAAATTAGGTATATATTAAATTCGTCTGAGTGACTCCCACAAGCCGCAAGGGAGGATGGAGGTCAACCCCAGCAGAGCCCTGCATGCTGAGGTAAGGCATCATAGTACCCGGGGAGCCCGATTCCGAGACGATCGGCACGCTTGCGACTAGGCTCGCCCCTAGCCACGTATCCATTGGCACGGCAAACCGTGGATAGGCAGAGAGTAAGAGAAAGGATAAAGAAGAAAGGAAAGAGCAGGAACGGAAATGCGGATTGGGGGGTTACCAGACTCAGAATAATTATTTATAAATTCATATAAATATTTATTCCGATGCGGGAATCGAACCCACGGCCATTGACTCCGTGAGTGGAGAGCCCCGCCACTGAGCCAATCAGTCTTTTAATTTTTAATTAATTATTTTTGCTCTCCTTTTCCAAATCAACTTCAACCATGTTAAATCTCACATCCCTCGGTGCGTGTAAGAAAAGGGTTATTTTTTTTTATTTACGTATTAATAGTATAGATGTGTTTTAGCTGGTTCACTTGATGTATTCTGAGAAATGCCAAAAACCGAGGAAGCAGGTTACCTGATGTTTAATAACCAATGCCACCTGTGGACATTCGTAAAATTAAGGATTAAAAATTAAGATTACAAGGCCTTACCTTAGATGTGCATAATGGCAGAAGAAGTAAGTAATGGAAAGAGGAGAAGGAAATAAAAAAAAGAAAACTAATTAGGCCCGCAGATACTTGCACTCACCGTTCAAAACGCTATAATACAGTGAAGCGTGGTAGCATCTTGACGCCGATTTTCTGTGAAGGTGTGGTAATTCCCAGTCGAGCCAGCCAATTTGTGCTGCCATGGCTCTAACATTACCATAAAATTACATAAATATTATATTCTGTGCAGTTGATACATAGGGATTACTCAGAAGATATCGCTGTAAGGAATGGACTGGAATAACTAACTTTGATTACAGCGATCAATGAAGAGCGGGTTTACAAAAAAAAAAAACTCGAGTTGATAATGGTCTTTGATGATGGCATTTGATCTTAAGTATTTTTTCGTATGTTTCAATATGAAATTATTGACATAAAATGGTAATAAAAGTTAGTGAATATGTTTGGAATGGTGTGAGATATTTTTATAAATTACTAATGGGCCTGTACAAGCGTGGACCTGCCAACATTCTGAATTAACGTAGAAAACATTTAACGTAGAAAACGTTTAAAAAACGTATTTTAGATCTTGATAATAGTGCCACCGTATATAGGTATCTTATCCTCTGAGTTGAAACCAACCATAAATTTTCAGAAATCTCATTTGTCAAATCCTTTGGGCGGTTTCGGAGATTAGCATGTACGAACACAGTGACACGAGTTTTATATATATTAAGAAGATTAATAATTTTAATTATAATATATTCGAAATAAAAGTGTTCATTATTCTAATCGAAATCTTTATGTGTGTGTAAGATGCATTTATGCGCTTTGTACCGTGCTGAAAGTTAAGTGGGAAAACTTAGCCGGCCACCGGTAATATTTTCGCTTTTCATTTAATTTGACTGGAATGAGTACAGCTTATTTTCAACGCTTACAACTTTCGACGTCAACTTTCATTATAAATTTCATAGTCAGCCATGCAGGGTGTTTCAAGCTTACCTTCAACCACAGCTAACTAAACCACCCTTATTTTAATAACATAAATGCATTTAAATATTTTTGATATGTCTCTGCTTAGACTCGTTCTCTGAATAAAGTTGTTGTGAGTGCATTTAAAATTCTCGTTCTCGTCGGAAGACACGATATCAGCGTACGTTCGATAAACAAGCTTAACGCTTCGAAGCGTGAGCGCACTCGCCTCGATACTTACATCTGCAGGCGACGTGCGTATGCAGTCCTGTGTAGAAAGCATCGCAAAGCCTTTTTAGCTCGACTCCAGCTAAAGCTCGTTCCGGCGGACGATAAGGTCTGATCTGCGGAAGACAGCGTTGCAGCGTGCAGTAGACGCGATCGATACTGCAACGGGGACCGCGCCACCGCCCCCCCCTCCTCCCTCCCACGGCCCCCTCCCAAGCTGGCGGCTGAAACTTTCGCGATAAGTACAGAACTAGCGCGTGGCGTACGCAATGCAATATTGTTAGCCGGTTACGAGTCTGAAACAGCGGATATTAAGGCTACAGAGGCCCCGCCGTCCTGTTTTTACATTGTGTCTGAGTTTGAAATGAATACGGAGTTACGCTGCATTGTACTAATTATTTTTACTCGACGACTATACTTGCCTTGTTTACCGGCGAGCAGATAATCGAAATTATACCTAGAGCTTAGTTTGATGTTATCATTGTTGTATTTTTCTGTTTTAGTTAAATTGTTTAAGCTTTAACAAGCAATTTTTGTAACAAATATTTAAGACTATTTTTTTGTATTATGCTTCTTATATTGCTATTCTTTTCTTATGATGAGAATGAGATTTTACTATTGAAAAATACCTACATAAAGTATATAACAATAATAATTCGTTTTTATTTTATATTTTTATTTCCGGTTCTTACATAAATATTATGCGTATTTTTTTATTATAAATAGTATGCGTAGGTATACTATGCTTAAACTCAATTTATTATCGCTCTGTGTTAATTCTAAGGTTGACTATAATAAAATAAAAACCACACGTGTGGGTATTTCATGTTCCTATGAATAGATATGTATAAATATTTCTGATGTAGGTTTTATAGATTAAAGATTATAAAAACAACACACATTATTTTATGGATATACATGGATCAGAAGCTTCATTTCTTATTTACGTACTTACTATAACTTAATAATAAATCCAAAACGGACTAAATAATCTCACAAATTTAATAGCGGTAAAGCCATACTTCAGACGAATACTTTGTCAAGAATGGCATAATATTTGTCTGTAGCATGAATGGGACGGCTCGCCCGGGGAAGTACCACACTCCCGCAGAAAACCGGCGTTTGAGTGGTAGTTCCGGAGGCCCAACACCCTCCCCCCTCCCATTCCCACTTCCATAATGACACTTTCCTTGAAGGTCGGTAACGCTTCCGCACTGCCTATGGCGCTGCGAAAGTCTATGGGCGGCGTTGAGTGCTTTCCATTAGGTGACACGCCTGCTCGTTTGCCTTCCTATCCCATTAAAAAAAACAAATTAAAATTTGCCATTTACTGATAAAGTTAAAAAGTAAAAACACGCATTTTTTAACGAAAATATTACAATTTCTGAAAAAGATTCTATGTATATATTATATATCTAAATTGGCTAATTTACTGGAAGAAAATACAAAGAATAAAAACTCAGTGTATGAGTGCACCACCAAGTTGTAAGAAAGTTGGCTGTGGTCGCGGAAGGCGAACTTTTCAAGTTATAGCCTCCCGCACATAACTCAAACTCCTCTCATCCAGCTGTGACGGTACTTTTTATTTATTTTGGATAGAACCCGATAACGTTTCTTTTAATATCTTCGTTTATTTCAAAATTAATTGTGAAAAAAATGAACATTAAATTCAGTAATGTGTGTTTTGAATTTTAAGTCACAAGCTTATTGAGCGTGACTTATAATTCAAAACACATGCGCTTGGTGCGCTTCTTTCGAAACTTCTTTCCACGCACTACCATTCTGTAGAACCAGCTACCTTCGACAATCTTTCCGAACCGAAACGACATTGGCACCTTCCAAAAACAGGCCTACACATACCTTAGAGGCCGGCAACGCTTTTGCGGCTCCTGCGGTGTCGCGGTTGTTTATTGACGGCGTTGATTGTTTTCCATCAGGCGACACGCTTGCTCGTTTGCCCTCCTATCCCATAAAAAAATATTGTTTTAAAGTGTCAGATTTGAAACAATCATAAAAATAGATTATAATGGACTATAAAAGGTACTTAATTTGAGAAGCTAATATCAATAAATTATTAAAAGTAATCTAGTATGCGACGCCAACGATACATAAACACCCTTTAACCGTTTTTATAAATAAAATAATTAAATTTGGAATCATAATTATGTTAATGTCAGAAATCTACAAGCAAACTGAAGAAATAAGAGCTGGTTTCTTTTGTTCGAGACTGGCAGTGGAGAAGGTGAGTGTTAGAGTTGAGACCGAATCTTGGGAAATGTGAGAAGCCTCTCTGGTTAGATGCAACAATCTGCGCAGGGTGATTGGCTAAAATTGGTTGTGTGAAGCCAAAATTGGCGCGTTTTGTGGGAGGTACATATATGATCTTTAAGCCAGCAGTAGACTGTTGTAGGCAGATAATGATAATAGTTAAGTATCAATTACTATTATCACTATTAAGAGCAACAAGTATCCGTGCCGACGACTATCGTTCGAAAACTATATTGTAATTTAAATGTATAAATTATTTGGCAATAAAGTTGTCTAGACTTGATTATTTTCAAATACATTCCGTATTAGTACTTTTAAATACTTGGTTAAATATTTGTTCGTTTATACAATGTAACAAAATGTAACTGCAGGGTGAAGTAAGTATAAAAATCTACATTTTTTTGATGTTTTAATGGCACGCACATATACCAGTTTCATATGACCAGGTCATTCGTATCAGCATCCTGAAAGGATCCGAATATAAAAGTTTGATCTAAAGAGCCTGTTTTGAAAAAACTAAAAATACTTAAACCATTCTTTCATTATAGAGTATTTAATAATACTGACCGACAATGATAGGTTTGCCTTCAGCGCACTCACTCCTCAAATTTGTTACGAGCGCTGGTAAGTGTGCGTTTCTATATTATTTTTACAGTTTACTAGAATGTTTTATACGTTCTATACGTTAATTTATTATGCCGGTGTCTAGTTAACGTATAGACACCGGCATAATAAATTACATAACGGTCATCAATATAGAAAAAACCACCTAATTAGCTCAACGGCGAAGTTGACATAAACTCCATTGAATGAGATAAACTCCTTAGTTGAATAGAAGCAGTGGAAGAATAGAAGTTTAGAAAGGGATTTTAGTATGACAGCTTCTTTTCCTTTTAGCCTCATTGTGTAAGTAGGAAGATGAAGAAGAAAAAAATAAGAGGATATCTGTGGAGATTTTTTTGCCATTTCTTCGCCGTCCAGAAGAACTTCATTGCGAAATGGTAGTAAAAGCTTGACTGTTGTCGGACTGATGTTTGATAAATGAAATGATACAAAAATCAAGAATTTGAATAAGGAATAAAAACCCTAGGACGTTGAATATATAAGAACCATTGTAAGTTTTAAAATAAAACGATATTTGTAATAACATCAGGATGGGCGCAATAACAGCACTCAGTGCGGCACAAAACGTTAGCGATGCACTTAAAAACGTTTTAGTGTGCCTAAGTTTGCGGAGGATTACGGCTTTAGTCCTGTAGACAACCAAGCGCGAAGGAATAAAGAATACTCGATGTATTTTTTCCTAAATATTTTCCTCTGTTTAATACCAAATTCTATTACATTTTATAATTATTGTGGCTACAAAAATATATACATATTTAAATAATAGTTTTTTTATTTCTATTAATTAAACTAATCACTCATGGAATCTATGCATCCTTCGAGCGCAGTGACAATTAATACTTTCTTTGAAAAAATCAGCTGAACTTGAGTCAACAAAATCTTTAAAGGCATTTTGTACTGCTTTCGGGTAATGGATATTTTCCTGATAATTTTAGAAGTAGAATTCTGGAAAAAGTAAAAGTCTGTAAAAAAGTGCAAGGTCTGGTAAGAATGGCAAGTAACGTAAAGCTGCAAACCCCAGCTCTGGTGACTTGGAGACCGTTTGGCAAGACTTGCAAGGTAGGCCTCGACACGTATGTTGCGCTGGCGATCATTACGTTCATAGGGTACCCATTGGTCAAACTTTTTTATCTTGCCAGTTTGACGCAAATGTAGCAATACGGTTTTGGTACTAACATCAAAACCTGCTACTAATTCAGCCGTAGATTGAGTGTCACCAGCTTATACAATCAGTGTTCAGACGACCATGGGGTTCATTTTTTCAGATTGAAATTTCCAGAACGGAAGCAAGCAAACCAATAACGGGCTATGCCTTCATTATACTGTACGCTTCGTATAAATCGTTAATGTTGCGTGAGTACCATGTTCCTTCCACGACGATACTCATATTCCATAAATACTCGAAATTTTAATGTATCAATGATAACGAAAAATATATAAATATGATGAAAACATAACGCTTATCAATAAACAGAAGATTACTTTTAAAAAAAGAATTTCATGTTTTTAAAATAAAATTAATTTAAAATAAGAATTCATAGTCTAACAAACATATTTTTTAATTTAAAATGGCCAGTACTGCATAACGGCAATTTCATAGGTAAAAGACCTAATATATCTTCGAACTTCTATTAGGAGAAGTAATCGAAACCTAACATATAACTTATTTCGAAACGCCTGGTAATTTTTATACTTTACTAAAGAATTAAGTTTACTAATATCATTTAGTGTAGAGAAAAAGATGGTTTTTGTTACATAAAATTTGCTCGGAAATATAATATTGAAGGAATTACGAGCTGATGTGGGGATTAAGTAATACTCCCGGTTTAGTGTCGTACCGAGGCCGGCAAGTAGGTTTATTTTTATAATGAAAACTTTTCCAAGCATGTTCTACGGTAACTAATTTTATATTTGCAACCAACATTTTTTGTAAAAAAAAACTACTAACTTTGATATATAAAGTTTACCCAAGAAGGAAGAGGCGTTCATGATTTTTTTTGACGAGAAGTTAATAAATGAGGCGCTTAAACCTTATTATTGGAAAAAACTGTCGCGTCGCCTCCTCAGTTACAGATGGGAATAAATCTTTATGTAGACGGGGATCCCTGTCTTCTAGCCCAGTATCGGTTCTTTATTCCGGTCACGCGCGCACTCTGTCCTCAGAATATAAGGAATATAAGGCGTTGTCATTTATTGCAGGCCGGTACGACCCTAGCTAAGGATGTTCAAACTAAGCTAAATAATTAATGGCACCCGTCACTCAGTGCAAATTTTAATTACGTCCGTCTTGATGAAGGCTTGGTTTCAACATGACGATGACATACGTACATATTCTGAATTTTATTTTAGCACATTTATAATTAACTTGTTGATTGAAAAGCAGAACTTGTGCAATAAATCGTTAAATTTTGAATAAGTATTATAGAAAAAGCATTAAATATACATATACATCTTCCCGAAACTTCTTTCCACATGCCATCACTCTGTGGAATTAGTTACCAACGGTGTTTCTGAAACAATACGAAAATGGTAATTATGAAGTATGTATGAGTAAATGAAAAATAAAGCCTACAACATCCTTTGCTTTTCTATCCAATAAAAATAGTGGTAGAGCCACGCTGCAGACGAATATTTTGTTAAGAATGGCATATTATTTGTGTGTAGCATGAATGTGTCGGCTCGCCCAGGGAAGTACCACACTCCTACAGAAAACCGACGTCTGAGTGGTAGCCTAGCTACTGCGCTTGGTCCGGTGAGCGATTGAGTTCTGGAGGCCCAACCCCCTCCACCCCTTCCATAATTCCACTCTACTTAAAGACCGGCAACGCTTCTGCGCTGCCTATGACGGCGTTGATTGCTTTCCATCACGTGACACGCCTGCTCGTCTCTTGCCTTTCTTACTGATAAAAAAAAATCAAAACACAATATGCAACTGTAACTCGTTTCACATGAAGATAAAATACATCGATGGTCGACCGTAAGTTTGCCAGCGGTCGTATCATCTATGCACAGTGCGGAACTGCATAGAACGTGCTCGGCTTAAAGTTTTTCCACACAATAACGCAGTCCACCGCGCAAGTGCACCCTGGGTACGTACTATTCACATAACAAGGCGCCCCGGGCCATTTATTGCTTCCCGACTAGTTCCATCCACGAATGTGGCAATTATGCCGTTCGCAAACCAAACAAATCACTTTAAATGCGTCGTGTTACTGCAATGCGCATAATATGATAAGTATATGAATTTATGTTTCTTCAACATGGAATTAAAACTCGTTTAATACTTAGTTATATGATACTTTCAGTCTGCGAATATAAGTTATTATTTATGTGATATTATGATGACGAATATCTTGCTGTAAAAACTTCATGAATACAGGGTTAGTAATAAATAGATACAGGCTTGTAATCGGGCAATAATGTTATCGCTTCGACATGGTTCACTCTGGGATTCTAACGTGGGTAGACAGAAAAAGTGGACTGTTTATGACGATTTATAAAGTAGGTACGGACTACAATCTTCTTTACGGTGAAGAAAAATGAGCTTGGAAACATTTTTGTATATTTAAAAAAAGAGTAAAGTCTATTTTTTATGGTGAAAATACATGTATTGTAAGATATCATAATATAAATCATCATCATCGTCATCATCAAGTTACGGCAGTCCACTACTGGACATAGGCCTCTTCTAAGGGGTGCCACCTAGTCCGATCCTCAACCAGCTAACGATGATTCCCGTCTATGAACCGTCATGAATATTTTATTATTTTTAAACCTAGTTTTGATCGCAGGATTTAATTCTACTTTTTTTAAGCGTTCTAAATGTATGTTGTTTTCATCATCATCAGCCTACGGCAGTCGACTGCTATATGTAGTCCCCCCCCTCCCCAAGGTGCATTACCTAGCACGATCTTCGATTACACGCATTCCATCTTCGTCGTCAAACGTTATCTTTCTAAGTGGGAATGGGGTTGTTGTTCCCATACTAAGTTACAATTTTAATCTCAACTTAAATATATAAGAAAGAACAATTTTACCTATAGGTAAAATTAAAAAATAAGTTAACATAAAAATGAAATAAAATTCTCTGCATCGTTGAATAGCGGAAGTGTACCTAGACTGCTAGCGACATAACCTCGCTATATTACAAGACTGAAGATTAAATAAATATTTTTTTTGAATATGTACATATATAATATTATTATTGTTGAATTTCAATAAGTTTATTTATACTTGTGTTTATTACTTTTAAGATACGAATGAATTTAATATATGAATTTTGTCGTATTCCGTTAAAATTAAGGCCTAATGGCATGCAATAAATCGACTCGGGCTTATCATGCTCTGCATATCGTAAAGGAGGGGAAACAACATTGCTTATTCCATTCGCATATGGCACACTTCGTAGAATTGAGTTGTCGTAGTAGATTCCTATTAAAAATACCCACCAATATTTTAAATTCTTCGAAAGTCAAAAATAAGATTACAATTCTTGCATTACATTGTAATTCAAGTATATTTATGCTCACCGAGTTTGGGTGTAAACGGAGAAGGTATTCTCCCTAAGTTCTCCCTATTCATATTTGTTGATGTTTCTATACGATTGATAAATTAAGTGCACACCCAAAATATAAACCCCTGCCTCAAAAGCCATGTACATACCATGTAAGATATTTTTTGTATGTTTATTTATTTATACTTATACACCTTTGTAGCTTCATTATCAATCAATACAATTGTGACAGTAGACTGTTGGACTTTGGCCTCCCTCAAAATTGGACTAGGGATCGTACATTAGTTATCATTCTTAAGTAGAAGCTGCTGTTTATGTACAGGAATTTAGTACAATAATTGCTTTTACGAGACCCACGGGAAAAAATGGAGTGGCCCTATTCTATGCCGAGACTACACGGCAAATAATTTCAATATTTTCTCGTCTCATAGATATCTATATTATAATAGAATATACTTGCACGAGAGAAACGAAAATCTACGAGGATAGAAAACGTTTTGTTAAAAAACTTTGTTGTTGCTACCGCTCAAAAGTTATATTTTAAACAACTTTTTGTTTCCACTTGCTTATGCATAGATGTACCGGCGCGTGTTCGTCTTCTCTAGTTCCATATTTATGGCCCGCAAAATAAAATGTTGCTGCTTGTCGTTGATACTTGATAAAAATGCAAACCGCCGCCGCAGGCTCCTCGTCTCCGACGCCCACTGAATATGGGTATCATGTGGATGGAGATTGGAGACAAGACTATATTGAATGCGCGCATCACTGCAAACAATTTGTTAACGTTCACGCTATGGCGTCGTGGATAAAAATTCTTACGTAGGCTCGTATTTGGAAGTTGAGCGTACATACGTACGTATATGTACGGGTACGAGCGGAGTAGAGTATCGCCGGCTCTCACCTGACCGTCAGGCGGTCGCAGGTAAACATTGTAACGTGAACGAACCACGTGCGAAACATGTGGCGCCTCAGATATCAATCCTAGCAGCAAACACTCGACATTTAGATAACAAAGTTAACTAGTCCATACGGCCTGCCTTTTGTAGTACCAATACATATATTTAATGATTTTTACTTAGTTTTATTTTATCGAATTTACAGTGAGGAAGCGCAGTTGCTGAGTTGAACCGGTGGGCGGGTTCCAGACAGTATTGATTTTATATTCGCACTCGTCTGTCGAGTGACAGTAACCCACGAGGGAGCGGGAGAGCGCTAGTGGAATGAGGACTTTTCCTAGTATAGAGTTTCCGCGTAAACCCAGAGTCAGAAGCGAAAGGTGCTAACTGAGGGATGAATGAAAACGTGTTGCGATCGTGAAGCGACGGCCGGTGACGACGCGTCCGTTTCCGGTAAATCCGCTCTACAACTTCGTGCACTTAGCGTTGTTTGAAACTGTCCTTGTTTCCTTTTACCTTTCAAATGTATCGTTCAAATTTCGTAACGAAATCTATAGATGGATAATATATTGTTCTAAGAGAAAAGTAGAAATATTAGTATTAGACTACATACATTTACTTTGATCGATTAGTACAAGATTACAAAGCATTATAGACTAAAATATTTATTGAACTAACAAATACTAACGTAGATTAGAATACAGAAATAAATAAAGTTTATTTACTTTAATAGATTTGTGTGAAGAAAATTCTCGAAGAGCATCCATCCTGTTAAAAGTTTGCGAAATATTTCCACAAATATTGATGCGCAGGGAAGACGACGCGCCCCGGGGAGGCTGAAAACTTCACATCCAATGCGTTTTTATTCACAGCTCGTAAAAATATTCATTTTAAGGTTTTAGTCTTCATCAATCCCAGCGAGTTCACTTTTATGCGTATTTTATATGCTATTTCATACATGTCAGTGTACGTGTCGTATAGAAATGAAAATAAAGCGGCAATTGCTGAGTTTTTATGGATCGGACTTACGATCTGAGGTCGTGAGTTTATATTTTTTTTTATATATTCACGCCTATCCCCCGCAGGGGTTGGCAGAGACTACAGAGCTCCATCCGCTGCCATTCATCGCAGCGAAACGGCTCGTCATTGGTCGCTTTTCGCCCTCGTGAGAATCAGGACGTGACGGGTGGCGAACCACGTCGCCGTCATGTTTCGACAAATTAGGTATATTAAATTCGTCTTAGTGAATCCCACGAGCCGCAAGGGAGGATGGAGGTCAGCCCCAGCAGAGCCCTGCATGCTGAGGTAAGGCACCATAGTCCCCGGGAGAGCCCGACCCCGGGTCGATCGGCACGCTTTCGACTAGTCTCGCCCCTAGCCACGCATCCATTGGCACGGCAGACCGTGGATTGGCGGAGAGGAAGGGAAAGGATAGAGAAGAAAGGAAGGGGTAGGAAAGGAAATGCGGATTGGGGGGGTTACCAGACGCGGAAAAAACATTTATAAATCCATATAAATATTTATTCCGATGCGGGAATCGAACACGCGACTTCCAGCGCGTCTTTGAGCCAATCGGTCGGTCGGTCGGTCGGTGAGTTTATATTATCCATTGAATTATTGATGTGAACCATTTCCTAGCACGCAGTAAGTTTAATTGGAACAGTTAACTAGAGTTCTATGAAGTAATATGAAAATATTGCTAATTGCTAGTCTTCATCGAAAGGAAAAGAAATCTATTTGGCTTTAGTTAAAAAAATATATTATGCAAAAATACGGATGGTTTTGCTTTTTCTACATTATTGGTAATAATTTAGTTCTAAAGAAGTTTTAATAGTGAAACTATGTTACTGGCACTTAATAAAGATTCTGGGTCTGAAAAAAATATTTTCAAATTAGATTTCTTTTAAAAATTAATCCCTTTTTAGTTTGTGACTTTTTACTTACTTTTCACGGGTTTGTTGTTAGAAGGTTATCAGCCAAATAAAACTTACTTTTTGTTATGTTTTAGTAGAATAATTTATGATTATCCAAAGAATACCAAGAGACAGGTTCCATTTAGAGAAGGCAAGGTTCTGGGAGAAAACGTTTCACAAAACCGTGAGACTACCGCTTTTTAGTGGCTCAAGTGCTGAGAAACTACAAATGTCAGATTGACCTCAAAAGAAAGCTTGGATAGGTACTCGTACCTATACCTCGTCCATAGACAAATTTGTGGTCCGCGGACTACAAACTGGTCTATGAACTGTGAGAAAGAGGCTTTTAGCGGTTGATATACGCAATCGACAACCAGCACGGGCCCTCAAGTTACTCCGTGAGTACCGGATTGCTCGTTTGAGGTTCCCTAGAAATTGCTTATCTTGGATACTAGGTAACTGGAGTAGCGTACTCTTCTGCGATGAGGCTCAAATTTGTCTGCATGGTGAGAACCGACGGCAAGTGTTATGAAGACCAGGGAAACGGTATGCTGACGTGTGATTTTCCTTTTTTTATTTTCTAGTTTTTAGTTTTTTTTTATCAATTAAAACCTATGGAACTCGTTTTAAAACCAATCAAATTGGGCCAAACTCGAGGGTTTTTTTTACTAGTAACAATCGAAGATTTCCACTGTTCACCTCGTCGCTGTCAAGTTGAAATTATCATAATGTTGTTTTGTCACGAGAACTCCATGTATGTGCAAAGTTTCACAAGAATCGGTTTAGTAAAACTTGTTGAAAAAGCCATCGCAAAATTAACAGAAACAAACAAATATACAGATAGAGATTAGGTTAATTTAAAAACATTGCACAGCTGTGCTATTTGGGCCGTCAGTAAAGTAATCAATTAAAGGCTTCTATTTCAGATGTTTTATTTTTATACTTCCCAAATATTATAGGAATCTCTTGATTAAAATTTTAACAATAAAAACCTCTTCGTAGAGGATAATTAGTAGTTTCCTAAATTAGACTTCATTTTTCTGGGTAGGTACTCGAAATAGCTGTAGATGGACCAGGACGTATATAATATATAAACTTAAGAATACTAGCTAAATCCTTTTTTCTACCCTTCTGATAATAACTCTTGAAGTAGACATTAAAGATATTATTATCCTTATCGGCCTACGGCAATGTTCTGTTCTGGTCTCTCGCGCCATCCAGCCCGATCTGCGGCTTTATGCATCCAGATTCTGCACAGATCGTCGCTTCATTTAACCTGCCAGCATTCGTCTACTTCAACGGTTTCTTAAAAAAACATGACATTATCACATTAATTTGCCAACTCGAAGATTTAAGTCGGTGACTTCAGTTCTCTCGCAAATTTCTTTGTTTCGAATCATATCCATCAGAGAAACTCCGGGCCGCCAGCTGTCCAGCTAAATTAGTATAGCAATCTCTGCATTCTTTGCACAGAAATGTGGGCCTGATGTGGCTATATGAAGTTAGCATCGAGGTAAACTGTTAACATAACATCTTCCTTCTCCTCTATTGTTGTCTCTGTTGACCTTCAAGATGTCATTGGACGTTATGTACAATACCCATGATAAGCAGCTACACTGTAACTACTCACACTTCAATGTTACGTGTTGTCACGCACCATTAATGAGTGTTGTCGAAATGATGTTCACGTAGATCACAAAGAAGTTAGAAGTTTCATATTCAGATATTGGCCTAATGGTCCTTTGGTGTTGTGATTGGTTTCCCTCCGTTCTCCTAGAGATGAGGAGGCCCCAGGCCCAGCAGTGGAACATATATGGATTATAAAAAAATACATCTTCAAAGATGTCGAAAGTAAAAAATACTGTACACATTAAATCCTAGCCCGATTCACATTTTACCGTATAAAGATATGTGAATTTGTCACAATTGTATAATATAAAAAGTTTTGAATGTGAGTTGAAAAATATTCAGAAATAAATTGAAACAACATAAAATGTAAATTTTAGCAGGAAGTATTATAGGTATGTCGCCCCGGTTAGGGGAGGCGTCAGCAGACATATGGAGGAGTTGGTAAACATTTGCGACGGGATGATTATGTTTATGTATAGTCAAAGGTTTCGGCTTTTACATACGCAAACATCGTTTTTGTGCTATACCTATTTTATAAGAAATAAAAATGGTCTAAATAAGTATTATATGTATTATAATAATAACCGTTTAATTAGGATTTTACTTTATCACTTAACTATCTGATTTATCTTTCTTCTTAATTTATGAGATTATGAGATATTGCTAAAAATTCTAATCAAAGCTCATATTTGTATTTGTATGAGTATTTAGAAATATTATTATAATTTGTGGATCTCAAGTTGAAACTACTGTCAACAGTAACGTCTCACCTGAGTAAAATTAACATAACTTGTACAAATATATACACATATAAGTCTGTAACTTGTCCTCTATATGACTAAAGTGTATTAATAATGGTTTATTAATTTTATTTCATAAAAGAAACATATGATTATTATTTTTTATAGCAGAAAGAAGGCAAACGAGACGCGGATCACCTGGTGGTAAGTGACATCGCGCGGTGGTAATAGACATCCGAAACACTGGAGGCGTCTCGGATGTGTTGCGGGCATTTTGGGAACACATACGCTCATCTGTTGAATGGCCCTATGTCGTATATATGTGCGAACACCGTCACTGAAAACTTGTTCCACATTTGCGTAGTTTGTGGCAGAAAACTGCGACTTCACTTCCACAGTACAATACAATTATATCTAGAAAAAAGTAATGCTACACAAAAATTAACACAACCGTAATAGGTTACTGCTGGACATTGGCTTCCTTCAAAATTGAAGGTTGTTACTATAATCTCCACGCTTGGCATGCGGATTGGGCATTGCAGATTAGTTCTTATTACTTATTGGACGTTGCTGCCCATTTGGTATGCGCTCCACAGTCATTACGTATATATAATAGTCATGAAAACAAATAGAGTAGGCCTGTGCTAAACTGGAAACCACAAAATAAAATAAAATAAATTTCAAAAGATAAGAGGTAACTTTATATATAATATAGAAATGTGTAGGAAAAAATACCTGACCATTGATAATTGTTTTAAAATCAGCACAAGTCTTGGCTTCCCCAAGACGCGTTAAATAGACCCAACTTAAATTCAGGTCACGAATTTATCTAGTTCATATATAAGTATATACGATTGTTTTATTACTTTTAGCGATATTTCAGTGATCGACAGTTATTTATTGAATTTTTACTTTTACTAATGTACCTTTGTGCATTTTCTTCTCCTTATGAACTTTTACTATATCATAACTCACACTTCGTGCACGTCATAAGCTAAAAACGAGTTGAAAGATTTTTCTGGGCGTATTAATCTATAGATATTTATAAATTCGAAGTGTTGCATTAACATCAGTCGATGTACAAAATGCTGCTCATTAATTTGACTAATAGCTGCTCATTTATTCTAAATTCATTATTAGGGTGAAGCCGAACATTTAAGGTCTAATTTGTATGGAGACAATAGGTGGTGGTCGCAATTAGTGGAATGGCCGCTATGAACAAACGAGCACCTAACAAAAGCAAAGAGCCTTCGACTCTGACGAGGGCTCTTTTTCTTTTCTTCCAAATGAGCAAACTACAGTCACCAGTGGGGAAGATTTGTTGTTGAGGAATGAAGGGCTCGCGAGTTTGTGTGCATTGTTCTTTCCGCTGCGCGTTTGAAAAGCACTTGTGTGCCGTTGTTCTAATCAAGATGACGTAAGGGAGCGAATTGTTTATATTTCCTTGTTTTTCAACTCACCTCCGTTATTATATATTTAATTTTTTTAATAAACGTTTTATTTTATAATAACCTAATTAGTTCAGTGGGGATGTTACCGCTTTCAGAGTCAATGGTCGCTGATTAATTCTATTTTGCATCCATTAACTCGAATTTTGGTATTGAGTTAACATATGTATGGCCTACAGGTATTTATTCTGAGTCTGCATGCCCAGCCAATTCGTCAAAGCGTGGTGTATTATTTTAAAATCCTTCTGGAAATGGAGAAGCCCAGTGCCCAGCATTGGGACGTGTATGAGCCGTAAAGTTATACTAGTGTAACCCATTAAAAGTAACAAATTAAAGCTAAATTAAAATTATTTATTTTTTCCAAATAAAAAATATACTTAATTTATTTAACTATTATGCTCCTATTTATCTTATTTATCTGCTAACAAACAAGATTCTATTTTTTTTCCGTATGAGATTAATCTTAACGGAGAGGAACGCCGACAGAAGTTCTATTATTCTATCGTACTTATCTAATTTTTTGTCTTTTTTTTCATTTTCAATCTCAAGGTGTAATGGTCTACCCATTAGATAACAAAAAAGTCATTCAAACACAAACAACAACACTTCATTATAAATTTACCACCGACATCAACCTTTTTAGAAATCATTAAATGACCCTCCCCTCACTCATGATGCCACGTAAGCAGACGCACAGATATTTTCATTTCGACGCGGGAATAGAATCCGCAACTATTGATTTCGAAACTTAAACTTAAAGTTTGATAGTCTAATATATACTAATGTACTAAAGAGAATTGGCTTGAAATTGAATCAATTATGTTCAAATTATTAATGGAGTCAGGCGTTACTTTGCGGAAATCCATCACTATGTGGACAGTCAAAAGTTTTACTTAGCTAAGATCCATGACAACACGAGGCATCTTCAGGTATAGTAGACTCTACGGAAGACAACCGAAAGCTTTTCGGTTGTTCTCCGTAGAGTGTTGGTGCGAAACACGTGTCGTTTATAAGATGGAAAAGTGGTAATATGTGTTTGGTGTTGTGTATAGTAGTTGGTGGGTGGAGAATTGATGGCCGATTTTCGGTAAGTTTTTGGTTTAAGTTCCAAATAAATCCACTTCATTCGGCACAAAAAAACACACATTATTAATTTTTTGTTATTGTTTTGCTTGTCGCGGATCTAAGCTAGGTAAAACTTTTGACTGTCCACATCAATTATGTTTATTATTAATTCAAAACAAAAAGAACAAATAACCTGTTTTTACTTGAACGTTTGTATCAGTAACGTGTTAGCAATCAGCTCTGCGGCAACGCCGTACGATAGCTTGTTTGAATAACTAAAGCGAACAAAATTGAATTTTGTTAAACGAATGGGGGAAAATATGTAGGAGCTTGTGTTGCGAAGATAGCATGGAAGTGAGACAGTAGGTAAATGAATAACTAATGTTTATATATTTGGCAATGCTATTAACTGATTAATAAACTTAAAATTATTAAGTATTCGTCCTAATCATTGCCTCAATTTCGTTCCAAACTTTGACAATATGATTGGCACATTGGTGAAATGTTATTTTAATAAAAAGCAAGCGAAAAATAGGCATGTCACCTAATGTATGTATGTGTTATTCGAAAACACCGTTGGTGGTAAAATTGCGATCGAACCCGTTAGGTTGTTGACTGTCAACCATCAAGCTATGGATGATTGACAGTCAACAACTTATCTGGGGATGAACTATTAGGGATGGATTGATGATTAATTTAACTCTGAGTACTTTTTCTTATCATTTGTGTATTATAATAGTATGCATGTCAAAGTCATGTATCGTCAAAGTCATGAATCGTATGGTGGGTATGCATGTCAAAGTCATGAATCGTATGGTTGGGCTATCAGAGTAAAGCATTTAAACGATTATGCTGAATATATAGCTATCTATTAAAGGCTCTAAGTGTATCCACTAAGCACTTTTTATTTGAATAATCTATAAGCGATTGAAAGTTATTTTAAATAAAATTGTGAAGAATTTAATTCTTTAATCAGCACCTCTTTTTTCTTTTGTTTTTCTCTTTTACCTCTTGCTTCATCATCCTATATCGTTCTCATTATCAAATTTTTTCAGGTTACTTGTTTGCGTCTCTTAAAAATACATACTTCATCATCATCATTATCAGCTTATGGTATTACAAGCTAGAAATATGTAGGCCTCGGCAAAGGCTGGCCGGTCATCTAGGCCGATCTCTGGCTACACGCATTCCGCCAGACGACCTCTCTATCCTAAACCTTCTACTATTTTGATTTTGATATTTATCTATATTTTGATTGAAACTAGAGGATTTTATTCGTGATCTTTAATAAAATAAATTGAAATAGACGTTTCCATAAGGATGCTCTCAACGTTCTAGTCTAGACGTCTTATCCATTAACTACTATTAATTTATATTTTAATTGGTCATATAATACAAAGTACGCTGCTGAGAGACGAGTGAGGTTTTTTTTATATCTGGAACATTTCTCCAGGATGTTTACGAGATAATGTATTAAAATGTATTAGTTTATTACTTATATTATGTAGGTATATATCTATAATATTTATCCTACTGCGAATCGAACCCGGAAACATTGATTCTGAAAGCGGTAGTTCCGCCAACGAACCAATTAATAATGTTTACATTTGATTATTAAATAAATAAAAAATATAAAAACAACATTATAGTTACGTGACAGTGAGCGTCAGTGATACGAGTAGTAAGAATTTTTTGTTTCGTCGGTATCATGAATGTATCCATTGAAATAATCAATACATAGAAATCGAGAACCCTTAGAATTCAATACAGCTTAAGCTTAGATCTAGAATAAAATAATTTTATACAAGAGCTTATATAAAAAATACCATTTTTTACATTATGTAAAGTAAGTCGAAAAATGAAGTAGGAAAGCAGAACAAACTCTTAAAAACATACAAAAAAATCTGATCCGAGATGTTGCCAAAGGGAAATAATTTCCGACACGTGGTTAAATATTAATAAAACATTATATTATTCATATTTTGAGTGCTTAAATGATAATGATATTTTTTATTACAAACTACAATTTCAAACTTTCTTTTAAAAGTGATTTATAAGCATTTTAATAATTAACACGGCATTATTAACGTGTCAAACACTCCATGTCAACTCTTGCGTACGCTAGAAGTAGGTCTTCGAGAGGTAAAGTTGCGTCTGTACGCTTTAAAAGAAATATTGCACTGTTTACAAGAAAATTTATATTATTTATACTCCGCAAAATATGAAAAACATATTAATAATTGACGACCGATTGGCTCAGTGGCGGAGCCCCCCGCCTATGGACGCAATGGTCGCGGGTTCGATCCCCGCATAGGAATAAATATATGTAAGGCCTACAAATATTTATTCCGAGTCTGGTTACCCCGCCGCATTGGACAAGCGTGGTAGCTTAATGTCCGTTCCTCTAGAAATAGGGAGGCCCGTGCTTAGCAGTGAGACATATATGCGCTCTAAAAAAATAATAATAATGGAAATTGATACTTAAAGACGCAGTTAATAATGTACTAAGTAATAATTAATATTTGAGTTTAGATAAACGGATTTTAGACTCAGTGTATTTTCACGTGCAATGAACTGACTAGAACTGGATCGCTACTCATCCAGACATTTTAAATATATTCTTTAATTCGGATGACCTAAGCATGTCTGTAAACGTCAATTGCATGATAATTAATTCGCTTTTTTGTTCGGTCAAATTCTGATATAGTCATACTCCCTTAAACATAAAAATAGCAACATAGGTCTAATATATAGTTGCCTAGAGTAATATGTCAGGAAATTTTTGACCAACCAACCAACTGAACTAAGCAAGTTCAAATGTAGTTTACTTGAAACTTAAGTGCTTCGCATATTTATTATTAAAATATATTTATTATTAAATATAATATATATATGATATAAAAATCCAAAATTGGGTATGTACAAACCATTGAAGATTTAAAGCAATCGTAAAATAATATTAGTTAAATCAAGGATTATGTCGAGTGGGCATTACCCAGACATTGTCAGCGAAAGCTTTTTATTGCTAAAGGTAAATAACTGGAGTCAACACCCGCGAATAATAGCACGGTAATTCGGTTTTGATGTCTGTCGCGTAATATATGGTGCACTAATCAAAATATATTGCCGCGTTATATTGTGCGAATGTTCTCACTGTGGCGTTTGTTGACGTGGCTGACACGAGTGCTGATGCTGACAACTTTAATAGTTTGTGTTTCCCTTTTCATATTTAGCCGTTTGAATGACTGAAATTCCATGTAAATAATGTTAATGCATGTTTAACTTTTAAACTGTTAAGAAAATTAGAAAAATATCTTAGTATAACTTATATTTCGAAGGTGTCGAGAGAACTGTACGACTAAGGCAAATCTAAAGACAATATAGCCATATCCTAGTGACAACGTGAAATCCTCTTATCCATCGTGAATCCTGAAATCATCTGAAGCCAAAAACTGCGCACTTCAAGGGACAGGCAATAACTGAAAGAACCGTTGTTGCTGAATCTGAATCGTGCCGAACAGTAGGGTGTAGGTGTAGGATGCAAGAATATCTTTGAATATAGAAGCTGCGAACGGCAATTGCGACGACGTTAAGTGAACTGAATGGGTAAGAAAACTTATCCGAAAATTTTACTAAGTTATTACTAAGTAAGAACTTACAACGTGATTTGTATAAACTAAACTGACTAATTATGGACTTTACCACGGGTAAAGTCCTAAAGAACCTATAAATTTAACTTCATGCATAAGAGTGGAACTTTAACCTCAATTAAAAGTTAAGCTATAAATCAATTGGTTGTGGAAAATCCTCCTAGCACGGCGGCAGCGTTCGACCCTACCGCACGGCATTCGTCTCTCTTACCGGTTAATTTTGCGCAGACGTAAAGAGTAGACGAGGGCAGCGCCACGCGGAAGAAAACAGAAACTTTTTGACAGGCGGTTAAAATGGCCGTGTGAACACGCGATCTGCCACGCTGTAATCACTACGCACGACGCACGTGAAATTATTACCTAAGCTTAGCGCACCGAATTATGTTTTAGTTGTTTACTAAACTTTAGCTCGTGTACGGTCTGCGCAACAAGTTTCAATGGCTCTGCATCTCGAGACTGCGTTGCAACGAAAGTTAAACTTCAAGATGACCACGGTAAGTGCATTGCCGCCCGCCTTCTCGTATCGATCGTTTTCCGCGTGGTCCGAACATATGTTTGCCGCTACGAGAACGTAGCGCTGCATAAACTCGTAGTTCGCGTAGCCTTGCAATATCTCCCCGCAGCATTTGCCGGCTTAATAATAATAATATGACGTGTTGAATGCGCGCTACCGGCGTGGTATTTGTATTTTGTACTTGTTCATATACAGATTGTAAATAAACACTTGTAGATGTACGCGACACGAGTACTGTCAACGGATAGTTATTTGTTATCATCGAGTTACTGAACGGTCTGATATTTAATTACAATCCATGTAAATTGGTTCGCAAAATGCATTGCAGATGGTACAACATTTACTGTACTGTTCCAATATACAAATGTCGTACTAATATACTGTTATCTCTTCATTTTTTATTATCATTATAACCAGCTGAGATAATGGCTAGCCATCGGAGGGTAGTGAACGACAGCCACGTTACCGGTATCAGATGATTGATTTTGCAGGTGCATCAAGGTGCACTCCTACCAAGGCAAATTTGCCACGCTCACGCACACACCTTGGAATAATTCTTCCCACGTAGGAGAGGCAATCGACTGATAGAGGCTGTTTGATATAATACGATGATTTTACATTCTTATAAGCTCGACCCCCCGGTGCTTTAAACTTTTAAAAATGTTTATTTCATAAAAGTTCATATTAAATTGTTATTTACAAGGTCTAGTTTCGGACCTTCAGGTTGATTCTATACTTAATTTATTACAAAGGCCGCGGGACAACATCAAACGTCTGAAGTTTCACACTATATATTTTGGAGCGCAAACTCAAGTTATATGATGCGCCCATAAGACTGCAGATACTGCTTGTCACATAAAACTTTCTAATACTGGTGAAATAAAAACAATGTATGAAGTATAAATTCTTATTTTTTTTTTGTTTTTCAAAAAGCATAAAACACATTACACTATCAACTTATTCATACATTTTTTCTTTAATTTATTTACTTATCATAAGAAATCTTCATGCTTATTTCTTCAGCACTACATATAATTGTGGATCTTGGCCTCTTCTACGATTCCTCTGCATTTTGTCTTTGGCTTTTTGGGATTTTCCGGATCTAAGATCTTCCTCAATACAATTTTTAAAGAAGTCTTTAAAATTATTGAGTATTTTTTTTGTTAATATTCACATTTTTTGTAGCGCTTTCGTGTACCATAAGAGACAAAAGGCTGTCTCATTATCTTCAGATACCATTCCTCCCATCGATATAATTCAGAACCCAAAAATCAGCCAACAGTTATTAGCAATTCAAAAAACATTATTAACTATTTTGGATTTTTTCTTGTAATACGTTTATTTGGAATTCTCTACTAATTTACTGAATGGTTTTCATTCTACACAGCAACAAGTAATGTGATGTTCTGTGTAGAAAATAGATTCCTTTATACAATGTTTATTAGTGGTAGAGCCATGCTCCAGACGAATACTTTGTCACGATAAGCATATTATTTGTCTGTAGCATGAATGGGCCGGCTCGCCCGGGGAAGTACCACACTTCCGCAGAGAACCGGCGTCTGAGTGGTAGCTTAGCTACCACGCTTGGTACGGTGAGCGGCCTGAGTTCCGGAGGCCTAACACCCTCCCCTCCCACTCCCACTCCCATAATGGCACTTTCCTTAAAGGTCGGCAACAAATTCGCACTGCCTATGGCGCTGTCTACGGGCGGCGTTGATTGCTTTCCATCAGGTGACGCCTGCTCGTTTGACTTCCTATCCCATAAAAATAAACATTACGTGCATTCAACGCGTTGGTGTAATTTCAGTGTTTAAAATAAAACTTCTTTAGTATTATGTACATGTTCTTCGAAATATTTAGGTATATCTTACAAGTACGTCGAATTCGAACAAGTTACAATTTGTTACCTACACAATAATGTATATCGCACTAAATTCACGAACAAAACGTTATCACCCTTTAAGGCAGTTTCAGCGTTCATTAGTGTTATTTATACACTCTCATTGTATTAAGTCAGAGATTCATTTAAATGACAATCATTCGATTCAGTAATAAACTATCCAAATTTGGAGGCAAGTATATTTCATCAAACTAAAATTCTTCTTCTAAGAGTGCCTCTCCGACTTGCGAAGGTTGGCAGCCAAATCAGCACAACTTTCCTCCTCGTCCGCGTGGTGCAGCAGCTCTGGAGTACTCGCTATCCCGGTCTACTCCCTGATATTAAGTAGCCAAGACTATCTTTTTCGACTAACTTGTCTAAACTAAAATTAGATTAATTAATATATACATATAGTCACGCCTGTCTCCCTGTAGGGTTAGGCAGAGACCACAGATCTCCATTCGCTATGATTCCGACACACCTTCCGTGCTTCTTTCACACTCATCCATCTTTTCTTCCATGAAACGGCTCTCCATTCGTCGCTTCTCGCCCTTGTGGGAATCAGGACGTGACGGGTGGCAAACCACGTCACCGTCTCTTTTTAACAATTTAGGTATATTAAGTCATAGTTGGATTCGAAGATGTTAATGCTGGTAGCCTATTGGCTTTAACAGCTTTATCGTATTCAAGTACAATATAATTGGGAATCTGCGCAAATCGCAGACTCCATCGGCCTGACGCCGTGTCGGAGTTACACATATGTGTGTGTGCTGATTTTAAACTCGTCATGACAAGAATCATGATTCTACGTTAAACATGTAGGGGAGGATTGAACTTTAGTAACTATAGTCCCTATTAGTCCCATAGACCCTAAGGTCTAGGGGGTGAGAACCGACCGGGTACGTGAGAGAATCTCGTGTAAGCGGCCGGTGTAGAAGTGTGCCCTACTCTACGTGCTCGGCTAGAGCCGGGGTGCGTGTGAGTGTTGGTGTCGTGAGTGGATCCGAACGACGCTGTTTCGTCGTCCGGATCGTGTAACACGTTACGCGGGCGTCGTCTTTTCGGGCGCGCGTTTAAATCGGGTGAATAATTTACCGATTGTACCACCAGTGGATTCGGATGGGATTCGGATCTCTCAAAATGTTTCTTAGAGAGTGTTTTAAAGTGTTGTTTGACGCTCGGCAAGTTAAGGTCGCAGTGGAGGTCGATATTGCGCTGGAACCACTGAGCACCGGTGGCTCGACGAATGAAGCGATTTTGTATCACTTGAAGTTTATTTATTTTTCTTTTATGCACGTGCGCGAAGGCGACACTTGCGTAGGAAATGATTGGCCGGACGCATGTTTTGTAAAGAAGCAGCTTGTGTCTGAGGGACAGTTTGCTGCGGGCGTTAATTAAAGGGTGAAGACGACCTAAGACGAAGGCCGCTTTGGATCGAGCGTTTTGAATGTGTTTAGTAAAATTCAGGTGATTGTCGAGGGTGACGCCTAAATATTTGACAGACTTTTTCCACGGGATAGGTCTGCCAAAGAGAGTGATATCTAAGAGTCGGCCGCCTCGTTTGTGGGAGTCTCTACTGGTGCCCCTTGAGAAGTAAATTGCTTCACTTTTCTCGGGATTTACCTCGATTCTCCATTTTCGGAACCATTCACCAAGAGTAGTGGCCGCGGTTTGAAGCCGTTTCGACACGCGGTATTTGACCCTATCAGAAGTGTAGAGGGCGGTGTCGTCCGCAAATAGGGCGAGCGACACGTTCGCGTGCTTGGGAATGTCGGCGGTATAAAGTGAGAACAGAAGTGGCGAGAGGCAGGATCCCTGCGGAACCCCCGCCCTAAGGGGCGGAGGAGCGCGTTCCTTCGACGCGAAAGCGGAAGGTTCGATTCCGAAGGAATTCTTGTATGATGTGAACGAGTCTATCGGGCACATTCATGTGGTATAGTTTATATAACAAACCGTTGTGCCAGACCTTGTCGAAGGCTTTAGCCACGTCGAAGAAAAGCGCTCCTGTATTGATTGGTCTACGCTGGGATGTACCTTCAAGAATGTGTTCAGTTAAGCGAAGGACCTGCTGGGGACAGGAATGGAATTCTCTAAACCCGAATTGCTCGTTTGGGATGAGGTTATTGGACTCGGCGTATGCTTTGAGCCGGCTCAAAACGACACGCTCGTAGATTTTCCCCAGGGTATTGAGGAGGCTAATCGGTCTGTAACTATCTGGTAGGTTACGGGGCTTATTTGGTTTAGGGATGCCGATGACGTCGGCTTCTTTCCATGTTAAGTCATAGTGAATCCCATGATCCGCAAGGCAAGATAGAGGTCAGCCCCGGCAGAGCCCCGCATGCTGGAGGTAAGGCACTATAGTACCCGAGGGAGCCCGATTCCGGGACGGCCCGCACACTTGCAACTAAGCTCGCCGCTAGCCACGCATCTTTTGGCACGGCAGACCGTGGATTGGTGGAGAGAAAAGGAGAAAGTTAGAGAAGTAAGGAAAAGGCAGGGGAAAGAAAAGATGGATTTATACAATATGATAGGGATATGATACTACCACAACGGAAGACGAGGAGTGATACGGTAGTAGCTCGGGAGGCCGGGGTCGCATACCCGTGTACCAATACCATAAATACCGGACAAACCCGGACCTTTTTTTCTCCATTCGTAAGAAATTTTAATAGTTATATAGCCCTGCATAAATGCACTAGCTTGAAGACGTACCCGAACCCCACAGAATGCCATAATTAAATTGTAGCATTTTTCTGTTAAGGTTTCTTATGTTGAGTATAGGGACCCGGAAACTCAACTTCTTCCCTTTCTTCCCTTGTAAGGGGATCCCATTATTTTTATTCTTACCCTAAGATAAGCAACGTATCTGCATTGCTCTTTATATTACAAATGTACCTACAATATCAAACCATAAATACATCTCACTAGCTAACCGACTTTCTCGTTTACCTATCGCTTCCATTAAAAATGAAAAGAAGTTACTGTATCCAAACTCGAAAGAAATTTTAGAAAATATTACATTGCTATTATAAAATTTAACCACTATATATAGTGTTTAAATCTGAAATAAATATAAAGTCATTATCAATATGTACATATATGTTACCTGTTAATGAAAATATAATTTTACCACGAAATGATAGTTTCTATTATAGAAATTCTTGTAAACTCAACAATGCTCTTTATTTTTTAAGAAATTTAAGTTTTTATTTAACACTAAATTTACCGAAATTTTATATGTATCTAATCCTTCTATGAGCGTCAAATGACCGCTTTAAATGGCGGCTGGCAGAGTTTGGATGCGTGTTGCCCATGATTGAGTTAGATTGTTCGCTTTGAGTGAGGCCTGTGTTCAGCAAAGGACACAAAGGTGACTGAAAATGATGATAATGATAATATGGGCTGGTCATGTTTGTTGGAGAACAGACAAACGTTTGAGTTGACGAGTTCTGGACAAGGGACCATGTTTTGGCAATTGTAGTACCTATTCGACCGCCTCAGCAAGATGAAGCAACAATCGGCGTACTGTTGCAACTGGATACGTGTAGCCGCATTTCTGTTCTTGCCCTTTCCTTTCTTCTCTATCCTTTCCCCTCCTCTCCACCAATCCACGGTCTGCCGTGCTAAAGGATGCGTGACTAAGTCGAGCTTAGTCGCAAGCGTGCCGACCATCCCGGGATCGGGCTCCCCCGGGTACTATGGTGCCATACCTCAGCATGCAGGGCTCTGCTGGGGCTGACCTTTATTCTCCCTTGCGGCTGTTGGGATTCACTAAGACGAATTTAATATACCTAATTTGTTGAAAAATGACGGCGACGTGATTTGCCACCCGTCACATCCTGATTCTCACGAGGGCGAGAAGCGACCAATAGAGAACCGTTTCGCTGCGATGAATGATAGCGGATGGAGCTCTGTGGTGTCTGCCAACCCCTGCGGCGGATAGGCGTAAATATATAATAATAAAAAATAATATTTTCAAAAAAGGATCGTTAATTTATAACAAATATACTTTTATGTTGTTTGAGAATAAAATAATGAATTAGATGCTTCGTTATTTAAAAACACATACGTTCAAACGCGTTAGTAATATCCAACAGTTCCTACCCATACATTGTATCTTGCTGCAATGAATTTTATTAATATAGTAGTAAGAAGTCGAGATGCCCGCTGCGTTTATATATTATATTTTCACTTAAATAAGTATGTCATCAGAGGCAATTTTCAGGTGAATCAATGTTCTCGGAGTGTCGTTGAAGCCGATTACTTCCTTCAGACTGCCTCCGAGTACTTAGCCACTTGTTTGTTGTTCTTAATGAGCAGCGCGAGCCAACTTTGGGCTGTTCCCGCCTCAATTAAGTCTAAAAACATGACTAGAGTTGTCTCTGTTGGCTTACACTTGATGGTTGGAGAGTCAATTCACTCCGAGTTTTGTCTACAATTAAAACAATGTGCTTGTGTTGTTGGAGTTTATAAATTAAGTGTTTATTGTATACGCTTTTGTACTGTCATGTGCATTTGAACACTTAAATTATCTGAAACTAAATAGTTTTAGTTATATGTGTGTGATAATAATATAGTGTCAATTTTAATGACTCGAAACTATGAAAATATATTAAACGTGGGCTTGGCTCAGTAGTTAGAGTATCTGACATTTGAGATTAAATACTGAATTTTATTTAAAAATAGTAAATTTAGCTTGGGAGCTATCGATGATTCTCTCACATTTGTATCGAAAATGAAATCGTTCCATTGAAGCAAGGAGGATAAGGGAAAACCTTCTATGTTTGTGCATTCACAGATATTTGAATAAATATCCTGAACAGTTGACTCATGTCGAAAGTTCAAATTTTTTATTTCGACATAAGAAATTACATTTAATTTGTCAAACGTCAGTCCGCCAACGGTCAAGCTTTTGCCACCATTTTCTAATGAGTTTCCTCTGGACGGAAAAAAATGGCGAAACTCCTTTCAGGTATATCCTTTATTGTATTATATTTTTTTTTCAGTTTTTTCCATCAAGTCAACCTTACAAACAAGTAGGACAACATTCGGTTATTTAAATTAAATTTGAAAAAAAAAATAATATATTTTTTTAACAGCCCATATATGTCTTACTGCTGTACATGGGTCTCTCCAATTCTGGAGGAACGGACGTTCAACCCACCACACTTGCGGAATTGCGGGGTTACCAGACTCGGAATAAATATTTGTAATCCATACATATAAATAATAAAACAAAATAAGACCCGAGCAGAATGGCTCCACAAGTTTATCCATAGCCGAATCGGTTAAAATAAAACCTGTAAAGGAAGACTGACATTCTTAATATATTATAAATAATTATTTAACGATACTAGTAATCTAATAATGTTTTTTTAAAGAAAAATAGCTATTAGCTATTGATGTGACAATAGTATTATTATACTTATCATAGAAGTGAAGCTGTTAAACTTGAAAAGAGTCCATGATTTTTGAGTCAGTTGACTTGTTCCTATTTTCTGATTCAGGTATATGGACTAAGCAGCTGTTAGCCAATCCATGTAATATATGTATATATAATTAACAAAAAGTAATAGCCTAAAATGATCCTATTGTAGGCACAAACCTCTTTTAAGTACCAAAGCGAATGAAGCACAAGTCAAAAAGGAGAACAAACTATGTGGACGAATGATGGAAGAATAACCATGTTTTATCCGTAATTAAGTAAAAAAAAATAATTTATAAGCAACAATAGCTTAGTTGGTAAAGATTGCGATTACCGTCTGAAGTCGTGGGTTCGATTTTTCCATTACACTTTTGACTTGATTCATATTTTCTATCACAAGATTGTATATTTGGAATGGTTAACAAGAATTCTAGTAATGTCAAAAGATTAAGAATTTTTTTAATAAAAAAGCGGGATCATATTCCTTTATTACATACTAAACTTCATTCAAACACTGCAGAGATAATATTATTTTAAATTATTTAATAAATATATAATTGTAAATATATAATTGCAAAAGTATGTATGTGTATATATATATATATATATATATATATATATATATATATATATATATATATATATATATATATATATACATGTACGTATGTGTGAGTATATGTAAATATATACGTATTTTATGTACTTAAATTTATGACATTAGTTTTTACTTTTTTCTTTTGTGCAAGCTACACCACCACCGAACCATTTTTCTACGTTTCGCCCGCAGCTTGACTGGTAGTGAATGCCCAGCGGCATTAAGTCCGCCTATTATCCATTTTGTGCATTTTGTTTCAATGAATAAAAATAAATCAAATACAATGACACAAATAATACGAATAATATTTGTTTTAGCAGTGTGTTATAAATAATTGCTCTAAATAGATTCGCGCCAAAGCCATAAGTACATATGATAATTACATATATGTATGTATGACCTACAGGTATTTATTCCGAGATAGCAAGCACCCATAGCTTGCTAATCCACTGTTAAAAAGCGTGGGTTAATGTCCGTTCCTCGAGAAATGGGGAGACACCGTGTCCAACTGTAGAACATTTAATAGACGTGCGATTTGTAAAAAATATGAATAATTTTGATTATCCCTTTCAATCCTACACAAAAAAAAATTTAATTGTCCTATCAATATCAATATCAGCCCGCGGCAGTCCACTGCTGGACATAGGCCTCACCTAAGGCGCGCCACCTAGCCCGATCTTCGGCTACACGCATCCAGTCTCTGCCAGCCGCCTTGCGCAGATCGTCGCTCCATCTAGCAGGAGGGCACTACGTTTGCCGAGTCGCGGTCTCCACTCCAGCACTCGTCTACTCCAACGATTGTCGGTTCTCCGACAAACGTGTCCAGCCCATTGCCACTTCAGTTTGCTAACTTGAAGAGCAATGTCGGTGACTCTGGTTCTCCGGCGAATTTTTTCATTTCGAATTCTGTCCACCAGAGAAACCCCGAGCATAGCTCTCTCCATAGCCCTCTGAGCGACATTGAGCTTGGCGAGGAGACGGACTGTCAGTGTCCACGTCTCGGCACCGTAAGAGAGTACGGGCAGGACGCACTGGTTGAAGACTTTTGTCTTCAGACTTTGTGGTATGGGCGACGAGAAGACTTGACGGAATTTCCTGACCGCTGCCCAGCCCAACTGTATCCTTCATGTATTTATCCTTCATTGTATTTGTCCTATAAAGTATTCAAAATGGTTTGAATTTCAAATTTCAATTTAAAACGTGAAATAATGATAATAAATTTTAGTCTTTATATTAAATGAGTTTTAGTTTTTATTTATTTATCTATTTATGAGGTAGGAGGACAAACGAGCAAGCGTGTCGTTTGATGGAAAACAGAATAAGAATAAAATCGTCGTTTAAAAAAAAATAAATCTGTAATTTTAAATAATAAAGTGTGAAGGTGTAAAAGTTCAAGTATACAACATAAAGATAAAATAATGACGTTTAATATGTTAAAAGATTGGTATAATTCAATACATATCGACAACAATACATGTCGATGACCCACAATTTTGTGCGTTCAAATTATATTCATTATTCATATTTATTTGCGAATTTTTTACTTAGGTCTTTGCCCCTTCATAGGTTGAGAGACCACCACACCCACTAACGGTATCCCCAACTCTTAATCAATTCTCATATTCAACTGTAAACTGCGTATAAAAAGGTTAAAAATGTTAAATTATTTTTGTTATAAAAGACTAGCAATGATTTTAACATAAGTAGAATTCTAGTTAACCATCCTACTAAGCTAAGTGCACTAGGATATTTTATCAATAGTTAATCGAACGTACGAACTCACGACGACCAATTGATCTATTGCTCTTTCAATTTACTCTAGGAATACGTATGGTTCTATTATTATTTAGATTGGCTGATATTTATATATTCTTTTCATTTCAAATTTGTGTAAATATGAAAGCTCTGACAATCCGCTTTCATAAGTCCATTCCTTTAGTAACGGAAGACTGGTGCCCAGTAGTGAGACATACATATATGTGTACATCATATATGGGATGCGACAAAAAAATTTAATATCTCTTTTTGTAATAAACTATTACAAGTTTATTAGAATCATGGCAAAAATGTAGTTAATATATGTAATATAATGTTTAAGTGTATGTAATCTTTGGCTGATTATTATTACTCAATTTCCAGCTGCTTCATAATTACTGGTACCTATTAAGGTATCCGCCACTCAAAATAAAAAAAATGCGGTGGCCCTATTGTAAACTATATAATATGGACCCATGCCCATAATATCCTTAAATTTTTAATTTCTTTATTAAAGATAATCGCCTAGTTGGGGGTCCTGTAACGTGCCAGCCGTACTGCTACGGCGACATACGGGATCTTTAGGGGGTTTTATCTTCGATGTAATTTAAATTCTTCCTAGTCAAATTATTATTTTTCTATTCATTGTACATTTAAATAATATGTTATTCATACTTTATTAACACTTTTCACTTTACATTCTATATCACAATATATAGATATAATTTCATTTCTTATGCCGGATGGGTGACATAAAAAGCATTTTTTTATAACAATTGATTTCTTTTTCATTTTAAATGTGAATATTACGAATGTAAAAAGAAATAATATAGTATAAAAGGTTTTAATGCATTAGTAATACATTTATGAATGTATCACTACAGTCCACCGCCAATACAACTATATATGTATTGTTATTGAAAAATAAATAAATAAACATAAAAATATAATCTTATTTCCGTTAAGTGCGCATTTGTCATTTATACAATTTTTATATATATGTCATTTTTATACAATCGAAATATTAACAGAGCTTTTTTATAAAGACTAATTTCTTGATAATGTCAGAAGTATCGACCGTGGTTATTTGTTATTCATGACAGTGATATTTTACACGTGTCCTGTCAGTGGAACAAGAGTTGGCTTGGACTGTGAACGCGATATACAAACGCATAATATGTTTTCCAATCAACTATAAATAGCAATATTAAAATCCAATCGTCGGTTGTTGAACTGCGACGCGCCATTGGGACTTGTGTCAACTCAAACAATTATCAGTACATTATTCTTAATACCTCGCGTATTTATACCATGCGTAGGTGTACCTTATCGACAATAATATGTACGTACATGTACAAATAGATTTTATCTATAAGGTAATATGGCAAATATCTCTAGATGCATAATTTATTACTTCGATACGGGTAAAGTTGCACCCAGTTTACTGTGTCGATCATGGTGTATAATTGGACTACCTCATTTATTCAAATGGATTTATCATTTTCTTCCTGAGTATTAAAAATTTATCTGCAATCTCCAATCCGCCTGCAAAGCGTTAGGATATCGGGTATATTTCTTAATTTTGTGGGAGGCCTGTGTCCAGTAATAGGATGTTACGATTGTATCGATTGAAATTTTATTCCCCACAGAATGAGTAGCGATCTAACACGCTGCGTATTCCCGAAACTTCTTTCGAAGTACCACCACTCTGTAAAACCTACCTAGCTAGCTTTGCTATGTGAAAGCTACCTTCAGCGGTCTTTCCGAATCGATACGACATTCGAACCTTCAAAAAATAAACATACATATAATATATTTTAAAAGCTGACCACGGTTCTGTAATACATAAGGTGTTGCAGATATCTATGAGTGACGTTGATTGCTTTTAGTCAAGTGATACGTTTGCTCGTTTGCCTTTCTATCCTATTTGAAAAACAATAAAATGAATGATACTCAACAAAGTAATAAAATACAAACAATGTCATCGCAATCATTAGAAATAATAAAAAAAGAAATAGAAGCCGTGAATTAATTAATACGTTGTATATGGTATAGAATTTTTAGGAATATTTTCGGAAAAATTATTCATTACTACAATTTTTACTGGTCTACCGAAAAACAACTGTGATGAGATTTACAACAAATCATTTATTTATATATATAAAGTACTTAGTTTGGATTTATATTTTTTTTCTGTAGCTCTTTTTTTTCCTTTCCCATCAAACGGAAGGGAACTTGTTTACTTTTTTATTAAGTTATATTGTATTATTTCTTATTATTATATACAAATGGATCCTAATTCTTAAAAATAAAAATGATTTTAATAACAATTATTTTTGAATGTCGTTCAAGAGGCATTGGAAACAATTTGGCATAAACAAATAAATATAGTATATAAGCAAAGAAAATATAGTTTTTATATGATATAATTTGCTGATTATGATAACTTTATATGTTATTCTCATTAGATATTGAGTGTAGTTCTGTTATTATCTTATCCATCGTAAAGCGTACCTACCTCCTATGTATTTACTTACCCAGCGATGCGACTGGGCCCACCACATTCTAGCATTCATTAATAAATGTACCAGAGGAAGATACTCGTAGCAAACGTATTACAAACGGCACGTTTTAGGGAAATGAAAACACGGGACGAAATGAATGCTACAGTACAGCGTTGATTACGCGGTCCGAGTTTTGGTAAACTCGTTCTCTTTGATGTGTGCCGCCGTTCTAGCCACAACGTAATTATTTCATAATGCTTACCGACTGAAATTGCTTATTACAATTTTAAACGTATTTGAGCTGGCACAGTGTAAATAAAAATTTACAATCTTAATAATTTTTTATGGAAAATATAGGTAAACTTTAAATGAAAAAGTATTGAATATTATTAAAGAGAAACAACACATCTTACACACCTTGAGTGCATAAAGGTATAAAGTATGATTGGACATTTAGTTCGTCATGATAATTTTATATGAGAGAAAAATTGAAGAAGAAGGAAAAGAGGAAGGCCATAAACAAAGATAAGAGAGTAAAAGAAAATGCAAAGTCTCTACCTTTGCATAGAGTATATGATATATTATACATATAGAGTATTGAAGAACTTTGTCTTTGATCGGTGTATATGGAATCTGCTACATCGACAAATTTTTATTAAGTTATGGATAGATGTAAGCCAACGAGTTAGCGAGTCGTATGATGGCAAATAATCGCCATTGGTTACGGAAATCTTTAATACTGAAAGTAAAAACGCGCGATTTAAAAAAATATACGTAAAAACCTTTTACACGGTTTTATTAACATGCTAAAATAAAAATGTAGGGCGCATAAGAATCCTAATTAATTGTACAGTTGTTAAACAAATACATTAGAATTTGTTTAACAACTGTGGCCCATGTTTTTATTTTAAGTGTGTTAATAAAACCGTTTAACTTAAAGGATTTTTATCTTCTTTTAATTTAAAATAATTAGTTAGTTTTTTTCATCAAATATAATGAATTGGACTTGAAAACCAATCAAACCTAAACTTAAGGGCTTACGAGTAATGGTAAAAAAGTTCCACTGACACACCTCTTGACACATCCCCGTTACCAAGTTAAAATTATCTTAATGTTTTATTATCACGGGTACTCATTCTGTGTGCAAAGTTTCATAAAAATCGATTCAGGAGAAACAAATATACGAAGTCAAGCTAAATAAAACCGTTAAATACCGAAACATTATTTAGCACGACTATTAATCAAGCAGTCATGAATTATAACTAATAACATACATACGTACATCTTAACGAAAAGCAAGTACGTAAGTAGCATACAATCCCCTTGATGTGAGCGCCTCGTACGTCAATAAAGTTGATCGCCTCCTCTTATAGTGACGCAAATGGTTTGTTTACTTTCTTTAAGGATTTTTCCGCAGATGGAATTCGGGGGACAAGTGGTATTATTCAAATATTTTTAATGGTCCTTCAAATTTTAATGGGGTATATATACATATGTATATAATAATGAAACTTCGTTTTTACTGTTTTGTTACAAATTATTTTTAAATAAGATTTATTATTTACCGATTTACTTACAACAAAAGGGGATGCCCGTATCTAGCCGTGGGATATACATGAGCTATAAAAAAATATTTATCATTTAGTGGTAGATTAAACATTTATTGCACACAAAAGTGCATTTTATTCCCAATTTATGAATAATTTCTCTTTTTGTCTTTATACTGAGAGCTTAAGAAGAATATATAATTTCTTTTAGACACCTTTGACTCCTCATCATTTTTCATTCGTTACATTACACAAAATGACAAGGACAAACACCCAGACTCAGAACACAAAAATTAATAAAACGTTATTTTATACAAAATAATTAAAGTGTTGATGTTGATCTGGGTATGGAATATATGATCATTGTAACTCGCAAAGCAAATATCTCATGAATTAAAACAATTGAACACAATATTATTTAAAAAATAGACTATATCAGGCTAATAGATGGCAATATTTATAGTATTAAGGACTTTTTTCCTTGAAATATCGATCGAATGTATGTAATAGATAAATCAATTATAATTTTAACAACACAATATAATAGTTTGGTTATGACAATATAATAGTTTAGTTATGTATTTTAAATCTTTATGTAGGTATGTAATAATTAATGAAATTTGTACGCCATAAGTGACAATGTGATGGAGCTTTTCTACGTCTTTTTTTATTTAGTTATACCTCACATTATGCACATTTCACCATTGCACTGGTGGTATTGTTAACGTACATATGTATCTAAACAAATATTTACATTATTATAAAGTAAGAAAGTGTAACCTCATCTTGTTGTCAAATCTTCCACCTCATCTGAATACGGCGTCCGGCTATGTAAAGTGTTACAGATCTGCGGCTAATGATGGTATTATTTATACAGCCCATATATGTTCCACTGCTGGCTATGAGGCCTTCTGGAGAAATGGATTTACCCGATATGCTTGTTCAAGGCAGATTAGCGGTATGAACAGTCAAGGAATGCCGTACATTTTTTTTTCTTTTCTTTGATGGCAATTAGTTATAACTATTATGCCAGTGTCATGTAAAATACAATAATATCAAGTATCTTGAAATGTAACTAACCGTCTTGTCTTGTCAGATTGTCTTGATAAAATGGTGGTTATTCTACCAAAACCTTTTATGGACTTATTCAGTCAACTTAAATGATCACAATATATGCATTTATTTCATATCACATGACTTATATCTTAATAATAATACATGCCTATATTGTATACTAGACTACCAAAATAAAACAATATAACTGATATTAATTTACGATTATAAAAATGAAATAAAAACACATCACTGATGCAAGTTGGTGGTAAAAATTGAACTCCGACAGTGATTACTTCATAGCTGAGCCAATAAAGTTACGGGCCAGTCCAACCCCAAAGAAATTGGGAGACCCCGTGTCCAAAAGTGCGACATATGTACAAATATGGTTTGTAAATAAGATAAAAGACTAGGTGTGAATTTAATGCTTTCACTTTGCTGAACTAAACATTTATTGCCTAAGATATTTTCAATAATATACTAAAAGTTTTTCTTACTCTCGATGGGCAGAAAATCAAAGTAATGTGAATAATTTGATGATCTCAACGCGCCCTACGCGTCGCCTCCAAATTACTTCATACGCCAAATTATGAATAATTTTATGTATTTTTCGCATATATACTCCAGCGCATTGAGTTTTTCTAAGAAAACTATGTTTTTGAACCCACACTTGGCAGGCAGATAGAAGATTGCGAATTGAATTTTGTAACTGAGGTTGACGCAACTACCATTCTACTGTCATTCGCTTTATAGTCGCCGCGTACAACACATATATGGCAAAGGGATAATATTATTATGCAATAATAATATTATTCCATTATTGGATTAATATTACATATATATACAATGGGTTTTAATCTATAAATAGGCATAATAGTAGGTCGGGGCAAAAGTATTTTCGTATTGTTCATACAAAGGAAAATATTTTTTTTTAGGTATAATTTTTTATTTATTTATAATATGTATGTGCCGTTTTGATCGATGACTTGTTGCCATCTTCATCACATCCCAGCCAAGCTCTCTCAATTTTTGCTGCGTGGCTATTGATGAGTGCGGTCTGGCTTTGTCATGGTGGAACACCGCGCCCTTCCTATTCACCAGCTCCGGCCGGTTTTTCTCAATAGCTTTTTTTAACCTCATCATTTGCTGACAGTAGAGGTGAGAATCGATAGTTTGTTCCACTTTCTCAAAGATGGCACTGATTTTATGTGACAGGGCGTCCAGAGCGAACCTCATCTTTCACACTAACATTTCCAGACTTGAAACGCTTGAACCACATTTGTGCTACTCTTATTGATACCACATTAGGTCCGTAAACCGCACAAATTTTATTCGGGGCGTTCGTCGCATTTTTGCCTTTTTTATAATAAAACTTTAAAATGTACCGAATTTCTTCGTCACATACGTTCATTTTGCTTGCTTGAAAAACAAAAGTGAAGCGGCGGGAACTAGTTTTTTTTATTTATTGCATCTTCAGAATGTCACATTTAATGGTATTAAAACCAGCCAGTTACATTCAGTACGGCCAAAGAGGTTTGATTACTAATAATACAATCAAAATACGAAAATACTTTTGCCCCGACTTATTATATTATAAAACTAACAAAATTCAGTTGACGCAAATAAATTGTACATCAAGAAATAGTCTTATACTGTTGAAAGAAAAGAAGATAACTACTTTGGAGCAACTCTTCGTAAAAGAATACTTGTTTGGTTTTTTAAATTACTTCAAGAATGCTTTTCCATTGTCTTATAAATACTTTTTTATTTCAAATTTGTTTTTCCTGAGAGGTTTAATTAAATTTAAAATAGATTTACGGGTATTATAACTTTTAAGTTTATTTTTTTCGCTACGTATTAACTATTTACCTACTAGACTAGAGAATACAAATTCTTGATCTTTGCCCCATCTATCGTACCTTATTTAAAATTAGAACAGAAGAACATTAGCGTTACGGTCGTCATCATTGATTGAGACTATGTGTCTGTTTATTTATCAGTTGTGTTTAATTAACATTGTTTACCAAATTTTGGTTATTAAGTGTGTTTAACTATTGAAAAGTTGCAACATTTATTCTTTATTCTTTAGCTGCTAATCATTATCCTCCCGCAAAATTAAGGAATTTTGCCGTAATCTTTACATTTAGCGGGCGATCTAGGGATACCAAATTGGTTTTTATTCTCAGGTAGATCCTATTGCCCATCCACTGGTGTTTGCTTCCATAGTCGCCTTGTACGGAAGTCACAGAAAGACATGGGGAGACTCTATTCTATACCGGAAAATAAAGCAAAAATGGACAACAATAAATAAATAAAAGCATCTAGGTACACTATCTGCAATAGGCGGTCTTATTAATATCAATGAATTTTTTCCAAAGACTTAATGATTTTTACACGACCAAGTGTCTCACAATAATCCGAAATATTTTAATTGTAAATGATTATTGTGTGTTCTTTTTATGTCCGTTTACTATATATGTACATTTAACGACGTATATGTACATGTATTGTTGTGTGTTAGAGCCACGCTGCAGACGAATACTTTGTCCAGAATAGCATAATATTTGTCTGTTGCATGAATAGGGCGGCTCGCCCGGTGAAAGTACCACACTCACGCTGAAAACCGCCGTCTGAGTGGTAGCTTACCTACCGCGCTTCGTACGGTGAGCAGCCGAGTTCCGGAGACCCAACACCCTACCCCTTCTCTCTATCCCATCCCCCCCCATTCCCACTCCCATAATGACACTTTCCTTAAAGGTCGGCAACGCTTCCGCACTGCCTATGGCGCTGCGGAAGTCTATGGGCGGCGTTGATTGCTTTCTATCAGGTGACACGCCTGCTCGTTTGCCTTCCTATCCCATAAAAAAATGTATAACGAAAATTATAAAAGTAAACCTGAAATGAAGTTGAATGTATCGTGTTTCCTCAAAAAGTAATTTAAAATGTAATAACAGTTATTCGTCAAAGTCATAACATAAATGAAATAAAGAACGGAATTCAACAATTTAGATTAATACAGCTCGCGTGCGCGGTTGATTTCTACTGGTTGGATGCGCTGGTGGAATAAAACGTATGACGTAACACTTTAGAATGGATGTGCAGAATACGAGTCGTAGTTAATGAGAAATAATGAAATGCAGTTGGAACGACAAAGGTTTGCCCTTAACCTTTGCAATACGTGGGCGGTATTGGAAGGTTGCGGCGGCCAGCGGGCCGTGAAGGGGAAGGCACCTGCCCACGGCGATGTTTAACGAGATCTCCCTAAATACTCTATTGTATCTTATATTCCGTCTGTACGTTTCATAGCAGATAGTTTACGTTGAAACTGAAGCCTGCAAATTGCAAATTGAATTTAATCTGCACAGCCTTGGGTTCAAACTTTATTAGCGCGAGGAAATTAATTTGGAACAACTGCATTGTTCTCATACAATTTAATAAAAGTGTTTAACATTTCACACTCTACCGAATTTCATAAACAATTTCAATTCATACAACACTGAGACATAAATATTTAAATTTAGCTGGTTTACATTTCTTGATTTTTTCCTTTGTTACACGGAATATTAATCATAATTATTTTTTTGTGTTCATATAATAATATCTCTTATAACAAAGTTGATGTAAGAAAATATAGAACACATTAAAATCCTATATAAAAGAGATAGTATTTTCAGCAAATTGAACGAAAGATGGAATTTGAAATTCACATTGTTAAAATGTTCAAAAATAAATAAAAAATTAAGTTTAAATATTTATTTATATGTAAATAAGTCCTAGTAAAATTCGAAACTAATAATCAAAATTAGAATTGTGACTCGCATTTTTTGTGTCGTAAGGAAATAATTACATTTCTAATTTATATTTGCGAATCTTAATAAAGTAAGTATTGACATTTCATCTTAAAGAAATAACACCTGATGCCATTAATCTGCAAATTATGTATCGTATTAAAGTCAAACCCCCTAATAAACTCCTTTGCAAACCGCAGGTAACTAAAACTAACTTTTTATTTATTTTTATAATAATTTTGTTAGGCGCATCATCCTGCCTTATTGTGACTTAAAATGAATATCTTTGTGTCTATTGTAATGACAGACAAAGCAATTTTTCTCGTTTTGAAGTACTCCCCTTGATACTAAGCCATGTATCGGAATCCTTGGTCGTTTCGTATTGTCGATGACCAACATATCACCGAATGGCTTAATAGTGGTAGGCTTAATACTTTGTCAAGAATGGCATATTATATGTCTATAGCATGAAGCGGCTCGCCCGGAGAAGTACCACACTCCCGCAGAAAACCAGCGTCTGAGTGATAATTTAGCTACGGCACTTAGTCCGGTGAGCGGCTGAGTTCCGGAAGCTTTCCACGCACCACTACTCTTTGGAATCGGCTATCTCCAGCAGTGTTTCGAAACCGATACGATATAGGAACTTCCAAACAACAAGCCTACAATTTCCTTAAAGGCCTGCAACGCTTCTGCAGTGCCTTTGGCACTTCGAATGTTTATGGGCGGCGTTGATTGCTTTCCATTGGGCATTGGGCCTTCCTATCCCATAAAAAAATATTGATGAGGTAAACAAAGCAGTAAATTTACAAACGAATAATTTCGATATAATTTTACATAGTGATACGATATTATTATAAAATACCAAGGAAAATATATTACAATATTATAGTTGAGGAGAATTATTTTCATGAATAAATGGTCATATTGAATGCCGCGCTTCCTCCTGAGTTTTTTACATTACAATTCAAAATTCTTACGGAAAATTGATTTTTTAATTTAACGTAGGAAGAAAAATTCAACATCTAGGAACGTTTAAGAATTCGCCAACTATAGAGTGTATAATACGGGCAGAAAATAAAATAAAGAGTGCTCTTAGACTCCGATCTTCCTTCTGTGGAGCATTGATTGCGCCCCCGACCAATCTTACCATAGCTTTGTAGTTGAATAAAAAGTCTCTTGGTAAAATGCCAGCGCGATGAAAAGAATAGCCGTTTAGCCATAGTGAAATATTATGAGAACTCTAAAGTTTGTGTACATCGCATTCCATGTTCGAACTGTCAGCTGGTAAATGTAGTACGCAATAAAGCTGATTTTTGGCGTCCAAATATACATAACACCAAACACACACTACCACTTTTCCACCTTGTAAACGGCACGTGTTTCGCCCCAACACGAGGCATCTTCAAGTATAGTAGACTCTACGGAAGACAACCGAAAAGCTTTTCGGTTCGAAAACACACATTATTAATTTTCTGTTATTGTTTGCTTGTCGCGGAATTTGTTGCTAAGTAAAACTCAAAACTTTTGACTCTCCACATCGTCATGGATTTCCGCGAAGTAACACCTGACTCCATTAATAATCAAGGGAAGTATGTCGAGATCGTAGCAAAAGGAGATCTGTGGTCTGTGCCTACCCCTACGGGAGACAGGCGTGACGATATGTATGTATATATATATATATATATATATATATATATTGAGTACGAAGAGACGAACGTTAAATTAACTAGATAAATCGATATAACTTGAAGTGTATGACTCGCAAGTAGGCAGTGTACACGGACTTATATTTGCATTTCGGCGCTGGGCGCCGGCGACAGTCGCTGTCTGGTCGTCGGGCCGCTTACCAGTGACCCAGTACGGAGGTCAAGGATCCCGACGGCTCGTGTACACCCTTTCAGCGTCTAATAATAAGCTGTGATAATTTACGTTGGCGGCGTTGAAAACTAGTGCTCAAATAATTTCTATGAATGTTGGAATGATGGTGGAACATTGATTGTCACCTAAGATTAATCTGTATAAGGTTATCAGGTCTTGACTTAGTTTAGTTTTTTGTTTTCTATAATTTGTCTTCGTGCCATATATTATATCATATAATTATGATATTATATTTGGCATGATTATTATATATATTATATTATTCTAAAAATAATATTTAAATATCTATTATAAAATTAAAGAAGCGTTTTGATTTAGTTATAAATGTATAATATATCTACACATTACAACGTGTCTCTTTTTGATATTTTTACTATATTAATGTCAAGAAATTACACTCAGACTGCAGGCTAGTGGAAATAATATCTGGCCTTGAGTTCAGGATGGTTATAGCCCAATCTTTTGTCGTCAAGTCTGACGGTTCCAACAAGTAGACTGTGAATCCATCTGCTCAAAGAACTGTGCTCCGAGTTTCTCTGGTGGATATAATTTGTAAGAAATAAATCCACCTGAGAACCTAAGTCACTGACATAGCTCCGAGATAACAAACTGCAAAAACAATGAGACAACCTTAAGAGAAGACGAGTGCTAGATGGGAGATCGTGCCTTTGCGACAACTGTATGCGTGTAGCTAAGATTGGGCTAAGTAGGTAGTGTGCACTGGAGAAGGCCTATGTCCAACAGTGGACTGTCGCAGACTGATAAATATACTGCAATTAGTTGACTTGTCTGTGAATTAGTAAGATGCATCATTTATATTTAAATTTGGCAGCCGATGCATAAACATTAGATATAATAATATTATATATTTAAATTGTCTTCATTTGAAACAATGACTTCATTTAAAATCAAACATAAAATTTAACAAGAAAGTAGACCGTTTTAATTATAGAAAAATCTTTTGCTTTTGTAACAATGTAAGCGGCGAACAACATAGTCGTTCAATATGGCCGTTTCACTGAACGCAGCATACAGGGCTCTCGCAACGAGAGAGTTCGGAGAAAAGTTACGCTTTGTTCGCAGATGTTGGACATTGCACGTACCTCTATCCTTTCCAACGAGCAAGTTTCACTATTTCTTTCCTTGCTTTTACTTTTTTTAATTCTGTATAAGAGTGTTTATTTTAACTGCTTTTAAAAACAGCCTACTTTGATTATGTTTGCCCTATAAATTTATTTGTTATAAAAATCATTATTTACGAAGATTAGCAATGTTGTCATATTGAGTAGCAGTACATAGAAAATCCAATACAAGACACGAACTTACAATACGAGGTGTCATTATCATAAACAGCCTGCGGCAGTCCAATGCTGGACATAGGCCATCCCCAAGACGCGCCACCTACCACGCTATTCAAATTCTGGTATCTTGTTTCTGCAAGCCGTTCCTGCACAGATTGTCGCACCACCTGTATGGGGTATATCCCACGTTACGTTTGCCAAGACTGAACTATTTTATGTCCCAATTTCTCTCTTTTGTAATTTATAGATAAATATTAAAAATATAACATATAAAGACACTGAAGTGTTTTAATAAATCACTATTAAATTAAATACAGAAAATAGGTGCTCTATTTACCGTTGGTATCATAATTCGGCGATTTTTAAACACATGAATTCCTCACCTCGGAGCTGATTTCATTTCATCGATTATTCTTCTTATAAAAGTGCCTCTTCGACTTGCGAAGGTTGGCAGCCAATTTCGCACAACTCTCCTTCTCCTTCGCGAGGTGCAGCAGTTCTGGAGCACTCGTTATCCGGGTCCAGTTTCTGATATTACGTAGCCAAGACTTTCTTTTTTGACCTACTTGTCTTTTGCCCGCCACTTTTCCATCATGATCAGTTCCAGCAACTTGTACCTGTCATGTCTCATGATATGACCCAGGTAAGCAACTTTTCTATAAAATTAAATACAGAAAATAGGTGCTCTATTCACCGTTGGTATCATAATTGGGCGATTTTTAAACACATGCATTCCTCACCTCGAAGCTGATTTTATTTCATCGATTATTCTTCTTATAAAAGTGCCTCTTCCACTTGCGAAGGTTGGCAGCCAATTCCGCACAACTCTCCTCCTCCTTCGCGAGGTGCAGCAGTTCTGGAGCCCTCGCTATCCCGATCCAGTTTCTGATATTACGTAGCCAAGACTTTCTTTTTTGACCAACTTGTCTTTTGCCCGCCATTTTTCCCATCATGATCAGTTCCAGCAAGTTGTACCTGTCATGTCTCATGATATGACCCAGGTGAGCAACTTTTATACCTTTGACGGTCTGCAAAAATTCACGTTTTTGCTTGATTTGTCGGAGAACTTAGTCATTGGCCACCCTTTGAGTCCAGCTAATAGAGAGAATCCTATATATCCTATCCATACGTTTATACGTTTTATCCTATATATACGTTTTCTGAGGTCTTCTTTAAGCGTCGAAAAACGGGCCAGATGTAACAGTGGAGCATTGTAATGCGCAAGGAAAGTTTGAGGTGGCGATTACAAAGGACACGTTTCATCACATCGATTATTAGAACCCTCTTCTAACTCTAACTTTTCACGGTGTAATAATGTAATCTTAAAAAAATAACCAAAATTTCATCATAATCTGATGAATGGTTTAGGAGCCCATAGAGGATAAACGAAGAAAGAAATATTCAATTTTATTTAAATGGGGTTGTATTTTTCGCATGACAATGTTTTGTATAAATATTCAATGTAATGATTATTATTAATAATAAAAACAAATAATGATTTAAATATTTGTACTCAACATACTATAAAACCTTAACCATTACCATACAACATAATTGACTTTATTCTTAGAAAAATATTGAAAAAAATTGTTAGAAAGTGCTTTATGTTTTGCATTATTTTGTCGTACTACACACAAACTTTTATATAATATTGTTTAACTAAGTTTTTGATCTGTACCACATTTTTTATAGAATATTAAAAATGTATATAATTGAGATTATAATCAAATACAATTAGCAGGAATTAAATAACAAGTCACTCCATACAAACATAACATATCTGATAAAAGCTGCGATGAGTGTATTGAACACAAAAAGATATGGTATTTTATCTATATCAGTTATCAGTCATCACAATAGATCCTGACGGTTCATCTATGGTGACCGGAATGTAAATAACAAAGAATAGAAGTTGTAAATAAAATGGCAGTGGACCAAATTATTAACATTTCTCCAATTGTTTGTATTCTGTTGTATTATGTTCGCGCTAACAGTTTATGTCATTAGTCCAATGTAATCTGAGGACCTCAAGTATAATTCCTTATATTGATTAAATTGATTTAAATAAGCATATAAATTTGACGTATCAGCAGGGGGATAATTCTGGGACTCCGTAAAAATGCAAAGCCTGCAATGCCATAAATAAGATATTATACGTTATAGACATATATGTTATGTAGTTTTCTGAGTTAGCAAACTGAAGTGGCAGTAGACTGGTCATGTTTGTGGGAGAGCCGACACCCGTTTGTGTATTCGAATGCTGGAGTGGAAACTGTGTCTCAGCAAACGCAGTGTACGACGCCCTCTGGCGAGATAGTGCGACGATCTGTGCAGGGCAACTAGCAGAAACTGATTGCATAAGGATGAAGATAGGGCTAGGTGGCGTGTCTTGTGGGAGAACTATGCCAAACATTGGACTGCCCCAGGCTGCTGATGATATAATTATATAATGGATTTTATAATTAAATAAATGTGAAAATATATTTTGAAGCTACATGCAATTGCACCTTTAATATTTACCGTCAGAGAGCGTTATTAAATTACAATTTATTCAACATGGCATAGCGTAGGTGGCTCAGTACGCGAGTGGCGCGTAAAGGAGCCCACTTATCGTTCTAATCGAGACCGTTGATGGATTCCCACTGTCAGCACAAGATACCTACGACTATTTAATTCGAGTTAGCGGAGTTTTCTTTGTAAGCTTTTCTTTTCTCATTTGACCCGTTTCAGGGTTTGTGATGTGAGGAATCTTGAATGTTTTAGAATGACTCGATGAATAAACGTTTTAAATGTCGTATTCTTTACTAACTTATCGACCGACTTAACAGGGGATATAAAAATACAATTAGTAATGACTCGAAAATCTTTGGATATTATATTCAAAACTTATATTTAGAAAGTTTATTTCGTTTGATGTGCGTCGTAGTGACAAGTATATAAAATCTCTTCATAATCGATATATATATATATATATATATATATATATATATATATATATATATATATATATATATATATATATATATATATATATATATATATATATATGTATATGTATATACTTTTTGCTATTAATAAAAATGTTATTAACAACAATATTGCATTCCTTTAACTCACATATAACAACAACACTGCATTTCTTTAACTCACATATGATATTATATTTAAGCCGATTTGGCTACGACAAGACGAGTAATTATAGAAATATCCCTCACCCAAATCCTATTTATCTACTACAACAATTTTATTTCAATTTGACTGGAGGAGAAATTAGACGCAGTGTCCTCAAAACACATAAATTATATACAGATACTATAAAGCTAATTTATGTTCTGAAATTAATTTCAGTTTCAATCTGGTTTGAACCATTGGCTAAAAAATACTCTGACCAAGAAATCGTATTATTCAGTATGAGCTCTCACATCTAATTCTTTAATAAATTTAATATAAAAAAAATTAATAATAAACCTAAGAAATAAACACCCAGCACGATAAGCGTTATCATGCTGGGTGTTTATTTCTTAAGGTTTTCTTTTGTTTATTTATTACTTTATTAAACGTTGGGGAGAATTTAAAAGTTTATATCTCGCACACCATTTAGTAATTACCTTGGTTTCTAATTTTTGAATAAATATAAAATTTCTACAATAAATAGTAATAGTTCTTATTGACTCTAGAAGAGTGTCATTTATTTACAATTTCATGATTACCATTACGGACAGATCACATGGTAAATACAAAAGGAAATCTTGGTGAAAACATAATCTTGGTGAATATACCTTATATATTAGGTCGGGGCAAAACTATTTTCGTATTGTTCATACAAAGGAAAATATTTTTTTAGGTATAATTTTTTATTTATTTATAATATATATGTGCCGTTTTGATGAATTGTTGCCATCTTGCGGGTAGTGCCATGATCCCATTCCTGTAGAAATTTTGAGATTTTTGATTAAAAAAATCTGACAGGTAGTGTTTACAGTGTTCTTTTGAGGTTAGCTTTATACTTCCTAAAGAGTTCTGCAATGACCGAAACAGGTGGAAATCTGATGGAGCAAGGTCAGGGCTATACGGAGGATGCATCAACACATCCCAGCCAAGCTACATGGCTATAAAAGAGTGCGGTCTGGCGTTGTGATGGTTTCTCTCAGTGAGATCATGTGGTACCCAAATGTCAAGTTTTTTCTTGTACCCAGACTTTCGTAAATGACGTAAAACTGTTTTATGATCAATATCCAGTTCTTCAGCAATGTCGTAGCTACTAATATGACGATCTTGCTCCACTTTCTCAAAGATGGCACTGATTTTATCTGTGACAGAGCCATCCAGACAGTGTCCAGAGCGAACCTCATCTTTCACACTAAAATTTCCAGACTTGAAACGCTTGAACCACATTTGTGCTACTCTTATTGATACCGCATTAGGTCCGTAAACCGCACAAATTTTATTCGTGGCGTTCGTCGCATTTTTACCTTTTTCGTAATAAAACTTTAAAATGTACCGAATTTCTTCGTCACATACCTTCATTTTGCTTGCTTGAATAACAAATGAAAATTGGCGGGAACTAGTTTTTTTTTATTTATTGCATCTTCAGAATGTCACATTTAATACCATTAAATGTGCCATACCATTAAATGTGCCATACATAATACCATTAAATTAAAAAGCAGCCAGTTACATTCAGTACAGCCAAAGAGGTTTGATTACTAATAATACATTCAAAATACGAAAATACTTTTGCCCCGACCTATCATAACTTTTCTTTTTATAAAAATCCTATTTTGCTATGTTTTAATATTACTAAATTCTCGTTAACCATTTCCACTAAGCTAATTGTGTTTGTGCAAGAAAAATATGGTTACACCAATAGTCCAAATAAAAAAATCGACATCTACGGTTTTGAATCTACTCTACCTGATGATGCCTCGTGTTTAGGCGAAAAACGTGTCGTCTACATTTTGGCAAACTGGTGGTTTGTTTGATGTTGTTGGTATTGGTCATGGTTGAAGTGGAGAGTTGCTGACGGACGTTTTTTCAGTAAGATTTACATTAAGTTCCCTATAAATCCTCTTCATCCAGTAAAAACACACAGTATTGTTTTTTATTTATGTAGATCCGACAATTATTGGAGCAGCGAGTGCTGGAGTGGAAACCGCGTCTCGGTAAACGTAGTGTGGGATGCCCCTCGGCTAGATGGTGTGACTACTTGCGAAGGGCGGCTGGCAACAATTGATGCGTGAAGCTGAAGATCGGGCTAGGCGCTTCTTGGGGGAGGCCTATGTCCAGCAGTGGACTGCCGCAGGCTGTTGATGATGATGATGATGATGATTGTTTTTTTGCTTTAGTTTGCTAATTGCGAATCTGAGGCAAGTAAAAACTGACTGTCTACGTAATTATTATTTTTGTTTCAGAAATGATATTTTGATTTTTCTAAATTACACTGATTTGTTAAAATAACTATAGCAAGTAAAATAAATTTATGTTCGAATGAATCCAGTCTATACTTATTTAGGGAATGGCAAGCTAGTAGCCAAGCCAACTACAGAGTTAAGTCGCTTCAGAAGGGCTCTCTCTTAGCTTAACTACTAGTTGCAACCAGAACAAACAGCCTCATATGGCATCATTCCAAAGACTGTGTACCTGGTCGATTTACAGACTATAAGTTAAGCGACAAATGTTAGGTCGCCTGAATCACACCATATTGTCCAGAACCTTTCTGTGTTACACGCAACTAATACTGATTTTCTATTTGATTAATTTATTTAACTTTATATTTTAAGAAATGATCCTATATTTATATGGCCTATGGTATTGCGAATGTCATTGGTCAATGGTGAAGGGGTCATTTATGGGTCATCTGTCTGATCGGCTGTAAATAAACAGGTTTTTTGGTAACCGACTATCGTACTCATGGAAGGACCCATGTTTTTCATTAAACATATTCGTGATTAATTCGAAGATAATTGGGTTCTCATATGTCTCTTATCCACACACACAGAGAGACAGAGAGAGAGAAGAGACTTGTGTCTCTTTTCTCCCTCTGTGTAACACTCACTACTAACTTTATTATAAATTAAATTTTTACGAATAAGTGTGGTAATGATGCATTAATCATCAATACAGCCGTTACCGACAACCGCTGGATATCGACCGCTAAGGGAAATTATGTATTGCCGCAATCTCCCCACTTATGAATTAAGGTTCCCAGATTGGTTTTAATACATGTTGCTTTTTCTTATGGAATAGGAAGGCAATCGAGCAGACGTGTCACCTGATGGAAAGCAATCAACGTCCATAGACAGCACCATAGGCAGTGCGGAAGCGTTGGAAAAACTGATCATTAAGGAAAGTGTTATTATGGGAGTGGGAGTGGGATGGGGAGGAAGGAGGGTGTTGGGCCTCCGGCACTCAGCCGCTCACCGTACGAAGCGCGCTAGCTAAACTACCACACTCCGGTTTTCTGCGGGAGTGTGGTACTTCCTCGGCCAAGCCGGCCCATTCTTGCTACAGACAAATATTATGCCATTCTTGACAAAGTATTCGTCTGCAGTGAGGCTCTACCCCTATGAATTTCTGCCCATTTATTTGTATTTGGTCCCGTTGTCGGCTCGTACAACCCCCATGAGAAAAATAGCATGACCCTATTTTATGTCGGGACCCACGTTGCGCACCGACAACCACATGCATATTATGATTTGAGCCGTTCATTATAATAGAATCATATTTTTTTTAATGTTTCAATGATCTAAAAATAGAATAAATGAATAATTAATATCACTGTTAATTAGTTAATTAATCTATCAAAACTTTAATCTACTTAACATGTATAATCTACTATACATCTTAATATAAGACCCGTTATTATAGAATATTTACTAATAATATATATATTATATATATATATATATATATATATATATATATATATATATATATATATATATATATATATATATATATATATATATATATATATATATATATATATATATATATACTATTTTAAACACAAATTAACAATATTGTATACATACTAGTGTGCGACACTGGAAACGAACAATAAATTGTAGAATGTAATGCGTGTTGCAAAATGCATAAAACAGAAAGATTTGTATTCGTACACAAGTAAAAGACATTTGCGTGGATCTAAAAATAAAAGGGGCGTAGATAGTGTTGAACAAAATTGGTTATGCCGTTTTTGTACTTTGTTTTCCTCGACGACGACCGACAGGTCGTAAGTAATTCGCCTCTCGGAATAAAAGTTACACCAGAGATATACCCTACTTCACATCATCCTGTAGTTTTCCTTTATTTTTTCTCACTCCACGAATAAAGAAGTCACTTTCTGTTCTCAGCTCTTTATTGAATTCTATAGTTGTCCGTCGAATGAAGTTTGTAAGGTCTGCAAAAACTACATTCCTGAAATCCTATCCTGATCCTGAATCTCTCCCGTAACTAAAAGATTTTTGTGTGCTATCTCATGCGCATAATTAAATCATTGTAGAATTTTTGTATTCATTCCTTGCTTGAGCTTTTAGGGAGAATAAACTTGGATCAGCAATAGAAGTATATTTTCTAGCTTTAGTTTTAACATAGCGACTCTCTGATGTACCCACGAAGGTAATTATATCTTTTTATTGTTTTCTTGATTTGAAATCCGACACTATGTAGTCGATGTAATGTCGCAGGTCTATGACGTGACGGTAAGTACGTAATGTTAACAACCAATGGAATAAAATTTTGAACTAATTAAAGAGAAAATGGCGTCATGATAATTACACTTTTTTACTAATTGATACATTAAACTCGTGCGTTAGCAAGGTTTTCCTTGTAATTTCCTTAACAAATTACAAATAATTTTTATGATATATGAAGTTAGTGGCACTGAACTGAAAATTACACTTAGTTGAGGTTATATCCGTGTCCAATGTAGAAAAGAAAGTCCTTGCGAGTGGCATTGCGACGGGTGCATTGTTCCCGTACATGTCTCGCACAAGCGACGCAATTGATGACCGATAAGCGATTTTTATTTACGTAGCAATGACTTTGTAAATGAAATGATTATTGAAATGTAAACGTTGAGAAATAGTGGTAATGTAAGACCATAGGCTTTCTCTAACTATAGCAATATACATCGTGATTCGACGTTTGGTATTTCTCGTAAACAATATGACAGACAAAATTTCTTCCCTTTCCTTGCGCATTAGAATGCTCCACTGTTACATCTGGCCTGTTCTTATATACGGATGTGAGGCTTGGACGTTTAAAGAAGACCTCAGAAAACGTAGTAGAGTAGAAGCGTTCGAAATGTGGGCGTATAAACGGATGCTTGCTATCAGCTAGACTCAATGACGGGGTTCTCCGACAAGTCAAGCAAAAACGTAAACTTTTACAGACCATCAAAGGTAGAAAAGTTGCTTACCTGGGTCATATCATGAGATATGTCTCACAGGTACAAATTGCTGCAACTGATCATGATGGGAAAAATCGCGGGCAATTGACAAGTTGGTCGAAAAAGAAAGTCTTAGCTACGTAATATCAAAGAGTGGACCGGGATAGCGAGTGCTCCAGAACTGCTGCACCTCGCAAAGGAGGAAGAAATTTGTAGTGAATTGGCTGCTAACCTTCGCAAGTCGGAGGCACTCTTAGAAGAAGAAGAGTTTAAAATTTTAGACAATTTATATTTTTTCACTAGTTCAAATATACTTAGACAGTTATGCCCGATTTTGTTCTGCTGTATATGATGACAAAATAAAGAAAAATTTCTTACGTCAAACAATCAATATCATCCGTCGTAACTATTCGAGTCAACAAACTGAAGCGGCATTGATTCGGTTATATCTGTTGAAGAACTGATAAACACTGGATAAGATACAAACGTGCCGGAGTAGAGGCTGTTTTGCAATGTAGGACGCTCTCCAGCTATATGAGGCGGAGATCTGCTCTTATTATTGTTTCCGCTTCATGCTTAAACTTGCGCATTAACCTAAATGCTATTTGCGCACGTAAGCAGGCCTTTATTCCCGCGTTGAGTCTCACGCAGATGCAAACACAAAAGATTTGAATAAATCTATTTTCGCAGTACTAAAAGTACAAATGCATAAATTTCAATTCGTGTTTCTCTATCCTTTTTTAATGTCAAACTAGCAGATAAGTTTAACAGAAAAAGTAAAAAAGGTGAACTAATATCTCACTGCGAAACACGTATGCTGAAAACGAAAAACTTTAAAACGAAACGTCTTGTAAAACTCATGTCACGAAATTCTAAAACGCGCTACCAAATTGCGCAAGTGTAAAATATGCAAAGCTATTTGTCGGGGCGCTACTGGAGAACAAGCATTAATGTCAGTAGCTATGTAATTTGCCTGAAATTTGAAGTGGCTTACCTGAGCGAATAAGAAAATATGTAGTTTCTACGCAAATAGAATGATTCATAATGTTTGTCCAATGATATGTTGTTCTAAACTACAATAATACACTACTTACTTTGGTTGACAGTTTGCTAAAATATCTTGTGATACTTTTACAATTATAACGTGACCGAGGAAATATACTACAATTAAAAAATTACATACTATGATTTCCTGTGTCTTGTGTATGTGTGTTATAAACATATTGCAAAGACAAATACGCGAACTCAAAATAAAGAATGCTGCAGACGATATAAATTTTAACCCGACATGGAACTTGTGTTAAACAATTTAAATAATTAGTCAAATAATTTATGTATATCTAAATAGTATATGTATTTATATAATGGAGTTATTGAACAGTATAATAATACTTTATTATATTTGAGGAAAACGGTAGAAACAGTTGGAAGTAGTAGATTCGCAAAATGTATTTAACTTTTAATCTTTTGACTATTATTGATGTGTGTTCAATATAATATCTTATTTAAAACCGACAGAAATTATCTATGTATATCGGACCAATTATTTTACAAAATACTTCTGTGAAACTCAAAAATATAATCCACACACATGGCAAACAAAATTAAATAAAATTTTTTATGTATTTTCTACATTAATGTGGATAAAAATATAGCTTATTACTATTCTTTTTTTAATTTAATCAGACCTCAAAAAATCTACTAAATATATATTATGTAAGCATACCAAAAGCCGATTTTAAAACTTTTTTATATGGCTTCGAGAATTTGTTATGCAAATTGGTGGCACAAGAATAAATAAAAAGGGAGGCAAAATATTAAACACTAGGCCGTTTAAGAGGCCGACAAAAACATCGCAATGTAGGATCTAAAAGCGATTTGTCATCCATCACCGGAGACTGGGGACGCCAAGTGCAGTCTCATGTTTGCTGTGACTCATTAGACAATCGATCCTGCGGTAAAACCAACCGTATTATAAGTCCTATCGACGAAAATAACAATAATGTTTATGAACACACCTAACGAGCGTTAATGTGCGCTCGCACAGCGCACTAAATGGTTTTGTCCGTGAAAATTGAGTGCAACAATGATATTATCTGACTCATGTCTACGCCGACACAATTGCTAATTTTTTCGTTCTTGAACGCAAAACGACGAAAAGTATAAAGAGAATAGAAGGGCTACGTTTGTATAACGAAGTAATCAATATCAGTTATAAGTGGTCTATTGAGAGCGGCAGCCCTTCGTTTTTTCCCACAAGTAAAATGATCCGGCTTACTAAGATCACTATGATACTTACCATTCGTCCAATGACACCGTTATTCTGTACTGTTGGTATCTGTTATTTAAATATTTATTTCAGTACCTCGTTGTGACTTCATTATATCAGTTCAATGAATTTTGTGATATTAAAATGGAAGAAATCCATTATTTTAATTTTGTAAAACATTGTTTTTATATCATAGAAAAATACATAACCTATATCGAGTATAAAATGTAGAAATTTAGATTTTTAAAAGGCTTAATCATCTAAATAACTCGACGTTATTACGCGAAGAAAAGTTGTATGAAGTCTTTTGCAAACAGTTTTTTTTATAGCAGCATTTTTTTTATACAGCAGGCAATCGAGTATACAGGTCACCTGGTGGTAAGTGACCAGCGCCGCCCATAGACATTTTCAACGCCGGCGGTGTCTCAAATGCGTTGCTGGTCTTTTGTGAACACACACGCTCGTCTCATGAATGTTATTTTCATTTTCAAATTTAAATTAAAGTACTTGTTTTATTCAACATACGAAATATAACATAAAGAGTAAGAAAGAAATTTGACGTAAATTTTAGCTCACTAAATCTTTTAACAACATTTCGTAATGCAATTGCTCTAGACGGAAAAGAAATAGCGAAAGAAACTCCACATGCGTTCTCATGTTTATCTTCTTTCTTCAGTTACAATGTGGTCATTATTTTTTTTAAAAGAAGACTAGTATTGATAATTATTAGAATCCCTGTTAACGATACAATTAAAATAAAGTTGACATTAATAATGAAATAGAGGATCCGAACTTACAAACTGGTATACAAACACTATTTTATAGAGATACTCTCAAACCGTTCTAACTTTCAATTTCTCAACCACGGAAAACATATGGTTATGTTGAATTAATTATAATTAAAAGGAAAAAAATATATTCAAAATTAATTAATCATACGATGAAATTTATTTCCACTTCGCACACACATTTACACATTTACATTTCTGACTAGTTTTGACTCATGACGATGGCATTATCACAATTCTTTTAAGTTATGTGTAATCTTGTTTTAAATTGAATGAGACCCGTTATGTAGTGCGACTTCATCGTTATGTAGTGTTAGATACTTTTTCAATACGTACCACGTACAATACAGAATACCATGTACAATACTTTTTTAATTACTTATATTGGTTGGAAGAAATGCGGACGGAAATACCATGAAAGTTTTCCAAGTTTGCCTTCAAGTTCTTAGTTCTTAAGATTCCGTCTCACTGTAGGTACGATGACGTCCTTTGTCCGAAACACACAATGGTGCTACGCTGCATGTGTGGAACCGCATAGAACGGCCAGCTCATTGCGTCAAGGGTATTTGTCATGAGTGCCTAGTCGCCTATTTCATATACTTATTCAGCTAGGTAAAGCAGTCTCGGGCGCTGCGAAATACATCTCGCCTTTGCACTTTTTCTTTTGATGGCTCCATTTGAAACTCAGATTACTTGCGGTTTTCCCGCTCGACTAGTCGTGTTTTATTCTTTTATACTTATTTGTTTGCGTAATATGAAAAAAGTACATTGAATCGCAGCAAGATTACACGTCTAACCCAAATAATAAATGTATTCAATGTGTCTCAGTGATACTAATTTTGTTATAATAGCATTTCCTGTCTGTGTGCAAGCAAAAATAGTTTATTTATCTAATATTAAATCAGAAATATACTTCTAAGGTTTACTTCCTACTAAACTACTAATTCAGTAGTAATACTAATGAAATCCTTAACAATAATATTGCGATTAAGAATTTAATTTGCATTATGTCTTACCTGATTATATTTTATGAGTCGATATACATAACGACGACGACCGATTGGCTCAGTGGCGGGGCCCTCCGCCCGCGGAGTCATTGGTCGCGGCTTCGATTCCCGCATCGGAATAAATATTTATATGGATTTTTAAATGTTTATTCCGAGTCTGGTTACCCCCCCCCCAATCCGCATTTCCTTTCCTGCCCCTTCCCTTCTTCTCTATCGTTGCCCTTCCTCTCCGCCAATCCACGGTCTGCCGTGCCAATGGATGCGTGGCTAGGGGCGAGCCTAGTCGTAAGCGTGCCGATCGTCCCAGGGTCGGGCTCCCCTGGGGACTATGGTGCCTTACCTCAGCATGCAGGGCTCTGCTGGGGCTGACCTCCATTCTCCCTTGCGGCTCGTGGGATTCACTAAAGACGAATTTAATATACCTAATTTGTCGAAAATGACGGCGACGTGGTTCGCCACCCGTCACGTCCTGATTCTCACGAGGGCGAAAAGCGACCAATGACGAGCCGTTTCGTTGCGATGAATGGCAGCGGATGAGCTCTGTGGTCTCTGCCAACATTAAAACGGATAGGCGTGAATATATAAAAAAAATAAAAATATACATAACGTATGATTTTTCTTTTCTTTTGAACCGTACACTCCTGACGAAATAGTTGTCATCATGTATGTTCAGATTCGTTGGTTGTTATATTAGCGAGATTTCTCCATCTCTTTTTATTCGTGACATTGTATAGAATTCAGTAAGGGGACATTTCGTAGACGATTTAATGAGATCTATCCATCGTGTGGATGATCGGCCACGGGAACGTTGACCTTCTCTACTCTTCCTTGTACCATTAATCGTTTCAATGACTTCGTTGTAGATAATATGTCCAAACACCTTAAGGATAATAGCATTCAATGAAAGTACGTTATATTAAATATAAGTATATAAAAAAGACACGAAGATAATGGTTGCGAGTGCGATTCCCGGATGGAAATAAATATATGCATGACCTACGGACATTAGTTCCCAGTCTGGGTGCTTCGCCTCATCAATCTGTCATGGACATGGATGGTGGGTTGTTTAAGACAGATTGACCAGCTGTAGGACATAAACCTTGAAAAAATTAAGTAGTTTTCTATTACTTTTTTCTATTCTTTGTTAATATCTGAACAATATTTATAAAAAATAAACATATTAGTATTTTATTTTTTTAAAATATTTTAAAAAGTATTATATATCAATAATTATAAATACAAAATCTAGATTAAAGTTCACCGCAATCGTGCTATTCAGATAAGGCGTTTGTGGCAACATTTTAATCTCAAGCAAGCGGTACAATGTACTGTCAGTATACTTATCAGATCTGGTACGAAATTTTGTATCGTACTTATCTCTACTGTGATGTTACTTGCAAGTTCAGTATCTGACAGAAAGATAGCGGTTTCAGCAAAGTATCGCTTCTGTGCCGTAGATTTAGCTGTTATGTAAGAATCTCTAAAATTAGAAGAATACTTACTAGAATTACAGTGATAAATGAATTTTCTACGATTAAAAAATATGAATTCTAGTATAAAGTTTACATGTAAAGTAGGGTAATGTAAGAAATTTTCATTTTTGTTATACTGACGAAAATTTTTAAAAGCTATATAATGCATAAAAAAGTATAAGACAATTTTTTTTATTTATAGTATTTAAATTTAAAACTTACAAGGTTTCTTTGACAATTCTGTATTAATTAGAGCTTATTAAATTTAATACAGTATATCGCATTCTTTTCGTATGAACTCCGTTGCCAGTGAACATTTATATTTTTTTTTTTTGGCAGCAAACGGCTAACCAGATGTTAAGTAAACACCGCCGCCCTTGGAAACCTATGATACTAAGAGCATTGCAGATAAAAGGTCTGCCTTAGGAAAAATGTTGCATAATGTGAGGGGGAGAGGGAGAGAGGAAAGTATGAGGAAATGGGAGAAATTCCGTTTTTTGTTGCTCACCGAACGAAATGCACTAGCAACGCAACTAAGCTAAGAAGACGATTTTCAACGAAACTGGTACTTCGTCGAACGAACCTGGATTTTCATGTTGTAAAAATATTTTAAAAATTATAACGTTTTGAAATTATTTTTCATAAATATTTAAATATACTTCTTTGCAGCATGGCATCTTTTATATATCATATTAATAAGTGAAGAAAAATCTTTGTACCCATTGCGTGACTTGAAGAGTATGTGATTTGGCATAGTTAAAGTTCATATAGAGAAGGAATTCTAAAAGATAAAAAAAAAAAATTAAATATAGACGAATATTGATCACTGGTATTTATAACAAAAAATGCATAAATATATAGCTCTATAATATACTGTAGTATAATTTACTGAGTACTTAAATGGGTTCATTTCATAAACTTCAGTTAATAACTATGGGTGGTAGGTATCGATGTAGGTGTATGAGTGGCTCTGGAGGCCGGTCAAGTGTTAGCCCTCGAGACGAGCGCTGTGCTACAGAGGGCGTCTGTACCGTATCTGCTACCGTTTTGTAATCATCGCCTCTTCAAATACCTGTACTACGTCTTGGTGAAACATCGTTTATCGTTAATAGGATATTTGATTTACCGTTTATTATAATTATATAATCAAATCAATCGGTATTCATTTCATCTAATAATAACAATTTATATAAAATTAAACCATATGTGAGATAGAAATTCTATAATTACCTTATTAGGTCCGCGGAAAAACAAATTCAAAAATAATATTGAACGCACACAAACCGGCACACAAAGACTTTTCAATACCGAACACAACGCATTTCACCTACTCAACCATTGAGTACTTAACAATTGTCTTCCGTAGAGTCTCTTACACCTGAGCAAGGCATCCGCTTTTTTCACGGATCTTACTAAGTTAATAACTGGCTTTCCATCTGAGTAATGGATTTCCGCAAAGTAACGCCTGACTCCACTAATCATCTCAAATATATGTATGTATATATATATATATATATATATATATATATATATATATATATATATATATATATATATATATATACATATATTTCACTCGATAATTCCGTTCAAATAAGATTTAAGGTTCATGTTTTAGGTATTTTCAACAAAGTACATTGTTATTCTTTACCTTTGTCCACTACTCCAGATGGTTTGTAGTAAAACGGTTTAATTCCCGCATTGAAACACAAATGCTGGCAAATTCTTTAGATAAATTTTATTGGTAAATAAATATAGATGAATAAAGTTTAAGTTTAAATATAGATAAGTTAATATTTTTAATTACATGTTAAATTAAAAATATACAACGTAAAAGTCTTGAATTAATTATGCAATCCTGATACGTTTTATCCTGCTTATATTTATTTTGTAGTTTTTAGTTTTTTTTTTTTTCACCAAATTAAATGTATGGGACTCGTCAAAATCAATCGAATAAGCCTAAACTCGAGGGTATTACAGGTAACGGTAAAAGAGTTCCCCTGTCCATCTCCTGACAGATCCTCAATCCCAAGTTAAAATTTTCAATATTGTCACGGGAACTCAATATAACAAATTTTCATAAAAATCGGTTGAAAAATCCGTCGCAAAATTTGCAATGAATAAAAAACCATATGGGGTCCTAAATATATAAATATTATATGGGGTCCAAACCTAAATAAAACCGTTTCATAAAAAACGTCAAGATGCTTAACTATTTTCTCTTTCTTTATCATACTTCTTCTTTTCCCTCCTTTAACTTCCCTCTTCCATTGCCTTCTTTGCTGGATTCAATATCTACAGATATTGCTATGTTGTAAGAAAAAAAATTAAAAAATAGGATACTTGTGAAGTTACTTTCGACGTTGCTTCTCCGTTCACTGGAACCTCATTGCGAAATGGTATAATACTGACATATAGGTGGTATACTGGATAAATAGGTTTGATTTTTAGCGAACTGATGTTAGACATCTGAAATCTAATTTGTTATGTCGAAAAATAAAGAATTTGAATATAAATTTGAATTTTGAAAAAGTATTAAAACCTCTGTTAGAAGTGACCTCAAAATCGGTTCATCTATTTTGAAGACTAACCCACATATGTCATCACATTGATTCAGTTACTGGAAACAGAATGTGCAGAATTGTTTAAATGATTTTTACCAGCATTAATTAATTTCAATATCACGATTCCCTTAAAGTAAGTCTTTGAGGTGGATAGCGGATAATTTTCAATTGTTGTTCACGTACTCTTAAGCATTCTCAACAAACCCAATTAGCTCTGAGAGTTTCACAAATTCTATCAACAAAGAAGTAGAATTCAAAATGGACCAACCACAAAACTACGCTAAGAGATTTCCAAGACTTACCAAAGGGAATGTAAAGCGACTTGCTTGTATAAACTTTAAATTGCATTTTAAATTTTGCTCATTAACATTACATTGCGCTTTACAAATAACTTAAAGTAAAAATAAAAAAATACTAGTTTTAGTATTTAAAGTAGTAGAATATACATTTTTTCTTCAAACTAGGGGTTTATTTACATATTATTTTTATATGTGACAAAGAACATGCAGTATATGCTGAGCAGCGAATTTTTCCTTTTTTTTTCTCAAGAAATATCGCCATAATTGACAAAAATAACATCAAATATTACGTTTATACTTGCTTCATTGCATCTTTGGAATGCAACAATCTGCAGCAAAAAGTGATATTTAACGGCAGTTAATCATATCTACCTACTAGGTTGAAGTGTGGTCTAGGCATCGTAAGTATCGCATGTGATCTAATTGTGGCTTGCAATCACTGACGTAACGGGCTGCGAGCCGGTTGACTGACCGCATCGTGATATAAAATGGCATCCTACACCGACTATATCTTACACATTCATTACTAATCGCTGTCATGTTTTAGACAACTTCCGTACGTATGGCGAAAGATAGTGATGGGTTTTTGATTGATAAAATACATGCTTTGCATTATAATAATGCTTTTGGCTTTACAACTCATAGTATTCAGTTATAAATGTGCATGGAAGGGTCGGTAGAGGAAGACCACGAAAAACATACCTTGACCAAATTGCTGAACTTTTTAAGAAGGGCCAGGTCAAGAGTACCCTCAACCAGCGGGCTTGCATGAGGAGAATAATGAGTATGGAGGAAGCAAGGGAAGTATGCCGAGATCGTAGCAGATGGAGATCTGTGGTCTCTGCCTACCCCTACGGGAAATAGGCGTGATGATATGTATGTATGTATGTATAAATCCAAGCAAGTGTTCGATATTTACACAGTTGATGACCCAGAAACTACTGGCGAAAATAAAATTCGTGTAGCCTGAAACTGTATTAAATCTTAACCCTTATCGGTCGCTAGGTTTTTATACGTAATTCTCACTAGGTTTTAGCTACAGATACAGTTTTCATTGACATTATTCATTTTTGGGCTCAATATATTAAAAAACTATTGGAAAAGGCAATGACATATAACTGGAGACGTCAATTGCTCTGTTACAGATATTTAACTAATAAAGCAATACTGCCTGCATTTCACACATAGTGAGTTTCAACATGTCTCGACTTGTCACCTCCCACGTGACTTACGACCGCAGCGACAAAGTACTGTTGTCACGTGAGAAGTGAGTTACGACTGATAAGGGTTAAAAATAGCTTATTTATCTATTAGCTGTTACCCGGCATGCGTTGCAATGCTATTAAAACAAATATAAAGAACCTGTTTGTATTCTTATACGCAGATAAGGTATACACTACCCACCTACCGGCTACCGGCAATAAGTTTTGGCAGAAACTCTTCTACTACTATTACTCCTACAACCTGGAGTCACGATGGCTCTTTCACATATTTTGTTTTATTTTATTTATATCGTACAAAAAACAGGATTACACAAAATAACAGGTTAACGATAATGTCTGCAAAAGCATACAACTGTGTCGCAGATATCAACGCCCTCCACAGTGGAGATTCCAAATATAATATCTAGTATTTATTCTATATTATAATTTTACTTAGGTCTAATTTTTTGTGTGGGTGTGTGCGTGTGTGTTAAGTTAATAAATGAAATAGATTCAAATAAGGATTATTTACTTTGTCAAGAATGTAAACAAGTATATCCCTAGCAACAGTGACCCATCTAATATTTTAATGGACGAATGTAATTATAAACGATATAATTAAATTTCTTAGACATATTTGTCTACATGCGTTCGGCGTTACGTTCAAAGTTGACAATAGCATTAGCGAAATGTAATTAATTAGTTGTTCGAGTGCAGTACAAGCAAGTTAATATTTGTAATGGTGAAACTTAGAGTCGCGTTGGAAACTAACTGAGATCAACGGCGGCACAACTTCGAGGAATCATGAATGCCTATCTGCAAATCATTTACATTGCTAATGTTGCATGCCACGAAAAGTCGTTAAGTAGCTACTGGCTCTATAAAATCTGCTCATTAATTCGAATCTAGTTTATTTTTACATAGTATGTTAGATAGAGAAAGTTATCCGATGGGCACGCTGCTCTTATCTTTACCGTTTAAGGTATCAGGTATAAAAATTTTATAGTTTTGTAAAACGAGAATAGTACAAATACGAGTATATCATGTTATGATCAGAATGATTAAATGACACAATGACGAAGTTACCGTTTTCCAAGTTGCAATGGTTGCGGTTTCAATTTCCGAACATATATATGTACATACAGGTTATAAACGGATGTATGTTTGCATTGCCTTGCAAATCCGTCATGGGTTAATGTCAATTTCTTCAGAAATAAAGAAACCTTGTGTACTGCATTAAAACATACATTATATGGGCTGAATAAAAGTAATATTCATAATAAATGTTTTGTATGTAACCGGATTCGATTTAAATTTTGTAAGGCACACGCACCCCTATCCGACTGCTCGTTGTAAAAACAAATTCCACCTCTGTCACCTGGACTTGGTTCAACTTGATGGGATTCGGTGACAATTTTCTACCATGAACTGTGCAAATGTTGAACGACCTTCCACCTGCGGTATTACTGTCCAAGTATACGACGATGGAGTATTCAAGAGACGTCTCTTTGTCTGCTATTAAATGTAAGGATATAACATATTCTGTACACCATAGATAAACATCGTAAAGTTACCTTCTTCAGAAAATACAGAGTTATTTTGAGCAAATGAAAAGCATTTAAGGAAAGCTCAGCCTATTTTTCTATTTGAAAAGTCATTTGTACTTACAAATTCAAAGGTGCACCGGAGCGAACCGAACGTTCTGTTCCAATCGGTTTTTCATCATGCGAGCGTGGCGTTCTCCTGATTAAAATTTACAGCTGCTTGTGTCGCCGACTGCGCTACTGAATTAATCCTGGTGATGTACATCGAAGATTAATTTTTATTTTACAACTCAAACATAAGAAATATAATACACAATATACCTTAAGAATACTTCAACTACAATCAGAGGAAATTATAAATATTACCATCATCAGCCGCAGCAACAAATAGGCCTCTCTTAACACCTGATAACCTAGGCCGATCTTCGAATACATTCAAACATTTGGTTTCTGTCGGCCACCCTGTTCAGATCGTGGCCCCATCTTACTGGCGTCCTACACTAGATTTGTCAAGAAGCGGTGCCCGCCAACCTTCTTCTCATTCAACGGATGTCGGTTTTTCGACAGACGCGATAATTGACACTTCAGTTTGTTATCACGCTGAGATTTTGTTGTCGTGACTAAATGGCTCTATAGCGAAGTTACAGCCTTTGGAATCAATGGTCGCGGGTTCAATTTCCGCAACGGGGTAAATATATGTATGACCTACAGGTTCGTTTCGAGTCTCGATGTCCCTACAATCCTTATTGGACATGCATGTTGAGTTTATTTTTATTCTTTTAAAAATTAGGACTCCTCAAGACTAGCAGTGGGACATATATGAGCTTTTAAATATATAAAATAAACGGCATTATAAACCTCGTATGAATTAAATTTCATGGAATTGCTTGAGTAACATGTATAAAAAACTAGTATATCTAATGCAACTCTCGATAACGCTATATTTACAGTAGGACTGCAAATATCACTACAGTATACCTGAGTTTGTAATATGTAAATACATAAACAGCTAAATACTTTAAATAGCGTATGAAACAAACGAATTTTTGTGTAATAACAATTTACTTATCTTTTGACATCCCGTCGATTCAAATGACCTTTAATCACAATGAAAACAATCTGTTGATAACTAATGTGCGAACATATTACTCAATATAATTATTATATACTGAAAAGAATATTCAGCACCAAATAAAAACGTCGAATTAAAGAGACCGTTAACATTATATTTTGAGAGGCATGCGGAACTCGAAAACTTATAGTGGGGCTTGGGTTGAGTGGATTTTGCTTGACCCTAAAGATGTTTGGAGCCTCTGAAGTACATACACGTAAACTTTTTCTTTGTATTTGTATCCTAGTACATTTATATGTTGATATGATTTTTAACTATTTGAACAGACACTACTGCGTAGTTTCCTTTGTGTTAGGTTTAGAATAAATTGAACGACGTTAATATTGCCGTAAAAATGCTTTTGATGTTGTATATGCATGGGCGGTGGTGATTAAATACCATCAGGTGACCCACTTCCTCATTTGCCTAATCTTCATAAAATATACGAGTTATATAATAATCTACGGATTTAGAGTATGCACACATTCTACGTCGACAATATTGTGAAATAGTTTGAAGGTTTGTACTATGTAAGTAAAATGTTTTAAAAATATATTTTGTAATATTTTTTAAAAAAAATATTGAACATGACTTGTATTAAAAAATCAGATCCAAGAATATTACGTTCGTCATAAAAATAAAAGCAGATTTTTGCATGTAATATAAAAAAGCTGTCTTGATATTTACTAATTGATATTGATTCATACTTGATATTTACTAGATACTTGCATGTAATATAGAAAAGCCGAGATTTATAAATAAAACAAAAAATAGTCTGTCTGTCATTTAGTTTGTTTATTTAGGAAACAACTTTTTTAATATAAGTTTGTGTAATCAACTTTAATAGCGGAAGAACCATATATGATTGAACCGGATCAACTGGGGAAGTATCAAACACCTATGAGTGTTTGATACTTCTATATTTATTATCTATATCAGTGGAGTGCTAGCATTTTCCTGTTTACACGTTCCTAACAGTTGGTGCAGGGATCCGGAGGTCCAAAAAGACACTTTTCTTTAGTTCCTTCCTCCCCTTCCACTCAATCTTTCTTTCAATTTCATTATTTATATTCTTACTAAGGAATGCAATACATCTGCATTTCTCTAGGTATTCCAGACGTCTCTATAGCAGCGGTGATTATTTACCATTAGGTAACCCACTTTCTCATTTGTCTACCTCTTTCATGAAGTTTAATTTACTAGTTTAATAACATTTCTTCTCCTCAGTCGTACACTGCTGGCGGAGTCGTCATGGTCTTAGATGTTAGACATTTCAATAACTCTCGTGAGAAGAATGGTAGCAGTGGTTGTTGCCTTCTGCTTCTATACTTGTAGAGGTTATTTAAACCTCAATGCAGCTATAGCGTTATCTACTGTAGGTAGGTGAGTAGTTATGCCGCAACTTACTCGGTCATCGCAATAATATTCATTTGTTACAGAATACAACACTTAAAAATATTTAGTATATTAGAACTAACAATTAATTTTAAAGTGAGGAGAAATATTAATTTTGAGTATCTAGCAATTATATATTAATCAAGTTTCTACCACTTATATGTATAGGAATGTAAGATTACGTATATTCAGTTTAAACAGGTCTCAAAGCCACCCGCCAGCGCTGCTGAATTACAAAATCAGGTACATAAATCACAGAACAATGAGGCGATACATGCACTCAAACGCATTCTGGCGTAAAACTTTAATGTTCTCCTCTGAGTGCACTTACATTACTTTAGTATGTTATTCGACTAAATCTTTAATAATGTGCATAGCGATACATTTTTACATCGATACCATCGATACAGTTCTTACGTGTTTGATTTCGAATACGATCGATTATTTTTTTTTAACTTAATATATAACACATACGTAGTTTTATTCACTATCCAAATTATTCGTGATATTTGGAAAACAATCAATGCCACCCATAGACATTCGCTACACCATAGACATTACAGAAGCGATGCTGGCCTTTGAAATACAGGCTTGTTTCTGATTATTATAACGTCGTATCGGTTAGGAAATACTGGTGAAAGTAGCCGGTTCAATAGAATTGTGTTTATACATATACAATATAACTAACTTTGTTGACGCAGCGACCCAAAATGGATCTTGGCCTCCGAACAGATCTTACGCCGCCGTGCTTTGTCCTGCGCCATCTCTTGTAAGTTGCAAATTTGAAGGTATATAATATTGTATATAATAACATATAATATTATCGGGGCTTGCCTCCTGCGGCTCCTCAAGGCTACGAGGACGTTTCGGGCTTCTGCCAAATTTCAGCGAAATCGGCTCACAAATGAAAATTTTAGCCTTGTATAGCAGCCATCTTGTTTTTCGCCATTCTGAATTTTTTTCTACCTTTTTTTAATACAGTCGAAAAATACTTAATTTTTATAACATTTTATTAATGAATTTTCTTATTGAAAAGATTGCGATCAACAATATCAACTGTATCATGCCAATAGCAATGTAGACAATAGCTATAGCAATATAACAAGTAGTGTTTGATTCATTGGTATTTAGGTGTAATCAAGATAATCAGAACTTGTAGAAATTGGAGAGTCGACGAACTTGTCGATAATGATAAACTGAAATCATTAAAGTTATCTCCCTTTGTGATCTTAATTACTGCGGCTGCAAACGATTTCTAAGAAACGAGGTATTAAAGTAACGTAGATAGCCTTGTTATTATGGAATCAAAATTTTATATAGGCGCCACTGAGGATACAAGGCCTAGAAGTGAAGATCATATAGCAGCATAACAGCTGATAACTAATACCCATTGTAAGCTTTCAAGTCTTTCTCCGTGTTGAAAAAATCGCAATTCTGGAATTACTAGATAACTTTGATAACAATAGGTATCAAAGTTATCTAGTAACTCCAGAATTGCGATTTTTTTCTTTTTCTAGTCACATTTAACCCATATTATGGTCATGTAGACCAAATACCAATAGATAAGCAGCAGGATCTATCTGAGTAGTAAAAAAAGATCACCAATCCTCCCGCCAAGGGTAAGGATCACTCACACCTCACCTAATTTTTGAGGAAGTTCAATATTCAGCATCAATTTTGGACTGTTAATGCTGTATTGATGATAATGTTGAAATTGATATTTTTATAAACTCAAAATAAAACAATTACGAGAGGAGAGTGAGATACTTAAAATATAACAATTATTTATTGTAAAGTTACACATGGCAGATTGAAATCATAAATGTAGATACACAACATAATTAATGATTATTATTAAACTATAAAATTCCTATAATTATGAACTGTTCCTCTCCAGCTTTCCATAAATGTTGAGGAGAAGGTTGGTGAATACAATATTAATAATATGTTTCTTCTTTTTGATTAAGAAGTCTAAGCTATTTTATTATATTTGTAACTTTTAAATTTTACATTACATTTATAACTTGATAAACCGAGTAAAAATTGGCATAGTATTTACTCCACCCAATAGCAGTCAGGGTCCCGGGTTCGATTCTGGCAACGGGGTAAATATTTGTATTTATCCCGCGCCTAGATGTTTGTGTTATAATGGCATTCATAACACAAGTAATCCTAGAGTGGGACGGGAATATGAGTATTAAGCGTTCTTTTATTTTTATATTATTTTATTAAATTTCCCAAATCATTTTGGTTGAATGATTAGAAGATACGATACTGTTTTAATCATATTGTAATTGATATTGATTATCCTTAGATGATAATTTGTACATAAATATACATATTTAATACAGAAATTATTAGCAAATTACAATTAAACTACCAATTATTTAATGTAGGATTTAATTATTTTATTTTTCATTTAATGATAGTAATTAAATAATAAACAATAATACACGAATATATATAAATAATAAAAACATTTATCATCATTCGATATACGATTATCAGACGGATTTCTCTCTTAAGGCTCCCAAAAATAAGTTTGTCATACTTTGGAGTTACCGAACCGAACACGTGGACGCGGATGAAAGCCATACATATTCATGAGCGTTACGAGCCGCCTCATCGCGTGTTACACACGAAACTCAGACATTTGACAAATAGCTTTAGATTAAGCGTAACGAGACCAATGATTCAAAGCGTTACACTGCCTATAACCCCCCGGGTCCTCTTTTTGTAACAAATACAACTTATTTCCCTCAATAATGACGTTGCTTATAAGTTTTTTTGTTGACTACATTCAATCCATTTATGTGGAACTCGATAAGCAACATGAATATTTGTTTACAGAGTTTCGAAAGTTCCACATATACTATGTTCTATATGTAATACTTTCATTAATGTTTTTTGCAAAAATTTTTATGGGGGCGCAGTCTAACAAGACAGACCAAACATGTGTCAAAAAAGATAGACATCAAAGTCTTTGACATGAAAACAGGTTTGTCGTAGTGTTCTGCAAGATTAGAAGCATCACGACGCTCAGCAATGTACAAAATATCCGAGGAAGAAGACTACTAATAGTTATAAAAAAAATAAAATACGATTTATTGTGCGGTTTACGGCATAGAAGAGAGTGGAAGAACAGACGAAATGTGGTGACCATTTCGTCCCAATAATAATAACTAATCTATGAACGTAAGAATTCGTGTCTTGTATACATGATTAATTACGTAAGTAACCTTTTTACTACTTTTGTACGAGATCGGCCCTCACAATGATGCTCGGGTTACAACCTCAAAGTACACGGGTGCGCTGGCTTCGCCGATAGCTTCCTCACGAAGATCGCAACTATGGGTGGATGCGTCGAAATAAAACTCCCATGATGATTCCACAAGTAGGGACGGCGAGTTACTCCGAGACGGGTTTATTCTGCCCTATCGATACCGCAGACAGAATAACGTTGAAGCTATTGCACACAGAATATGAGGCAATAGCTCTCCCGAAGCGTTGGTAGTAACGCGTAAGTTCGGGGGAACGGATGGTGGCGGTGAGTGGAATGGGATGCGTGGAATGTGGAATGTGGAAAGTGGAATGTGGAAAGTGGAAAGTGGAATGACTTTCGGTCACAGCTACACATTATTCTGTCGCGAACAACTTTTAATGTAATTGTTGACGAAATTGATTGAAGTTGGTTAAAATAGAAAGTTAAAAAATATAATAACTTAAGCAAAATGATATTTGAATACGTACGTACGTACGTTTACAGGAAAATTAACGTTCGATTATTGTGGTTGAAACATACACCCACACTTTACTCAGTTATTCAGATATTTATGTACCAAAATAATTATTGAAGCCCTATTTTCCTCAAATTCGTCTAAAAGAGGATTTTATTTTATTTATATCTCAATGTAAACGATCGTTAAACGCTGTAGAGATATTAGTTCAAAAGCGATTGAACTTTAATCCTATTCGATTGATCTTTTAAAAATCTCAGACTCTCCGATTTTTATGAATTGATATGATGAGGTCTTTTGTCTAAACAAAGGTCAATAGTTTCATCTTCACAAGACTTTAAGTTCCTTCGCAACCTTTCCTGGTTACAAAGTTATAATATTAAAGTTTGAAAAATTTTAAACTTATTTCTAGTAAGACATATCGTCAAATAACATAATTTATATGAATGTATGTATCAAATATATACTCATATTACAAAAAATCTTATGCTATTTTTTAAATACTGCATAAAATCTAGTCCACAAACATCACTGTAATGGAATATCTAAATATTTATTGAGTAAAAGGGTTGAATTATTTTTTTAACAAAACTAATTTTACTGTATTATTACGAAGATACAAAAAATCTAAGAAAAAGTTCAATTTTTTTCTCAGATATTCCTACTTTAATTTATTAGCTATTCTTATTTTTCCTACCATACCATTTATTTTTCCTGCCTTTGGCAAACACTTCGTGGTATACATTAGTTAGACATAAAATATTCTTTACATAACAAATAATAAACAATATATGTTGGATTTGTTCCAAGGGCTGGTTAACTGCGATTTGTGGTCGCTATGCGAGGGAACAGCAAAAACCGCTGAGGCCTAGCCGTCGACGTTCGGTGGCCTGTCACTACCAGCCACAGATTATATCACGAAATCCAATTTCGAGATTTTGCTATCGCCCTGCCCGGAAATTTTGTTAATTTTTCTTATAATCATCTATTCTGTGGCGCTCTAGACGAAAATTCGGTCGCCAGACTGAACGTCACGATTTATACTTCATTAGTTTTCAACTTAACTATTAAACCTATTATTTGAAAATATTGCACGAGTTAGTAAGCAATAAGATTTGAGAAATAAATGTTGTGTCAGCGACATGGTGGCCCCGCTATAGGGTATGATAAATGATCGGACATAATGCAACATTTTATGTATCTATATATAAATAATGAGTAGACAACCACTGATGAACGATGAAAAATGAAAAATTGATACTAGGTCTGGATTGTCTCGTAAGAATTTATTACAGTTAGTAGACGTAATTTATTATTGTTAGCATTTGTCTTATCTTCTACTGGAATCTTGAATATGAACAGTAAAGAGCCTGCTCTTAGACGTAAAGAATTGAGTTCAGAAATGATTTAACTTTTGGTTTCCTTGATTTCATAATACAATTTTACTAAAACACATAGCGTATGCGTTTTTTAAAAACTACGAATTTTTTAAAGTCTACGAAACTTTTACATTACATTTCCTTTTTTCGAGATGAAAAGTGACAAATTATTCCTTGCAAAATACATTGTAATCGCGTTATGAATGTTCTTACAGAAGAGGTAAACAAACGATTTATATTTTGTCCTGAGATATTGCACATGTCTATGGGCAGTGGTGTTTTTACTAGAATCGTGAATCGTCAATGACATCATTTACAAACCAGGCCTGCTTAGGGACACGAACAGGGAATAGGGATTCTATAACCTGCGAGCAACGTCCAGGGATTAGGCCTTAGGACTTTTCATTGCCTATACTTCAGCTCCGAAGGCGACGGTGGTTATTGGAAGCCGATTATTGGAAGAAGATTCTTTCAATAACCGCCTGCCACTTTAGTGAAGTGCGCAGCGGACAATTGGTTATGGTTACGCTTGTGATCTGAGGGGGTTCCATGCTACTGTTAGAACATCTATATAAACTATTTTTTCTTAACGCTAAAGCTTAGTTGAAATGGTAAACATTTTATTGATATCAAATCTTTTGAAAACATCTGGTTTTAAGTACTTACACCATATATATAATATGTATGTATATTTACAAATAAATTCATTACGAGAATCGACCATAAGTACAATGAAGCATTAGATATTTAGCCCTTAACATTATGGTGAAAGTGCACAAAGCGTGCGGCATGCTCGCTAATATAATAATGAGTTACTTTGTCGCGCTGCCTACATTTACAATCGACGTATTTTACGTATGTACGTTCGCAGTGTTCCCCACCTACTGGGAATTTGTTTAATCGCATAATGGCTACCTAAACATTTGTTTACTTTCTCCCTTTGTTCACACGACAAGAAAGGATTTATTACCGTAACGTCTCGTAGGCGGTAATCTATTCTTAGAGAATGTAAGAGCAAAAGTGAAATTCAACAAGTATTTTAATCTAATGTTGATTAATTTATTCATCGTTACATAAATGGATATACATGTAAACTAAGAAGTAACTGTTGACCATGACTATGTATGCTCCATTTATTTAAAAAAAAATATCAGTTTTAACAAAAGCACCCCAAAGTTCTAGGATAAAAGCAAGCTTTTAAATAATTCGTTATAATTTGGCTTACAGTCGAAAACGTTAGTATTAGAGAAAGGCTGGCTCAGTGTGGCTCAATACTAAACAAATAAAATTTAAACATAAACGAAAAAGAAGCAACTAGACTTAGGCCACTTTTAGACACAGGGATAAACCAAGGCGTTCACGAAGCCCAATCTAATATAATATCACACACTTCTTCGTCATATGGTGCTATGATTATGATATCATTTTAGACTGTCTCGTTTTCACATCCCATATATGTCCCACTGCTGGTCCCGAGCCTCCCCATTTCTTTCCATTTCTTCTTTCCATTCAAGGAACGGACATAAACCCACCACGTTTGTTCAATTAGGATTGGCGACGTAACCAGACTCGGAATACATATCAGTAGGCTAAAAATGTATTTATCCAGATACGGAGATCGAACTCGCGAACATTCACTCCATAGGCGGCACCTTCACTACAATGCCAATTCGAGGTCGTCTTTTAGTTTGTTTGATAAATCAAATTTAAATTTTTTTGGTAAATACTCTTAGTAGTAAAGCTTTTGAATATAACTTAAACAAAGTTTAGAGCAATAAACGTGACCGCGATACTTGCAATTGTGGTCGCAGTCGACGGCAGACAATTACTAACATAAAATGCAATGTTGTCTTGTACAATCTGAGAGAGTATTTGTTGTATTAGGTCGAAAACATTCTGAAAACTTGTGTTTAAAGATAATAAATTTACGTCTGCAATATAGATTACTTTCTAATAACTCCTTAGGCTTCTAGGATTTTTGACGTGGAAGATATCGATGGTTACCATTTTTCATCAGTTACGGAGCTAAATTAAATAGAAAAAAAATTATTAGGTCCGCAAATAAGTTCTCGCTGTTTCTATATAAAAATAGTTGCATTTTTATATAATTGTACAAAAATGCTTACATATATATTATTCAAAGTATTGCCCATCGCTAGCTACAACTTGTGCCCATTTTTCTGATAGAGCTCGAATACCGTTACAATAAAAGTATTCGTCTTTTGAGGCTATCCACGAATCAAGCCACTTTTCAATGTCTTCATATGAGCGGACCTGCTGATCAGCCAGATCATGTGCCATCGAACGAAACAAGTAAAAATCGGACGGCGCAATATCTCCGGAATATGGCGGGTGGGGTAGGAGTTCCCATTTGAGTGTTTCCGTGTAGGTTTTAACGGGATAGGTAACACGAGGTCGAGCGTTGTCATGCAGTAGTATCACTTTTTCATACCTTTTGCTTGTATTGTGACCATTTATCGCGCGCAGTGCTCGGCTCAGTCGCATCGATTGAAGTCGATACCGTTCCCCAGTGATGGTTTCAACAGCTCATAATAAACAATACCGACCTAGTCCCACCAAATACACAGCATAACCTTCGCTGCGTGTATTTACATTTGGTCGAGTCGACGACGAAGAAGCATGACCGGGCAGTCCCCATTACTTAATTTTCTTTGGATTGCTGTAGTGAATCCATTTTTCATCACCCTTCACGATGCGATGATGGAAACCTTTCCTTTTTTTGCCGCTGGAACAGTTGCTCACAGGCGAAAAACGGCGCTCAACGTTCCTTGGCTTCAAATCATAAGGAGCCCAACTTCCTTGCTATTAATTCATTCCCTACGCATGCAATTGCTTAGAAATGGCTTGGCGGGTATCTCCTAATACTGAAGCAAGCTATTCTTGCGTTTGGCACGGATCACCATCGAGCAATATCTTCAATTCAGCGTCCTTTGCGCGAACAATCGTCAACATCGAAATCACCGTCTTAGAGCAGCATTTCCGTAACCTTTTTTAACTCGCGATGCGCTTCAGCCGCCGTTTTCTTTGAACGAAATAAGAAAAGTAACACTTCCTGTTATTTAGACCAGGGGTGGCGAACGTGATGAGGCCCATGATCTATTGTTTACTAACTAGAAGCTGTACAATTATTAACTAACTATAACCTGTTCGATTACATTATCAATACTTCTTCATAAACAACATCAAATCGTATTTCACATATATAGTCAGTGAAATTATTTTTATTTATAAAGTACTTTTATATAATAGTATTAGTATTATTTATTTTCTAAGAGGGAAAACAACAAAATTGGAAATAATTCTTGGTATATTGGCGCTTATTATAAATATCATGATACTTGGTGGTTATTATAAATACCATGAATTCAATTATGTATATGTATTTCCATTGTAATTTACGGAGTGCATAATATTATATGAATTATAATAAATACAGAGCCACACTGAAAACCAGCGCTGTAAACCAGAGTACAGTATCGTTGTCATGTTACAATGCAGATGCAATTAGAGTATCTATTACAACATAATTCTTTCAGACTAACAATATTATGAATATTTAATAATTTTAGGAATATTTAAAATTTTTATGAATATTTAATATTTTTAATAACTTTTTATTTTTTTTATTATGAATATAATAAAAAAATATTATTATTAGGATTATTAAACCTTTGTGCCGTGGTAAATCAAGATTTTTGCAACTAAGGTAAGGAACCTTCTCACAGTATAGCTATAGCTATAGCTGCTTTTAGAATTTATGTAAGATTTTTATTATTTTTCTATTAAGTATATTTCTTTTCTTTTTGCTTCGCTTTGTGTTATACTTACTTTACATATTAATTATTTTATGCATATAATATATAAAAATATTTTATGCATGTAACTAGCATTACAAAAATAATTCATACTAGTGGAAAATACTTTGAATACGTTTATGCTATGTATCGCTTTCCTATTAAAGCGATGGCGAGGCCAATATCTCGGCGAGGTGCAAAAGGATAAAAAGGGAAATAAAGTAACTTGTATGGCGGGTCGGTTGCAAGATGCAGAAATCTGTGCGGGGCGTGGGCGTGGGTGAACCGGTCTAGACAAGATGAACTTTAAACATCCGACAAAATAAAATAAAGCACACTATATCGCGACAGAGGCCATAGGGACGGCGTTCTTAATGGCTAATTCTTCGCGGGTTGTGTTGGTCAGAAATATTCGCTGCCTAGCAACTAAGGATTTAAAAAAAGACAGCCAGAGCTACATGAAACTTTGGCAACGTTTTCATCAGATACTACATTAACAAAAAAACGTAAGGAAATTAAATGTTCACTAGAATCATAATCTTAAAAGTGCGATAATATGGTGGATTAAAATTTAATGCAATTTTACGATCGCATTTTTAAGATCTTCTCCAAGTATAGCTACTGTAAACTCCCCGGAGAAAATCTTTTAATTTACCTTGAGTGGACACAATTGGAAGAACACAAGAGAGGGCGTCGCGGCGAATTAGATTAGCGCAGATAAGATTAGTGGCGCACAAGCACACCGCACGACAGCCTCGGTCTGGCATGTGTACCAGCCAATTGTAAATTCTACCTACGTCTTATCCACCACCATATGCCTGCATAGTTAAAAATATTTACATAGCGTCGCTGTGACACTAGGACATGGTTAGCAAGAAGCATCCCCACATCAAGGTGACCTTGTTGGTTTCCAACCGTATAGTATAGATAGTAGTTTGTCATCAAATTTCGTTTATCCAACAGCGGGTACCTCACCTCATGATTGTGGGACGGGGGTTCCCAAACCTGTAGCCCTACTTTTAATAAATTGACATATGTTTTCAAGAGTGTAGCGTGTAAAACTTGTATTACGGGTTGTGTAGACGTCTCGCAGTGAGCGTAGATTCAAGCGGACACTTCAGCCCCGGTGAATATTTTTAGTCGAGCGCGGACCTAAATCCTGCAGGCCGCACTCGGGCGGGGCTGCACCCTAATGCAATGATTCATATTATTCGGTTTGCGGGCGAGTTGAACGTCTTCCATTATTGTCATTCATCGGAGGAAGTGGGCGGTGAGGGGCGGCGCGGGTATCGGCGGCGGCCCCCGCTGTACGGCGGTACTCAGTCGCTCGCCGACACTCTCGCTGTTTGTACGCGAGAGCTGCGATGCAATTCGTCCTTGCCTGACGCATTCAGTCGCGATCCGTGTGTGTGTGCTCTACGTGATCCGAGGCCGGAGTAGCGTGCAGTGCACCAACACCCACAGTGATTCAGCGGACCGTCCGTCACGTCGACAGCGCGAGTCTGCCAGCGTTACCTGCATCACGGTCTACGGTGAGGACGACGGATCAGCTGACCCTAGCGGCTGCTGGCTGCGAGCGCACGGTGAGTGCGATTGATGACTGACTACGTTATGCACGCGCTCGACATCACTCCTTGTGTCTATTTCTAGTCGCTCGCGAATCACGACTCGCGCATCGAGCGCATTTCTTCGGCACCCGCTCCGACGGCTGCCAATGAATGATATGTGATTTTGCGAAGAAACTGCGTCGATTTTTCAAGTGTCACGGGGCATTCGACGAGCCTGTTGATAAACAGTGTCGGCTTGCGATGAGTTGGAAGTACGCTTATTTAATTCGTGCGCGAAAAGTCGTTTGTGAAATTGAAATGTACGCCTTGGACAGGTTTTGTGGCTTTTAAGGAAAGATTGATGGTGTATGGATGTGTAGTTGATGACTTAAGAATTCGTGAAGACTAATTATACCGTATCCCCTCCCTAATTATACCGTAAAAATTGTATTAATTAGAATAAGCTGACTTCCCGTCGTGACACTCTTGCGCAAAGCTAACACTCTTTCTGCCCACCGTTTGCTAATTTGTAATAAATCTCACATTGTCTCTAACATGCATTCTGAAAACAGTCATGTTAAATTAGTACTTATTGTATTAAAGATACTTTTCGTCGCTTACGAAATATACCGAAAGTACAGTATCTATCTCTGATTGAAAATGATGTAGTTACGGAGTCTGTTATCTCTTATCAATCTACTCTTGCGAAGGTCGCACTGATAAACTGGCTTCGTAAGTAGCTGTGGAGCACATTGAAAGCTTTCTACATATCTACTACTACTACACAAGGAAAATTATTGTTGTTAGTGTTACCACCGCAAATCCTACACTGCACTTCCTACAATATTGTTCGCGTTTCCTACACTGCACTATTACATTCTCATTGGCAGTGTTCGTTGTTACGGAAGTCGTTGTCTACGGTTAATAATAAAATTATAACTCGTAAAAGTACATATTTTGTAGTTTCTGATTAGTTGAACATCATTTTATTCTTGTTAACAATAGGAATTTTAATATGCACATTTACGTTTGATTGTTTCTTCGTGATGTGGTTAAATACAATCAGACTTTAAAATTAAGAAAAGAGACTTAAAATTATAATTTACAGTAAGCAGTATATACTTTTTTAAAAAAAAAGACTTATTCAAATTCACTATTTGCGCGGGCTTGATAATACACCATAAATAGAATACTTAATAAACTGATTCATAAAGTCGTGTTACTTTTTAGAAATCCATTATTACAAGAAATTCAATAGAACGAAAAGGACTTGGACACATGTGGAGTTCTGAGTTTATAGTTTTTATCACTTTAATTATGCATTTAAATTTATGCATGCAAGGACCCCTTACATCTAATGTGTTTTCATATCAATATCTACATACGTATTTAGACATACATATGTTCATAAATCTTTTTTTTCACATAACAAAACTCTGAGACTTACTAATAAAATACGACTTAAAAAGAACAAGTCACAAGCTATGGCTTATCACGTCATGTAACGATACATACAATGTCAATTACGAGTCAGTCTGTTTCTGAATCGGCTGACTGACTACACTTTACTTACAAATTAAAGCAGCTTTTATATTATAGAAACTAAGTTTTTTTTTATGTTTAACATTTAGGCATGGTAAAATTTGGCCAAGCTGTTTTGATCGTAGTTTACAGGTGTATCGTATTAATTTCAAATTTACTGATAAATATTATTCCACGTATTTATCAGTTTTATATATATAACATATTCAAATATTTTACGTATGAGAAAAACTCTGTTCGCACGGTTTTGTATAATATCTGTATGTAATAAATAATTTAAACCCGAAAAGTATTATATAAAATAATATTAGTCATCCGTAAAGTCATTAGAATAAATATGATACATCAAAAACGATCTACTAAAGTAGGCAAAGGTCAAAAGTCCTGTTTAATTTTCATTAACATGGTATAATGAGGATATTATATGAATAGAAAGATAAAATAGCTCCGTCTGGCTATGACAGATAAACAAAGCGTACAGTACAATGAGTGTAATGGAGCGCGACTTCGTTGCAATGAAGGAATTCTTATTGTTTATTGAACGGACTGATTATCTATTAATTAGGTTGCTATTTAATAATAAATTTGATCAATTTTGCCAATGGAAAGGTGTTGGTTATTTTTCTTTACTCAATGTACTAAACATATTAAAAATACTAGTTTGAAAAACAAATAATTATCTTTTAACAATTTATTCGTATTTCTAACATACTTTCATGAAATTTAATTAACCTCTGCTAGACACAAGACTCTCCTAAGCTTGGCATTGCGGCTCCTCCAAATAATCCCCATCAGTTCAAGGGAACTGTCGATGGCAGGGTCAATCATTTCGACCAAAATGGCTACTATTCGCGACCAGCCTGAATCTTCTGTGAGTTGTTAAATTATCATAGTCCTTCAGCAAGTCGGTTATCTTATAGTATTGGAGGTGAATTGTTTTCAAAAAAAACTATACAGTAACAAAATAGATACCAATATGGTATTATTACAATCTCCTGTATCACATTTAACATTTCCCGTTTGTGTACGTACATATTGGGCGTTTTGATTGTATAGCATGAAAGTACATGATCCGGTCTTTGCCAAATTGGCGCCGATTCCTACGGGAAGTGTATAGATGGTAGACGGTATAACGGGCTGGTTTCCACAACTCGACGTCACCATGCGCGTATTTTGCGTGAAAGTGTATATCTTCAAATAAAAAACTATACAAAAATCTCTATATACATACTAGTCTTACAATCAAATCATGATAATAAATGTGAAAAATAATATTTAGGAACAATTTTCCCTACCAGATTTGCAAATTTTTAAGAGGGTATACAATTAAATTTACAAATCTTAATATTATAGAACCTATGTATAGTAGTTATTATTTTTAAATCAAGTATTGACAAAACCTTAAGATATTTTATTTGAAAAAAAAGTAAACATATAATGTTCTAACAACTAGTTGTTTAATTTAAAGTTTCATTTCAAGGTCGTATAATTTGTTTTATAGGGTAAATAATTAAATACTCTTATTGCAATGTTTGGGTGTTCATACATAAAGGTTTAAAAGTTAGAAAGGTTTGAACCTTATAAAGCCCTTATGAAAGCCTGTTCAAACTATAAACGTTGTATTTTTACAATGATAAATAAGCGAAGTGGGAGCGACTTGAATTATTCAAGTTCACCTATAAAATTCACTGATAATATAGAAAACGTGTCTTTAAACGACTGATAGAGAGGAATTTGTCTGCATTATATAAAGATAAAAAAGTAATAAACAAGCGAAGGTATCACATCGCCGTTTGAGTAATGGGAGAGACCATTGTGAGGAGGCTATTCAACGTAGAAGAATGTGTTCGGCGCATTAGGGGCAAATAGACTCCCGTATCTGTGGTACAAAAGAGTATTGACAGTGAGAGATAAGCGTATCTGAGTGTACACTAATGTTGTAGGTATCTGCGCGTCGGTTTACACTCATTGTGCCGTTATCGTGTACGGTTAGCGCATTATGTGGCCGATAAGCAAATATCTGTGCACGTTCTTGGTGTCCTCCGCCGGCGTACGTCGTTTGCGGTCGCCCGACTAGATGACCGTCGTTGTATATTGTTTATACATATGTATATACATTTGTTTCTATCGATGCTATATAACAGACATGTATATATACATAGTACCTAATGTTTTAAGCACAGTAAATTAATTGGCTAGGATTTGTTTATGATCTTATGTCTTCGGTTCGATTCTACCATTGGGCTATTGTTGTCATATTTTCGGAAGACTAAGTTGCGTGAGTGGCGAAGTTAACGCTTTCAGAATCGCATATTTAATTTTCGCTTCGGAATAAATAAATGTATGGCCTAAAGGTAAATGTCCACTCCTTAAGTTTAAATTTATTATTTATTATTAATTATCTATTATTATAGTGTTGTTTATTTCTATGTGCGATGATGGCTCTCCATACCTTTTTAAATCTTAAAAAATAGATGTAATTTTCGTGATTATTTATTTTAGTTAACTGTTTAGGTAAAAAAACTAACAGTTTAAGTAATAATGGAAAAATATGGTGTTAGTTATGTGAGTAGCATGAACGCTATTAATAGCTTCATATGCATATTAATTATAAGGGGCAGAATTATTCGTGGGTGATTGATACACGGTAAAATGTATTTGTCTTTGTGATGGAAATTAATCCGACCACGCCGCTGTTGATGATACATCCATAGCACAAAATCAACAGTTAATTAATTCAGATGGCGGATGTTCACAATTTGCAAGTTTTGTTGCGTCCCAAGCTCATGCCGTCACAAATGGCGCTTTCCGTTCGCACGCCGACTTTGAATATACAAGCGAATTTTTAAATAATACCATTTGAAAAATTGTAAAATCCTTGGTTAAATTGTTATTCAGTTTAATATTATCTTTACATGTATGTAAGGTTGTAAAATATTTATATAACTTTCCTTTTATAAACTCTTTAACGTTTCTTTCTTCTTAACAATATAAATTCACCTCACCATAAAAACACTTTTGCCTAAGTTACATGTCTCTCTTAGACACATCTTTTATTAGGATACACCTACACCCAACAAACGTTCCATAATTGGATACCTTTACAATAATACATGTATAATGAAAAACCTAAAATTTTCAAACGAATTACAGAAGAGAGAGAGAGAGGCCATGTGCCCAAAATGGGTCAGATATGGACTGTAAAATAGTAAATTGAGTGCTGACAAACAAACCTATAGTCTGTCATAAACATAAAACGAAGAAAAGAGAGTTCGTCACGCCCCGCCACGTTTAAGGGGTATGAGCGAGTCACAGGGATGAATCCCACCACTGGATTCTTAATGGCAACCTCCCCCTCCCTCCCAGGTCATGGAATGCCATCGCGAAAGATGAAAGTTTTATTTCTAAATATCAGTTCTTCGCTCATGCCTTTCCCGAAATATAAAAGAGATTATTTGTTATTTATCACACAAAGAACGAGATTGAGGAAGAGCTGAGCCAGCCCTATCGCCGTCGCGATGAAACGCATCGTTCGTTCACTTGGCAGGCTATATTTAGTGAGAGCGCAGTACACGGAATGCAGTCGGCCCGGCGCTGACCTACCGCAATACCACTGTCACAGATTCGGCGCGTGCACCGTCAGGTCCGCCAGCCTCTCACCAACGTTCCTCACAAACATTGTGAATCTTACTTTCGAAATTCTTTAGGGTGTCAACGTAATGTTTTCTTTACGACCTAATTGGCTCAGTTGTGAAGTTATGTTTTGCGAAGAGAATGGCCGCAGGTCTGATTCCCGTATCGTGATAAATATATATAGATGTAAGACATATTTATGCGAACTTTCTTTGCACTGAAATGTACCTTCAATTATGTTTTCGTTTATTTCAAGCACCCACAAAAATAGTTCTTAAAACCTCAGTCCTTTTGTTTTACTCTTAGTACTTCAAAAAATGATGGTCAGTGTAAATGCCACAGAAAAAACCAAAACAACCGGTATAGATAGTGAGGAAACCAGACAATAGCACAAAAAAGAAAACAAAAGCAGAGCGTGGTGTAGCAAGAATTTGTGTAACAAAAGACGTATTCGTATCGTTGCAACGGTAGCTAATTGGATGTTTTATTGTTTAATTAATGGTTTCGTAATTACTTCCGTTTGTCCATAAAAAGCCGTGTGAAAAATATCTGAAATATAGGTTTATGATTCATGCTTTTTTAGGAAGAGGCAGTCAAACAAGCAAGCGGATCTACTGATCATTGAGTAATCACCAATTACAATGACATTTGCAATGGCGAGGTCACAAACAGGGCTCGTTATCAAGAGTTAAGCGTAAGGCTGCTGAATTGCCACTCATTTATGGCACCATAACCTCGAAGGATCCATGTCCACCCCGAGTGTAATGGGTAAAATCCTGAGGCACGCTTCTGCACCCTTGCAATCGATTCCTGTTCTTTTCCGTTCTGTACCAAGTGTTCATGGCAAGTTTTTTCCTTCGTAACGATGAGATGTGAATTGTGGGAGGGGGGAGAGGGAAATAAAGGAAAGGGAAAGGAGTTGAACTTCCGGATCCCTTCATTTAATTTATGAAATGTGGCAAAATAAAGAGCCAGCACATTCATGACATTCATTCATTTGACTCTATCATTATTTAAAAATTTGGACTCTGAAATTATATAATAAATTTTGAAACCTCAATTTTTTTTCGAAAAATTTTATCTTCATATATAATCTGATTATAGGCAAACTGTCAGTTTTAAATATTTTCAAGGAATTTCCGCTTTCATTTGCGAACTGAACATTATTATTGATGGAAATAGACATTATTAGACTATTATTAACCGAAAAATACTACAATAAATCATTACACTCGTATATTTGTTCATTATCTCTAATTTTATTTTAAATTTACTTAATATTCAAAAAACTTATAAACATTCTTTGGAAGAAGCGTGACATAAAAACCATCCTCACTAACATCATTAATTTCTTTACCAAACTTCCCAACATTTACATAATGGCATGGTTTTGCTCCTGTCAAGTTCATTCCAAAAAAGTTCTTTAAAAATTCATACTGTCGAAATTATGCTGAATATAAATATATATAGCGTATAGGTACTACACAAAAAGAAAACACTAACCTTTGCAAGTTATTTATTATAAACAAGTTTTCCTTTTAAACAATTATAAATAAAAAAGGATAAATAAATCATATCTGTCCTAATACTCAGAACAGTTAAGTCTTTCTAAGTTTATTTGTTTAATAACAAAATTCAAAATACTTTTGTTTGGGGCAATGAAGAAAACTCCTGAACCAATATTATTGGAATTCATTGGAGGATAGTGAGTTTTTTTAAGCTTAGATCCTAAATACCACTTAATATTTGGACCTTTAAAATATGTGTGTAGACGAATTTACAGCTCGTGGTAAATCATCATGCAAATTATCACTATATACGAGCATCTACCAAAGTGTTTTTGTTGATCCACACAAAGGACTTGTTCAAAATCAAGATTCAAATTGTGTTAAGAATTCGCCTTACCCACAAGTAGGTCCCGAAACTGATTAGTGAAAGAACACAACGCTGAATATATACGCTGACTGATATAGTCTGTCTGAGTCGGTGTTGGGGTGCGTCGCTGTGGCGCCGGCTAGGTCAGACACTGCTATTAGGTCCCAGATTGATCGGTGCTCCGTCGCGTTCTCGTATCGTATAGACGTCTTATTTTATATCCACTAACTGTGTATCCAGCATGACGTAACTTGAATGCTTTTTATGTACAGCTTATGCCTTTATATAAGGCTTCCTATGCCAACCGACGTAATTAAATCTTCTGCGTTGCCTACGCTAGTCGGGGCGTCATTTAGTTATTAAAATACCTCGTGAACTTGGCACGTATGATCTATATAGTTTACCTTCGATAGTTTGATGTGTGTGTGTAATTAATATTTAACTACAGACAATATAGATTCTATTAAAGTCTACCTCATTTTTTTATCTTGTAAATTCTCAATAACATGAACACGTGCATGTTCTTCTAGGCTAAATATAATAAAATAAATTTTATAAAAAATTAGAGTGCAATTGTTTGGCCCATCAAAAGGGAAAATGCACAAATTACAAATTAAATTAGCAACATTTTTCCGTGGTCGACACGATTAGAGTGTGCAAAACAAATTACCAACCTTAAATTTATAAATAAAGTATTGAAAAATCGTCATACTTATGAAATTAAAAAAAAATTATATATTTAATAGCTTGAACTTGGAAGGACAATTCATAATAATTGCAATTGATATATGAAAACGTTTTGTTTTAAACTTTTGTTACATTGTTATTTTTCATTTAGTGAAAGAAGAAATAACTTATTTGTTTCTATTCAATTTAAAAACTTCCAAGCTAATATTAAAATGATTTTGTTTAAATTATGTGTTCATATAAAGTTGCTCTTCTAAGTCTTGAAGAAAATTAGCTTTCAACTTTGTTAGTTCCCAGAGCACGCGTTTATAACTTGAGGCATGAGGCGTTTTTATATTTAATCAGAATTTTTAATCAAGATGTGGTGAACCACATCTTGATTAAAAATTCAAAAATAAATAAAATACATATCAAATAAATAAAATACATAATATTTATCATTGTACAAATTTCAATATTAAAAATTTTTTTTTACAGCCCACCCACATACATGTCCCAGTGCGCACGGAATTTTTCCATTTTCTGGAGGAATGGACATTAACCTAGACTTTTTATAATAACTGTAGGCCATACATATATTAAATCTGTTGCGGGAACAGAACTTGAGACCATTATATCCGAACGCGTCAGCTTCGCCCTTGAGCTTATATTAATTTTCGCACGCAAAATATTTATTTACACGTAAACAAAGCTTTAATCAACTAAGAACTACATAAAGGTCTGTTCATTGAAACAGATCACGTGCCGTGGCACTGACGCACTGATATGCATGAACTGCATCACACAGATAACAGTGACTCACAATGCGAGAACCAGAAGGAAACGGTGCTAATGTCATACAAGCAGTGACATTTAGAACAAAAAAACAAGAACAACGGCATGTGTTACAACTATAGTATGTTTTTTTCGACTAATTTAAAACTGAGGCACCAATTTTTTTAATCCTTTATTTATATAAATTGTATGAACGTTATTCATGCTCTGAATTCGAGAAATTTAAGTTTCGCATAAGAATTTTAATCAGAAAGTAATCGCTTGAATCTTATTATTTCGTAAAATTACAATGACCTTAATTTAACGAAGCTTCAGAAATTTTACCTAATTTCTTTCCAATTGAAAAGGCCAGTATTCTCTAAGATGCGTAGCTATTTAAAAAATTGCGATTATTTTGAAAATAAGATCTAGCTAATAATTCAGCGCAGGCAGTTCTTTGCCTATAAAATATCTGTTACTATGAACATTAGAAGGCTTGTTTATTTAAGGTTTCAATGTCATATCGGTTTGAAAATACCTCCTAATTTAGCTGGTTCCATAGAGTGGTGGTCCGTAGTAAAAAGATTCGGGAAAAACACATTATGCTCATTCCTGTAGATTGCTCATTCAAATAAATGGACAGGCTTATAAACTGATATCCACCTAATGAAGTGAAGATCGCGGTATCATCCAACAGCTCTTGTCATAATAATTGAACACAAAAATTAAATAAAAAACAATATGTTTATCACAATGATACATATTTTCTTATCTCTCGTTTATTGTACTATGATTTTAAAACGCTTGGAAAACGATCCTTACAATGTTAACAGCATTAACATAAAGTGAAAAGAAAGTCTTGCTTGTTTTTTTAAACTTTGGATAATATCAAAAATACGAAGCCTTTACCAAAAAATAATAACATATACATAAATACTAAACCTGTACCTTTCCCCTCCCTCTGCAATAACCATTATTCACAACTTACTCTTAGCTAGGCTCCTTATCTACAGTGATCCGGTGCTGGGCAAAGGTACTTACCACCAGGCACTTATCTTCCGCCTTGTCGGTTACCTAGGTACCCATAAACCGAAGTTATGAAATCTATCTCAGTAACCAATATATAAGTTTTTATCGACGACCTCGCGAAGTGTATGTTATCTAACAAATGTTATGATAACGGATAATAAGTTACGTGTTCGTATTGTGACGTCACTATCACTCAGTGCCAACACTAACTTGGTTTTATTTTATTTCGAACTATTATGTTATCCAACCGATTTGGCCACGGCTGTCTTTTCTGTAAAATCTCAAGCGCCAACTACGCAGAATGTGCTTTAAGTGCCTTAAGTTTTTGCGTTCTCTTGTCTGGATTATCCGTTACATAACTTAATAACGATATAAATTAATAACAAACGTGTTATGATAAGATACTAATAATGTTTCACAAATTAATGAATGTTTTGTTACCCCAAACTGTCGTGAGCATAATGATTCAGTTTCGTATTTTTTTATGGGATAGGAAGGCAAACGAGCAGGCGTGTCAACTGATGGGAAGCAATCAACGCCGCCCATAGACTTCCGCAGCGCTATAGGCAGTGTGGAAGCGTTGCCGACCTTTAAGGAAAGTGTCATTATGGGAGTGGGAATGGGAGGGGGAGGGTGTTGAGCCTCCGAAAGTCGGCCGCTCACCGTACGAAGTGCGGTAGACAAGTTACCACTCAGACGCCAGTTTTCTGCGGGAGTGTGGTATTTCCCCGGGCGAACCGGCCCATTCATGCTACAGACAAATATTATGCCATTCTTGACAAACAATTCGTCTGCAGAATACTTTGCGCATCATACTGAGCAGATTTGACTGACGATCGAGTGATGTTTGTAAAATCATCTAAATTCAGACTAGGCATCAATTGTTAAAGGTTGGTAACTCAGGTCTCCCATGGGCCTATCCAGCGTAGCGAATATGGCCAAATCCTACTAGCTTCCTCCAGCAAGAATTCCTAAATAACCCAACAGTTTATACATAAACCAACAGTATATAATGCTGGCAATGTACACAATAAATCAACATGGTAGATACTAATGTAACCATGGAGATGGGTTACATTACGGAAAACGCCGAGCAGGGAGACCCTATATGAGATGGAAGGATGATATAAAAAAGACTGCAGGAACAAATTGGCTGGAAATAGTAAAAATAGAGAAATATAGAAATCCTTGGAAGAGGCCTTTACCTGAGAGGGGTCCATCCAACTGAAATAAAACACTAGTATTATATTTCATTTTTATGTACAAAATTGTAACATGTAATAGATAATAATAAAAAAATAAATAAAAGGCTTTTTATTTTTTTATTATTTATTTATTTAACGTGGTGCCTCTTAAAACAGTAATCATTTATTTGCAGATTACTTGTTTACCTTTGAAAAAACCACGAATAAAATGATATTTATAGGTCAGACTTTAAATAAGAAATAAGGACAAGTAAGAAAGATTCAGTCAACTCTGTACAATAATAAATAGATCCACCCGCGCCTTCTCAGTTTCCAATACCCTATTGTATGAAGGTACATAAATACACTTCTGAGAAAGTATTATATGGAAGTTATTCTTGCAAAGCGTTGAATACTGATAATATGAGTTCATAAAAAGGTTTAAATGATTCATACGTGATAACTTCTAAATAAACAAGATAATGACGGAAAGTGAGGTAGGTAAACAGATAGTATACACAATTATTGTAAATATCATCTTGGTTTGTGCAACATTCAGTGTTTTATTTTGTTAACAAACTACTAAAATTTTAATAGGATTGAAAGGTAAAGCGGACAAACGTGTGGCTTGATGGAAAGCTCCATGATCATTGTAGAAGTGTAGCTGGCTTTGAGAAATATGTAAGCTTGTTTTTTAAGGTTCTAATGATAACGGTACAGTATCAGAAATATCGCATGAAGGCTTCAAAGAGTGGAAGGATAAAGAGAGGAAAGAAATTTGGGAAAAACGTATCGTTCTAGATCGTTACTTCATTACCCAGTGATTTTGTTTTTATTTCTTGAGTTTTCCGGTGAGGATGAAAATTAAAAAGTAAAAAACTTCAGTTAAAATGTGGCTCTTTAATTTTTATTGAACATAAATGAATCTAGTAATGTTAAATAATGATTTTGTTTTGTAATTAAATAAAATTATTTATTATTATGGTGTAGTATAAATAATTTTATTTAATAGGTGTAATATAAATAATATAATTTATTAGTATGGTGTAGTATAGTGAAAATAATGGATAAACCATTTTTATACTAGATAGGGTCTCCGTAGGCAGTCCCTCGCCAGAAGTGACGCGCGTGGATGTCGCGGAGTGATAACATCGTCCCTTGAATCGTTGTCATTTGCCACAAATGAGGCTCGCTGCGAGGTTGGCCGACACGTGACCGCGGCTCTATCGTGTCCACTAACAACATTTATTTAATTTAACATCAAGCTCCTATACGTTTCCCAATACATAACCTATTTTTTACTGGGACACGTAAATATATAAGTGGTAGAGCCACGCTGCAAACAAATACTTTGTCAATAATGGCATAATATTTGTCTGTAGCATGAATGGGCCAGCTCGCCCGGGGAAGTACCACACTTCCGCAGAAAAGCGGCGTGAGTGGTAGCTTAACTATCACGCTTCGTACGGTGAGCGGCTGAGTTCCGGAGGCCCAACACCTTCCCCGCTCCCTCTACCCCCATTCCTTCCCCCTCCCATTCCCACTCCCATAATGAGACTTTCCTTAAATGTCGGCAACGCTTCCGCACTGCCTATGGCGCTGCGGATGTCTATGGGCGGCGTTCATTGCTTTCCATCAGATGACGCGCCTGCTCGTTTGCCTTCCTATCCCATAAAAAAATAAAGAATAAAAGTTCTTAATATTTACAAAGAGGAAAGTACTAAAATATACAAATAACTTCGTACGCAACGTATTGAATTCTAATGGAATTCGTGAGAGCCAATAAGTAGGAACACGAGTTGAAATAACGTTATATTTACTTATCGATTTTCCAACAAGTTGAAATAAATTTGTTACATACATATATACATATAGTCACGCCTGTCTACCTGTTGAGTTAGGCAGGACCATAGATCTCCATCCGCTACGATTCCGACACACCTTCCTTGCCTCCTTCGCACTCATCCATCGTTACTCTCACATTCATCTTAGCGAAACGGCTCTCCGTTAGTAGCTTCTCCCTCTCGTGGGAATCAGGATGTGACGGGTGGCGAACGAAGTCGCCGTTATTTTTTAATGAATTAGATATATTAAGATTTGTCATAGTGAATCCTACGAGCCGCAAGAGAGGATGGAGGTCAGCCCCAGCAGAGCCCCACATGCTGAGGTAAGGCACTATAGTACCCGAGGAGCCCGATCCCGGGACAGTCGGCACGCTTGCGACTAAGCTCGCCCCTAGCCACGCATTCTTTGGCACGGCAGACCGTGGATTGGCGGAGAGGAAGGGAAAAGGATAAAGAAGAAAGGAAAAGTAAGGGAAAAGAAAAGATGGATTTAGACAGGGTGATAGGGATATGATACTATTGTTAACATTATACAAATATTTTAATTACATACATACATATCGTCACGCCTGTCTCCCGTAGGGATAGGGCAGAGACCACAGATCTCCATCTGCTATGATCTTGGCATACTTCCCTTGCTTCCTCCACACTCATTATGCTCCTCACGCAAGCCCGCCGGTTGACTCTTGTTGTACTCTTGATCTGGCTTTTCTTAAAAAGTTCAGCAATTTGGTCAAGGTATGTTTTTCGTGGTTAACGACCCTTCCATCCACATTAAATTTATAATTTAATTTACTTAATCGAATGTAAAGCTATGCAATATGTTTTAACTGCTTTTTATCAGTTAATATTTTTGTAGAACGGAAACTAATACACTCCAAGTATTAATTTACTAAACCGAGTTCTGATAATTTGGTCGAAATGGTTCCAGACATTTATATTGAGGGGTCAGATTGAAATTGACGATTTTTCTTTCACCAAATCGCTTAAGGACATTCGCCCTTATCTTTTATTACCGTGGAAAAAGGAAAAAGTCGAATTAGATTGAAATATTTCTCAACATCGAACAGAGATTAGTTTTCAGAACGAAAGGTGATTCATACTACATATCCGTATCGTTTAGTCTTAAAAAAAGTGGTTAATTTTAACAAGTTCTATTGATTATTTATGTTCTATTTCGAGTCTATATTGAGAGTCTTCGACAATGGACGAAGGCTAGGTTTGTAACGAGTAATATCACAGTCACCTTGCGCCTCTGACTTCGTTAATAGGGCTTATGTCACGTCACTATACCGTGACTTTTTAAATACCCGAGAAAATTAAGTAATTAAAAGAGAAGAAAAAAAAAATTGTTTTTATGAAATATTTATTAAAAATGTCCTTGATATACACCAAAAATTATACAACAAAAAATCTCATTTAATAATTCAAATAGACATCATTATCATTCCAATATGAACTGCACCCAAACCAACCTAATTTGGTCGCGTAATATTTACAGGATTTCTTTGAAGTCCTATAAAACAATATTTTTGTATGAACGCTATAATATTTGAATGTTACTTATTTACATACATATTTTTACAAACGCGAATTTTAGTTTTCTCGGGTAATTAAAAAGTCACGGTGTATGTGCCTCGTAGAACGCTCTGAAATTATTTATTTTTCTTCTGTCAAAAATACAAGGATGCTGTCACCCTTGTCTAATCTTTCCTTCTCAAAATCATATTATCAAGCTGTAAAAAATATCATATTCTTTGGAAGACTTTTGTACGATGGTTTAAAATGAATCATAAAACTAAAGTACCATTTATACACTCATAAACTTTTGGTAGCAGAATAACATTGTCTTTCTTAAGTACGTACTAAATCTGCCGACTATCCTTTAGCATGAAACTTTAAAAGAATGCGTTGAGCGAGAAAACTTAATAATTAAAGAAACACAAGTAAACGTCCTGTTCTAGACAAAGCAGATTATTTTAAAAACATACTTAATCAAAGCTTATAAACAAGTAATTACGTGTCTTCGCTACCAAAAATAGTCTCCGTAACAAGATTAACATAATCGGAGCTATATAATACTACGAGGGTAAAGAGGACAAAAATTGCTACAAGGGACGCTTTATCTTTAGTAATGAGATTTATACTTTAAACAAGAACTTTTAAACTTAATGAGAGACTGTTGCTAATTGAATAAGGTTATTATTAAGGAAGATCTTGCTATCGTTAATATTTTTTTAAAATACTGCTTTATAATTAACACATAAGAATCTTGTTAAATATAAAAAATTGTCATAAAGTCTCATGAACTTTCTACCGCGAAGATTTTAAATTCATCGCCACAATTTTGCATTCTTAACTCAGTATATCGGACATAACTACTCTGTAGAACAATATAAGTTTTAAGCCAACGAATTTACACCAAACTTTTGTTCGACTTGCTGTTGTTTCCGCTTTAAGATTTCAAAGTTTGAAAATTCTTTAGCTAATATTACGAGTTTCAGATTTCCCATCTTTTATACTCCAAGGTGTGTAGTATATAATTGTTAAAATGTTTTTGGTGTTGGATCATAAAATAAAATATAAATTATGGTCACTTGTATAAGGTAAAATTATTTATTGACTTTTTAATTAAAAGAAGTTTTATTCCGTTTTTTGAAAGTCCAGGTTGGGACATAGTTCATAAAATTTGTCCATCTCTCACATAAACATTTGTAACAGTCCACTGCTGCACATTGGAACCCGTTTTTCGTTCCCCGTTCGAAAATTAAGGGGTCCATTGCTATTACCGTTATCTCCACTCTTGGTGCGCGGATTAAGAATCCCAGTTTGGTTTTATTACTTAGGTAGACATTGATGAGCTCGTCTACTGGTATTAGCTCTCGACACCGACTTAAAGAAATAAGGTAATCCTATTTTATATCGAAAACCAAACAGCAAATTGCACAGACTGCGGTAGGCCTATTCGGCTACACGCATCCATTTTCTACCATCCGCCCCGCAACAAATCATCGCGCCATCTGACTTGGCCGTTCCTTACTAAGTTTGCCAAAACGCAATCTTCACTCCAGCACTCGACTCTAGGGCTTGTCATTTCTCTAACAGATATGACTAGTTATTTGCCACTTCAGGTTGCTACAAAGGCTTATTTCAGTCCTCAAATTGATTTACGCTAATAGTTATGCTGATGTGTAAATACAATAATTTTTTATTAAAATTGTGTGTATGAAAAATTGTATTTTTTATTAAATAAATCATCGTAACAAAATGAGTACCTATAATATATGTATTTTCTTTCAATTGTTGAGATTAGAACGTAGTCGGGTTGTGACGTATAAAATTTTATCGGGTAAGCACTTAAACGTTTGTGATTCGTATCGTATTTTGAGCGTTTTCGGCTTACACATTGATATTGAACAGGTTCTATATGACAATTTATTCATCTTCATTTTTGTTATTTACAGGTATGTACTGACACCACAAAATGAATGCATAAACCAGCTTCGGTAAGTTTAAAAATAATCAGTGCGCTAGATTATATGTTAGAGAGAGCACAGCATGTATGTACAGCATGTATAATGTAATTTCTCACGGGAAACATACTATAGTGTATTGGTGTAAGTGTGGACTGTGGATGCCTAACTATGGAATCTTCAATTAAATCAGAGGGTTCATAAACGATGCCGGGCGCTGCCCGCATTATCCTACCACAAGCGCCAATCACGAACCGGCTTAGTGCGATCGATCTGACATAAACAATTAAGATAGTTTTCACATACTGCGAAGCGAATTTATAAAATTATTCATCAATGCAACTGAACCTATGTTGTCTCGTATATAATATATGCATATATATATATATAAAATTTATATATATTATTTTTTTTACTTTTAATATATAATAAATGCTTATGAGCTTACCAATAGCTCATATGCAATGCACGGGTTCTAAACTCAAACACCGGTATTTAAATTATTATTTATTTTTTTTTTTATCCGAAATTATATAGAAAACAGGATAAAGAAGGTAAGGTAAGTCTGACTTCTACTCCGATGTATTAGTTCTTACATAAACATAAGGATTACATTCAACACGGAAGCCTTTCAAAACGAAATCTGTCCTATAAGAACGGAAAGCAAATGATCTACGCTGTTTATATTATTAAAGTCACTCCTTAACGCCGTAAGTGCGGACGGTAATATCAGCAATATTTATAACTTCTCTCCTCATTTAGCGTAAAATAAATCACTAATGAAAAACAAAGACCAGCAACAAACATAAAAACAAGTACGCCACGTTCCACTTAATGGAATCGCCCCTTTCCTATAACATAACAAAAACATAATGTTGTTTCCAATATCCGGAGCACATTACCAACGTTATACTGATACACACGTATGTATTTATAAAAGTCGGAGCGACGAAGTCGAATGGATATCGTATTTGTATTGACCACAACATACTCTCCACTCGATCTTACGACGTAAATATTTGCCAAGCGACCGATCGCCGACCTTATTGACTGCCACATGATATCCTTTGCAAAACGCTTCACACGATGCTTTCACGTTTAAGCTCAAGTATTGTGGCGCGTGCCTTTAAGATTTTGTTCAAAAAAAGTTAATCAATGCGCCACTGTATACTGCAGCGATTGACAGGGACTGCTTTCAACTAAATTTCACATAATTTACTGTTCAAATTAAAATTAATAAACAGACATCCATATACCCGATAGATTCTCATCGGCAATATCTTAGAAAACATAATGTTTTTTTCACATTTGGCAACCTACTTTTTAATAATTTTTTTTTAGTTAATTCGCTTTCTTTTCTAAATGTTGTGCATGTACGTGTGTGTCATTAATAAAGGATTCATTCATTCACTCATACTTTCTCGGTGCCCGTTTGTTAATTAAAATTATTATTATAAATAATAAACATTAACATCCCTGTTTACTTTTTTGACATTTATATCTGTTTCTTTTTTCCTCTTTTAATAAACAAGCCCTTAAATCACTCAAAACGTATTTTTTTATCATGTAAAGCTCTTTAAAAGCCTAAATATCTAATTTTACCATTAATATTTCAGAAGTGACGTACATCTCTGACAATCTTTTGTCATTTTATTATGTATATTTTAATTTAATCCCCTCATGAGATTAATTTTCCAAAATTTAGAAATCCCATGAGATTAATTTTTAGTAGGTGAGCACTAAGAAAGTTCTTAGTGCTCACCTACTAAAAAACTTCAAAATTCAACCATCAATTTACATTATTGTGCGTGGTCTGACAATCACTATTAAGAGATTTATTAAACAAAAAACATAACGGATTGTGCTTCACAAAAAATATTTTTAACAAAGAAACTAATATATATTAAGACTGTTATTCATTGAAGTAATATATTGTTAGGACAATAAATATAATAAAGATATCAACTATTCAGGAAAGTAAAATAATGTGGCGAAACGTTCTCTAATATAATAAAATTTATTCATTATACCGCATTGGACAAGATTAGATTGGAATAAAGCAATAGACACAACTTAATACTAAATTCGTAAATGTCTGATAATATTATATTAATTTGTAATACTTTAATTCTAAATAAAATAAAATCAGTATAATTATCGGGGCACCTCGCCAACTCGGCAATGGAAAATGCATACCTATAGTGCTGCTAAAAGTAATATATATATAAAAAAATAATAATGTGAACCATCGTTATAAAAATTGTAGTCTTCATAAATGCACTTTTCTAAACTAAACAATTATTATTTGTATTTCATTATAAGCTTGAACATTGCTTATCATTTTGTAATAATAGAGAATTCAAAGCGTCTTGTTAAGTTTGCGAACGTCCGCTCGTGTCTCTACGGGGAATATGCGGGGTTGGTTTGCCAAAGACATAGCTCTTGTAATAAAGCAGCTGCAAATCCTACAACACATAAGCGCCCATAAAATCCTCAGACTTCCTCTTGCTTCAACTAATTTAGAATACTGAAAAGAGATTTATGTTTGGTATACGGTATTATTTTTAAAGCATAACAAATTTATTAAGATACTTATTAAGACCATATTTATATGAATATTACAAATTAACTTTCAAATGGGAGAGTAAGAAAAAGTAATAAATATATGTTTATCTCTTCTTTAATCTCGCAGGAGCAAAATACAAGGGTACATTTCTATGTTTAACACACACACACACACACACACTCACATATATATATATATATATATATATATATATATATATATATATATATATATATATATATATATATATATATATATATATATCATTGCATCCATTCTATTGATAAAGGCGTATACAGCACTACCAAACCTCAAAGTATATATCCGCGCATAGAATCGATGCTTTCGTATATTGCATGCACGGGTGTTTTATCTACGATCTAGTCTATGTAGGATCGCTTAGGTTAATCCGCGACTTTATCTGATATCTACTTTCGTATATGCACGAGTATATATGTTTATCCTTTTGCAAACCTCATTTGACATCTTTATTCGTATTCCAATAATTTATCTAAATGACGGTCTTTTACCAATCTCTTGGTTGTATTCATAGAGTTAAACCTTGTAAAAACTCGCGGAATTTGCACAGAAAAGCCAAATATCTGATCTGCTAGAATTATAAATAGCAACATCATTAGAGTTATATGGTCTCCTTTACCGGTTTAGGCTAAAATTCTGTAGCAATACACTGTTTCTAAATAATTAGGCTATATTTTATACATTACGCTAAAATGGCCAGCATATCCACGTTATACAATATAAAACTTAATATGTAGTAATAAACCATCAAATCTTTTTTCTATTGCTCTTTATAGAGTTATTATCGCGGTTTTTCCTGTGAACATCATTAACTATATTTAACACAGAATAAATGATAACAATTTATTGAGGTATTACTCACTGAACAAAATTACTAATAACCTGTCGCTAAAAATAGTCATTGTTATTATTATTTTAAGAACACCAGCAACCATTTGATATTACTAGAATCGTTGTTAACCTTTCGAACTAAGCTAATAGTGCTTATAGTAGGAAAATATGGTTTACATCAGTAGTCCAATGGTGGGATCGATTCGCAAACCTTGGATCGTGAGTGCATTCCTTACTAATTGAACTATTACTGCTTCTTATGTCATTTACCTATTTTTATAGGATAGGAGGGCAAACGAGCAAGCGTGCCGCCTGATGGAAAGCAATCAACGCCGCTCATAGACAACCGCGACACCGCAGGAGGAAGCGTTGCCTTCCTTTTATGGATGTGTAGGCTTGTTATTTGAAGGTGCCTGTGTCGTATCGGTTCGAAAAGATCGTCGAAGGTAGCTGATTCCATAGAGTGGTGGTGTATTAATAAAAGTATCGGGAGAAGCACAACGTAGTAGATCGCCACTCATCCAGGTGATGGGGATGAAACTTTTCTTTACGGCGAGTTGTGCGGTTGTGGAATCCGGCAGTGTGAATTATTCCAAACAATTCTATATCTAATCTACGATCCATATAATTAACTGTTTTTATTCCATTTCATTTACATTCAAAAAACTTTATGATACTAATTAATTAGACTATGGTTATACATCTACTTTGGTAATCCGGCATCTCAACTTGACAAATCCACCACCAGAATGTATTTAATTTTAGAAGAAGAACGATGCGGTTGACTTTTCCGTTAACAGAAAATATCACCTGCAGGTTAAAATAACCGTTGATACCTGTAAGTTATTATGCACCTAGAGTGTAGCTCTATGTATAATAAATAGCATTATAATACGTACACCATATAATATATAAAATAGTTGCTTAACAACTGATACACATGTCAAAATTAGTATGTATGTATTTATAATAATTGCATTTCGACTACCGACACACTTTTTCATCATCTCATTAGTCATGGTGAAATTGGATAACCTTTCTTATCTATTATTATCATAGAAACGAAAATGACATTTTTAGCGCCCTTACTTGAAATTATAGTGTTGTCTTTTAGTTTATGACCCATAATGTGCGGTTCTTTGTCTTATACCTTTGCTTTCACCTCTGTGTTACTGGTATACAACAAACAAGTAAACGACCTGTACTCCTCACTTTTTAAAAAGTTTATAATAAATATGCCCGAGGCTGCCACATCGTCAGCTTGTCAACGATCAGGTGCCTGCGGAGGTCAATCTGTTTTTCCATTTCTTTTCTAATTATGTAATTTTATGTAACCATTTATATATTTCTTGTTTGTCTATGGGAAGTATATAATTTGCATGTATAACTAATTGTAATTAAAAAAGTTCATCGCGAAATCGTAGTAAAATTTTAATTGTATTAAGTGACTTTTAACAAATGAAAACATATTTCTTGCTACTGAAATAAATATTTGATTTAAACATATTTATTAATTGTAATATTTTAGAGTATTACTAATTTATTGCGTTTAACTATACATGTAATACGTGTAATGATTTCAGTTTCTTTACAAAGAATTTAAATTTAAAAATGAAGCGTATGAATTTACCCGAAACATTAATTAAAATCATATTGTAAAGTTTATACTTTTAGGTAGTTCAAACGACAGACGACGTTTTTGGCACAGATTTTATACAAAAATTTATTATTATTATTATTATATATTCACGCCTATTCCCCGCAGGGGTTGGCAGAGACCACAGAGCTACATCCGCTGCCATTCATCGCAGCGAAACGGCTCGTCATTGGTCGCTTTTCGCCCTCGTGAGAATCAGGACGTGACGGGTGGCGAACCACGTCGCCGTCATTTTTCGACAAATTAGGTATATTAAATTCGTCTTAGTGAATGCCACGAGCCGCAAGGGAGGATGGAGGTCAGCCCCAGCAGAGCCCTGCATGCTGAGGTAAGGCACCATAGTCCCCGGGGGAGCCCGACCCCGGGACGATCGGCACGCTTTCGACTAGGCTCGCCCCTAGCCACGCATCCATTGGCACGGCAGACCGTGGATTGGAGAGGAAGGGAAAGGATAGAGAAGAAAGGAAGGGGCAGGAAAGGAAATGCGGATTGGGGGGGTTACCAGACGCGGAATAAACATTTATAAATTCATATAAATATTTATTCCGATGCGGGAATCGAACCCGCGACCATTGACTCCGCGGGCGGAGGGCCCCGCCACTGAGCCAATCGGTCGGTCTATTTAAAAATTTACAACTATTAAAATATATAAAAATGAAAATACACAGTTGTTTAATTTTGATCTTGGTTGAAGTTTATCTCAATCATTAAGGCAACTCCAAACTAATAAATAACTATTATTTATGATGTCGACTATGAATCAGCGCAATGAACGGTTTAAATCAAACGGTTCGTGATCGATTCCAGCAATAGTTTGCGCTCGCGAAAGCGCTGGCGCATGATGATTTGTTGAACAACGGAATATCTCGGTTGAAATCGCTGTCAATGAGATTCATGCATTCATGTGTAAATTACAGTTAGGAACAAGTACATCGTGCAAGTTTTGGTTAAATTACGCATTCTTACATTCACGTTTATCTGGGCAAGTTATCTGATTTTTAAAAATTGCACAAAGTGCTCCTCGTGTTGTTCCCAGCATAGATTAGGATCATACTATTTCCACTCTCTTAGGTATCGTACAAAGTTACTACGGAAGCAAATATCAGTAGATTGGGCAGCAGGGTCTATCTATAAAAGCCAATCTGCTATCCCCAATCCGCCCGCCCACCGAGTTGAGATTACGGCAACACATAATTGAAATAATACGGTTGAGCTTATGATGATGATTTCTTACCTATAGAATCACGGTGAAAAGTTCAAACTCCTTTTTATTCAATAGTAAATATAAAAACTCATGGTTGAAATATTGATAAATTCTTACTATAAAGTTACATTCATATATGTCAATACTTTTGACGTACATGAATACGAATATGTGTTAAAAATAACTAATATATATATTTTAATTGCCAAACTATGTTATTGACACGTAATAAAGCGTCTGGGTATGAAAAACGTTAGTTCCAAATTCAAAGCTTTTGTTTGTTTTTTAAAAACATTATCCCTTTTTTAGTTTTTGACTTTTTGCTTGCTTTTCGCGGGTTTGTTGTTAGAAGGTGCCGCGGTGCCGATAGATGTGATTATGAAATTTTAATTTTTAATATTACAATTAGTTTGAAATTTTAAAATACAGTTTTAAGTTTTAATTTCTGATTGCAGTCCTCATGACTGCCTCCGCTTTTTTATAATATTAAAGTACCATAAAAATACTCGTTACCTTAATTTCACTATGCCCATAAAAATGTCCATTTTCACACGGAGACTAAAACACTGATTCTAGGATAAAAAAATCTACATACATACATAAATTTTATCAATAAAATAAAATATATACTTCAAGTTAAGATTACTGACGTGTAGAGTAAAGAGTTACAGTAAACAATAAACATGACCATTACAAATTGATTGCCATGTGGCATTTCCTATTAGCGTTCGTCCGGGGCAAGAATGCAAGGCGGGCGGAGCGCCGGTGAATCATGGCAGCGCGGGCCGAGCCCCTGAGGTCACGTAGGTACGCGGTGCCGTCATTGTTGTGTTACGTAGTTCGCCGTCTGAACACAGCGGCTTTCTACAAAATTATTTTTAAATTAACAATACTTCCTTAAAAGAAGTAGGTACTATTTTATTTTTTTTATGGAGAAGAAAGGCAACCGAGCAAGCATGATGGAAAGCAATCAACGCCGTTCATAGACATCGGCAACACCATTGTCATTGCAGAAGTGTTGCCAGCCTTTGAAATATGTGTAGGCTGGTTTTCAAAGGAAGGTTCTAACGTACTATAATAAGGACAAATATAGTATTTGTTAATATTATATTGTATACTATAATACAATTTAAAATTGGTATTTGTTAATACGTTTATTACTGTATTTTTTTTACAAAATCAAACGTAAATAAATTAAAGTTACTTTAAAATTATATTTGCAACTATAAGAATAATCCAGGTTATTTATTAAAAATTATAAATAATAATTTATATATATTAAAACATTTTAAATCTCAGATATTTTGTGTAAAAATCGTGTTTTTTTATATTACATATAAATTGGTAACTTATTAAACCATTATTTTCGAAAATGTATAAAATCATCATTAAGTTATTCAAACAATATTTTTAAATTTTTATGACAGCATCCACAGAACAGAAAGTCCTAGTGTGGGGATATGTCTGGTAGGACATTCAGATTTCTGAGGGAGTGTTCATTAAATCTTCCATACTTGTCCAATGTGAATTGGTAGGATACCCAGGCTCGGAATAAATACCTGTAGACTATACATACATATATTAATCGCGATGAAAAAATTAAACCTGCGACCATTAATTTAGAAAACGGTGACTTCGTTACTGAGTAATTTAGGTAGTCTTATATGTATATTTCTTTATATAGTTTTCTAATTCAAGGTAAAAGAGTTCTGTCCGATGAAAATTTTTTCATATTTAATTTCTTGGTGTACTGAGACGGTACTATAGTGAGTAACAAAGGCATAGCCACAGAACAACAATTATCTACTTCTACTGTAGAACTTTAATTCCGCAAGCAGACTATCTCGCCATTGTACTATTTGGGTTGTTAACGACTGGTCATAAACAATCAGACATAAAATGAAAATTTCTTACGCCGGAATGAGTGGTATGCATTACGGAACAACACGCTGGTCAATTTAACTGCCTTTAATTTACGAACAGCAATAAGCGTCTATATGTAATAAACGATTTTGCACTTTAACGTAACAACTATAGAGGCGCTGATTGCGTAAGTAACGGCCCTACGTTGAGGTCGATATATGTCGGGGGCGTTTATTAGTGAGAATTGGGCGCATCCCGGTTGTTCGACAGAATCGCTATCCGTCCTACACGTCAATGTTATTTAATGGGAGTTTGACGCCTATATGTTCACTAACAAATTTAAATTTATCCAAACTCGCACATAATAGTTATAAACTAAGAGTACAGAGAATTCCAAGGAGAAAGAGAATTTACACCTATCTTATAAATTTCAAAGGAATTTATATTCTAAGACATACTATGGAGTTACATTATAACATAATTGTATTTTTACATTTTTTATCGATATCTGCTCCACAAACATATACTAGTGATAAGACAAAATTAATGCATTTCTCTTTCGAGCTAGCATTTTACCCAAGTAAAGTTACGTAGATATATTTTTCAATAATAGTAGGCACATACATTAAATACTAGACATTTATATTTACCAAAAAATAATGTATATTATACTGGGACTTAATAGCGTCGTATGCAACAATTGCTTATTCAAAAAAAGAATACATACAATGTTTTGACATTAATAGAATTTTTGTTTACTATTCCAACTAAGGGAATAATGCTTGTGCTAGAGAAATATTCACATCAATAGTCCAATGCAAGATTAACTCAACCTCAGATCGTTAACGCAATTTCTAACAACAGAGTTGTTGCTGTTGAAACTAAAACAAAACTCATACATATATACATATCGTCACGCATGTCTCCCGTAGGGGTAGGCAGAGGCCACAGATCTCCATCTGCTACGATCTCGGCATACTTTCCTTGCTTCCCCCACACTCATTAATCTCCTCATGCAAGCCCGCAGACTTCATTTTATATTAAGGGTATATTGGCTATTAAGTTGTATGTATAATAAAGTATAGGTGGTTTTATTTCCCCAGGCTATTAGGCGCATGGCGGGTCGCCCACTCTCGCGACAAACAGCGCTTCGTTAACGATTCATTCATCGCTGGCCATCTGGCCTTGTGAACACACTCGCCGAGATGCCCTAATATGTAGAAAAGAGGAGCGTCTGTGTCTGTCTGCGGCAACAGTTTTGGGCTCTAAACGTATCCAGCGCTTTCAAAACGGTGTGACATGAATTTTAACTAACCATTCATTGTGTCTTACTTTTTCCACTTTAATGAGTCGACTCTTAATATACCATATAAATTCTTAATATGCATATGACCTAGATAATAAATAAATAAAAAAAATTGAAAGTACGATAATCGGTTTGGATTATTAAGTTTACTATAAATGCGCATTCCGTTGATCCGGGCCATTCATGCCAAAGGATTATTTAGGTTATTATACTACTATTAAAAACTACATAGATTTCCCCTCGTTTTGATATTTTTAAGTGTTAAGTATAATTAACAATAAATTTAATCTTCTTTATGTGCCATCTCCATACCCGAGGTCAGCGACTGTTTGTTTGTGTGTTTATTTCTATCGTCAGTCATGCTAATCAACTGTTCTGTGCTTTCCAACTTCAACCAATCTTCAACAATGAATACGGTTTCCTTATTTCGACTTACTAGTAGTCGACTATTCGAATACTATTTCTGTGACTGTATAATATTAGAAACTTACTTAGAATAATTAAGGCCTAGGGGTATTCATGAGACAAGCGTGTCTCCACGTGTGACCGGCAACGCATTAGTAACGCTTCCGGTCTATAGGCGGCAGTGATCACTTACTATCAGATGACCACTATGCTCGCTTGCTTGCTATGCTGTAAAAAAGGCGATAAGTTTAAAGTATTTAGATAAATCACAGCGAGGATTATTCCTCACGTACATACATGATTTTAAACCGTTACAGTATTGTGGGTTTGTATTAGCTCGATTACATGCATCGTGGCGGCATGATCGTGAGGAGTGACACGTCACCGCCGCCTGTCATTGGTCAGTCAGCGTCAATTGGTCCTTTGTGCCGTCAGGCTCATGTCAGCTCATCACTCTATAATTCACATAGCGTTCTATAAATATCTTCGGCCACGATTGATCGATTCATTCATTCTAAATTGTTGTTTAATTTGGACACGTCACCGCCTGTTATTCGATGTAGTCTGTCTGACACGTAGCACCCCCCCTACGTTTTAACGATTCTGTTAAGTAAAGAACAGATTCATGTAGGATTAAACAGATTTCAATGCGTAACAAACGTTTTCGATACACATTTACACATATTGGATGTTTATCGATTATTATTAATTTATCTTATTAATGAAAGAAATAATGTATTATATTTGATTAATTGATTTTTTATACTATGGCAGATTTTTCATATTGATTGAAAAATAAAGTTCATTTTGTGTTATTTATCATTATGTACAATATTAATATATTTATTTATTGCCAGTTTACTATAGGTACGTAAAATTTTATTAATAACTAGTAACCCAACGCATAGAGGAAATATACAAAGAAATATTCATTTTCATGTATAATATTTATTCTAAAACCAAAAATTGATTATTTATACCTATTAATCAACAATTTATAGTTTTAGAATAGAAGGGAAAACAAAGAAATCTAAAGAAATGATTACATTATTAACTTATTTTTGATAAAAGTCGAATAAATCAAGCTCACCCTTAATCATAAAATAAAGGTTTATTTATTTTGATTAAAGTAACCCCGTCTTTATCCCAGTTTGCGGAGATTGAATCCGGAATCGATGGTAAGCAACCATCCGATATGTAAATGTTTATCGCGCGTAGGTACAAAGTTACAGACCGCTTCCCGAGATTAATTCAATCGGACGCCCGACGGATACAGCGACCCCAGTTCGGACCTTTTAGGGAGCAACTATAAGGGAATACCTACATGTTTTTAAACTAATATTTGCGACGAACAATGCTTTTATTTATTTTCTTTATCCACTGTTGTTTTTTTATTAATAAATTTACTGAAATGCCATAGATTGTGTTATTATGAAGTTGCACTCCCATAAAATTATAAATCCAGGTTAACGACATGTTTTTATGATAACAGAATATTGTCCGTACCACGTAAATAGCAGAAACATTGTACGCGTCTCGTACTTCATACCCGACAGGGTGTAGATTAACACTGCACTCCACCGATAAGATTTTTTTTAACAGCCCATATATGTCCCACTGTTGAGCACGGGCCTGCTCTTTTCTGGAGGAACTGACGTTAACGCACCATGCTGGTCTCGGAATAAATATTTGTAATCCATACATATATTTATTCCGATGCGGGGATCGAACCCGCGACCATTGAAACTGCGGGCGGGAAGCCCCGCCACTGAGCCAATTGGTTGGCCGATAAGTTAATGTAAAATAATTACATTAATTTCAACTCTCTCTCACTTTCTTTTAACAAAGTAATGTTATATCGATATTAAAATGTGTAACTATTGATTAACCAATCATAACACATACATGCATACATATCGTAACACCTGTTTCCCGTAGGGATAGGCAGAGACCACAGATCGCCATCTATTACGATCTCGGCATACTTTCCTTGCTTCCACCACACTCATCACTCTCTTCGAGCAAGATTTTCGGTTAAGGGTTGACCTGCCCCCAATTATAAGGCGATTTCCAATAATCAATGGAAAAAAATGCTTGGAATGCAAAGGGTAGTATAAACATTACTCGAATTAATTCTCTTGTAATAATACGACTCATTGTGAGACTTGCAAATTATATTTATAACTTGTAATGTTATCATCATCAGCCCATCAGGCCTGGGTAGCGCGCCATACTTCCATGCCCGATCTTAAGCTACACGCATCAAGGTGTCTGTCAGTCATCCTACGTTGATTGTAGCTCCATCTACTCATAGGGGCATCCCATGCTACGTTTGTCAAGATACGATTACCACTCCAGTGCCTTTTTATTCCAAATCAATGTCGGTTTTCCGATAAACGTGAGCTCCCCGAGCCATTTTGTTGTGCTAACTCGGAGTTATCTCGGTGACTTTGGTTCTCTGGCGAATTTACGCTTTCCGAATCATATCTACCCAAGAAACTCTGAGCATATGTCTCTTCATATCTCTTATGCTATACACAAATCTATAAATCTCAATATGATCATGCTTTGCCTTGGACGTTATTACATCTGATGATTCCAGTTTATAGGTGTATGAGATCGTATGTGCGATCGATCGCGATATTAAATACGCAGTTATTAAGCTCGTCTTCACACAAGCATGAAGGTGAGAAGGGCAAAATATAAATTATGTTATTACGAATTATTTTCAGCGACTTCATTTACGACTTTTTTTAAAAAAATTGACTGGCATAAGTAGTTACTTTTTTCGGGGATAAAAGAAATTGTAAACGTATTATTTTCGAACAATGCGCATGTTATTTTATCAAATATTAATGTTATCTTTATATATCATGCTTTGTTATCTTTATATAAAACCTTTCACATAACAATACTTCATACCTTTATAAAATCATCCACAACTGTTACATTACTCTAACGTTATTTAACTTTAATATTATATCATTGAAATGAGTCATAGAATAAAATTACAAATACATATAATGAATCATGCTGGGTGACGAACTGTTTATATACTTTTCATTTCTATAAATTTTCCGCTGCAGTCTTTCATTACATAGATGTAGAGCGTTTATCCTATTACATTTTGTTTAGATAACAATTCACTCCATGCATATGTATATGTAGAAACAAACATATCTATACTGAGACGTATGTACATGCCAAAAAGCGGATAAAGAGATATAGGGAGATATAGGATAGAGAAAGGGATAAAGAGAAATTTATAGAGACAGAGAGACCTCACATAAGAGAAACATGAGACAAAACCATTTAGATAATAGACAATAAATTTTGATTATTATTATCGCCGTAATACTTAATCGTTGACATTACACTTTCATATAATTTTATCCCGTAACATTTAACTTAAACGGCGAAAATCCATTCGTAAATTCCTTAAAACGTCGCAACTTTACAGCCGCGTTCGCTATAAAACAAGCAGTTCATTATGTTGACTATCCGCGTCTATGTCAGCAGAGTCGTCGCATAATACACTAGCAAAGATAAATGTGTTTTCATCAGTCTAAAAGTATTTCAAAACGGGGAGATTTACTGAACGTTTTGATTTGGGCAACAATTTCCCGGCGGGACACAGAGCCTCATTTCCTGGCAGTTCACGAGTCCGACACGACGATCGGACGCAAAACTCTTCAAAATGTTATTTTAAGCTTCCGCGAATATCTCTCCCTCGCGCTATACCCGTTTGAGCTTTGTTAACAGTCGAGTTTTATTTCGATTTACGAATAATACTAAAAGGAAACGATCTTTTGTGTTATTAAATCGTTAACTAAAAACTTATATGTATATATAAATACTTTCTTCATTATTTAATTATAAAATAATTTACAGTGCATAATTCATAATCTCTTCCTAATGAAATAAATAAAATTGAAATGTTTATAAAGTATTGTTACGAGCTGGGGTTCGGGGATCAGAAAAATGAAATTGGCCACTTGTTTCACTTATTTTACTTCCACTTCATGTCTGCTACTATTTTCTTCCGATTTTTCCCGTATTAAAATAATCTTATTTTCATTGACTGTAATATCTTGATTATTTGAACATACATAAAACCAGATCAGTTTAATTAAAGGCCCAAATAATCAAATTGAAATTTATTTCAGTTGAAGTGTAAGCTATAAATATAATGACCTCTTCATTAAAATAATAAAATAACCTCTTCATAAAGATAATGTCCTCTTCATTACTGTATTCTGAAAGATACGTAGGTATCACAGTGCTAAACTGCAAGCGCTTTGTTCAGTAGTTATGTGCTGTTTTACCCGGAACAGAAGATATTTAAAATGCACTCAAGATTTATGACTGTTTCAGCTACCGTATGCGTGATCGAACTCGCTTTGGGGCAAAAATATTGAAGTAAGATTTCGTTGGCGCGTCATCTTTCTTTTGTGTCTCCTTTTGAACTCGAGGAGATGATTTCAGAACATTTTATACCCAAGTACGTCTTTTCGACTTTTACAAATTTAAAACTCCACTAGGTATCACACACAGTAACCTTAAAAGATTTTTCAATCAATATCAAGAAATCAATTGTATTTACCTGGCATTTTAATCGAAACTTAATATAAACTAAATTCGACTACCGCCTTTTTACAACTCGCCACAAAGAGAAGATTTATCCCTACCCTCTGTAGGCTATCCAGTACGGCGCATTCACCCGAAATGAAACTTTCATGCGTCATCACTCTGTGGAACAAGCTACTTTTTTATTAGCTATTACAGCGGTATTTTCGAACCGATTTCAAACCTTCAAAAAACTAGCCTACACATTTTTTAATGGTCGGAAACGCTTGTGTAATGTCTCTAGTTATGCTGATGTTTATCGGCGGCTTTGATTGCTTTTCATCAGACGACACGCGTTCTCATTTGCCTTCCTATTACTTCAAAAACTTAAAATTAAAATAAAATCGATTAAAATTAAAATCGATTTGGTATATCTTGATTATTAATAAATATCATTTTTACCAACTATTATTATAAGTATTGTTAAAATAAAGTATAGTAATAGTGTCTCATAGAATATTTGACTCAAGTGGTAGGTAGCATTTTACTGTGTTACAGTGCAGGTCCAATTCTTATTTTTCTTTTATTTCCTTGTCCCCTCCGCGAGTTTTTTCTTCCCGTTCTATCACCTACTTCTTCCTCCCAATTTTCACATAACGTAACGCATCTAAAGTACTCTCAGCTCTATAGCTGTATATGGGCGGCGGTCTTGCTCAACTTCAGGTGACCGGCTTACTAGTAACTTAAATAAATGTAACTGTATAAATATTTTAACGAACAAAAAAGGTAATCCAGGTAACGTAGCGGATGTAACGATTTATCTATTTGACAGCATTGGAGGGACAGCTCTGCGACAAATACTTCCGTAAAATGTATTTATGTACCGAGCGTCCGCGGTCGCGGCGCGGCGGTGCGCGGAAGCAGTTCAATTAAAGCTGGTATTTAAAGCTTCCAGCCATAGGCGAGTCCTGATTGCGTTGCCTCCTCCGTGCCCCAGAGACTCCCTATCTCTTTTAATTTACGAATACAATAATTCCTTTGGCTTCCCTTAAATACCACTCTTATTTAATAAAATTTTATGTTGCCAAATAATTATTTTTATTTTAAATTTTGAAACATATTTGACATTCAATTTTATATTAAATTCTATTATTTAATTTATGGGTCTTTTAACACCGACATAATTATAGACTCCTTTGTAAAAAAACAGGCGGTTTTAATTTTTCTATATTATTAGTAATAATTTAGTGCTAAATAAGTTTTAATAGCCAAACTATGTTACTGGCATTTAGACACACATACAGGCATATAAAGAGTCTGGGTGTGAAAAAAAATTAATTCTAAATTCAAAACTTTTATTTTTTTTAAACTAATCACTAATATATAATTTAGTTTGTGACTTTTTACTTATTTTTCGCGGGTTTGTTGTTAGTTAGGGTAGGTTATCAGGCAACTAAAACTAACTTTTTGTTATTTTTAGTAGCATAATTTGTATTTATCGCATCATCCTGCCACACAACACTTTAAATTCTAAAACTTTAAGAAATTCGTTATAAACACATAAAGGAAGTAATTTGAAAATGGAACGCTAGCGTTTTTTTAATTATCGGTAACAATATACCACGTATTGGCTTCAGTTCGTTAGGTATTTTCGCTAGTTATGTTACTGTAAACGTAATTGTATCCAAGGACCTAATAGAAGGCTCAGTGCCAAACTTACCGCTATCAGAGTCAATGGTCGTTGGTTTGAGTCTCGCATCGGAAATCAAACAGACTAAATATATGTATAACGAAATATATGTATGGCCTACAGATATTTATTCTGAGTTTGGAAACCCCGTCAATGCGCCTTTAAGAAGCGTAATGTCCATTCCTCCATAAATGAGAAGACTTCTTACCCAGCAGTATGTGGGCTTTAAAAAAATGTTAATGTTAAATTTAAATAAAACACGTCTGCATTTTCACTACGCAGATTGTACAAATTGTATTAGGCAGCCGAGTATCATAGGTCGGCGCGCAGATGAAATTAAAGCGAGCGCTGTAGGCAAGCTCGAGCTCATCTCCGGTATCGTTTCACTTAGCGCACCCATTCCACAGCGGACATACTTCAGTGCCCCGTGAGGCGAGGCTTGGTGTACGGATACACCGCCTTCTAACTGGAGTTCTCATTAGTATTTACATATAACGGTAAAAGGTCGTTCCATAAATAAATACGTGAGTCTACTTCAAGCTGCCTTATAGTCTTTTGCTCTATACAATTAGACTATTTTGTCAACGTTACTTTCATGAAATTAAATTTGTTGTGTGAGTCAACTTCATTAGTGCACTTCAATTTCATAACGTTCTGTAGTATAAGGAAGGGGGAAAAAAATTTAATGGGAGTTGAAAAAGGAATTAAATACAGGTGAAAGGAGTTAAATCTCTGGATCCTTGAAGGTATTTTCTCGATCGAGCCGGCCCATTCATGCATGGCTCCACCATTATTATATATAACATAGTGGTCGTCCAGTGATCAAATTTGACCATAATACATTATTTTTTTTTCCACACTTCTTTATATGGACTCCTATACCAAATCTCACATTCCTCCGTGCGCACAATGGACTTAAAACGGTTACAAAACTTTTTCTTCACTTATTAATAAATAGATTATATGTTACTAATTTTAAAGTTAAAAATAAAAAGGCAATAAAAAATATATTTAAATTGTTGTTATTTGTAATACTAGAAAGTGTTATAGTATATTATACAGTAATATATAGTAATAAATATTATAATATAAGTACATATATACTTTTTTAGCTATCATTGAATCAACCATCGTTAAGTTTATTCTACTGTTCTAAATCTACCGCCGTGTGCCATTTCTTCCTGTTGTACGAAAGAATTTATGTAGCGTTTACTAAGACCGCTACTTCGCACTAAATAGTTACTACGCTGATAATCGTAAGTCCTTCGTAGCACCCCTTAGTATGTTATTTCTTGCTCGGCGGCGCGACAGTTCATTTGAGCTGTTCGCAGATAAGGTTCTACTGTTTCTCGTTTCTAATTTATTGCCCTGTAAATCCAACGCCCGTCGCCCCGCCACCCCACCGCCCCGCCGCCCTACCGCCGATGACTTGCACTCCTTACCCCGACAATCGACTTCAAACATTTTCAATGCGCTTCGAAGGGGACATTAATTAATTTCGCCACACTGCTCGCGTGTTCAGTTTGAGTGACTGTTTTTTAGCCCTTTTTTGCCATCGGCTCTGAGTACGTCACTTGTTTTATTTGTTTTGTGGCCATTTCGAGCAGAGTATTCTCATGATCTGAAACATGTGTTTTTCGCCTGTGACGCTTTACATAAACTGTTTTATTAGTTCGCTTGCTATTTATATTTATGTAGTAGTACTAATATCGTCCATATTCAAAACTGTGATTTTGATTGAATATTTTGTAATGTCATTAAAGAATTACTATTTTTAATTACTAACTTTTTAATTACTTTCGAAGTAACGGTCACAGGTTCGATTCCTGCATCGGGATAAATTTATAAATGACCTATAGGTATTTATTCTGCTTCTGGATGTTTTGCCAACCTACCTTGGTCAATACAATTGGTCATTTGCCCTAGAAATCGGATGGCTAGGTTCCCAACAGTGGACTGGATATGGACTGAAAAATAATGTACCTACTTTGAGATATGCTCACTTACTCTTTTTCACAAATAATTTAAGCATTATTGAACCTTTATTTCATACATCAAACGAAATGTTAATGACACCTATGAAACACTCATCAGTGATGTGGTAGTTATTCGTTATACTTTTTATACTAATGTTCTTATTACACTCCCCTTCCCTTAGTCTTTGTCCTGAAACCCGAACAGTTTCATTCCCCGTGACTTGCAATTCGCCATGCGGAGTTAATAGTGTCGGTCATTGTAACCGACGTGATCCTGCCAGTAATTGTGTCTTTTATTTTATTTTTTATTTAAAATACTTACACACACGCACACACACATATATATACATATGAAATATCATCTCGCACAGATTTTGGAAGCAAGCAAGCTTATATATAATAAGAAATTTGTTGCCTTCGTTAAAAGAATATAAAAGAGTTACACATTAACCTATGTTCGTGAACAATTATAACATTGGGTTTGGACAAGTAGGACAATTATGTGTTCACAAAAAGCCGGCAACGTATTTGTGATGTCTCTGGCGTCGCAGATGTCTATGGGCGGTGATGATCACTTGCCATTAGGTGACTCGCATGCTCTGCTCTGTTATAAAAATACCATTGTACGTATTTTAATCATCATCACGTACATACTGTCTAATAACATTCTATAATTAACATTACTATCAGCCCACGGCAATCCACTGCTGGACATAGGCCTCACGCAAGACGCGCAACGTAGTTTGTTCTTAGGCTCCACACATCTAGTCTCTGCCAGCCGTCTAGTGCAAATCGTCTCTTCATCGTGCAGGGGAGCGTCCAACGTTGAATAATAATACTGGAAGTCCTATAGGTTAAATATTATTATTGATTCGAAGATATTAATGCTGGTAGCCTATTACTATGGTACTGCTACAGCTTTATCAAATCTATCTGCGGGCAATTTGATGCTTTGAGGAACAAAGTTCCAATTGGCCTAACTCTTATATATAAATGTTTTAGCATTATATATTCAAACATTGACCTAAAGAGCTACACATTAAAATTATATTCCTGTGATGCGTCAAGTTCCTGCAAAGTATCTCGTTTCGTGAAATGTGCATACGACAATCAGGTCTTCGCCACTACAGAATACTACTCTCTTTAGTTAACCTTATCATTCTTATACTTTTTCAATCATATTTACAAATATACCAATAGAACAGCTTTATTGTAATAATCAATGACTACAACTGTTAAGTGTTTCGACTATCCTTAACAATTATATCAAATAATTAAATAAAAATTAATTTAGAACATGACTTTGTGTACCTATGTGTTTATTAGATTTCTTGATTATCATGCTTAACGAGACGGTAAAAAATAATTACAACATATGTGATAACACTAGTAATATAAAGTTTCCTGTTAAAAGTCCATGTTACAACTTACAGGCCTTCTGCTCTCGAGTCCTTCTCAAGAAGTTAAAAAAGGTCTTAGGCAAACAACATAATCCCCAAGAAAAAGAAGGATATAAGAAAAATAGTTTCGCAACATTTAATATTGCAAAAATTATTTACGTAAGCTCCACACAGACGCAATATAACTGAAAAATACAACCGCACGCTTACTATATTGTTAACGATACTGCAAAAAACGATAAAAAAAGCGGAGGCATGTTTTATTAATTCTCCGTACACACCAGCCGCGGAATGAAGCCGACCGCCATTTTTCTGCGGACGAGATTTAAATATGGAATTCCGGTGTGCGAGCAGGAGAGGCGCGTGCCATTGACCTTGCGCCAGGGCCGCGCACGCGCCGTACTACCGCCTGCGCCAGCGCTGCAACGGCGTTGCACTAGCCACATTGCTTTTTTATTATATTACAATGCAAAATATTAATTTAATATAGGAACATAATTTTTTATTTTTAAATCGATAAACTACTAGTTCAACTGGGATCAGAAGATTTCATGCGGTGATTTTATCGTCCATAATATTTAAATAACATTTAAATTGTCCTACCTAATATCGTTATGGCGCCTCATCCTCATATGGCCTTGGACATTCATGGTGAGTTTCAATCATTGAGAACTCGAAAAACGAGACTCCTTGCCAACCCATGGAATATAAACGGGATGCAAAAATAAATAAACAAATTTTACAGTATAAATCCATTTTCACTTTACGTCATATTTTTTTTAATTAACAAAATAAATAGTACGAAAAGTATAATAAATAAAAGTATAAAACATAAATTATAATATTTGCACTACATACAAATTTTAATAAATAATAATGTTATAAACCTTTGATTACTTTTCGACATTTCACTCCAAATTGCGTATAGTTAATGAAACAGTATACACGCATCACCGTTGTAGACCACATGTGTGACATTTGGACTGAGCGAGTGGCAAAGGTGCTGCGAGCGAAAGCTCTGCAACTACGAGTTCGTACTGACTCATTAGAATCGCGCGAGTCACATCACAAACACACGAACGCGGAGCGATACACTCTCTGGTTGCTTAATTAGGGAAATTGCACACTGTTTACATATCAACGCTCCATACTTGCTCAAACTACCACTACATAACGAGCCGCTCGTGAAGTTAGGCTAGTAGGGACACTAAAATTTGCTAACATATAAAAACATCGTGATTTTATGAACTCCTTCATAGTTACCAATATATATTATTACATCATAATTAAATATTATTTTTTTATGAATCTTTTAATTTTTCACTTTTAAAAAAATAGAGTTAATGTAATTAAAATGAGATTTTGAAATATTTTTAATTTATTTATTAGAAATGAAGTTAAAAACCGAGTTTATTCATTTATATTCACATTTTTAGGTTAAGATAAAAAAGTATACAATTTATAAAGTAAATGATACATGGCAGATTAAACACCACAACTATGTATGGTATGTTAAAATCTTTATAGTGTGGTTAGTTAAATATGTAATTAATAACATAAAATAAAATAATTATTAGATTAGTTGGCATGTTTATTTGTGTGTTGTATAATAACCAATATACACTGCAAAAAAACGAGCGGTTTTAATTTTTATTAATTATTGGTAATAATTTAGTTTTAAAGGAGTTTTAATAGCCAAACTATGTTACTGATACTTATTAAAAAGTTTGGATATAAAAAAAGTTAATTCCAAATTCGAAGCTTTTGTTTTTTAAAAAAATAATCCCTTTTTTAGTTTATGACTTTTTACACACTTGTCGCGGGTTTATTCTTAGAAGGGTTTTAGGCAACTAAAACTAACTTGGTGTTATTTTTAGTAGAACAATTTATGTTTATCACATTATCATGCGTTATCGTGACTAAAAAATATTGTAATCACAGAAAAAGCAATAAGAGCTAGTGCAATTGTAACGCTGCTAGAAAAGGGGTGTACCTAATGTTACGTCTCACAGCGGTTAAACGCGAGTCGTTCATTCGTCTAAAGAACCTGAACTCGATACCAAGTGACAGGTTCCGTTCAGAGAACGAGACGACCACCGACGAAGACTTTTTAGTGACTCAGGCGCTGGGAAACCGCAAATGCAGTTACATAGATCTCTAAAGAAACCTTGAAGAGGTACGAAGAGCACAAGTTAGCCTATGAACTGTAAGGAAGAGGGTTTTAGCGGTTGATATATGTAGTCGACTACTAGCACGGACCCCCAAGTTACTACGTAAGCACCGGATTGCTCGATTGAGGTTCGCTAGAAATTGCCTATCTTGGACAGATAACTAGAGTAGCGTACTCTTCTCCGATGAGGCTCGAATTTATCGGCACGGTGAATCCATCGTCGGCGAGTGTTATGAAGACTAGGACAATACTATGCTGATGCGTGTTTTGAAGAAATCACCCCTTATGGTGAAGGATCAACAGATCCTTTGGTTCAACAGATATTTTGGGTGGGCGTAACTTCCAGTTATCGTACCCAGATAGTAATAATTGAAAAACTCACTAAATGCGCAAAAGCACATAACAGAAATCCTTTATCAACATGCACAACCCACACTGACAGTAATTGGTGAAGATGCCATTTACATAGATGATAATGCTCGGGCATTGCCTTAATTTCAATATTAAATAAAATAAATATTTAATTTCACTATAACCATAAAAATGTCCATTTCACACGGATTGCTGTTTTCATTAACTAATACAGCGATTCTAGTATTTAACTGTTAAAAATAAATTCGAAAAAAGAAATTTCTTGTCATCTAAGCTAATGACATACTAAAAATATTAATATTATCCATAGAAAAGCCAATGACTGTAAGGTACCCGTTTTTTTTGCAAAGGAGTTTATTTTTCGGTATGGATTATTTTTGATAGATAAAAAATTATCTGGGTCTTTTTTACGGCATATCAAATAGGATAGTGTAGAATGCTTATATGATTATTTTAGGTACAATATATGCGAGTAAAGAATAAGCAGACTACCTGCGGAACTATTCGTGGCAACAATTAATGACTTAATTTTCAAACGCAAAGTTTTCAAAGGACGTTCTAACTCACTTTGTGGCAAGGCCTAATATATCACCTATCGTGTCTAGACAGTATAAATTATGTTTTTCAGAGCGGGGGAATGAACAGCCGATTCGCAGGTTGTAATAGCGAACTTCTTCAACAATATGTTTTTCGGAATAACTTAAAATATCATTCATATATTACCCCATTTATCCTTTACGCATTACACTCATATGAACATAATTTATTTTCATCTTTATTCACGATTTTTTTACTTTAGGTTTACATACATATGACCCGTCGAGTGTAAGCTAGCTAATGCGATTTACATGACATATATTCATATTTATGTTACATAAGATTGTTGAAGTTTATAACTTAATAAATAACAAAACCTTCAGCTAAGGCAAGGAATGCATGAAACAAAACAAAGTCCTGTCCAAAATTTCATGCTTGTAGATAAGGATTTAAGTTCCAAGAGGGGAAGAAAAATTAAATGGAACTCCTCCCAGATTTACAAAATAAAGGAAAGAGAAAGAAGTTTCGCCTTCAGATCCAAGCACTCTTATTTTATGGGAATGGAAGGCAAACGAGCGAGCATGTCACCTGATGGAAAACAATCAATGCCGCCCATAGACACTCAAGTTCGATATTCTGTGAGGGTATACTACTTCCAGTCAAGTAGGCTCATTCATGTTATGGTATCACGATGGCTTTACCATCACCAAATCGCATCCTATGCGCGGAAAAATCTTTTAAAACTTACGTTAATTTCAGTCTATATTATTTTAAGAATTTAATATCAATTATTTTTTTATTTTAACGTAAATTGCTAGTTTAACGTATACAGAAATAAATTAAAACATGATAAATGAAAATTCTAGTAAAATTCAAAACAGTTAACAACTCTCAAAAGGGTTATGATACAAATGGTGTATGTAAACAGCTCAAAGGTGAATCGTACCTGAGATATTGGAGAGTTCGGATCAATGATACAATAATAATAAATACATAACACATGCACTCAGCTACTTGATGCAAAAAGAAATATTTTCCGATCAGCGAAATTGCATTCGTGAGATGTAGGAATAGAATGAAATTCTTAGAAGGCCGAACCACCGCACCGCAGGTGGACCAATTACGGAGTTCTTGTGGATATTGCGTTATTCGAGATGGCGTCGCCACCGGAGTCTCATTGCAGTCGACGAGACGACGTACCGCCCGCCGATGATTGCTTAGAAAAGTCATCATGAAATTCCTACCCTAAGTTTATAACACTTAACTACTCGTAACTCTCCTTAAAATCAATTTGATGATTATACATCTGAAATACGATCTACTACTTCTCGAATTTATACGTAATAATTTATACGGAATTCTCAAACGGAGACCTAATTGGTGAACCTTTCAGAATCTATGGTTGTCCAGTTTTTTTTGCGAGTAATAAAAATATACTGTGCCACTCAAAAGTATTTGAAAAAAAAATCTTTATTCATGACACTTTTTACAATTATTAATGGAGTCAGGCGTTACTTTGCCGAAATCCATCACTATGTGGACAGTCAAAAGTTTTATTTAGCTAAGATCCGCGAGAAGCAAAACAATAACAGAAAATTAATAATGTGTATTTTTTCTGCTGGATGAAGTGGATTTATTTGGAACTTAAACCAAAAACAAAACAAAAAAAGAAAATCGGCTATCAATTCTCCACCCACCAACCACTACACACAACACTAAACACACATTACCACTTTTCCATCTTGTAAACAACAAGTGTTTCGCCCCAACACGAGGCATTTTCAGGTATAGTAAACTCTACGGAAGACAACCGAAAAACTTTTTACAATAACTAAAATTAAAATTTAAATAATATTACATTATACAAATAAACAAAACAAAAAGAAAATAATGTCTCAAAATGGTTCTTGCTCAGCATATACATAGTCGGGCTGTGAAAAAACGTCTTGAATTGTAAGAATAAAGTTTTTAACATAAACTTTTATTGGATCCCCGTCACGAAATAAATATATGATTAGTACTCATATTTATTCCAAGTCTGGTAACCCCGCTAATCCGCATTAGACAAGCGTGATGGGTTAAAGTCCGTTTCTTCAGAAATGAAGTGGCCCGTGCTCAACAATGAGACATACATATATGGGCTGTGATGTAATGTATTCACATAGATAGGAAATAAACATCATTTACTCATTCAATTTAAAAAATATATATGTACTGCACTGAGTCAATAGTAATTTCGCACCAACATTGACAAAATAGCTTTAAAAAACCTGGAATTACAAATTTCAACGTAACTTTTAGTTAAAATCACATCAAGGCTAATAATAGTTAAATTGAATTATAATAAAATTTAAGATAATCGACGGAAAAATTTATATTCAAAGTCAGTAAGCGAAATACTCCATCAAATGACTAACACAGTTTACAAATCAAAGCTCATAAGTCACGTGTATCTACGTTATCGGACTTTCTTATTCAAATAAACTAGTTTGTGGAAGATGTATGATGTGTAGAAATTATTTGATGGATTTATAACATTACACACAGCCGTTTCTTTAAACTCTGCTTTCATAAATTATTTAATCTCACTTAAGTTAAATACATATATATATATATATATATATATATATATATATATATATATATATATATATATATATATATATATATATATATATATATATATATATATATATATACATAGAAACATGTTGTGGAATTCTTAGAAGAATTTTTGATTGCGGCTTTTGCTCGCGGTGAGCGATAAATTATTTATATTATATGTATTTTCACCTATACCTAAACACCCTTATATTTTCAAGTTAACATATTTTTTTTAAGTTAAAAACAAGTCTAATATAGAAATAAAAGGCTAGTAAAATTTCTATGGTGTTACAGATGTCTATGGGCGGCTTTGATTGCTTTCTAACAGGCGACTAACTTGTTTGCCCTATTATCCAATAAAAAAAGCAAGCCAATGCTTTACACGTTTCAATAGGATATAAGAAATAGTATCATAGTTTCTATTATAAATTTTTACAAACAGTAGACTGCCAAACATAGTGTGAGACGCCTCCCCGTTCGGTGGAGCAAAGGTCAGGACAGGCCGGCTAGCAGGATTGAAGCGTGTAGCTGAAGATCAGGCTAGGTGATGCGCCTTGGTGAATGTCTACGTCCAGCAGTAGACTTACTTAAGCTGATGTTGATGATGATTATACATTAGATACATTAAGTATAACTTTTTTCATGTACTTTTTGTATTAAATTCCTATCTCAATTAAAATCAAATCACTAATTTGTATAACATTAACAAATTTTAGGTATATTCAGCATGTCTTTTTAATAAGTAGTCAGTACGTGGGGGAAAAATCATGCGCTCCCACTCAACTGCACACATGTCCCTCTTCACCGCTAAATATTTAATACGAAAGCCAAAAACACACACCTCATTAAAATCTTTTTAAGCTGATTATAAAACACTTTGCATGGCTTTTTAGATTTAAACATGTATGTATGTATGTACTTTCTGTTTTCCTATTTAATGAATTCGCTAGCGAGCAATCGTGTTAAAAACCCTAACACTAAATTATATTTTATTATATATTTATGGCTGGTTAATTAAGTACGTATAAAAGAAACTTACGCAGACAGTTATTACTTAATTATAATTTAATACACAGCTATAATTTAATAATGTTCCTGTAATTAATCAAGAAATAAACTATGTCAGTCCGAATATTAAATTACCTGTACCTTATTATATCTTCTAATTGCATAAAAAATTTCCGCCATGGAGCTCTAATGTGCATTAGCAGACTTGATATGATATGGGTATATATCATAAATATTATGTTATATAACAATCTTTTATTCCACACACCCAGTCTACCAGCCTTGCGCAGATCGTCACTGTAATACGCGGTCTCCACTCCAGTACACCACTACTCCAACGATTGTCACTTTTCCAACAAACGTTTTACTCGCTTTTACTGACATATATGTGGGATAAATAAATACGTTCTTCAACTATGAATATAGGAGCTATATCTCAGAGCATGCCTAAATAAATTTCTTTAGATGCTCATAATTGATGCATGTCCCAATTATGTTCCGCGGAATCGTTTGCATGCCGCCGAAGCTCCGTTCTCAGCCTCTCCGGACTGCCCACTCACTCATTCGCAGACCAGATCCATTGTGACGGACTCATTCAATTAATTAAAACAGCACTTAAGGCGGCTCTATTTTCGGGGCTAAGTTGCCGTTAATATTTATTCATTTATGTCATGTTTATTTACATTGGAATACGTTACGCTTTTACATTGTATATTTTTATTCGTGGTATTTGAATAAATTATTTCCGATTACATTCCGTAATAACCTTAACTTTACACGTTACCTTTGACAGGGGAAAATGTTTTATTACTTTTTCTTTTAATTTCTTGCCTACTAATCGTGTTGTAAAATAACTGTAGGTTTTTGGTTTTTGGAGCTTAACTTTCTTAGTTTGCGTGTTTTGACTGTATTTGTAACTCAATATACTTAATTGTGCGTTTTAGTTTATTATGTTCTATAATATTATTTATATATTCTATTAATTTTTTACAATTCGTATATGTCCCACTGATGATTATGAACTGCCGATTTCTGAGCAATGGACATTAAACCATCAAACTTATCTAGTGCGGATTAGCAAGGCATCCAGACTCGGAATAAATACCCTTAGTACCCCATACGTATATTGTATTTATTGCCATGCGGAAATCGAACCTGCGACCACTAACTTAAAAATCGATATTTTTTAAATTTCATTCATATTTTTAATAAGCTTTCAGGCGCGGTTTAATTATTTCATTGTTCATTAACAGCGCGTGGTCAGCCTTTTGATGGATATAGGCCTTTTCCAAGATGTGCACTTTAACCCAAACTTCGGTTTCACGCATCCAGTTTCTGTCAGCCGCCGAGAGGTTGTTGTTGCAGAGGTTGTTGCACCTTCTAGTTATTGGTGTCCCACGCTACCTTTGCCAAGACGCGGTCTCCACCCCTATACTTTACTTCAGCGGTTGTCCATTATTCTTCTCGTCACAGTACCTCTCTAACTAGCGAACGTTAGCAACCAATTCAGCAAAATTCTCCTTGTATTTAGCGTGGCGAAGCAGTTCTGGAGTACTCGCTACCCGATCTACTCCCTGATATTACGAAGTAAAGATTTCCTTCTCCGACTTCCGTAATTTGTAAGAATTCCCAAATTGTAGCTTAAGAACCCGAAAGTTATCCGCGATATGTTAGAAATTGCCTCACTACAAGTTTTCTAAATTTTTATCGACTTTTTTATATTACGTGTAGTAGGTACGCAAATACCCAATATTATTTTACTGATTTGTATTCGCAGATCTTAGCTAAGTAAGTTTGACTGACCATCTTCGTAATGGATTCTCGCAAAACTGACTCCATCAATTATATAACGTATATTATACCCTATACTTATTAAATAGCAATTATCTAATAGGTTGAAGTTGAGATTACAATCTAATGTTGTGTTTTTGCTTCTTCCTATAGTTAGACTTTTAACATTAACTATATTTTTCTAACACAAGTATTATTCAGTTAATTGGAATTTTAAATAAGAATTTTAAAAGGATATTGACATTATTTTTTTTTTAAAAGAGGATAAGCATATTGCCCATTTTTATTTCTAAAAAGTTTAATCTATAAACTTAAATCACAATATAAATCAATATAATGTTTTATTATTGCTAATAATACTCAATTATGGTTAATTAAGTCTTTTGTTGAGCGTTGATTAGTTTACAATGACTTTTTTATCAGCTCCCTCGTAACACGCGGCGGGTATTGCCCAGACGCTAATAACAGTTATCAGCATACATTATTTATAACGTCAACTCAGAATGAGTCGCATCGCATTCACGCCCAATAACTCTATACGGGTACCACTTTACAGGAAACACGACAATTAAATACACTGATTGAACTCTCTATTGCGTTCCGTGTCCTCTATATTAAACTTGCTGCAGTGCATAATAAACACTTTAATTTCCATGTGGACAGTCAAAAGTTTTACTTAGCTTAGATCCGCGACAAGCTATCTTATCTTAGATTGTGCTTGTCGCGGATCTTAGCTAAGTAAAACTTTTGACTGTCCACATAGTGATGGATTTCCGCAAAGTAACGACTGACTCCTTTAATCACTTTATTTTCCTTGTAAAAGACATAGACATATATCTAAATTATCTGATACGATGCCTCGAAATTACGAGAACCGACATGCAAGCCTTATAAAAAATTAAAAACCTACGTGGACCCCAACGGACGCACAAAAAATGCGAAAAACGAACAAAACGACACGTTCCGTGGTTGTGAGGCTATTAATATGCAGTCTAACGCACGATGCAATTCAATTTAGAAACGATGGATATTGTCTGACATACGTACTTGTAGACTTTGGATAATCGGATTTAAAAAATAAAATGTACGGTAACAAAACATAGGAATACAGATGGATAGTTATGACTAAATGGCCATCCAGTTAAAGCAGTTGGCACAAACTAAATACGTTAAAGCGATGATTTAAGTAGCTTGTGTTCGTGAGAAATATGCTCAGCAGTTTCTATAATATATAATAATCTATATATAATATTAAATATGTAATATAATAATAATATAATGTTAACATAAGTTAGTAAAGTTCCACGAAATGAATGAAACAACATTACATACATACGTGTACGTTTTTATATTCACTTGATCAGATTGTCGTACTTTGTTCTGCCAGTTACGGGTACAATAAATTAAAATGTTCCATAGATTTCTGCAAATAAAAAACGTTTTGATTAACAAAGTAAACTGAAATTAAACTCCATTCTCACTTAATATCATCATCATCATCAACAGCCTGCGGCAGTCCACTGCTGGACATAGGCTCTCCTCAAGTAGCGCCACCAAGCCCGATCTTCGGATTCACATATCCCGTTTCTGCCCGCCGCCCTGCGCAGATCACCACACCATCAAGACGTCCCTCACTACGTTTGCTGAGACGCGTTGCATTCCAGTACTCGTCTGATCCAGCGATTTAAGGATTTCCGACAAACGTGACCAGCCATTTCTTACTATAAGAAAATCAAAAAATTAAAACAGAAATACTGTTGTATAAACATTTTCTGTTGTAAATGTTTTTTTTTTAGTTTGAATATTTTATTTGAACTAAAAAAATGCAAAGTACAACAATAATAAAGTCAAAAACACAAGTTTTCAAATATTGGTATAAAGTAAACGTGTCACGCGAACAAGGCGTGACCACAGTGTTTGTATTATTTCGGCTATCTTCAGTGCATATACAATATATCGCATTGCTTCGAAAGTTGCCAATTGATGACACAGTTGTAGCTAAAGCCAACGGATCATTGACTTCTGAAATGTCAGTCTGAGAATTCCGAGAATACACTTTCGACTATACAATACACGTGTTGGAAGTAAAGTGTGTTAATAAGCTTATACGAGAGATTAGTGGCTATAAAATTAATGATTGCGAGGACGTTCCTCGCTTATAGATGGCGTGGTATTGATTTTTGTACACATGTGTGGGTTAAAATGGTTTGGTGGCAATATGAGGTGACCATAGTTGGCAAGAATTCAACATTACCGTATACAGGGGGAAACAAAAATGTAATTCTCAGCTTTGCTGACAATTACTACTCTTATCTAAGGAAACTGCGATATTTTGTTTATATATATAATTCTGCTTCGCCATAGTTATTAGAGGAAGTGCGCCAAACATGGACCGCCATAAGGCATTTCTCAAATAAAATTTTAAAGTGTTATCAGTCTTATTTATTTTAAACTATTCCTAATTTATTTGGTATTAAAAACTAATAATAAAAAAATTATTACATTTTTTTCCACTCTTGTCTGGTCTTCTCTTTTGTTTTAGATGCCATTCTTAAAGAGAAAAATTAAACATAAGTGACAGATAAAAGAGTTTGTAATATGGACCAGTAGTCCATATTTAAAACATGCCGGTAGTCCATATCGTAATACTCACACATTTCATTCCACTGCTGAGCACGGGCCTCCCCTTTTCTCGAGGAACGGACGTTTACATATCACGCTTGTCCGTTGCAGATTGGTGGGGTATCCAGACCTGGAATAAATATCTGTAGGACATACATAAACTTATTCCGATGCGGGGATCGAACCCTCGACCATTTTGTCATCGTTTCAAATCGTTTATGTATAAAAGAGCAGCCAATTGGTCATCGTTTCAAATCGTTTATGTATAAATAATACGTAAATTATTGATTATTATAGAGTATCGTTTTAACTAACTCAAATATGACCGGAAGAAAATGTTTTCAAGCACTAGGTTCACATCTGTACGAAAGTACGAAAATAAGAATGGAACATTTTGTCGCCGTTACTTTTTAGGAAAGTTTGACGTGTTTTATTTTTCGCTTTATACACAACTTTTGTACGTTTAGCAAATGTCATTGCCCCTGACATATCCTTTTATGAGTCCTGTCAATCCTGAATAAGACACAGCAGCGGTTCACGTCGCGACACGTGCAGCGTATGCCGTATACAGCAGCGACAGTTCCGGCGTATTGCCTTCGGGCCCGCAACCCGTTTCGAGACTGATGACCGCAAACTAACGGAACGTTATACCACTAGAGAGGCCCGCCCCGTACACACGCACCTTGGTAACCTCACCATTCATACCGGCGAGCACGTGTTACATAAAAGAAGAATAAATGCGCAACAATTTACTCCGTGTCATGAGAGCAATGCCGAAATACTTAATAAAGTGCCGGTGCCGTTAAAGTAACAGTTTGTAGTACAAATACAGTAGATATACCATAGCAGGTCCTGAATGTCTACCTATTACTAAATGTACTTACTGTTCTAGGCGATCAAAGAAAATGTTCAACAAAGCAGTTTATATTGTAGCTAATTAATGGAATGGCTCCCTTTGAAATACTGGAAATATTAAGATAAAAGTACTCGCTAAACGCAAGCAATAAGAATGAGCTATAAAAGCAAAGTGCTTTTTCAACTAAATCGAATGCAGCGTTTTACTAGACAAGCACGGAGGCCCTTGTTGTCTTGGGGCAAATGCAAATATAATACAAAAAAAATCAAGAGAAACATCTGGCGTAAAATGAAACTAAGAGACCGAAGCACGTTCGACCCTTCTTTTATAAGTATATTTTTATTCTGGCAGAGAATCCTGCATGATTTTTACTGATCTTCGCACTTAACAATATGATACAAGAATTGTATACGACAATTTATCGTGTGAATTCGACTTGAACTCAACTATCTACAGCAAACATATTATGACATGATTCAAACAATTTCATCTACAGTTATAATTTTTAATTCCGATTTTCGTGTAACGATATATGAAGACAGAAACTTAAAAATAGCGGCTCTAAATATCGTGCATACCACATGAGCTACTAAGGAATAATACTAAAAGGTTTAACATTACAAACATTTCCATTTAATTAGTATGTATTAATATACATATAAATATTTTACTAGCCATATCATCATAATATATAAACGCGATAATTTTGCAAACTACGACAATGCAAAAAAAGAAAAACAATGGTTTTAACCCACATGAGGTCAAAGAATAAAACAAAATAAGCATCGGGTCACCCATACGTCGAGACACCTGCGAACCAGACTGACAAAAAAATCGCGCGAATCCATCACGTGATGGTTGAACCTGTTCCGCTGGGATTGGAACAGGATTTGTTAACTTTCATATCAGTTACACTCTACGCCGTACGCCGCGTATAAAAACTTGCGTTTACTTGAAAGTGAAGCAATACTTAATCTATACAGTTAAATCAACATATACAATATACACAAGTATATTAAGCCTTATCAGTCGTAAGTCACCTCTCACGTGACAACAGTACTTTGTCCCTGCGGTTGTACGTCACGTGGGAGGTGATATGACGAGACATGTTGAAACTCGCTCTGTGTGAAATGCAGGCACTATTGCCTTATTAGTTAAATATCCGTAACAGAGCAATTGACATCTACAGTTATATATCATTGCCTTTTCCAATAGTTTTTAATATATTGAGTCCAAAAATGAATAAAGTCAATGAAAACTGTATCTGTAGCTACAACCTAGCGAGAATCACTATAAAAAGCTAGCGACCGATAAGGGTTAAAGTAAATAGATTGTAATGTGAACATTGAAAATAAGTCAAAATTTACTGAGACAATGGTTTCTCAAATTACAGACATGATAAAAGTTGAATGATTTTTTGTCAAATTAAGGTTTAGTTATAAAGAAACCGTTATAACTACGTTATTATTTCACCTTAGTTTTGAAAATAATTTGTGTAATGGGGTTTAGCGTTATCATTATAGTCCATGGTAGTGCGCTGATAATGATGATTCCAGCCCAAAGCATGCCACGTAGCCCGATCTTGGACTACACGGATTTTATTTCTGCTAACTGCTATGCGCAGACAGTGCTGTCTGCACTTTGCTAATGTATTATTTATTAGCATCTTAGCGTCACGCAAACAGTTTTAATATTGACTAAATAAATAACAGAATTTTCAATGTTTATTGTACTAATATAGTATTATAATTCTATCTTAGTAAGTTCATATGTAAAATATTTATCTACCAAAAATATTTTCTAATAACAACTAAAATGTAAGATTATTGTAAATAAATAATGTATTAATTATATCCAAATATTACTAGTTCACTAAATTAAAAAAAATCAATTCATTTAAATTTACAAAAAAAAATTAGCAAAATACACATTGAAAAAGTTAATGGAACTCCTTATTTTGTAAATAATGCGTATAGGTTTTCACACGCGTGCTAAGCAACCGCTGTCGGTTTTATGTTCGCGGCATCACAAAAAAAGACCAGATTTGAATGGAGCGCACCTGCTGTGATATACATTACGATACTTGTGTGTACGTGAATCGCGTACTGCTATAAAAAGACGATACCTGTTAAATATAAAGCTATACATTTTTTACTTCATTTTTATATAATATAAAAGGCTAGGAATGCTATTTTAAAGGTAATGCTCAACTAAATTATTCAGCTATATCATCTGTGAGAGCCGAAGCCTAAAAGAAGAAAGTACCTACAGAGTCCGAGTCAGAATATGTATTTAAGTTTTAAATAACCTCGAAACTCAGAAATCGCAATTTCTTCCAATTACTACTTCTTTCTCTCTTAAATCGATTGTTCGATATGACTGGAGCAGTATTACGATGCAATGTTAGAGACACAATAAATACTCAAACATATTTTCATGCGATGACCGATTTGGCTCTGTGGCGAAGCTACCGTTTTCGAAGTGAATGGTCGCGAGTTCGATTTCCACATCGGGGTAATTTTACGTATACCCTACATGTCTAGATGTCCCGCCAATCCGCCTTCGACAAGCGTGTTTAGTTTCTGTGCCTTATTAATGTGTGAAAAAACCGTTATTTAATCATATTTTTTAAACACCATTTACAAAAATAAAATAATATTGATTTCTTTTTAGTGTTCAATAAATCAGTCGATTATGGTATGTATGCCAACATCATACACAAAAATAAATGTATGCCAACTGGTACGCAGTCCACAGCACATTGTAGAGATAGTCACATAGAGTTGTTTACAACATCCATCTCGATGACAGCACAATTACAGCTATATTTTAACGAATATTAACATTCAAACAATATTCTATTCTTGATTCAAAGCATTTGAATCGAGAATAAAATTAACCTTTTTGATATTAGGCTCTTTTTTTATGCGCATCAAGTGAGACATGGCGTATTCGGAAACTAACAAAGACAACCTTTTCGCTAAAACTCGAATGCATCTGGCCACCCGCGAATATGTTTAATCCATAATAGTTTTAATTATTTTATTTACTTTCATTAAAAGTTTGGAATTGGTGAAGTTTTAATTTTTTTCTTCTTCTAAGTCGCTTTGCTCTTGACAGAGCGGTGTGTAGTCGTCATGACCTTAGTGGACGATTCTATTGGGAAAATAGTGTAATATAATACTTCACTTTTTCTCTCACATCTTAAGGTAGGTAACGCTATTTATGGTCCTTCGTAACAGATATCCATAGCGAAAGGTTATTACTTATTATCAGTTAATGTATATTCTCCTTTGTCTATTTTTTTCATTAAAAAAAAATCATAAACTGACAGATATATTGTGCAATTATTGCAATTTGGCTACAAAAGTGAAGAGAATCAAAATGACTGTGTATTAGAGTCCATAATAAATTTTGATAAAGCGTTTTCTTGTAAACATAACTAGTAGTAGTGCTATATTTGAATTAAAATAATATGTAAATATAACTAGAAGAGAAGAATGTTGAAGTCAGGCATTACTTTGCAGAAAAAGTAACGTAACGGTAAACTTAACGGTGGTCTTCCGTAAAGTCTTATATACCTGATGATGCCTCGGGTTGAGGAGAAACACGGTTTCGTATGCAATGTGGAAAAGTGGTGGTGTGTGTTTGGTGTTTTTGATAGTTGGGAAGTGGAGAGTTGCTGACGGTCGTTTTTTCGATAAGATTTTGTTTAAAATTCCCGTAAATCCACTTCTTCCGGTAGAAAACACACATTATAATTTTTCTGTTGGTTCTGACGGTCCACTAGAATAAAAGTCATTAACTTCGTGAACCGTCTGTAATAGACGCATAGGTAAAAGATGAATATTAAAAAAAAACACTGACATTGAGAAAAATACTTTATTACTAATCGCGATCAACGTACAAGAAAAATATTGGCATGCTACGTACAGTCGGTATATAAGATGCAGAATTCCCCGACTGATTGAACAAGATGGTAATTTTTCGCAGCCGGATGCCGTGTTACTTTCAACTACACGGAATGCGGACACTGACCAGCCTCTCTTGCCTCTCGCCGCACCCGTCTGCTACGAGTCTCGCACCGTCCATTCCTCACTACGAAGCACGTGTAACAAAAAGTCTATATATAGCGAAATACAGCGGAAGAGTTCGCAACTACATGCAAACAAATAAACGACTGGACATCGTTTATTTGCATATGTACATACGTATGTATAGATAATATTTTGTCTATGGATTTGTATACATTACACATGACGTGAAAAATATTCGTTTTTATTATTCTTATATTAATTTAAACGGTATCATATTTCTTTAATAAAGTATAACAATAGCTTAGTGTTCATATGCTCAAAAATTCTTATTTAACGCTCTAATTGAACTGAGAAAGCTTATGTTAATTGATGATTTTCGTTTATGGTACAATGATGGAATGAAATCTGTTAACATCACAAGCAGAATCATTTAAGCTATTGCTGGTATGTCAGTCAACATTAGATAAATTTTAAAATATGTAATATTTAATTCATTTAATAATATTCTTTTGCAGTTTAATTCTAAAAGTAATAAAAACCAAACAATTCCATTTTATACCAGTTTCGACCAGGGTTTTTTAAAGATAATACCCATCTATTGTGTCACCGTGTAAGTTATTGCGTCAGAGATTTCAGTTGTGTTCATCGCTTCAACTGAGCCAATTGCTCGTCGCCTGCTGATCATTGGCCTCCCTCAAAACAGAGGAGTGTTACCGTAATCCCCACCATAGATTATTATCGTAGGCTGTGTGTTTTTATTACTCAGTCCCTGCTGTGTGTATCTTTTTCATTCCCACGAGAAGAATCGGGTTGACTATGCCGGAACCCTTATGTTAACTTAATTATACAGACGAGCTTAGGATTAAAACTAAATATATATAAAATACCATATTACCTCATACCATAATCGATTTATTTGTTGAACGCTAACAAGAAAATCTGAAAAAAAAATCCCAAAGTCCATCCTTTTTTTACACATTAATAAAGAAAAGACGACTAATTGGCTCAGTGGCGGAGCCTCACGCCCACAGAGTCAGTAGTCGTGGGTTCGATTCCCGCATCGGAATAAATATATGTATGGCCTGCAAATATTTATTCCAAGTCTCCCCGCCAATCCGCATTGAACACGCGTGGTGGGTTAACGTCCGTTCCTCCAGAAATGGGGAGGCCCGTGCTTAGCAGTAGGACATGTATGGGCTTTGAAAAAAAATAAGGCAAAGAAACTAAACACGCTTATCCAAGGCGGGACATCGAGACATGTAGGATATACGTAAATTTACCCCGACGTGGAAATCAAACTCGCGACCACTCCCTTCGAAGATGGTAGATTCGTCACTGTGCCAAATAGATCATCGGATGTAAATGTGTTTGAATGTTTATTGTGTCTATAACATTGCATCCGCATACTGTTTCAGTGGTATTGAAAAGTCGATTCAAGAGCTAAAGAGGGAGTAATTGGAAGACATTGCGCTCTCTTAGTTGCGAGGATATTTAAATAACTTAAATACATGTCCTGACACTGACTCTGTAGGTATTTTCTTCTTTTAGGATTCGGCTCTCACAGATTACATAGGCGTAGGCTGAATAATTAAGGCCAACATTATCATTAAAATAGCATTCAATAAAAGAGCCCAGGTTGAAAAAGCAATTGCGACTTAATTAGATAGCAAGTAACAAATAATGTTCACGCTTAGCGGTTAAACTTTATGATATAAATAGAGGTATGTGATTTGGCAAAACTAGCATACTGCGCCCCCAGACAGGAGACATTTGCATACTGTCCGTTTGTATTTGCGAACGTTGTCTAGCGTCGGGCGCTTGACGAAATCCGCAATGCTAATAATACAATGGCCAGACGCACCTCGTGTCAGTACCCCATCTGCTAGTGACAGGAAATTAAGCGATGAACTAACGCTTTAATATTATTAAAACTTGTTTCACTAATATCCGTGAAAATAAATTCGAAAAATAATACGTTGTTTACGAATCAGTTTATAAAATGTACAAAAACTACTAGTCAAAAGTTTCACCGAAAAATAACGTCAAGCTTCTCCAACGCAAATCGACAAAATAGTTAACCATAATTATAGTTTCAAATCTACAATTTTTCGACCCGAGACAAAAACTTGAGGTTAGCGCGCTTTCTGTCTAGCATTTGTGATTAATGGTTTCATAAAATTCACAAAACAAGTAAGTACAAGAGTAAGAAATTCTTTTTTGGCCGCTAAAATAAAAACCCTAACTAAACAATTTTGTTTAATATATAAATTTGGCGCCCCCGTAAATTGCTCTGTAACTGCAGGAGCCGCGATTTGCTTCCCGCGGGGGGGGGGGGGGGGAACAAACACACCAAACCATATTTCAAGAATGTAAACGACACTAATTTTGATCAACATGATTCATATTTAGGTATAGTAGACTACAGAAAACAACCTGTTAGTGCGCCAGTCGCTTGGTATTCGAATTAGCCTTTTTTCAAATGAATTCAACATTTTTACTCATTTTCTTCGTTTACACATAAATCTTTGATTCTGTATTTAAAATTTTACCTATAGTGATACCAAATTATTATTATTTCCACTAATACATTTTTATCGGATAGGAAAACAAACGCGTAAGCTTATCACCTAATCAGTGCTGGCCCTACATATCTGCAACACCACGATCTTACAATGCCTCTGGGACTGTAGAAATGTTATCGGCCTTCTAGAAAGGCAAAGGCATATTTGTTGAAAGTGTCAATCTGGTATTCGGCCGGAGATAACGCTAAAGACGTTTTCGACGTTCTACTTGCTAAAACACAGACGATCCGTTAGCATTCTGCTTGTGACGGTATAAGCGTCCTGAAAACAAAGCTTAAGATTAAAAACACACACATATACACATACATGAACATCTCAATGCCCCGCGTGACTAGCGATTATAAGCAAATCTTTGCAAATCATTTTGAGAGAGGCCGCTTATCAGCAATTAACTCATTTAGCCTGATGATGATAATTTATAATGTAACAATTTTTAAAGTAATATGCTTGACTTGAAAATAATCTACTGTTGGACTTTGGCATCCCCCAAGGCGCGCCACCTAGCCTGATCTTCGGTTGTACGCATCCAGTTTCGGCCAGCGGCCCTGCTCGTTCAAATCACTACTTCATCTAGCTGGCACATTATTTTGTATCAATTATTTACGTAGAACGAAAAGTTACGCACTGAACTACTATAAATCATAATACGCTCAACTCGACGAGAGCGAGGCACCTTCCCATTAGGTTCGATATTCGCGTGCTATTGCGAGAGGCCCCCACGTAGGCTACGCTGTTGTATTCACGGATAACTTTCGACAGTCATTGAATGGAGAGTTCGATGACCGTACACAGAGACGTTGTTCGAATTTGCATGTGTCAATGACACGCGATGCAGGCACGCGGCTGCCCCGTTCGCGCGGCCTATACTTTTCCTTTCAGCCGCCTTGCCGTTTCACTGAGAAACGCTTTTCGGTTTGACCTCGTGACACTGACTCGATACGCCGTTTATTAACAATGCCAGTGAAATCGGTTGTCCTTCTTATACCCGATCGTCTACCTCTAAGTTTGTTTATGACGTCTTTTAAATCTCAATAAAGCTAATTTTTTTGTCAGTCTATATTTGTCGGAACGGACGTTAATCCACCACGCTTGTCCAATGCGAATTGGCGGGGTAACCAGACTCGGAATAAATATATGTATATATATATATATATATATATATATATATATATATATATATATATATATATATATGCCACTACTATAATCCAGACCTTTTCATTTTTAAAATGTTGAATATTAACCCATCACGCTTGTCCAAGGCAGATCGGCGGTAGGACACCAAGTCTTAAAAAAATTACATGTGGATCATAACTATATATATCCTGATGTGAGAAGCATCACCAATGGCTTCGTAAGTGGTAGTTCTACCACTGAACCATCTGTCTCGTCCATTACGAGTATATGCAATAACGCTTGTACAGTGTATAGTCTACGAGTTTATGTACAATAATGAAAAATATCTAATCATTAATTTTTTGCGAGCAGTTACAAATTATTCTAAGCGTATTATATCATTGGCGATATTTATGTATCCTTAGGAAAAGCGAAGGATCCTTCCGAGCAAGAATTAATACCCGCCAAAGAGTTCGGCAAGAATCTTCTGGCCATCAAACACGTCGACTTGGAACGTGCGAAATCCAATAAAGAACTTGCACCACCTGTGCCTTATTACATTCTTTTGGTGATGTTCGGTCGGTGCTCCTCCGAAATTTACCCTTACTTTTGTGCCGAGGAGATTGCTACTTGTTCAACTTTTACTTTGGAAATTCGTTCAATTAGTATCAGTCACGGAAGGAAAGTTTCTCTAAGAAATGTTTTTATAATCAGACTATTCATTTTCATTTCGTTTGGAATTCGATCGATAATTCAAATTTCATTCGAAAAAAACTTTATTAAACTTTCACTAATCAAATTTAGATTAATATAATGTCTTGCTGATGCCTTTATATTATAGCCGATTCAATAAGATTACTAACAGTCCTCTGTTAGAGAATGTTGTCGTTTAAAATATCGTCAATTTAATGGCAAATGGCAAATAATAAAATAATTCGAATACTCTCCCTAGAAGATATTAGATAACCACAAATTACATCTAAAAACCAAATATTTTGGAAGTTTTCGCTTAATCTATTGACTGCCAGACATATTTAAAGCGTCTTGACCTGGGTGCCAAGGTTTTATTTTAAAGAATATATGAAAGTTTACAAAATATAATTTAATACTGATATAATATTGTAATATCATTTACAGTAATTTTTATTGAAAAAAAAAACACTACGAGGTAACTCGTAGCTGGCAATTTTGATACACACGCTTAATACGAGATATTTCGTAGCTGGCAGTCAATGGGTTAAAATAAATTTCAATTTTGACCGAGATTTAAACGCTGAATCCCTGAAACCCTGAATCAAAAGACATGTACTTTAACCATCGAATAAAGTGATCAGTTATACGTCAGGTTAAAGGTTGAAAAAATGTTAAAAATCTTGCAATAATTAAAATTCCAAAAGATCTTGCAATTCGCAGCAATTGACACATAATGTACGATAACTGAGTACGTGTTTGTGAGAAGATTAATTTCCTCCGCGTTTCAAATTAATATATACTTACTTATTCTGGTACTTATTTAAGTACGTGGGACAATGGTGTCCCTTAGTGGGTGTCGATCTTAATTGCAAATTTGATATTAGCATATACGCTTTGTGAGTACTTCCAAGGTGCGAGACCAAGGCGTCACGCGACGTCCTTATGAGCATTGCTTGAATGTCGTCACGATTACAATTAAGGCGAGTATTGTTCCCCACTTGGGTCGACAATTCCGCCTTTATACATTCATTTGTTTTAAACGTGTCTGCGGAATTTTTTCATATAACAATAAATGTAAATATAAATAAATGTAAATGCTTTATAAAAATATCACAATATAGACTAGTTTTTTTTGGTATTAACAACCCATATTGGTACTGAGAAAACCCAACAGATGCAGATTGGTCGGATATCCGGAAGATGTCTCGTGTTTAGGCGAAACACATGTCGTATTATACATGAAGAAAAAGTAGTAGTGTGTATTTGATATTGTAGGTATCATCAGGTTGTTCACGGCCATTTTTAATTGACTGATTGGCAAGATATTTTCTAATAATTCCAAGTTTTCACTTCTTTCGTAAATTCACAATATTAATGTTTTTCGGATTTTAGCAAAATAAGTTTGACTGCGCATCTCAATAATGGATTTCCGCAAAGTAATGCCTGTCCGTCTAATCAGCAATAACTCAATTACCGTTAAGGATTCATTTTACGCTCTAAGGTCGTGGGTTCACATTCTACCAATGTAGCATCTCTTGTGTGTCACTACTACTAATGTGTTTTATTTTCCTAGCACAAGGACTACTAGCTTTTTTAAATGACTAACAAGAATTCTAGTAAAATTCTTAACATTCCTAGTCATATTTTTTAAAGTATAACATAAAGTACCGTTATTAAAACTAACTGCATGGCCCTGTTTTCCTTCAAATGTGGTATTCTAAACAACAATTGGACCCTGTTTACGACAAGTGTTGAGTCACAGACAGCTTTTTAAACCATTCGGTGCTGTGGCATTCGCGAAAGTTATGCCCTGTTACACTAACTGTGCTACGGGTTGCTTATACGTCGCTAGATATTACATAGTAAGCTAAGTGTAAAATTTTCATTCCATTACATTTTTCATGACTACTGTAGAAATGAGACATAGTTCCGATTGAATATAAGTTGGTGATTGTTAGACGTTCATGGAATAGCTGACGACGAACACTTTGATGCGATATTGGAACTTTAAAAAAAAAGCCTACTCATATTTCAAAGGCCAGCAACACATTTGTAATGCTTATAGTATTGCAAATGTCAATAGATGGCGGTAATTGCTTTCCATCAGGCATCCCTTACTCGTTTGACTCCCTGTGCCATTAAAAAAATTAACATTTTTTTAGTAAAGAAGTATAATTAAGTAAATTTTACTTTTTTTATGAGATAGGAAGGCAAACGAGCAGGTGTGTCACCTGATGGAAAGCAATCAACGCTGCCCATAGACCAACCTTTAAGGAAAGTGTCATAATAGGAGTGGGATTGGGAGGGGAGGGATAGGTGAGGGGGGAGAGTTTTGGGCCTCCGCAACTCGACCGCTCACCGTACAAAGTGCGGTAGGTAAGCTACCACTCAGATACCACGGGACTGTGGTACTTCCCCGGGCGAGCCGGCCCATTCATGCTACAGACAAATATTATGTCATTCTTGACAAAATATTTGTCTGTAGCGTGGCTCTAAACTACTCTAACTCACTTAAAATATGGGATCACATGGTGGTCTCTAATTATAATTTAAAAATCATGAAGACCTTGCCATAAAACAGGGATTACAATAAATTGTTAAACAATGCTGTATTTATGCGGCATTATTCGATTCAATAAACAATCGATCATCTAAACCAATGACACGATTTGGTTTGAGGGCAATATTTTTTTTAATGAAGAAACAATTCCTTTAAGTAATACTAAAACGTGACCATAACAAAAGTAATAAAATTAACTGAATACTCTTTATATTTTTTATTAAATGATAAAAATCTCTATATTTAATTCATTCAACGCCATTACAGTATACGAGTAAAAAGTAGTATTTGATTGTAATGAGTGCACTGAATTCGCTACTAATTAAACGATGGTACAGTAAATTACAATAATGAGTGTGTGTTGGTATAACTGTACTGTGGAATATAAATGGGAATTATTAATATGTATTCGCGTGGCTAGGCGGGTCTTCAAAGGCAAACACCAGCACCGTTACGCATATACAACTTTCAAACTTGTTGTATTTTTAGATCGATTTTCACAAAAGCATAAAAAGAAGGCGATGTATTTACTGTGTTGTATAACGTGGCACAGTTTTACGAAAACGCATTCACAAATATTATAAATACATGATAGCATTTAACACATCTTTCAACAAAGACCTTTCGACGAATAATTAAAGACTCAGTGGTGAAGTTACCGCTTTCGGGATCTTGGATCCCCAGTTGAATTCCCACATCTAGGTGAATATTTTTACCGTCTACAGGTATTTATTCCGAGTCTGAATATTACACCAATCCGTTATGGACTAGCGTCTAGGATTTAATGTCAATTTAACAAGAAATATGAATGCCTCAAAATGCAATATATTTGGACTATATAAAAATATTGTACACTGGTATATATATTACAATTTTTACGCTACAAAAAAAAATACAACACGCTAATTTTTTATTATATTTACGTTTGCTTAGTTTTTCTTCTCTATTTTCTGCATTTCATTGAATATTATGTTCTTTATAATGTTAATTTATATATAATTATCTAAATTACCAAAAACACTGTTGTATTTTGGAATAAGTTTTCCTTTTGTGAATTTTATTTATTTTGATCTATCACTACTTTCTGAAAAACAAAACAACAATATTATGCGAATAAGGACTACATCCAAGTGGCAAGGACTTTAATATATATAGAAACCCTGCTAACATTATTTCTTATGTTTTCCACTACGCCAACCAAGCGCGAAAGGTTTCTGATATAACATTTTACTCAATAAAAGTAATACATATTACCAATCAGTATTAAGATCGTGAACATGATGATTAGATAAAGCGATTAGATAAACGGTAAGTAAGCTTATCAAATGGATAAAGTAAATTTTCTCTTTATAAACGGCTTCTGATTAAGGTCTGATTAGTCGTGACCGCGAAATCAACTTCGCGATACTTCTCTGGTAGATATGATTCAGAATGAAAAAATCCAACGCCGAACCAAAGTCACCGATATAGCTCTCTTATTTAGCAAACTGAAGTGGCATTGGGCTGATGTTTGTTTGTCAGAGAACTATCAATCAATGGAGTAGACGAGTACTGGAGTGGATAATATGTTTTAGCCGTCATAATGTGTGACTCCCACGTCTCAATGAAGCGACGATCTGCGCAGTATGCCTGGCAGAAACCGGATGCGTGTAACGAAAGTTAAGGCTAAGTGGTGTGATTTGTGGGAGTCTTAAGTCATAAATATAATATGATTAGTTCCCTTCAATTATTCTTCAAAAGCTATTGATAGTAAAATATACATTTTTAAATTGAAAAAAATATAAAATGGCAACAATACATCAGTTTATCTAATAAAGTAGACAAAAAGTATAGTAACAAAATAAAAAGTTATTTAGGAATAACCTGATAAATCTTATAAAACAAGATATTTATTACATTTTTATATTAAATTCCTTAGTGTAAAATAAAATTGCAAATCAATCTTAGATCTATATTATAATTTTTAATAATTACTCAGGTAAACCGTTAATTATGTGTTCCCATCAGTCTTTCCTTATCTTTATCTTTTTATCTAATACTACAAACACATTAAAGGAGCTGTGAATACATTTCAAACATTTAATTATGTAAAATGTATAAAGATTTGTTGTAAGATTGCGCGGCATTTTATCACCGAGCAACAATAACATTTTGTTATTAAGTTTGTAATTATATGGAATCGTTTAATTCTTGACGGATTTACTAACGACGTGATTATAATACATTTCAATTTTTTTTCCGTGATGTTTTGAATTAGAACCTAAGAAAAAAAGAGAATATTTTCGTGAAACAAAATAACATTCAAATTTAGATTGATTAATTTCATTATTTTATTAGTAAATAACTCGCCTTATTTACTATTTGATCGTTTCATTTTCATGGCTATAGCCGTAACAATCCACTATTGGACATTGACCTCCCATACAAATGAAAAATTTTACACCTTAAGCACCATACTTAATATCATTAACCGCTTCTTCTTTTTAAAATATTTTTTTGTGATCGAAATGCAAACGAGAAAGTGTGTCACGTGATAAAAAAACAATACATACCGTCCATAGACATCTGCAACACCACGGCAATGTAGAAAGATTATCGGTGGGAAACATAAACGTGCTTCATAAAATGTGCTTAAGAAAAACTATAGTCTTAATCATTTTTATCCTAATTTAATTTGTTATGGCTTTCTACACTATATATTTATTAATATGCTTTAATTTAAATTAATAAAGATGATAAAAACAACAAAACATTTTGACACCAATAATTAACATATGCCAATATTAAGTCCTCCATTATATTTTAATATTTATTTAAACGATTGTACGGGCATCCGCACGGAAATGAGAATCATTCAACTGTGTTCGCAACACGTTGTCCGGACGAGATGTTCTCTGGATACTTATTTAGAAAAATTTTCAAATACCTATATGAGCACAATAGCTTTTTTTTTATCTTAAAACATTAGTCAAGTTGTTTAAATCGAAATTTATTCTACTTGTATTTATTACTGTGTTGGAAAAGTCGATAGTTTTCTTGCTTTTTCATTTAAAACAACAACTTCAATTGTAAAAGAATTTTATTACGGATAATATATGAGCATTGTATGTTAGATTACGCCAGTTTTTATCGCTTGGCAACAACATTGGCATGTGACGTAACATGGATTCCGAGTTCCGATCGAACTTCGCAAAATATCTATAGTTTTATTCAACTCTAGTTCGGTACTATACTTTCATGAAAAACCTGCCTTATTTTTTTATAAAAAATAGATTTTTCGTTTCAGAGTGTCTGTTACATTTTTTTTTTGACAGACTCGTGAGGAAACTATAATACGCGGAGTATCGTGCTTGTAAACAAACCGAACTTTACGACCGCAAATCGCCTTGTATTTTAAAACCTCGAGTCGTAGGTATTTGCCCATGTCATTTATGTATTATAATGGCGCCCAAAATAAAAAAAAATCCTAGCTTGAGTTAGGCTATAAGTGTAAAACGTTTAAAAAATATATTTACACGCAAGTTGTTAATAACGCGTTCACCAAGTGAAAATTACGGGAGGCCTTCAGCGGAGAACTTACAAGGGCCGACGATAATGATGTTTCAACATACTCGAAATGTTTTGTATGTTGCAGATGAAAAATATTTTTAGATTGGTTAATCACTGGTCGTATATAAATAAAATCAGCCAGCCAGCTATACATTGTACGGATCGTATAAATTTCTGCAATACGATTTGTATTACGTCATATCCGTTCATGCGAAAGTAACAAATGACTTTCACGAGTAACAACTATTGCTATAAACTACGGAGAAGCGATCAACAACTCCAAAAGTTAATAAAACCCATAAAGAATAATAATTTAACGGGTTTATATGTACAAATACGTACTCTTATGTATGGCATGTAGGGTGATGTTTTTTACAGATATTCTTTATTTTGTATAGACAGAGTAAAAAAAAAACGCTTTACACCCACAGTTTTCCAAGACTTTTGTACCATTATATAAACACATAAATAAAGAATAACTTTCAGTTCAGGAAATCCAATGATGGTAAACCCATGAAACACTTACTTATGAAATAAATATTTTCCACCGCGTTATTTGGACGTCATGCAATGTGCAAGTTTTAAACGCCCTTACATTTTCTATTTATTTATTATTGATGAGCAGTTTTTTTCTGCACGCATCATGTTCAAAAATTTTCGTGCGTTATTTTCAAATTTTTCCAATATGATATCTAAACCAGTCCTTATATGAAAGAAAATTAATGATGAAAAAACATTTTCTTTTTATATTAATTGGTAAATGGAATTGCCCTTGCGAAATTTGCGGGTGGAACAATTAATTAGTTTTGCTAGATATGTCAAAATGTAGCCGATGTTTAGCTTATTTAGTCTTAAGTTATTGCTTACTGATAAATATGGAACTCAGAAATAAATAGATATAATAGATTATAAAAAGAATAATAGATTATAATTATTATTTTTTATCTTTTTCAGGTACGTAGTGGTTTATCCAGAAAATGTTTGGACTAATAGTCTTATTGGTACGTAACTAACACAAAATGAAAAAGTTTAAAGTGTTGGGACAAATTATAAATTTGCCCCGGCACAAAAGCAACGGCTTTTTACATCGTGATTGTGGAAAATAATTACACCGTTTCTTTATCCGTGTATATAATTATCGTACGCTAATGATCAAAGATAATTGTGAGAGTGGAGTTAATTTTTGTTTACCGCGATTGCAAAGCGGCGATAAAAGATTGAATTTAAAACACTCTAGTGCTGTTCACAAATTCTCGACAATGTGCACATACTTTGTTTTTGGATGTTTCACCTCGCGCTACGAGATTTAAGATGTTTTATATTGCCAAGAGTAATGACGGCGGTGATGCAGATACAATCTGTTCGATAAACTTACTGTAACGTTACTTTAAAACTAACAGATGGTGTTTAATAATTGCCTAAAAAAAATATCTGAGCATATAACAAAATGACGACCTGCTTGGCTCAGTTGCGGAGTAACCACTTTCAATGTCAAAGATTACGGGTTCAACTCCCGTATCAGGATAAATATCTGTGTGGCCTACAACTAATTAGTTCGAGTTTAAGCGCCTACCAATTCATCTCGGATAAGCGTTGTGATTTATGTTTATTTCCCTTTAAATGAAGCCTAGTGCCGAGCAATGGGACCATACATATATGAGTAATAGAAAAATGTTAAAATTCGACACCGGAAATCACAATCACCTGAAATCTTTTTAACGTCATATGTGCAGTATTCTGTTGGCCTTCTGATCAAAGTTTTTATCAACAGACAATTTCGAGAATTGTTGGATATATATGTATTTTAGTTTTTTTTTGTGTTATCTAAGATAAAATAGTTCGTTAGTTTTTTTTTTCCAAATTTATAAATGCTCAATAATAATAGTTCTATTTATAACATACATCTATAATATTACGTATCATTATCGATAAATTTTCTTTGCTTCTCCATGTTAATTTTGTTCCGATTTGTCTTCTTTACTACAAACATTTTTCAATTTAAGCTAAACTCAACCAATTTTTTATTCCTATTCACCAGCATCAAATAACACGTAAAATTTAGTATAACCTTTGGAAGTTGTCATATTTTTTATTATATGTTCACAATAGTCAATAACTGATATAATATGGCACAAATAAGTAAGTATATTAATCCTGTCTTTAACTGTAACATAATACAAACGAGATAATATTATGTAAATAATAAAAATATTCTCACACTATACGTTTGAAAAGGGGTCCTAAACATATCCGGATATATTAATTATGTCAAACGATTGTACGGGCATCCGCACGGAAATGAGAATCATTCAACTGTGTTCGCAACACGTTGTCCGGACGAGATGTTCTCCGGATACTTATATACACCGCGCAATGTTCCAAAAAAAAAAAGCAATTTCGCAAGACCTTAAGTCACTTTGCGATTGCAATAAAATATTTCTTCTAAATCCGAAAGAAAAACGGGATTTAGAATTATTGCAGCATTTTACGGCTTCGTGTGAGCACGCATAAAATTTATAGGCGTTAACGTCTCTAGGCCCCGCAATAAACAGTTAGTCCGCCGAGTAAGCGGCATGAACGCCACGGGACGGTTTAATATTTTTCTCCGCGGCCCTCTGGCTTACGAACTGGCGCGGACGTATCATTCCGCAATTAAGGAGTAGACAGAGCGTCGTCAGTGGAGCGAACGCCTCATCAAATATTAAAGTCGCTCTGTATCGGTACGCTAACAAATATCACGTTTAATATTTTACTTCAAACGGCTGTGATCCGTCCGCCGGCGAAGTTTTCTTAACTGTCTCGCAGATTTAAGTTTTGTTTTAGTTTTTGTAAGACAAGGCTCTCCTGTGAACTAATCTCACCATTTAATACTACACGGCGTTTTTGTTTCCCTCTACAAGCAATGGAAAGTATTGCTGCTATAACTAGCTAGCTTTTTAATTGTAAATCCACACGACACGACTTCGTTTATGCTATTAATACAAAAGATTTTTTTTAATTTAATTTAGAAACCGCTAAATTCTAATTACAAACTTCCTAGTCAATCTGCAACATTTCGTGAAAGGCCGATCAGATTTGGTTATTTCCAAGACATGATAGCCGATAGAAGCCAGTTTTAGTTTCAGGAACATTGATATATAAGTTTTGGCCGAATGCAGTTTTCAATATTATTAGATTTTTTTAATAGAAACTGTTGAAAATTGTAGTAAAATCAATCATAATATACTAATATCTAATTTTAATTGAAATAATCGTTTTATTTTGTAACAGTTTTAGTTTCTTAACTTCAAAAAAGACAGATAAAAGTTACGCTTTGCTTAACTGACTTGAAAATTATAAAATTTTCACTTATTTTTGTTAAGCGGAGAGACACTAAAATAGGAAGAGAAATAAAGACTTAATTTCAACTTATACATTAGAGAAATGAGAACTAAATTTAAACTTACATGTACTTTTTATTTTTTGGAAGTGCGCATAACATGATCAGCATTTGTTATAAATGTGATGTTTTATAAATTTAAATAACACAAAATTAACAACAAAGTCTCACAGAGGACTACTAGAGTAAGTTAATAAATTCATAATTTAAAAATTTATATAATAAAATGCTAAGTGTGAGCCTCGACTCATTTCAAGAACATTTCGAGTACGTTGCTGAAAATTTGTTTAATATATGTTTCAAAAGCGGTTTAGCCGTACAATAAAATAAAATTATCTTTTAATAAGTTAGAAAGCGATTTTATTATATAAAAGTATCACTTAACGCTGATTATATTTCACGTCGTCGTCAAATGGTAGCATTTATAGTGAGTGAGGTCCAGAAGCCTAATCCCTTTCTAATAAATTCGGCAACAAATCTCCAGTAGTCAGTACGGATCCCAGCATTCATTGCACGAAACGCGGTAACACAGTAAAATGCAACCACTTCGATATCTGTAAGGTTCTGATACTTCTGCTGTCCAGCCAGCCCATTTGTACTACCATGACTCTACCACAATTTTTGTAAGAGATACTAAATAATGCATCAACTTCTTAACAAAAAGTAATTGACAATTTTTATTAAATATTAATAGTACATTAATAAATCTTTCCAATCCTTTAACGTTTTTGTAAAGCTAGTATTTTATTATAAGAGTAATGGAATAGTAACACGTAAAATTTAATCGTCACGGTCTGCTAAAGGTGCCTTTGTAGGCACATAACACGATGAAGAACACTGAGTAACTGCGTCCGAGGAAAATGAATAGTCGAATCGTGCTGGGCCTCCCCCAGTGCGTGGGGAAATGCGAGCGTCGACACTAAAAGGACGCGGCATTAACTCGCCTCTTAATGAATATTCAGAAATGACACCGCCTGCTCGAATTTGCAAGAAATAATCTACTGACAGCCTCGCTTCATAAATCTTTCAGCTATATCTTTTTACGGTAAGGAGGAATTCGTGTTATTTTATCAGCGGTATATGCTCCACTGTTGAGCCCGATTTCTAAAGGAATGAATGAATGAATGAATGAATAGAAATGTTTTTAATATTACTAGAATTCTGCCGGCTAGACCTGAAAAGTACCAAACTCTCACAGAATATCGATATTATGTGCATAATACTATCATTTTTATGACACCGCGTTTCGCACGGTGAATGCAAAGATCCGGAGACTTCTTTCCTTCCTTTAGTTTCTCCTTAACCTCCTAGTACTCACATTTTTACCCTAATGCAGGTACTAGTTTAGTTACTAGTTTTCTTACCTGTTCATAGATATTGTCGTTTTAAAAAAAGTGACTTTTATTACTCCTAACACCACAGGGCAATGTACAACGCCACCTACCATCTCGTGTCGTGGTCTTAAGATTGGGGAAACTAATGAGAAAAAGAAAGAATGGCTTATATTATTCACTGTATTCTATTTTATGTATTATATATATATATATATATATATAGTATTAGATAATATCTTACTAGCTTTGGCTAGGGTATACCAAATTTCAGCCCATAAATGGTGATTCCCCCCCCCCTCCTATGTAATGGTTTGCAAGTTTTGTTTGGGAGCGACCCCCGTAGATATTACGGCTCGGGTGGGCCATCGAGCAAATGTTCACCACATTCTGATTCTCAAGGTTTGGATATAATTCCTCTGCCTCGAGCCCTATCCAAATATCTTCTCCGAACAAAACCCCCCACCACCGCTTACAGTTTCTCCAATAACATGTCAGTCAGTAAAACCTATCTGAATGCAGCTTTCATATAATAATATATATTACAAACAATAACCATCGTTTACAGGACTAATCCGAATTCCACAGGAAAACGACGTGCCAACTAGAGTGAATATTGTACATGCCGCGTCGGCACGGCCAACCCAGACCGCTATTTGGTCGATTCAATCGTTCTGTTTGTGATTGTAATAACATCTGTTCCCGAACACTGTTTATTCGTTCAGCGTTTGGTTTAAGTATTTAATTGTCAAATAAAACGCATTATTATTTTAATGAATAATTTTTGTATCATTTAACATAAATTTATATAACCTTCTAACTCAAAAGTGAGTGATCAATAGAAAGAGCAAAATCTGTTATAGGTAGGGGAAAATCAAATTTCCGTATTTCTGCAATTACCATATGATAAGCGGTACCACAGAAAAACTATACCTGTGAGGGTGTTGCAAATTCCCCACTCAATTATGGATGCGTTGCGTCCTTTCATCCATAATAACTTGCGTTTTCTTCTATCCAAAGGTAAGTCCTTGAAATCACTGTCATTGCCATTTGTCTAACGTTAATGTCTTAACAATCATCCTTCCACTACCGTTTTGTAACTTAGTCTTAAATTATAAATTTAAATATCATCCATGATTCATTACTATCATCCTCATTTTCTTCGTTGCTAAAAGAAAGTATCTTATATTACAAGCCTCCGAACTTTGTACTTAGTCAATCGCATCCTTGTTTTATTCACTATTTCAAATATTTCATCGGGCTATACCGGGCTACCTCTCTTTTTGCCTCAATTTACCAAAAATAATGTGGCAAGCGATTGTTAGACTATGAGAATATTTGACAAAATTACGTAATTTGAAAGGCGAAATATGTGTGTATGAAGTATGAGGGTTATGTTTTCCTTCATCAACAGTTATGTTTGGAATTCCTGTGACAATTAAACGTATGTTTGTACACACGGCTGATATCGTCAACGGTGAACGATCGGTTCACGGAACCCGCTTTTCCGCGACTAAGGGCGGAGGTGAAGCTTCACTGAAATCAAACGATTCTTTTGTATGTGAAGGCACGCCGTCCATTTCAAAGCCTTCAAAGGCGATCCATCGAGCGCTTACAAAGGTTTTACGCTAATACAACGCGCTAGGAAAATACGTTTGGATCATGTGAATGCTTTCATGGGAATACACAGTCATGCTGATAACGCGAACTAAATATATATACGTGGTGTGCGAGAAAGAACCCGATCCATATATAGCTTCAGTGTAGTTAATTGAAGCGTTATTTTGAATTTAAGATAATAAATTAAATATATGCTTACCATTGATTCAAGCCATTACTATATTTTAATTCAATTCGTATTATACTATTTTATTATTTATATTATTTAATTTTGTGCGGTTCTTGTCATAGAATAGCTTATTTCTTTTTTTATGCAATAGGAAGCCAAACGAGCAGGTGTGTCGACCGATGGAAAGCAATCAACGCCGCCCATAGACATCCGCAGTGCCATGGGCATTTCTACACGTCAGTGTGGTATAAGAAGGCTATGAGGACAAATACCAGTAGATGCGGGCAGCAACGTCAAGTAAAAACCAATCTGCGATTATCAATCCGGCCACCAAGCGTGGAAATTACGACAATATCCCTCAAATGATGGAGACCAATAACCAGCCATGAGTTATTCAATCTGTAATGATGGTTATGGTGATATCTTATGACTTGGATAGCAGATGATATTAATTCGTCCAAATTAAAATTAAAATATAATACAACATAGAATGAAATAAACATAAAGTTAGTTAATATAGTAACTCTTGCACGAAATATATGAGTACAAAATTTGAAGTCTATTTCCGCCTCCGTTACAACAAACCATTGTTGTCACCGAAAACAGTAAATTGTTGGCGGGTGCGGACAAAAGGCGGCGGAAACCAGGCGTCAAGCTATCGCGGCGATTGGCGGGGAAAGTGGGCTTCCGTTACCGTGACTGATACCTACTGCGCTGATTACCCACAGATGCTTAAGTAATTTGTGTCCGTCCCTTGTTAATTGCGGGAAACGGCAAAATTAATTGTTTTCCTTTATCTCACTTATTTTTCCGTTTTAAGTCGAGTTCTTAATGAATTGGACTGATTTATCGTTATCCGTGATCAGACTACGTTAGCGATTGTGGATCTGATTTGTCAGATGTTACTGCGTTCGAGTAGTATTATTATAAATAGAAATATAAGGCTATCTTTTAGAAAATACACAATGTTTGTGATTTATTTTATGTAATAAATACAGAAATCTTAAAACCATATCTTTGTCAGCAGATTCCCGCATCGAGATAAATAGGTATTTCTTTCAAAATAAATTACTCTAATTGCTGACCCAATTAATGTCTTCATGGCAATAGCACGTATAAATTAAATATCACACACATATTTCACATATTGTTGAAGATATAAAACTCGAATTTGAGAAGTTGCGTTGCTCTTTATCTTCGTAAATATCGGGTTATAGGAGAATATCAGTATTTAGTTAATGTAATATAAATATTACATAATAATTTATAATAATGTTTTTAAGTCATTTTTTTGTGTCTACAGATCATAGGAACGTTTAAATATATGTAAGTTATAAGTAATTATTATTATATATTAAAGTAATGTATCGCGCAGTGCATTCGTCTCGTGGCAATGTATTTATAGGGGCGAGGCCCGAAGGTGGCGGCGGTCGGAGTCCGAGAGCGGACGTCGACCGCGTCCACAAGGCCGGCCGCCCAAACTGGGTCTTTTCTGCAAAGCAACCACTGATTCAATTATTTATGGATTTCGTTTGCAACAGTTCACATTTCAGTTGGCGACTGTCGGCCGTACCTACTGTGTAAACAGTTAAAAATAACCTTAGCAAGGATTTGTGTTCTTTGTGATGCGGTCTGCATTTGTTAGAGGATCACTTTTGAGGATTGAAGTACTTGGCAGAATTAAAAAATAGGATAAATGTCATTATAAAAAAATAACACATTGATCAAAATTTTTTTGATATATTAGGGCAAACGAGTAAGCGTATCGCGACATCATAGGTATTACGGAAGCGTCGTCGGTCTTTAAGGTGTAAAGGCCTTTTATATAGGTTCTACAAATAATTAAAGCTATTTTTTTTCACAACTGAAATGTATGTAGATCCCACAGCACACACACAAGGAATGGATATTTACTCAGCAAATAGGATTGACAAACACTCAGACTCGTAATAAATATCTTTAGGCCAATTCCAAATACTAATTTTAATACGTATATTCCAAGAAATTTCTGCCAATAGCATTGGTATTCCGTCGGTCTATTCGTGGTATCTATTTTCTTGTGCTTAAACGTGAAAGTATTATTATTTTTGAAAAGTAGAAAAATAATATAAATAATTCACACATATTTGTACAACAATTATTCGCAAGGTATTTATAAATATCTCGAAAGTTAATGCTATTTACGTTACAAAGCATTTTTGCTTTAAGAAGGAAGTTTCATTTGTTTCTGTGTCATAATTTATATTTATTCCCTCATAAATTTGAAGTGCAAAGACCTTCACGTTTCAAGTCCGCAATATGAAGACTCTGTATAACGAAGTAGCTCTGCTTATTCGTATAAATTCGCCTTTAATTTTCGTCTCCCATAAATTTCTAGAATGTTACGCTAAATAAATTTGTAAATCTCTATTCGCTCTCAGAGAACTAACATAACATCTGGCCCTATTAAACCACAGAGATTATTTTGTACACACCACAAAACGCACCGGGGTATGCTCGTAAATGGATTATTGATATACTGCAATTAGACTTTCGTTTTTTCGTATTAGAAATGATTTTATTTCATTTCACTTTCGTCATTCTATTTGTTAATGTGTACATATCGAAATATTTTTATTACATATATACATATCGGCACGCATGTTTCCCGTAGGGTTAGGCAGAGATCAAAGATCTCCATCCGTCACGATCTCGACATACTTTCCTTGCTTCCTCCACACTCATTGCTCTCCATACATTTTTATTAATATAATTTAAATAATATATTTATAAATGCATTAATAATATTATATGCATGCAATGTGATTATATTTTTTGTATTAAATCTTCGTTTAGTATTTTAAAAACTTTTCATTAGATCTAAAATGCTGTCAAGCTACATCTTAAAAATGTGCAAGCGTATACATTGCACTAACGATCTTGTCTTTATGGAATTTTATGTAATTAACGGAACTTAATAATATTCCTCTACTACGTTCAACTTTGACGTCTGTTCCTTTTTATTTTCCAGCTTTTTCTAGTGCTTCTTTTATAAATATCATTAGCTTTCACGGAAAATAAACGGACGAACAAAATTCCACCTTGCAAAAGTCATAGCACAATATTATTAATTTTTTAAAAAAAAAGAACCAAGTAATTGTAGGTAGAGATACAGAAAATATTGAAATTGGTCATGATGTAATACGGTAATCAGTAAACACTAAAAAGCACACTCGACTAAGCACTAATAAATAAATACCGTATATGTACGTATTTTCACGAATTGCTCCAGCAAAATCGTTCGCGCTCATAATGTTTAAAGTTTCACGGCTCTCGCGTAGAAACTCTAGTAATCTAAGATTTCCAGAGTAAAATATAAATTAACTTATTTCTTATAAAACCCTATATTTTCTTAATGCTCGTTAAAATTAACTGTGACATTTTATAAAGAACACTGTGGAAGTGGCATATATCTTGACATTAGAAAAATAATTCAATTTTATTTATATGTATCAATATAATATCATCATTGGCCTACGACAATCCCCTGTTAGATACGAATCCAGTCCTTACCAGTCACCGTGCATAAATCGTTGTTCCTTCTAGCTGGAGTGTATACACACTAAAACTGAAATGTTCATTTCAGTACTCATATATTCCAACAATAAGACTACATCTCCTACAATAATACAAAGAAGACTAGTAATTCTTGTTAACCATTCCAATTAAGCTAATAATATATATATATATATATATATATATATATATATATATATATATATATATATATATATATATATATATATATATATATATATATATATATATTATTAGCTTAATTGGAATATATTATTAGCTAAATTAAAGATACAAAGCTTTAGATGTTTAAAAGGGGATTCCCTAAATAATAATTAAATAATCTAGTTAATACTACCTAGTTTTGTATAAACTTAATCAATTTTATTACTGGATTAAATTGGAACGTTGTTGTACGGCTCTGTAAGGAATGGTCGCATATTGTGATCTAAAGCCCGTATGATTGGAACGTTGGCTTCTCGATTTGCAATTCAAATATATTATGCTGTATTTAAATTTGTCTTAATTTTGAATATGTGACTCCAACCGGTTCACAACAGTGAGTATAATTTCCCATTTACGCTGGAATCCAAGTATTTTAATGATTTATATTAAGTTTGGATTTACGTACAAACATTGGTCCTTCGAGTTCCACAAATATCTTTGCTACCAACCACTAGCTTTATGAGCTGTACAATGAGCCGGACGTCATCAAAACCATCAAAATTGGACACCTTCGTTGGGTACGTAATATGTCCGAATTTTTTCCTTTAAGATAATTTTGTAGTGAGCGAAGAAGATTAGGAAGCGAATTTTTTTCCGTTAAGATAACTTTGTGGTGAACGAAATAAATGGTAGTCGGATGGTGCGATGTCCGGGCTATATGAAAGGTGAGGTAGAATATCCCAAAAACCAACCCTACGAACTGTAAATGTACTTTTACAGTACGGTAGTTACAGATGTATGTGGTCGCATTGTCATGGTAAAAACATATTCGTCGTCTATTAAACAATGCAGGCCGTTTTTGTGCATGAGCTGTCTTCAGACTGTCTAGTTGTTCACAGTTTTTGACCAAGTTGATAGTCTGATTATTCGGTAGCAGCTCATAGTAGACTACGCCCTTTACATCCCACCAAATATATAACATCACTTTCTTCGGACGATTCACTTTGGCGATGTCTGAGGAGCACTATTTTTTTAGACCAAGATCTACGGTGCACAACATTGTTGTATAGTATCCAATTTTCGTCATCAGTAATCATGTTCTGAAGAAATTTGTGGAGATTTCTTTGAACGGTACTATGCAACACAGTTGATTTTCGTCCACCACAGACAATATCGTGGCCCTGTCAGTTGTTACAGAGTGTCCGGAGCGCTCGCAATCTTTAAGGTTGAATCCTCCGCTTCTGAACCTGGCATACCACTTTTGTATTTCGCGATCGGTAGACATTGCATATTTTTTCGCTGCCTGGGCTCGGTTTTTCCCTTTTCGAATATAGTACAACATAATATGCCGAAAATTCTCATTTTGCTCCTTTTTTGATTTTATATACGAAAAACATACCTTGACCAAATTACTGAACTTTTTAAGAAATGCCAGATCAAGAGTACCCTCAACCGGCGGGCTTGCATGAGGAGAATAATGAGTGTGGTGGAAGCAAGGGAATTATGTCGAGATCGTAGCAGATGGAGATGTGTGGTCTCTGCCTACCCCTACGGGAGACAGGCGTGACGATATGTATGTATGTTTGATTTTACTATACACGAAGTCACTAACTAAGTAGTAAATTAAAGTGTATTTTACACTAAAATGTAGCAACAAGTATATACTGTAACTGACGTTACGAAAATATCCCCTTCACCTAAATATTTTCCGTCCAATAGGCGTCAATATCTGCGCGCCAGAATACGAACGAACTTAAGTGACAACCCAATAATTATTATAAAAGCAAATAAAGACTTCATTCCAAATTGAAATCTGTTAAATAAAATGTTAAATCCCTATATTCGGATTTCGCTGACAGAATGTTAAACGTAACGTGTAAAACGATTAAGATTCTACCGTTTCCCCCTCAATTTTTGCCTTATTTGCTTCCTCCGCTTATCCTGGTTCAGTAAACGAACTCCGAAATTCTGAATCAGAGCTGATTGAATCGTAGCCGTGCCCGCGGGAATGGAGTTATTTTCCGATCTATTTCGTAGTACGTCTCCGCTAGCGACAAGTCGTATAACCAGACTTCGCAGTGTTTGTGCCCTCTCGAGAAATCCTTTCCAGTTCATTTACTTGTTTGGACACCGTTGTTTTGCTTTCAAGGACCCGATAATTGCATATATTTTTTTGTTTGAAAACCAATTTCACTTTTGTTTACACTATTATTGAAAGCTTTGTTTCGTTATCGGATTTGACGGCGAAAATACCAGAGTTAGTTATGAAAATTGGAAAATTTAATTCTCTTTTTGAATAAATCAATATATTTTACAAAAAAACATAACAATTGATCAGTAATGACGGGCACGCTAACTTGTCTATCTCCCGCGAGATAAACGTTACAATAATAGAACTCGTTCATATTTCACGTAAGTACAGTTGTTTCGTTCCCGTCGCTCGGACAATGGCGAGCTTACGCACGGTGGAACCCCAGCCTCATCAATCAAAGCCTAGCCACCCTCGCACCCTCTACAGGCTGATTTACCCCTACAGGTAAGCGCACGCCGACATGCCGCGATCTAACTCTATCGAAAGCTATAACGAATCACGCAAAGCTGCAACTTTCAATTCAAACTTATTGAGCAAATTGTATGCCATTTGAAAAAAATATTCTTTGTAAACATTAGATTAATATTATATTTTTACCATATTATTTTTTATTTAGCGTATTATATTTTATTTGCCTAATAAAACTCCTTGCATAATTAGTTGTTATTTTAATTTTAGCATTGCTGTTTGTTTAATAATTTATATGCCTAGGATGTATATGGTTCAGTTTTTCGATCTATAGTAAGTAGTACAGTATGTTGGTATCTAAAGTTGCCCAAACCTTTAATTTCAACATTAATTTTGTGGATTTGCCATGCAAAAAATCTACGATTAAGGAATGCAAAGATTCGATCCGGATGAGAGCCTCGTGTCAGATGTTTCATTACATCTTCCATACATGAAAAAGCCTATACTCCAGAAATGGATTGTACATATTAGTAATAAGCCAAAACTATTTTATCGATCTTCGGCTACACGTAGCCAAGTTCTTCCTAATAAAAAATTTAGAACAGAATTTTAGTCTGACTTCAGTACGAATTTCAACGTCGGCAGTTAATCGAACTAAACGTTTCACTAAATGCGACATTCTGCGAAACTCCTACTCCGTGCATCTCAAGTAAGCAGATAGTAAAGTATGAATTATTTATTCTATATCCGGCGTATATTGTTTATATACGCCAGATCAAATTATTAAAATATAAATATATCTAATTAAGATATGAATTTTATATAAAATTTTGTCCTGATTTTTATATTTTTTTTTTATATATTCACGCCTATCCCCCGCAGGGGTTGGCAGAGACCACAGAGCTCCATCCGCTGCCATTCATCGCAGCGAAACGGCTCGTCATTGGTCGCTTTTCGCCCTCGTGAAAATCAGGACGTGACGGGTGACGAACCACTCCTGATTTTTTCTGTGTTAAAATGAGAGTTTTTTTTTAAATATTACTTAAAAATCATTGCTGCTCAGAAGGAACATACTAATTTTACTGCTGCGTATGACTGTTCAAATTATGGTATTGCATGAAACTTATTTTCTATGTCTTCTAAATAATTAATAAGGAAATCACAATTAATTATTTCTATCCTCACAACTTATGTCTCTTTCACTCCTGGGTTTGCTGGAAGAAAACTCAATTTTGAGGTAAGCTCGCCTTTGTACATTTTCTTTCCTTTTAATTCTTGTATATCGTGTTTCATGTGTATAATAAAGTATTAAAAAAAATTAAATTCCATTTTTCTCTATATACTTTAACTCTAGAATAAGTTAAGCTTTCACGGTTGGCATATACCTAACTTATTATAAAAAGCAGGAAATATGCTGGTTCGTATTTGTCTAGACAATGTACACAAAGGTTTATAATACAATATTTACATGACGAGAGAAGAGAAAATTGTGTACACATTGGGTTCGCAGCACCTTTGCTTAAAACAAACTCACCCGGTTCTCATACTGTGTGTGTCCAAACAGAAGGCTCCACGGTACTTTGCGTGACGATCGCGCCCGGATGAAACCCCGTATTTCAATTCTAATAATACAAATCCAACTCCGCGCGATAAAATACTAATGATATTTGCATACATTCAATCTAAAATGTAATCATATAGCGAAGTTGATACATGGAATTGAAATTAAAATCCATATCAGATCTTACATTACAAAAATAGTTGTTATTTTCTTTTTGTCTTTCTTTTTCGATATTATTCTTTAAAAAATATTTAGATTTCAAATTATTTGCTATTGCATTGCCTTGGACATGCGTGGTGGGTTAATATCAATTTCTCCAGAAATTGGGAGGCTCTTGCTGAGCAGTGGGACATATATGGGCGGTGAAAAAAAAATCTTTAACACAGATAACCCGTGACGAAGTGCGCAGAGCGGCTGATAGAAACTGAATATAGTACGTACATATGTAGCCGAAGATGCAGCTAGGCGGTGCGATTTGAAGAGGCCTATGTCCATCAATGAAGTGCCGAAGGCCGAACTGCCGAACATGATTTGTATTTTATATCTATATTCCGCTTTATAGGCCAAAACTTCTTTTTTAAAACCAAATACATTTATATATAAAAATAAAGTGTAATTGTGTTCATCCACACTAATCTCCAAAAGCGCCCAACCAATTTCAGATCCCAGGTGCTTTTTTCGAGTTTTTTTTTAATTACCTTCTACATAAAAGGTAGTCCAGGCAGGCCCACTAATATAAAGTAATATAAAGTATAAATCGAATGTTTCAATATTTTCTACCAATAGTTTTTGTTTCAGATAAAAATAATCGATTTCAAACCACAAGATAGGCTACACTTATATTCCTTCAATCGCATAAATAGCATAATAGTGTAGGAAGTTTTTTCTTTAGTAATATCGATCTAAATGCCTTGAAGTAGTAGGACGGTTAACACGAATAAGCCGTTTTTATCGAGGACAGAATATCCGCTTCAAGTGGTAGCATTTTAATGTTTTCACGTTTCGTACTAAGTGTAGGGATCCGGAGGTCCAATTCCTTTCCCGTTCCTTTATTTCCTTCTCCTTCTCCCATAACTTGCTTTTTCTCCTCCTATTATTTACACTTTTAGCCTAAGTTAAGCCACACATCTATATTGACGACAGTACTGCCAGATGTCGATAAACGACAGTGGTACCATGAGGTACTCTTGCTTGTTTGCCTGTCGCTTCTACAAAAGAGTGACTGTGAACAATAATTAGGGAGTAATCTACTAAAAGTCCAATATAAGTCGACAAAACACTGAGATTGATTTGATCCCTATTATGAATATTATCAAGCTCTTATCATAAACTGATAACAACAATTCACAAAAAATAAATCAAGGGCATTCTGTTATCCGTCAGTTCATATGGCCTTATTTCTAATTATTAAACTTCGTATTGTTAAAGATGCTATAAATGCTGTTAGAATTCTTGTTAAGAACTCTAAATATGCTAAAGTGATAACTAATAGAAGAGAATCCAAGATCGTAAACGCAACCCAAAAAACATATTAATTGTAATCGATTAGCATTGCATTGTGTTGGTGTTAAATACATCTGCAGATAAATTTCGACGAAATGTATTATAATCAATTTGTTCATTATCGGATAGATTCCATTCAGATCGTTCAATAATCTCTTATTCGACGTGTTCTGTTCAGCGTTCTGAATATATTTTAAATACACATACACTGTACATGAATCGAATAAAATTAAATACACGGGCTGTAAACAATCCAAACATTTTTTTCGTCTTTCGTGTATTCTTTCCGGCACAATCTGCTTATGTTGTGCATACATAAAACATGAGTTACATGATTGTACATATGGGCACAAAATATGACGGCACACAATCGGCCAACGCAGTCCAACGCGGGGGCGTATGATTAGAAATCGATAACTATATGCGTCACATTCCGGCTTACACTGGCTATTGTTATTCCATCTATTGTGATGTGACCCTGCAGAGTTATCTATTGTAACGCTTTTAGTTTGTTAGTAATCCCAATTGCTGGGGATTACATCCTTGCCTTTCTGTCACGAATCTTTATCGACGAGTAATTTTTTTCGTTTTTAACAACAATGGGTGTGGATTGCCTTTGCTAAATATTCATCGTTCATACGTAGATATGTTTTAAAGTTAATAGATAAGGGTTTGTTTTTTTAAGGAAGTAAAATAAAACTGGATCGCCACCATCTGGATGAGTGGCAATCCAGTACGGTGCGTTTTTCTAGAAACTTCTTTCCACGCACCTACCTCCTACTACCCTTTGGAATCAGTTACCTACAGCGGTGTTTCCGAACCGACACGACGGTGAAACCTTCATAAAACAACCCGCCTACACTTTTCCTAAACTATTTCCTGCACTACCTATGGCACTGCGGATGTCTATGGATGGCGTTGATTGCTTTCCATCATATAACACGCCTCCTCCTTCGCCTTCCTATCCCATAAAAAAAATAATATATATAACATTTTTAAATATTTTGTAGCAAATAGGCTCATAACAGTAAAATCGATTTTTTCCCATTTAATGAAAGACCAAGGTTGCTAATTCTTCTGAAACATTTTTAACCTGTTGGAGCGTGCTTCCTATTACGTATAATATTAACTTACTATAGACAGAAGAATATGCGCATATTTTATTTTAGTTTATATATACTGCTATCTTTCTTTTAAAATCAGTTACAATATTTTGCTTATTTGTAGCAGTTTGCGTTTATAATAAAAATTAAATATTCTTAATCTTATTACTTGGTACTAAAGACAATTATAAGGAATATTCGAAAGAATATTGAGGTAGTATCCTGAGAGAAAGTTTAGACGTCTACCATTATTTTCTTTTTTTTGATGATATCACTAATTGGTAGGCAAATTACCAATTGTTTTTCATAAATAAAAGAACAAAAATAGTTTCTGTATTGCTATATATAGAAAGGTTTTGTCGAACTTATTTTCTTCTTCTCATAACGACTACAATGATTTTATTCCCTTTTATTTGAAACTCCTGCTCACTGGCGACTGTTATATAATTTTCTTAATTTATTGTATACCTGACTAAGGCGTACGAATATCTTTTTATAGGTATACTTTTTATTATTATAGTGTTAGTCATTTTATTATTATTACATTAAAACTCCGAAAGCATTTAGTCCTTTACTCTCAAAAGAAAGAAGTCTATGTCCACTGTTAATGTTGTTAGATTTAGCTAAATATCGTTATTATATGCCATTCTTATAATACTTCAAAAACAGTAAAAAATATCAGAAAATTTGTGCAAACCTTAATATCATTACAAAACCAGAACATGTGATTAAAATTATCAGCCAACGCAATGGTAACGCCCACTAGTGAGATTAGTTATTTATTCATTAAGTTCATTGTAAATCGATACTTTGACACTTTGTTGTAAGTGTGTAAATCTAGTGTTATTCAATTATAAAATAATTTATATACCCAAATTAATATCTACGACTATACTACGTGATTTCTACCTATACTAAGTTAAACGCTAGTCAATGTTTGTTTGATTCGAAGATGTTAATGCTGGCAGCTTATTGGCTTTAACAGCTTTATCGAATTCTGCAAGTGAAATATAATTGGGAATCTGCGCAGATCGCAGACTCCATCGGCTCGCGCCGTGTCGGAGGTACACATGTGTGTGCCGATTGTAAATTCGTCATGAAGATACGTTAAACATGTAGGGGGAGGATTGGACTGAAGTAAGTATAGTTTCTATTCGTTCCCTAGGCCTTAAGGTCTTTTCGGGCGGGCGTCGTCTTTTCGGGCGCGCGTTTAAATCGGGTTGCTAGTCAATGTGGTAGAATATCATTCTCAAGAACTAAATTTCAAAGGAGAACAGAAGAATTCAAGTGCTTCAAAAATATTGAACTATTGTTTTAATACTATTGAAGAACTTGAATTTCCTCTATACCCTATAGTACTCTTGACGCTTTTTTAGCGCCTTTGAGCTTGTGAAGCAAACGGACCATCAGAGTCCTAGATTCGGCATCATAAGCGAGTATACTCGTAGGTAGAACAAACTAGTCAACATATTTTATTACATTGTTAAAACTAAATCTTTAATTATTTGTAAACAATATTCATAAAATATCTCTCGTAATATAAATTTTTTTTCTTTGCAGATAACTTCACTTAAATGGAAACTCATACCTATATCTCAAGTGTCATGCATGTACACTATGTAAACTCTACAGTTTATAGAACTTAATCATAAAATGATTTTATAAGCAAACAGACAAACGGTAATGACCGGTGATTCACATCGATTGCACACGGGTAGTTCGTATACTTATAAATCGAACAGTGTATGTTTCATAAGATCATAAGGCCAATGGCTTAAGTACATGACTAATTGGATTTGTATCTACGCTTATTGTCAATCCTTCTATTAAGAAACGTGCATACGTTTCTTAATAGAAGTATTGACTGATAATTACGACATGGAAGATAATTAAATCCATATTTTCGGAGTCAATCCCGATAGCGATATCGGATTAGCAACTTACAGGTATTCTGTAGGACACACAAACTCGAAATAATTTTCTAAAAAGAAATCCTTGTATGTAAGTAACTTTGTTTTACTCGCAAATCACAATTCATTTTATTTTCATGTAAAAAACAAACTTCACACTTATAAACCATAAAAGGATTATCAACGTCGTGAGTGACATTACTACGTACAAATTGCAATGTTTTTCATATCCCAAATCATTTATGTATGAGTACGTGATATTTTCCCTGCCGGCGCGACTACGGTGACATCTCAGCAATCCCAGAAGCATCAACTGTACAAGATGTATATTTAAGAACCTAAAGTGTGAACGCGAACAAAAAAAGAATGCTTCAAAATTCTCTTTATGTTTCTCTAATTTTTCTTTAGAGCTCTTTTTCACTCATATTAGTAATGTTGTCTTATTTTAGTATCTTTAAGTGGTTACTAACGAAGGTTTAAAGCATAACACTTCAGCATTATTCGCTATGCCTGTCCACTCTCAAATAATACGTAGCCAAGATTTCTTTCTCCGATATACCCGTCTTTTGTTCGCGAATTACCGAATCTCATATAGCTGAACCAACTTCTTTTACCCTAGTTCTGTATCTGCTATTTTTTAACAGCATAGGAACAATTCATTTTTTTCCCAGCGGGTCTCTTACAATCTCGGTACCTCTCGTATTAGAGAACATACCAATATATATGCAGTAGTTTCTCCATTGTTGTGAAATAACTGTAAAACTATTATATTTATTAAAATATTGTTATGCATCATTAAACGTAATATATCAACGTATGTTTTATAATTCTAGAGCCTTGCATAAATGACGCCCTCACTCCTAACAGAATGTAGGTGTTAAGTGCTACTAAATGCTACCACCATTTTCATACGTTATCACATTTCCCGCTCAAACCCAATTCGACTCCTTTCTATACTTATTTATCCCCTTTTTCTTCTTCTATTATTATTATCCTTACAACATGGTAAGCATTGCGTCTGTTGTATGGTGCCTTAGTATTGTAGATGGGCGGCGGTTTACCATTAAGTAAGCCGCTTCCTCGTTTGACTACGTTTTTTACAAAAAAAAAACTTTTATACAACCACATTAAAATATGTGTAATACAATAGGTGTGAAGCCCGAACAAAGAATTTTTATAGCTTCAATCAAAGAATTCCCATTTAATCGATCATCATAACCTGTTCTTACCAACTAGCCATTATGACCCGATTGCTGTTTATGGTCCGCATAATTAATATCACTTACACCCCGCAATGTATAATGTTTTTGCAAGTAATGGAGCTATCTTCCTTTTTAAAATGACAACATTGACCGCACCTATTTGCGCGAGATTAATAAGTTCATTGAACTCTATAAACTTTGTTGACAAAACGACTTTCCATTTAAGATATTCATGTTATGCTTATATGTCTTTTTATATAAATAAAGTAGATGCGTAGTTGTGAAATATTAAATCTTATAGTTAATTTAGCTAATCATCTCAGTAACGGAGCTAACACTTTCGGAGTCAATGGTTACGAGTTCGATTCAGGATAAATATATGCATGATCTACATTTCGAGTCTGCATACCCCTCAATCCGCCTTGCACAAGTGTGGTGGATTAATATCCTTTTTTCCAGGAATGGGGAGGCCCATGCCCAGCTGTGGGGTATATAAAAAAAAAGATTTTAGCTATGGCAGCGTTATCGATGCAAGATGGTGTGGGTCTAAGATCAATCTTCCCTTGGAAAAGATCCGTATCCATCAATAGACTGCTTTAAAGTATTCTTATTGAAGATAATGATGAATGAAAAGTGTCAATATTTTTATTAAATGTTAGCTATTGTCTTGTCTCAAAGAAAACTTTACTGGACTTAAATTTCATTGAACGCCAGAGAGCCTAATTCGATTTTGGGTATCGGTAATTCTCCTTTATGAATGTATGTTCTGTTCTGTGGTGACAATATTACAGAGAAACATACATATTAAAACTATTTTGCTTTCATATTCATGGTTTACTGTGTTACCGACTTTGTACGGTTAGTGCAAGGATGCAGAGGTAAAATTCCTTTATTTCTATCTTCGCCTCGTTACCCTTCCATTAAATCTTTCTTCCATTCTCATTATTCTCAACCTTATCCTGCAGTGTTCTTAGTATTGCGAATGTACGATGATAGGTAAATACATCCGGAACAAAGCATCATAACACACTCTGCTCCGTAATATCTTAAAAAGACCAGCTCAAATATGTATGTCTTATGTATGAGTTGTTATTCACTTTTTTAATAACTAAAATAGTATCTATAATCATTAAGATAATATAAAGGAAAAGTAGATAACACGTGCAAATTGAAGATAGTGAAAATATTCCTCATACGTCGAACACTAAACAAGCAGAAAGAACACATGGCAGTAGCAGCGAACAGTACCTACACATCACGGCAGTAAACGATCAGCTCGACAAAAGCTATAAAACCAAATGTTGATATCTAAATGATAAATTGGGAAGCTATAAAATGCCTGTCTGCGTCTGGATGGAAGCCGCGGTGCGCTTGTGTGCAAATGAACAGCGCGCCGTATGCCGAAGGACGCGGCCGCATTCCGCGCCCACCACTACACCGGAGATGACACACATACCGACACTGGTGCGAGTGTGTGAGTGCGACGGCGCATACACGTCAAAGTATATAAGGCACTTTGCACTATACTCACTTTAGTGCAATCGTACTTAGAATTTCATTATACGACCCACAGCGCCATTTTCACTCAACGGTATATGAGTTGCACGAATGAAATTTTCCGAATTAATGTGAACTCATCCTTATATACGGGAATACCTTAAATCTCTTTGCAATTCAAATATTCCATAGTTGGATGTTCAGATGAACACAATGACAAAACGGAATAGCTTCGGAGCGGAAACTGTTTAATTAGCGAGCGTGTATGTAGGTAGATGTAGGCGCTAATCTCGCGGGCAGCCACCATCGAAGCGAATCGCATACAAATGTACCGCCGGCTCGAGCAAAAACTGCTGAATAATTTCCCCCACAGTAGTCTAGCCCGTACGAGCTTTATACCGCACGTAATGACGTGGTCACGGTGCGCTCTACGCATTTTACAATCACATCTCCGATGTACGTTTCGGACAATTGATTTTGTACTTTTTATTGAAATAATGAATCTGCCGTCTGTGGAGAGTTTTGTACATATGCCAACTGCGTGACCGCCTGGCCCCAAGATAGCTGACATCAACTATGGCCAAAAAATGTGATTCTGATTATATCTATATAATTTACAAAAAAGTGTTAGAGAGTCATTGATAAAACGTTACTTTAGCCTTGTTACTTGTATCGGAAATGCAGGTAAAATGTAAAAATATCATGTATTTATTTAATTTTTTCATAATATTTAATATTATTATAATATAATTTTCTTACATTTAACATAAAGAAATATTAAGTAATTAATACAAAAATAAAGGCCAGTTAAAAGTTTTCACTTATATAAAGTTAATTTTAGAGAGAAAAATCAATAAAATAGAAAAATTAAATAATAGAATTTTATCTTGAGCTCTATTCATATTGGATATTATTATATAATCATATACAAAACATATCTTCAATAAAAAACAGTTTCTTTATTTAAATTTTTTTAACTTCAACTCTAATTTTAATATTACCATAATGTCCGATTAATTAAGTATAAATGTTTGTAAATTGTATAATTATAATAATTATACAATGTACAAAGTAAAAATTTCAGTTCAATATCGAAATATTGTTATATGCATTTTGATTTGGGGATACAAATTACTCACATCGCTGACAGACTAACTAATTACCAGAAGACAACTACACTCGTCATCGCGGCTTTGTTTGTGGCTGACTGCAAGCTGCCAGCAATCAGCCGAAGCGGTGACATCGGGGTACGGGCACAGAGTAGGGGGAGGGAGTGGTGTGCCTACGACTAGATGAAATGTCTACGGCGCCTTCCAATTTGGCAGGTTTTAGCAAACTGAGACTGACCTCGTCGTAGTCGATTCGACATTATAGTAAAATCTTCTACAAAACTCAAATAATCTTTTATTATGATCATAAGGAATAATATGAGTGGCGATCTAGTACGGTGCGTTTTTCCTGTAACTTTATGGAAATATGCAATTCAAAGGTGGACGCATTACATACATGCAATAGATGATGATGTGAATAATAGAAGAGAAAGAAGGAAATAATGAGTCGGGAAGAAGAAAATAAAGAAATGGGGGGGGGGTCAGGCCTCCTCGCTCATCATACAGTTTGGGTCATAGAAAAATGTTACCACTTATTGCCGACATTCTGTGTGGTACCTCCCAAGTTCATTCATGATTCTACTATTAACATCTAAATACTGTCTATCATATAATAAATCCATTATGGAAATTACGATTATGTGATAGCTATTTGGACTTCGGCTTGCTATTTTTAATACGGTGTAATTTTTTTAATAGTTGCATTATTCACAAAAACCAAAAATGTATTTACTCAATAAACCTTAGTACCTAGTAACGCACTGTTTACATTTTTTTTATTTTATTTCATATTTTTATTAAATAATAAATGTATTATTGTGTGTCAATATAAATGTAAAACGCTGCTTCATATAGTGGGATGACACAAAAATTAAAAAAAAATGTTGTGTCTATGTACTTAGTATCAGTGTACTCTATATCGACTAGTTGGGGCGCCGAAAGTGAATTCTAAACCCTTAAGTGCGACGTGGACTGAAAAGTTTTGGGAACCCCTGACATATACAGTATTAAGTCAAATTCAAATCATCGCTTATCAAAAAAACTTGAAGGATAAACAGTGACAGTCAGTTCATCGTACAAAGCAGCGACCCAACCGCAATCACAATATGAGTACATCACCGCATAACCAAGAATGAGACGCGCGACAAAGGAGGAGCACACGAGTGTAAAATTGGTACGTGGCTACTCAGTAAATCTTCGCTTTATTCAAGCCTGGCTGCTCTTACGACTCGTGGAGGGACGCGGCTCCCGAGACCACTTTTATTGCCTCTTATTGGCTAGCCTTTAAAGTATCAACGTTAACTGTGTTTCCGTAACTTCGCCGTGTAAAGCTATTTACAGTGAAATGTTTCTACTTGTACTTGGATTGAAACGAGTCGATATGTTTAAGTTTTCTTTTATTTATCGCACATTTTTATAAATTAATTAATCTAATATTTATTCTTTTTAATCTTAATATTTTAATGACGCTATATTTGTAATCCCTAATATTAAAATGAATAAACATTTAAAATTAATTCTAATGAAGGTATTATTAGTTTATTTCTTCCTACTATTTTTTTTTATATAAAGGCTGAGTATATTAATCAACGGAACGAAAACTTAAAAATATTAATTATAATACAAATTACTATATTTATTCATTTTACAATTGACTAATTTTTCGCATTGCGACTAACTCACAAAATCTACAGAGGGAACCTGCCATTTCTTGGAATTTGATCTGTCACCTTAACAACATCATTTGTTTTAAGCAATTATGCTTTTTTCTTTAAAATTACCAAAATACCTTCTTTATTCAAAGTATAAATGAGGCTTTTCTTTGAGATTTAGTTATACAACAGACTACCAATGTCATTCACGTTGATGGCATCTATAGTTTCAATTATATTCCATAGTGTAATATATTACAGGTTACTATTAGTTATTTAAGCACATATAACTCAGTTGAAAAGGATAGCGCTTACAATTTAACGACGTAGGTTTGATTCTATCAATGGATTATTGAAGTAAACTATATTTTCCTAGCATAAGTACTATTAACTTAGTGGTAATGGTTAACAAGCATTTTAGTGATATCAAAATATTGCTAATCTTTTTAAAAAACTGACAAACAGCCATGCGGGTGACCCATGATGGCCACACCAACGCTAGAGGCGTAACACATTCGTTACCGACCTTTCTTAGACATATATGCACGTCTCTTAATTACCCCACTGTTGTCCTAGTTCAGGAACATCGTAGGTAATAGATTAGTCCACAGTTGCAGCGTTCGTAGCAAAAATTCACCAATGTGCAACTCAATTGCACAATGGTGATATTTTAAACCTAAAATATTTAAAAAACACTGTCCATTAACTACAGTTTTATCACACATGATTCATGCTAAGTCAAAGGGTCATAAAGGGCTGTTTAGAAGCCGGACAGCAACGCGCGTCGTCGGGACGGCATTGGCGCGACCCGCAGACGCCACCAGCCCCACTCAACGCAGCGCTAAATCTACAATGTGAAAACGACATTCCCTCACCAAGATATAAAAATACTGTCACTTGTTTATGTCTTTCACTCGGACGTAAAACTTTATTTCTGTTCTAGCTATATACCTATCAAGAAGAATTTTTATATAATATTGTTAATCTATTTTGTCTTCTTTACTCTTCTCCATTAAAATTGAACCAAAAAGATTGTGACTTAAACAGATCTAACGGAGATGCGCTATTTTAAATTAAATATGACATAATGAAAATAGTATTGAAAAAGTTACGTTGCGTAAATAAACTAGTATCTGTTATTTAATCACTAATTAGAACTATTTGTCCGTGATTTCCTTTGCTAAATAAATACAATTGAATTAAATATCCATCTGCGTCCTTCTTTTTGAACAACAAAAACTTTGATTTTCTTTGTCGAACGTTTACTGCGCTCTATATCAATAGTTTAAAGGAGTCTATTTGCGTATTCGAACTAATCTTCGATTTACAACCTAAGTGAAATTTGAAATTTCCAAATAAAATAATTTGAAATTAAAGGATGGAAGGTGGAAAATCAAATTAGAATGGGAAACTAAAGCTTAAAAATCTACTTTCTTGCTGAGTTTTTAAAGTGATTCAAGTTACTTTTTACATTGGAAATATTTAAGGTTCACGTGCAAAAAATTGTAAAATAACGTGTTTGGTCAGTATACAGGCATTTTTTTAAATATCTTATTTTTACAAAATATTAAAATGATAACATTTAAAGTATGTTTAAAAACATTTTGCAAAGGCAACCAATAATAATATAAAGTAAACAGGAAATTATTTTTTGATGAATTTACTTGAGTGTAAGATGTAAGCGTACTCAGAAATACCACAACAGAATGGTCATTACACTGTTTTATCATTTGCTCTTTGACTTAAGATATTATACATATAACAAAGGCTTGTTTATAAACGTGTGTTGTATGACAATTGTAAATTATTACGAATAATATGACAGTTCATCCTTATATATGACATCCATATATGACAGTTCATAGACCGATCATCGCCTTCATGTATCCCATTTTTGCCAGCCGTCCTGCGCACACCATCTAGAAGGCGAGCGTCCTATACTTTGCCGAGACACGGTCTCCACTTCAGCACTCGCCTGACCCAGCGATTGTCGGATATCCGACAATCGTGATCAGCCTATTGCCACTTTAGTTTGCTATTATAATTTGAAAGACTATGTCGGTGACTTTAGTTCTCTGGCGGATTTCTTCATTCCAAATCATATCATATGACAGGTGTTTTTACGAAAGTATCCTTGTACATTTGTGACCAATGTCATGACCATGTGTCAGTATTCTTGTAAATTTAACCATTATCGCTCCACAAATCTCATGGGCATTTCCTATAAGGATGTTACCAGGTCGATTACTTCAAACCTCCCGTATGTCATAATTATCCCGCTTGCACTCAGATTACGCAACGTCCATATACGTTGTCACGCGTTAAATACTTTTTTTTTTATGGGATAGGAAGGTAAACGAGCAGGCGTGCCACCTGATGGAAAGCCATCAACGCCAACCATAGACTTCCGCAGCGCCATAGGCAGTGCGGAAGTATTGCCGACCTTTAAGGAAAGTATCAGATGCCGGTTTTCTGCGGGAGTGTGGTACTTCCCCGGGCGAGCCGGCCCATTCATGCTACAGACAAATATTATGCCATTCTTGACAAAGTATTCGTCTGCAGCGTGGCTCTACCACTATTGACTTGCAAATTGTTGCAAAACGTTTTAAAACAAATATATATTTGAAATGATAAAACTAAAATCTTGAGCTTCCTAATTTTTTGCATTATTATATATGTTTTCATTAAATATAACTATTGTAATCATAAAAAAAAATATATTAAGAATTTGTACTAACAAATAAATAACGAAAGAATTAACCTACACGAAACACAAACCTGCCATAGAGGAAAGTATTCGCTCGTTAAAGTTATCAGCACAATTAGAGATAATTGGCTTAATCACCGCCCCACCGGTGCGTTTTCGTAATTCGTTATACCGAGAGGCTCATACCTTATACCATATACTCAAATAAATTATAACAATGCTACTAAAAATTACATATATTTAAAAAAATACAAACAGCCCATGTTTGTTCTACTACTGGGCACAAGGAGGAATGGATATTAACCCACCAGACTCGGAATAGTCCATTTAGCAATCCCAAAAAAGCGATAGCTTATCTGCTCCATAAATTATTTAATAATAAGCTTGTAGTTAATAAGTTTATAGTATTACAAAATAGTATAATACAGACAAAGATTCAGTGTAGGTAAATCGTCTTAACTATGAGATGAAGATATGATAGAAGAGTGTAGGTAAATCGTCTTAACTTAAATGAAGATTCCATCTTTTCCAAAGTAATTGAAACTCCTGTAAAAAGTAATTGAAACTTGTATAAAAGGTCTGTAAAAAGTTTATGCTTTTACGAGAAATGACAGCAAGTAAGAATGTAAGGAATATGAATATCTGAAATTGGAGTGTCATAAAAACTGAGATGAAACCGTGACTACTTACCATCATTAACAATCTATATTTTACCCTAATTCCTTCGTCCATACGCCTACACACTCTAAGCGGATTGCCGGCTTACCGCCTTACAGCCTTGCTCACCTATTTTTTTCAGTAGCAAAAAATAGTTATAAAAGATAAGAATGGTATTTACTGAGAAAAAAAACGATAACAAAGCTTTGATCCCTTAGGCTTTCCTGAGCGGTTTTTCGAATTCCGTGACTCAAATAATTAAGTCCGAGGATGGGGGGTCCTCGACTGAAATTATACATTGTTATTGCCACTATAAATCTCATTTTCGGCGAGCGCACTCACCCGGAATAACAAGTACTCAGGAACTTTTAAAACAAATCTGGCAATTCGTGGCCTATATTTCGTCGATCTTTATGCCCACGTAAAAAATCAATATGGCATCATAAATTATGTAAAAGATTCAAAAGGAAGATGATTATGGCAAATATAAATCCGCTTATCACAATGTACAAAAGGACTATGTATACAGATAAGACTGGCCAGACATTTGCAGAAACACGATTCGTTACGGTTCGTACACAAGATGTGACAATCAAATGGGTACGTGCATAGGTTATGATGCAACTTTATTGTATCCTAAGGTTTTGTGCCACATGCTCTAAAATTTAACGGAATGAAATGAACTTGAAACATTTTTTTTATGCAGAGCTGTTAATACATCAAAAATACACGCGTTTTATGACCATATTTTAGTACCTACTATTAATAAAAAAGTTACATTAAGGATTCTTGGTGTTGTAACTCAGACAATTAAGAGAGATTAATTCCCCCCCCCCCCCCCTTTCAAGTTACGTTTGGATTGATTTATTTTGACAACAAGAATTATTATTACCTATTCTGAAAGATATGAATAATATGGGTTACCTTGTAAATGAATCAGTTTTTACCGCACCTCTTTCAAATCTAAACAAATAACTAATAATACACGAAAAAGCCAATAGATGTTATTAAAGGCCATTGTCACAAAAAAGTGTAAATAAATAGATTGTGTAAATAAATTTGAAGAAAAAAGCTATTATAAATAGAAAATGTCAGGGATTGATTATATACAAAAATTAAGAGTATTCAGCGAAAAATAAAATTCAAATTGTCATTTTTTGTGTACGTAATAAACAGTTTGCGTGTTTGACATAGTATAAAAGGCATAATAAGGTAGAGAAAGTTATCGTGTGCGTCATAACTGAGTATGTTGTATTCAGTTTGATTCTACATAATAGTATACATTAATTTTAATACATTTGTTATTTAATACAATAAAGAAAAAAAAAGAATTTTAAGGAAATCAATTTCTGATATATCTACCATGACGTTTATTATGGTACATACAGGTCTCCTATATTCTAGAAAAATGGTCATTATTCGTTTATCCAAGGTATCCAGACGCGGAATACATATGTACTTGTTACCCTCGATCATTGGCTTCCAAAATGGTAGATTCGTCACTGAGCCTATTAATCTGTCAGAAACTATACGGGCCAAACAAAACCACAACTGAATTCCCCCAATAACCAGTTAAATTGTTGGCGATATTGACGTGAGCGTGACGTGTGTTCACAGAGTAGCGGCGGCTGTCGTTCGGCCAGCGGTGCGGGCGCGGGTGCGGGCGCAGTGACGGTCGCGGTGACGGTCGCGGGAGCGAGCGCGTGCGCGGCGCGCATGGCGAGCGCAAGCGCGGGCGCGCAGTACCGCGGCGGCACGCAGCAGTGGGCGGCGGCGTACGCGCCGCAGCCCTGCCGCTACCCGCCGCCGCAACCGCAGCCCCAGCCGCAGCCCTACGCGGCGCCCAGCCCCTACACGCCGCATCACGTATGTATCATCTTCTTTTTTTTTAAATTTATTTATCGAATGTGGACAGTCAAAAGTTTTACTTAGCTAAGATCCGCGACAAGCAAACAATAACAGAAAACTAATAATGTACTTTTTCCTGTTGGATGAAGTGGATTCATTTGGAACTCAAACCAAATACTTACCGAAAAACGGCCAGTAACTCTCCACCCACCAACCACTATACACAACACCAAACACACACTACCACTTTTCCACCTTGTAAACGACACGTGTTTCGCCCCAACACAAGGCATCTTCAGGTATAGTAGACTCTACGGAAGACAATCGAAAAGTGATTGTGAATGTCACAATCACACTGAGCTAGGATAGGTCCTAGCTCAGTATGATTGTGACGGCTACTGTGTGTAGGCTACTACTGCACTACTAATGCACTATTACTGCTGCATATACACTAGTATTAAGCTTAAAATCTTTATATAATTTATAGTTTTAAATTACCCTGGATAATTTTGTTATTTATCTAAGATTAGTGTGAGTACATTAGTAACGGACATAGATTTTGTCCAATATTCTATCAAATGGAAAAGATTTTTACACACACAGTTTGCGTATATATATACAGGTTTCCTAAATTCGACAGCCATTGGAGTAGATGAGATCTGAAGTAGAGACCCCGTTTTGGCAAACGTAGTGTGGGCTGGCCAGATGGAGTGATTTAAAAAGAGCGCTTGACCAAAACTAGACGATGAAACTAATTACTTAAAAATACGAGTCCCACTCACGGATTCCATTTCCCTTTGATTATTTGTGATTTAAAAAATATAAAATGAGTTATTTCACCTACTTATAAATAAAGTTAGTAAAACAACATTGCCTTTTTTAATTAATTTTCGTACAAGCCGTACAACTTTTAGCGAAAAACAAGACATTTCTCTCTATTTCTCAATCTTTCTAAAGAAAAATCATTGAGGTTATTGAAGAATTATACGGGTAGTAGCATCTGCAGGACAATGACATTTTTGTAGAGAATTATTAGATTTTATACTTATTTATCCAACCATTCAATATGTTTAGACTAAACATTAAATAATAATTGCTGATTAAATTTTGATATTTGACGTTTTGCAAACACTATGTATACTACCTTACTTGAGGATAATCTATTTGGCCTCATAGCAGTACAGCAGTTAGCTATAACTAATGTTTCATTCATTATTCTTAGTATTTTATGACAACATTGTTAGTATTTTTTTTTAAATATATTTATAAAAACTATCACAGCTTCTTGTACACATTGTTATATAATAAAAAAATATCCATGCCGTAAAAATAATTACTGTCAAACATCTTGCTGTGTGGTTTTAGCGTAGAATAAGGCCACCCTATATCTTCCCCTGGTTTCATACGAGGAGATCAGAATAAAACCAATCTGCTATCCTGAATCCTACCGACAAACATGGAGATTACGTCAAAACTCCTCAATTTTGATATAATGGTTATCACAGTAATCGATTTGGTCAGAAAATGTAAGAATATCACGATTGTGCCGAAATAAACTAAAAACTCCTTATATAAGTACCTAAAGTACGTATTATAAATATTTAATAAAAAGATTATTTACAACCCAATTTAAAATTTGGATAAACCTTATTACAAATAAACCATTGTAAAATATAATTAAGCGAGAATTGCGTGCTGACACCGCTCCATCAATTTCTCTACAAGCCCATGTCCTCCGGTTCGTTATGCATAATACACCACAACAATATCACTTGATTAATGTTTTCTTCAAGCACTTAAACAGGGCAGCAGCGGATCGTGATTTGCATAAAACTATTTAATGTACAAGTTTTAGAACAGTGCTGGCCTCGCATAGCGCTACTCAAATTCACAGGAAGAGTTTTGAGTGCATATACAATAGTCTTTTTCATAACTCATACATACATACGTTTCATTGCTGGGCGCAGGCCTCCCCATTTTATAATATTTTTTAATTTTATAATTATAATATAGAAAATATTTTTTATTCATATTAAAAGCCATTGAGGCTTAATTTACGTTTGCGTCAATATTTTACCATATATTAAGTACATTTTTCTTCTAAATTGGTAATTTTTCGTTTAATGTTTGTAAAAATACCTAAACCTAAACATTTTTATTTCTAAGCTTTTCTTTTGTATGAATTATCTAATATATTGATTAAAATAGTTATATATTTATGTGTTTTGAATATATTGTAGTCATCAAGGCAACAAAGACATTTTTTCACATAAATTGTATCCAAATAAGGACTCAAAATGTCAATGGAAAAGCCTTTTTATTACTTTCCACATAAGAAGCAATAGCTCAATTGCCAACGAAAGATCTTATGTCATGAGTTGAACCATAATTTTACTAGCATTGCATCCATTTCTCGCTTAGAGTGAATCATTAACAAAAGTTCTAATAATATCAAAATATTGGTAGTCATCGTTAAAAATGTTCACTGCAAGTCCCAGCGCAAATGTTGTATCGACCTGTCGTACTAACTCAACGTAACGAATATAGTAGTTTTATTTATTGACTGAAAGGGGACAGCGACAAATATTTGACTTATAATAATATCTGGGATATAACTTCAACTCCGCGATCAAGAGTCAATCAAAAAAAGTACTGCTAGTTTCCAATAAGTGAAAGTCCACTTATCCAAAATAAAATATTGACAGACAGATCTCCACCTGGTTTAAAATGAGATTAAAAAACCATATATGTTTCATCGCTTCGTGTTTTGCTCGTATTTCAAATAGAACTTTCGACGAGTTAAAGTCGAAAAACCTATTTTTTTTTATCTATGTTCATCTAAATTGATTTTTAAAATGTTTCTCGTTGTTGTAATAAAAGATACATGATAAATATGTATTTTGCATGTATATGCATCATCGGTTATTTCCGTAATATTAAGCACTTTCAACACAAACCAGATGTCACACAAAAACAGCGACCCCGTTGCACCACCGCCTCCCCTCGCAAGAATCTCGTAAAAGGAATTTCTCGCGTCCTTATCGCTTTCTGAAATAAAATGTACCGCCTCGTACGTGTTTTATTACAGGCATCTCCTTTAGGATTTATCTTGCAGCCACTACCACGTTGTCGAGCTCGCGTTGAAATTCCGTTCAAAATAATAATGTAGAAACTTCTAAGAAATTAAATTTAACCATCAATTTATATAAATTCATATTAGTTATTGAAACCAAATGACACTACGGTAATTTTACCTAGACAAAATAAAAATCGAAGTGATTTATGTATATTAACAATTTTTAAAATCTTAACGTACGGACCCAGTTTATTTGTTTATTCTTATTATATTATAAGTACTTGTATACTTACAGAACTCTTTTCCTCCTTTTATTCCAACACTAAGATGTTCGTGAGCCACAAAGAAAAGATTTCGTACTAGACTTGAGAGAAAGTATTAGGACCGCATAGATCGTAGTACTTAGCCGCTTTATGATTTAACATTTGCAGAGCTTTCATTTCAGTAGTTTTATTTTTAAATTTCATTTTGTGCTTTTAGTTTTAATTTGAAATATTTATTTTAATATGATGGAGAAACATCACATACAATAATATTCCTAATTAATAAAGTTTTAAATATATGCTTTAAAACATTATCTACTAAACTTTTAACAAAGTAACTGTTACGAAACTGTAAACTTGTAATTTAATTGAAATACAAAGATAAATATTTTGAAAATATTTATCGTTGTTGAAATAAAAAATAAAACATTTTTAATATCAATCTCAATAGTCAAAACTAATATAATTTTGCCGCCTAATTTTTCGTGAACATCAGTTAGTACTTAATAGCTTTAGTTTCAAGTCAAATAGTTGTTTACTTCAAACAGAAAATCTGAAATGTACTATAGATAACTGCCTATTCTATAACTAAAATAAGACGACTGTGTGATGTCGACGAAAGAGACAGAAGACTGATTCGATTTAGAAGTTTTATAGCAGCCAGTAAGTATCCATGACCAGTTGATTAATGACGGGTATATGTCAGCTGTCCCGTCTGTCACAACTTCGAAGCTTGTTAGATTCATCGAGCGCTGTCCCGAACGGGGCAGCCCTAAATGGAAGACACTTTTTTTGGTTAAGGGATCAATTTTTTCATCGTAAAGAGCGGTGTAAATATCTAATACACTAGCACGTTAAGTCGAGAATGGTCGAACGTGTTGTGGTAATATAAAATTTGTTTTCTTATTTTGGGAGTGATCATTTTCGGTTAAACATATAGATAGGTAAAATTAAAATTATTTACTTACCACTTATATAACCTCTGATATCGAGTAATCTATTCATAATTTTTTCAAATCTTTTCTACGACCACCCGCTGTACTCCCTCGGAATATAGTATCATCTTGGTAGATCGCGGAAGATCATACTAATGTATTTAAATGTATGTATTACACGTATACGAGGTATGTATGTACCACGTTTATATTGTGTGATTTGTTGAAGACTTCATTTTCTGTGTCAAACATAAAAGATGAAGTTGAGCTTAACACACACCAAGAATTTCTTATTAATAGTTTTATTATTTTTGATTAGAAATATGGAATGTTCTTTTTATTAGTTGATAGTGTTCGAGCATCCATGAATGAAAGTATCTCACCCTCACACAATATCAGCGTTCAGTGGTAGCATGCTTCTGTGTTGCGTCGTTCGTGCGATGAGTGCTGGTATACACCAACTCCTTACAAAAAAGTAGAACAAAGGAGGAGAGACGAAGCAGGAAGATAAGAAAAACCCCTTTCTTTACTTCCTGCTTCGTCGTAATGTAAATCAAATATTCAAATCTTAAAAACAATCCGGAAGTCCGTATAAAATCTAAGATAAAATATTTTTGTAAGCACCTCTTACATGTTTGTTGATTTAGTAAGTAAGCATTATAGTTTATTTTGGTACAATGAAGCAGGGGCACGTCCCACATGTGCGACCCTCCTAACTCGGGGTGAAAGTATAAATAAACAAGGCTTGCTGATATCTGTCATCCAAAGAATTAGATTTATTTCGGTTCTAGCGGAAGGTGAAGGACCCAAGCCCCTTGTGAAAAGCTCCCAAAACATATCTCGACTAATGTTTTGTGAGAAAATTTCACGCTGCATTTACACGCCCTGTGAACATTTAACGTGACAGCCAATTCACCTACACGCAGACAGATATTTTATTAATTCCTCCTTCGAGTTTCGTTTGAAGAAGGCAAATACTTTAGCACATAACTGAACATGTAATATATCTAAACTTGTTCAATATTGTCGACAGCGGGTCGGGTCCAATCGCGATCAAAAAAGGGTTTTTTCGTAACAAGGATGATTTTTTTTCTTTTTTGCTGAATTATGTTAATACAGGAATGAAGCGGGCTGGGCCAGCTGCCGATGTTGAAATTCGCTAGAGGACTAGTGAACGATTTTTTGTTAGCTATTGACCCCTGTCCATTAAATAAAGGGCACTGGACTTGTCATCTCCCATACACGTATTAACATTGTTTCACTTTCATACCGAAAATTAATAATAATAATAATAATAATTCTTTATTTGTATAATGTGAGGTTATAACAAGATGAAAAAAAGAGACGTATAAAAGCTCCATCACATTGCCACTTACGGCATACAAATTTCATTAATAATGACACACTATTAGAAATAACTAAAACAATTATTACAAATCTAAATACATAGCTAGATTATTATAATATCATTAAAATTATAATTTATTATTACATTTATATATCACTTTTACTTTACACTATATATTTATCTATTATATACATTTGATCGACTCTTTAAAGCAAAAAAATCTTGAATATTATAAATATTGGCATCTATTAGCCATTTATGTAATCTTTTTTTAAATAAAGTTGCGTTCAATTCTTTTAATTCATGAGGTATATTATTGTAAATGCGTATACACATGAACAGGCAACTATTTAAATATTTGCTGAGTCTAGGGTGATCAAGTCTAGGGTGAAAGACCAGCGTTATCATTGGCTGTTTTAAATAGTTCTTGATGCCTCAATACAAATACACACACCTCATATATATAGAGAGCTGGCAATGGTAGTAGGCCGAGCTTCCTGAATACTGGCTGACATGATTCCTGTGGTTGAATACCATAAATTGCCCTAATACATTTTTTTTGTGCTACAAACGCCCTATTTTGGTGAGTGCTATTTCCCCACATTATTAATCCATATCGCAATATTGACGCAACGTACGCATGATAGCATATAAGAGATGTTTTTATGTTAGTTATGTTTTTGACTTGTTTAAGGGCATACACAAACTTGTTTATTCTAATAGATATATCATTTATGTGTAATTTCCAGTTTATGTCTTCGTCTATAAAAAAACATAATTAAAATAACAGTAATAAAAAAGAAACTTGATTAAAAAGGCAGGATACAGACACCAGAAGAGGTCGAAGCCGCCGACCGCGCGCTGCGGCTCACCACACAGGTAACACATGTGGTGAAGTGCGCGAAACCCGCGCGTGAGGTCCTGCGTCCTATATTAACATCAACCCGTGTACGAAACTATTGGTCTATAAGGTCCTGACTGACCTGCGCTGCGCCGGCCTGGTCTTTGGCCGAAAACCTAGCGCAAACGCGTCCAGATCCAGTAGAATCTGTCTCTGCGCACCATTGTGGGGGCAGCTCTCTATGTGCGTAATAGCGAGGGACCTCAGGATGGAAAGCATTTTTTGCTCCATCTCCCCTACCTTTTATTCGCATTTCATCCAAAGTAGATATCCAACTGTTGTACCCGTAATATTGTAGAGGTTCATGAGAAGCGGTGATTACTTATCATCAGATCAGCAGCTTACTCGTTTGCATACTACACACTACATAGATTCACTATTATATATTACAGTTTTATACAACTTTATTATGTTATTTATTTTGTAAATAAAAGCTTTCAAAGGTCTGCCTTTCAGTTAAATAGTAAACGGTGAAAAGATACAGTGACACGCAGATTGAATCAGCGATAAAACAAATGGAGAGCTCTATTTAAATAGATTGAATGGGATTTATGTTTCGTTTCGTGCGCTTCAGCGTCAGTGCGAGCGACGTTATTCCCTATAAAAGAACACTGTATATCTATCTACGTGTATATACAGAAAAAAAAATTAAAATGTGCCAGGGGAACTGCAACTTCACTCTAATTAAAATGTATGGTAGACTAGTCAAGCAATCTGAATGCAGTTACAATGGAATGTTTTATGCGTCGTCGATGGCATGTTCGGACAGCATGTGACGTGGGGGCGAGACACGCACGCGCTGCCGTATCGAGCCAGGACCAACTGTTGATTGTCGCTGTCTCCAACCCCACCCTACGCGCCCGCATACTGCTTTCAGAAAACCGACACCCACCGTGCATATCCCCACCCGATGACGTCATCGGCGACCGTTACAGCCTTGAATGTGTGCAAGAACAGTAATAAAATGCACAGTTGGGATATAGATAAACTCTTACAGATGATGTATCATGGCTACGTAAAGATTAAAATACAGCATACAAGGTTTTGGCATTTTATAAGAGCGAGGCACTCGTAACGTAACGCAGTCTTGAAGCTTTGAAACAAAAGACAAGGTTAAATGATGCATCGTAAGGTCAGTCTTTTCACGATTGATTTCTTTTACACACATATTTCACACAAACTTCTCGATAATTTAATTAGTAGTAACCGCCTCACTTTCATTCTACATACACACGTCGAATATTCCTAAATAATTTTACCGATTAAACTAGGTCTTTGGTTTATTAAGCTCTTAGAAACTATTACGCTTTGCTCAGACTATCCTCATATATTCCACATTACTTGTATATTATAGTAAATTTATAGTGCAAGGACTTAGATATTCTCCAAAGGCATATCTAATTATCAGGCTACAAATTTTCAAGGAATATTTTTCAACCTATTAAGATTTGAATTTGCAAAAATCTTTTCATAGATGAATTTGAAGCTATTATTCTGAATTTTATCGTTTCTAGAAACAGTGGTTTCGACTCGGCGTCAATGAATCAATGAGGACAAGACTTTTCAAGAATACTGTTCCTGACTAATAGGATCAAATCTTATTTATTATTGATGAATATGCCTCATTTTAAGTTAGGTTCGTAGATATATTAAATCGATACACGTATAGATACACATAGCAATAAATACTCAAGGGATATGTTTGATACCTTGTACCTTCATTATGAAAGGAATGTAATGTTTAAGCTTTTATCGTCAAAATGATTTGTTGATTTTTGATTCTGTGATATAAAAATAAATACATCTTCGATTTCCAAGCGCACGTAGCAAACACACTTTAATTTATTCAATAAACCTAATCATCCAACTAGCAACGCGATCAGAATTATATATTATTATGCTCGTCTTTCTGTTCCAAAAATTTTTTATTCTCTGTATCTCAAAACTAGCTGAAACTGTACAAAAATGAAATAAGAATAACAACCACACTTATTGTTCGAGTTCTTGCATGTTTAAAATATTTCAGTGTGAAACAAGAAAGAATAAAGAAAAAGATCTGAACAATAAAGATATTTCTTGAAATAATTCTTTGTGCTCAGGAAGATGCGGTTTTCACACAAGAAATCTTTAATACTTCGTAAAAAGCGTCGGAAATTTTTTATCGGGTTATTATGTACTCGTATTCAACTTAAGAGTTTCATATCTAATTTTTTCATTAATTTTGTCATTATATTTGATACGAGTATAATTTATTTTTAAACGATATTCATATCCTTGCAATATTTCTATAAAAAGAGTAAAGAAAATTTTAATAATAATTTAGATTACATTCAATTACATATATAGTAGAGTATTATATAGTGCATTCCTGTAGAAATGGCTCCTGTGCCCAGCAAGTGGGACATATTTGGATGGAATGCAAAAATTCCGTATTTAATTATATTATTTCTTTTTTATTTTTTACATTTATATAAAGTATAATGTTATGTTATAATACATATGAACCCATTATTTATTTTTAAGAAAACCTTTAGATTTTGAGGTTATTATTATAATAAAATATTATAAAATAACCTCAAAATTACAATTTAAAGCATCGAATATAGACATATACATATATAGACATTATGATATTTTATGTGTGTAGGTGTAATTTTAATTAATATACATACTAAGAGGAAATTTCAAATACTCTGACAACTAAAATTCCTCTGGCAAGATTACGTTTTTGTGGTTAATTTTCATTTCCCGCATATTTTCACACACACACACACACACACCTGCCGAGAAGATTTCACTTTGATTACTGCACATTGGTAAGTACCATCTGAAAGAGCAACTAATTTTTTTTAACACAGAAGCGTTTAAAATCGAAGTTATTACATGTAATTATAATTTGTTTAGTAACCTGTTACCCTAGACTGTTGCCAATTTTTGACGGAATAACGATGAAGAATGAATTTCTCCCAACTTTTACTACACTTAACAAAATCTTTATTTTGTAAACTGACCTAAAGCAATGCCTTATTCATCGTATAGTAAAATACATGTTCCAAAGATACACAAGAATAAGGGAATACATATTACAGAACATAAGTTAGCTATGCATTTGCAACTCAATCTCGGATAAGGAAGTTTCAACCGCAAAACTAATAAAATAGAGTTGTGTTCCGACCACCCGACAGATATACTCAACCAGCTCAAGTCTAAGCCTACTTACCCGTCCGAAAATTCATTCTGAATGGAGTGGCACAGGTGGAAGGCACAATGTCCACTCGCTCTTAACTACAACGTAACGAGAATGATCGCTCGTTTTACCTCTTAAAAGCCACTTAAAAGTTGTCTTTTAACTTGTTCATAGGGATCTGCTCGTGCGAAAGCACTTTAATTTCAATTACTTACGTTATTTAATTAAACCTTGTACCGTCGTAAAATACCCTTTGTATGTTACACGCAATTTTGTTCTTGATCGAAGACGCTGCAAGATCCAATGTGATATTCTTTAATAGAAATATGAAGGCACTTGTAACCGTGGGTGATTTGTATTTACTCTGTATTAGTCGTATACACGGTGTGACAAAAAATAAGCTTTTTCTGCTATCAGATTAAATCACCACAAAATTGAACATTTATAAAATTAGTTATTGCAGTACCAATAACTAACTTTATAAATGTTCAATTGTACGTCAGTAGAAAAACAAAGTGGCATTTAATGTATAACGTACTAGTTAATACTGTATAATTATCGGCATAGAATAGGGCCTCCCCATTTCTTCCCGTGGGTGTCGTAACGGTGACTATGGGAGGAGATTCTAGTACACGTACAGCAGGTCTACCTGATATATCTGCAATCAAAATATTTAAAAGACACCCAATTCGCATACAATTACGAAAACACCCCTCATATCTATAGAAAGCCAATTGGACATATTGGACTTTTATGGCTGTATTGATGATTGATGAGTTCATAGAATGGAGAACGTGATAAAGTTTCATCAAATCTTCACCTTTTTAATTCCATTAAAACTAATAAAGGAAAAGCAAATAATATAATATTATATAATGCAACACTAGCTATTAACTGTATACAGTTACATTACTCCACTTATATTGTATAATTCTAGTTGCATTTAGTTCAACACAGTTCAATTGAGACGTGGAATTGAAATCAAAATAAATGTATCATACATATGTATCATAGTTCAAAAGCAGATTGTAGTAGAAAGGCCACCATTTATCATGACTAGATTCGATTAGATTTTATTTTTAAAGGATATTTTTTTGACTGGTCCCTAATGTCAAAAAGAAATGAAATACTTATAATTAACGTTACGGAATATAATTAACGTTTATAAATTTGTTTACTCATTACAACGTTTATGTCAACAACACGATGTTTATGGGTTTAGTATGTAAGGTTAATGTAAATAAACACCATGTAGATTTGTACCTCCAGTTACTAATGGCGCGAATAAATTTCCTTTAACAATACACGCATGCGAATAGTTGAACGTTGTACGGAGACTTAAATAACATACATTGTTACACGTTGATCGCTCGTGGCGTTGCTGGCATTCCTTTAAAACTTCGAAGCGTATTGTTAGATATACACAACAGTATATCGGCGACATAGTACATATATTGTCTTTAATCTCAAGCCTATAGTGCCTTTATTTAGTTATTCAAACTTATATACTTTATTAGAATATTATATAGTTATTCGAAATATGGGTGATAGGAAAATAAAAAAACATTTTATTGTATAAGTAACGCACTATTATTCAGCAATTTTAAATATAAATATAACTTGAATGTGCGTTTGAATTGGAATGCATGAAACCCAAGAATACTGATTTTGGTTGAATTGTATATCATTGGTTTCTAAAGAATGCAATATCGTCCCTAGTGGGCGCTAAAGCCTTCAAGGGTAGATTCTTTTGAAGCCACTGTTTTAGACTGTACGTTGACTGTCAGTCATTCAAGGTACAGAACTAAGTAGCATTGGAAATTTTATAATGCTATATTGTATACATATGTCTGTATAATACTCATTCTTAAAGACCAAACCGTAAATGGCCTCTTGTTTAGTGTTTTAGTTTTGTACTAAACAAGAAAAATTTTTTCGTTCACCTTCATAAATACCCCTTTTACCTTATTTATACAAACACACATACGATATATTTAAGATTTTTATATACCTTGTCAGTAATGTAATAACATCTTACGAGTATAAACATTATTTAATCAGGAAAAAACCATTTAGCAATGACTTACCCAACCGTAATGGATAATGGAATTTTTCTGATATAATCTTTCCAAGATTTAATTTCTGTATCAGAATTTAATAAGCAATACCCCGACCAAACTGAAAAAGGCAATTTAATGTGCAAAACACATTTATCTATTCTTTGTGAATGTTTTTAATTTTTTTGGAAATTTACTGATACATATTAAATTTGATCTCGTTTGATGTATGTATGTACGTAATGTACGTACGTATATGTTTATTAAACAGAATCGAAGAATTATAAATTTAAAACTTGTTCAATAAAATTTGTATGAATCATACAAAATATTTTAAAATACTATTGTTCCCATGTCTTTATTTTTAGTAGGATATTAAGGATATTGACATAAGTCACATAGGATGTAGACAATTTTCTAGAAGCACGAGCATATTATTATTATTAGGATATTTTATATTCAATATATCTGTTAATATAAATAAATAAAGGTTATCAACAATATTTTATTTTCTAAATACAGTTGGAAATAAATAATGATCGCTCGATGTAAACAAAATGGTTTGGCATCGAACTTGTTTTTAGCTGGTCATACTTAATTCATTCTATGTTCGCTGACTCGCTTACGTGAAGTAACTGTCCGGCCATAACGAGCAGCGTAATTCAGCCACGTGTTGTCCATACCGTTGGTTACTTCTCTCTACGCTCGTCCACGTAAGGTAGAATCGTCATATACCAGGACCGACTACAGTAACCATTCTTCTCTGCCGGACAATCTTTAATTATTTTATTTATGAACGTCAAAAAATCATCAGTCATATTTACGGTGTGGAACTCTTTTATGCTTTCTCTTACGTATTTTAACGACGGAACATTTTTGTGTCGTTTGTTTTAATAAAAACAAATATTTAACGTGAATACTACGCTTGCGAATTTCCAATGCTTCAGATTGTGGAAAAAAATAAGCCATTATCCAACTACAGGGCGTATATGAGATGTTACTTTTCCTCCAAGCTGTTCACTTGTTCTTTAATAGTATATAATAAAACAATAATAACCTTAAGCAGTTCGCTACTAGAAATCGGGTCTCTCCTATTGGAACTTTGGAGGCATGAAACGAAGTCTAAAAAAATAGCTCATAGTGTAATCGCCAACTTCACGTATTTTTTAAATTATTTTGTATCTTACAAGTTAGATAGGACAAGTTTCTTAAATGTTTTCCTTCACAGCAAAGCTCACACAGTCGGTACTTATAAAGGGCAGTAAATAACAAAAATACTGACATTGGAATTCAGAATGTTTAATCATGCATACATTTTATATATGTAGTTTAAAAAAGGTCTTCGTCCATGACGTATTCGGCGAAGCCAATTCTCTTAATGATCAATCCAGGATGTAGGCATGGTGGGCCTAGTTACAGCTTGCAAAGCTAAAATTAAAAGATTACACTATATCTGGCAATAGTGTAAAGATTACACTATTGTCAGATTTCATGTCGATAACATGTCTTAAATCTGACTCAAAATTATGGTAACATTAGCCGCGAGTCGATTAAGGCCACGTGCTCTGAATCGGCATGCGCTCATTACTCCACCCTCTTCATTACCTGTTGGCTAAATAACTAATGACAGGCGTCTCACACGATGAAGCGAGAGCAGTTATTTTCAATGAAGTCGCCGACTTTGCATCATCCCGCTCTTTTCACGAGACGGAAGCTAACATAATATTAACAACTCATGGAATTTCGAAAATGGTTTAGATAGATCGATAGATATATATATTCTTTATTGTACACCAAAAACAGTTATACAGTTATTGATTGTAATACGGTTTATTCAATGTTGAATATTTTTGTGGTGTGTTTGTTAAAAGAGATGAAATGATGCTATAGGACAATATATAATTTTCATGTTAAATTATTTTATACTTTCATTACAATATATAAATATTTTTTTATACATGTACCTTTTTATTAAGTAAAAATAATAATGTAATAATTCATACACAAACTTTTAATTTTATACAGATAGTCTCATAACCGTAGAGAATATACTTTATTTAGAATAAAATACAATATTAGACAGAAAAAAAGATTCAAAAAAGACTTGTGCAGACCGCCCTCCGCAAGTAGCATCTGTTATGAGTCAGTCAGCTTTAACTTTTGTACGTCAAAATTACCATATACAAGACGTATAGCGTAATATAGGGCTTGTATTTGCAGTATACGAGCGCGACGATGGGAGGAGGTTGCGGTGCTACAGGTGCTCGTGTGCCTACGGCCGCGTCACCGGCCAACACCGCATCTTCCTCTTCATCCAACACTGGATCAGCAGGAGGAACGCGCTCCACCAGCCTCAGTACTGCACCACCGCCACCTGCCTCCTCCGCCTCTACAACTGGCGCGGCCGGTGAACAACTTAGTCGCACCAACCTCTATATCCGCGGTCTCAGTCAGAACACCACTGATAAGGATCTCGTTCAGATGTGCCAGATGTGAGTTACAATTTTCTTTTATACTTTTCTTTTCTTATTCTTACAACGTATTACTATGCCTGAGAACAGTAGTGACTACATGGCTATTACATCTCTTATAAAAACCAATTGTTATAAAAAATCTAGTATACGTACATACATATCTTTATATGAAGATAGATTAATGATAACATTCTATATACATCCGCCAATTTTGAATATGTGTATAAATAGTAGTTAGTTTAATAAAATAATATTAATTTCCATTAAAATACACATTTTAAAATTTACAAAGTAACCATCAAATTTAATATCATCATATACATATACCATCATAATACCATTGTAAATGCATTAATTAATGAGGCAATGCAAAAAGACAAAATCACATTGAATCGTTTCAACTGCCAACCTCATCTGCACATGGAAGATCCCGATGATCTAGAAATGAGACTTTCATCGACTGATCGTCCCATAATTGTGGTACTATTCGAAAAGGAATCCTCGGAATATATTGTCAAAGCTAGCGACGTGCAATAGTGTAACTGCTTCAAAATGACTAAATAATCTTAATTCATCAATCTGCCTGATCGCTCATCGATTACACGCAAATTATAAAAATATATATGAATCTCAACACCCTTTAAATAAATCACGTTCCATCATAAAGAGTTATTTAAATGATCACGGTTCATGCAAAGTTTCTTTTTTTTTTTCATTTATATATTTTAAACGTAAAATAACTTATTAACCAAATTTAGTTTCTACATAATTATTTTTCCTTTTCTCGTGTTTTAATGTCTGTGACGTTATAATCAACTGTAATTTTTCTCATTGACAGGTACGGCAACATAATTTCAACAAAAGCAATATTGGATAAAAACACGAATAAATGTAAAGGTAAACAACATTCATACCCATCCCCCCTCCTTTCTTCTATAACATAGTTACATACTCTATATTATTCTATATATCTACATATTATATATTACTTCTAGTGGTACCTACCTTCGTATCTGTGCATAGATTTTTCACGTATGTATGTAATATATAATTTTAAACTACACCAGTTATCAAGTTAAATGTATTTCGCATCGACAGAATATTTGTTACTGAATAATATTAATATTTTCTAGAATACCATATACCCTCATTAAACTAATCCATCTATGGTGAGAATTTTTTCCAATATATGCACGAACCTAGATTCGATTTTATTCATATTTACTATATTTTCATTGTATAACGTTTATTTTACTTACTTGTTGTTTTAGTAGCGTCATCCTCACTATGTATTGCACCAAAGCACAGATGAATTCTAAATTTAAATTTATAAAAAATGCACACACATCCATCAAGATGTGCAAAACGTTATCAATGTCACATTTCCATCACGCTACTTTCAATTAGGCAAGTAGGTGTAAGCCATCTTTGTGCTCATTAGTTAACAAGTATTATAGATATTTATTGTCTTGAAAATATTTAGATGTCCTCTATTACTAAGCATGATTCATCGAAATGATTGTTTTGAAATTTAAGACTAAATGGTCCCATTATTATAAGTTTATTTCACTTTGTCTTCGCAGGTTATGGTTTTGTAGATTTTGAGACGATCGCGTCGGCGGAGGCAGCTGTTAAAGGATTACAAGCCAAAGGTGTTCAGGCCCAGATGGCTAAAGTGGGTATCTGGTTCCTGCGTAGACTGAACCGTGTACGTTGTGCATGCAAGTAATACTATTATGACTAACCGCCTGATCCTTACCTGCTCTCTCATCCACTTCCAATTGTCTTATACCATTTAATTTTATATTTAACAAATTTAGTATCACTCATGATTTAAAATAAATGCGTTTTAAGAAATCCAAAAAAAATGGAGTCAAGATTTACCAAATAATAAAAAAATGTTTATTTTAAATATTTTTGGAACTTTTAATTGGAATATCTCTAAAGTCGACCTATTTTTATTTTAAATATTCCAAATAACACCTAAACAGTTATTAAACCTTTCTCCTTTTCCTTATTCCGTCTACCGTTTAGCTTTAGTATAAACCATATGTTATTATATAAGTGCTGCCATATTTACTAAAGCGTCATCGTAAATAACATGACATACATATTTTGCTAGATTTTATATTACAAGTATTAATATTAGTAGCCTCGGCGTTGTATTTTATTTATGATCGTTAAAATTGATATATTTTTTATAGTCTAAGACGACTATAGTTCCCGATTATACATTGTAAGTTCCTCGATGGAAAATAAACATTTTCTAAATCATAGGATGATAATCTCTTTATTGATCATGGATTGAACCGTTTGTCAGTTTATTTTGGAAACCAAAACAAGTGATACTTTGGTATGTTGGCGTATTCTCAAAGGCACCTGAGAGACTAGTGTATTGTAAGTATTTTAATTCCTGTCAATGGTACGCAATTCGGCGCCAGCATAATGCTTACTAAACCTACTTGAGACATTGTTTCACCCTGTCGATTCTATACTATTATCGTTTGCTTTAGCGTTATAACAATGTATTATCGCTACTGGGCTCTGGGTATTTCTATGCTTTCAATATTAAGTTAGTGTATGCGACTTTTAACTAGCTTCATAATCTCTATGCTGATGTATATTCACAATGTTGTTAATAACACGTACGTAATATAAAAATATTACTTATTATATTATAGCATATTAGATTCTATCTGCTGATTTACCTCAGAGCTAGCTTCAGTGTCTAGATTATTTATGCGGGCTTAAGCTAATTTCAATTTACACTGTTGTGACATGTCTTGTCCTCTTATTTCAAACTTAATGAATGCTGTGTTCATGGAAATATGAACATATGATGTGTATAACACGTCTACTGCAGAAGTTTAATGCTATAAAGTGCTGTTAAGTGAATAAGTACAAATATAATGGTATTAATTACTAATAGTGATGTGATTTTTTTTTTGTAAAACGAATTAAGCCTTATATATATATTGAAATATGATGATAGTAATTACACTTTTAAATTTCGCCTAAAAATGGAGTTAAGATATTGAATTTGAATAAAATTTCCAAAGTTATAAGGTGTGTCGGAAGCGTTTGCTTCATGTGTCGTTTTGGGGCCTCTCTTTACAGCAACAAGAGCAAGACCCTACCAATCTGTACATGGCGAACTTGCCACCACATTTCAAGGAAAACGATGTTGATCAACTACTGGCCAAGTTTGGGCAAGTGGTCTCCACGAGGATTCTACGCGACACCCACGGCCACAGCAAAGGTGTTGGATTCGCGAGAATGGAGTCTAGAGAAAAATGCGAACAAATTATTCAGGTAAACATCTTATTTGATATCGCCAGCGTGAACAGTGTTTTCTTTTAATTTATTTTAAAGAAAACCAGCAATGTCCACTACAAGTCTTGTTAACTAATATTTATATATATATATATATATATATATATATATATATATATATATATATATATATATATATTATGTTATAAATAGGTCAGAAAATATAAATAGGTCCGGTATTGACGTGAACTTTAAATTCTACCTACCATTTGGCTCAATAGGCGGATCGAACCTAAGGTCAATCGAGAAATCGATAAGCAATTGTATATACTGTAAATATAGTACAAATATATTCGAAGCGTATTATATTCCATTTACAGACTTCTATACTTCTTATAAATTTATTTAACATGAGGATAAAATAAAGAAAGAAAAAAACGTTTAAACAATTATTTCTCTTATACTTAAAAGTTTTTACCTTTAAGGTTCTACCCTAACAAAATCTCTTATACGGCAACGCTTCCGCGACTCCTTCGGTGTCGCGGTTGTCTATGAGTGGGGTTGATTGCTTTCCATCAAGCGGCACGCTTGCTCGTTTGCCCTCCTATCCCATAAAAAATGATTTTGTCGATTGATTTCGGTATATTTTTCTATTAATAGTTAATACTTTATAAAGTCAAAGATTAATAACGACTTATATCGCTAAAAAGATGATATATCACAAATAGTGGTGGAACAGATTTGTTATTTGTACAACAACGAAGTGATTATTTTATGATTTAAAAGTATCATACCAGAGAGTATCCAAACTTTACTTATGAAATAAATCCGACAAAGCAATTTTAATACAGTGTGGTTTGTATGACCAGATTTAGCAAAACGCAATAACAATACATTAAGCTAATATTATTTTCCGAAATGTAGAAAATCTATTTATTTTATATAAATTTTATTCAGCGACCCTTTCCGTCTTATCTTGTATTATATTTAATAAATACATTACGTTATTTATATATTTAATAAAAAAATATATAATTTTTCAGATGTTTAATGGCAACTCGATACCGGGAGCAAAGGAGCCATTGCTAGTGAAGTTTGCCGACGGTGGCAACAAGAAAAAAGCGTTGTACAACAAACAGAACGACAACAACGGCAGAGCGTGGCGAGACAACAGCGATTCCATTACACAGGTATAAAGAATTACTGATTTTGATAACATTGTTAAGTAAGAGGCGAAATTTGCCCCAGTACAAATGCAGAGCATAGTTTGGAAATGGGCTGGTCACGTTTGTCGAAGAACTGGCAACCGTTTGAGTAGAAGAGCCTGTGGCAGTACACTGCTGGCTATAGGCCTTCCCTACCTCTAGCACTGGCGCGCCACCTAGCCTGATCGTCGGCCCTAACACACCCAGTTAAAATTATGAGATAGAAGAAATTCGAATTGCTGCAACAAATACTAATTTTAGCACAAAATGCTGGTATTCCAAAAAGATTAAAAAAGCGCTTTTTAGTCTCTTTTGAATAGCATTAAAATATGATGCCCTGTGTCGCAGGTCCCATTCCAACACATATATGACAGTGACATGAACATTCAGACTCAGAATACATGTATCCCATACAAATATTTATCCTCCCAGCCGCACAATTCCACTATCGCACTAACGCGCCACAAAGTAGGTTCCATGATAGGGATCACCTGGATGACTGGTTGTTAACCACCGTGCCATTTAGTCGCAGATTTCTGCCACGAACAATGGAAATGTGGAACAATTTACCACCTGCGGTATTTCCGCGTGATTATGACCTGGGGTTATATAAGAAAAGACCGTATATGTTCGGTAAAGGCCGGTTCGTTAAACACGTCTACGACTCCTCCGATATTGCGGATGTTTATGGGCGGCGGTGATCGCTTACCACCAGGTGACCCGCATGCTCGTTTGCCTGCTCGCTATAAAAAATACTCATTTATGATTCGAACCCGTGACGTTTAGTCAGAAAGCCACATCTTTCGACCGAAGCGAAGAACGTTTCGCTACTGCGTCATTTGTTATCACTAGAAAAATTAGTATTTTAGTAGGTATTAAATTTTAAAATTTCATCACCTTTTGGTATGTATAAGTGATGAAATTCTATGCCGCCACAATTTTTTGCCGCTGGCTACCTTATATGACGCTTAATAAATGAACTTCCGTGCGATTTTTGCGAGAGGATATCATTGCAAAATGTTCGATACAAGCTTAAATGCTTTTATCAGATTCTGTTGTAATGATGTTGTCTACTCGGGTCCAATACTGCATTTTTTTATTGTATTCGTGTATGAGTATTAGTATATACATATTTGTGTACATGTACTATATTTGGAGTGCTGAAGTAGAGACCGCGTCTCGGTAAACGTAGTGTGGGACGCCCCCCAGCTAGATGGTGCGACGATCTGCGCAGGGCGGCTGGCAGAAACTGGATGCGTGTAGCCGAAGATCGGGCTAGGTGGCGCTCCATGGGGGAGGCCTATGTCCAGCAGTGGACTGCCGCGGGCTGTTGATGTACTGTATTTTATATTAATGTTTTCTTTATGTTATTGACTTGAACTGTTATACGCTAGCATCACCTCAAACCTTAATGGTTTCTGAATGTTATGTGGACATGAGTTATTTTGTGTTTTATTCTTGTTTAATGCCTTTAACATGCAAATAGGAGTGACTTCAAAACAGTTGTTCTTCCAGGCGATGAGCGTGAGCGGCGTGTACGCGGGCGGCGTTGGCGTCGGCGGGGGCGCCGGGGCGGAGTGCGCCGGCGTGTACCGCGGCGGCGCCGGCGTGTACGGCGTGGCAGCCTTCCACCATCCGCAGTTGCACGCGGCGCACCACCACGCGGCACACCACCACCCCGCAGCCTGGCTCGCACCCTACGCCGCGCTCATCCCGCCGGCGCACCCAGCGCACCACGCGCATCCCGCGCACATCCCCATCGACTCCGTGCCTAGCCAATACGTGAGGCCCTCTTAGTTAAAATTACATACATATCGTCACGCCGGTTTGCCTTAGGGGTAGGCAGGAACCACATCTCCATCTGCTACGACTACTTTCCTACTTTCCTTGCTTCCTCCACACTCATGCAAGCCCGCCGGTTAAGGGTACTATTGATCTGGCCTTTCCTAAAAACTTCGCCAATTTGATCAACGTATGTTTTTCTTGGTCTTCCCTATCCATCCACATACTTAAATTATTATTATTAATTAAATTAAAATTTCTTTATTTCAGCCAACAATTTTCCATACATTCTGTTAGTAGATACATACGTAATATTTAAAGACAAATTAAATAAAATATTATAATTGTTAGTACAATAGAAAAACTTATTTGCTATAATAATAGAGGTGTATATTGAAGGTAAAATGGGTTTTTTTGGTATTACCTTTCGCACAAGACACCTCCACAAAGGAGAATTATATCTGTTGGCTACTGTTATCAGAATGCAATAGTTACCGCTTCGCACTGAGTTTATGAGGGAAGCTGTTTTCTTTCATTGAAAGGCATGGAAGCCATCTACTTTATTTAGTGCAAACATCCCTGACGTGCTAAAGAATCGAGGCAGTCCCAACTTTATTCGGAAAACATTATTGTATTTGATTCCATATTCAAATCCAACTTTGTTCAAAGACTTACCGTGTATATATACTTTGGCAATATGCCTTAAATAAAGTTATTTTAACAGATAAAATACAACGAGAAAATCTTGAGCCAATATCTCCTCTAAATAATGCAATATTTATTTAAATAAATCAAAATCCACAGCATATCTTATAGCTAAAACTTTTATAAATAATTAAACAGTTATGGAGCCATTAATGGACTTACATTTTATTATCTATAGTTTAATACTTTTACTAAAAACTTGAAAAACACATTCTTTTTCTCATATCTGGGCCGAGGCTCCTTCCTCTTGATTGCATAGAACGTACGGTGGAATTCTTGTTGACCAAGATATCACCGACGACTAGATTTTTTGGTAGTGCGGAGTGATTTCTAATATCTTAACATTTTTATCGTCATTTACCATGGCGAGTACTCCGAGGAGTCTTAATATAGATCCCCAATCCGTCAGTCAAGTGTGGGGATTACGGCAACTACCTTAAATTTAATTGAGGGAGGTTAAATTCGAATAGTACTATGGCTGAATTATTTGTTTAATACTATTTAAAAATTAATAATACTGACCAATATAATCTGATGTTTATCATCAGCATCCAGGCATCCGCGAGTGGGCCATAGCCTGGTCCAGTAATTTTTTCCAGTCGGATCTAGGTTTAGCTTTTTCCCTCCAGCCCCTCACACCGATTACCTTGAAGTCCTCCTCGACCCCATCTAGCCACCTTACCTTAGGCCTTCCGCGGCTTCTACGACCCTCTGGTATGCCGTCGAGTAGGCGTTTGGGTACTCTAGCCTCGTCCATGCGTACCACGTGCCAGCCAACGAAGGCGTCCAATATTAATGGTTTTGATGACGTTCGGCTCATTTGTACAATGAGCCGAACGTCATCAAAACCATTAATATTGGACGCCTTCGTATAACTCGTGGTTGTGAAGTGTACGCCATCGCTCATTTTCCAACACAGGACCAAAGATACGCCTTAATTTTTTTTTATTTGATCTGATGTTTATGAATCATTATATTATACTAAGGGTTTATTTGGACTACAAATTGCATATGTTAAACGTGAAAGTTAAGAAACCAAATAAAATTAATATATAAGGGAAAGTTTTCGAATGTTTTAATAAACATTTAGTCAAAATTAAATAATAAACGACTGAAAGTTTTTCCCTTTTCCAGGTAAACTGGGACAGCTTAAGGCCGGAAAATGAATTATACGTGAGTGCTCCAATTAACTTGCAAAATGAACGCTCTTATATTTTTTTAATAATTCGAAGTCCCCGGGTGCTTGAAAACTTAACTTATTGTTGAAATTTATGAACAATCCTGATTATTTTTTTTGTAAAATTTTTTAAAAATAATAACTTATGTACATACTATGTAAATTCATTAATTTAACAGAGGATGAATTAATAAACTTCTTCTTTTTGAAAGATATGTGGATAGAATAAAACGAAAATGGAAAGGTGTCGATTTTTGATGTGAGACATCTTATCGCGGGGTATGGGAGTGAAATCGTATACCAAGACTCGTCGTCTCGATTCAGGCTACGCTTCCCTCCAGACGATCCGTCGTCAATGATTCACATCTACCAAGCGTCCTATGACGCTTCTTTTTTTTCTTTATCCACATAAATTTTGCTAGCTTGCTTGTGATGATAGATACAATGCTTTTGATCTACATAGCGACAAGATAACACATGTGTTCTACTTTGCAGTATTTCCCGTCACACCCGTACCAATACTTCACGGGACCCACGCCACCTATCATTCAGATGCCAATGGAGAGCGAACACGCGTCGACGGCGGCGTCGCCCGACGAGGCCTACCAATCCTACCCGCCCCCGAAGTAAACCATTGACAATCCAAGCTGTACACGAGCCAAAAATCAAAGCAACTGTGAATTTTTACAATGTTAATTTGTTTTAGTTTTAATTTGCGGCCGTTATAGACTTCATCAAAAGCTCCGCACCGCGGCGCTAGCGTCGCCGGCGCATTTAGATGATAAGCCTCATTTACTTGTTACATCATACCTATCGCCTCGGCTATTTAGTTCTCAATGGGCTTCGTCTCCGGTCTCCTTAGCTTTTTACGCTGGACGTTTCGATTCGCTGTGATGTTTTGATGAGGTCTTTTGACGGTTCGAGGAGAGGATTTGATGTATAGATATAGCTGCAATTTTAAATGTGTTTTGAAATTTTAATTTTATTATTGTTTTATGGAAATTTAAATCTAAGATTTAGGCGCAAGTTTAAAACATGTTGACAAGGTTATTTAAGGTAGTTTAGGTATTTATTTTAGCATAGTATAATTTCTCGATTGAATTTTAAAATTAAGTCTTATCCTCGAAACGGAAATATTTAACATTTTTATTTTGGATTTAGTGTCATATATTGTAAGTCATCAAAGATTGATGCTATCCAACAAAACGTGCAATCCGGATTCCAAGTGTTTTAATTAGTCTATGTTGAGAGAGAGATTTAACATGTTGTACGATTTGGTTGTAAGTGTATGCTTCTCCTGGCTAACCATCGGGAAAAAGAACGAGCAATATCTCAAGTGGTTGGATCATAAAGATATATTTGGAAAGGGTCATATCATGCTGAAACAAAAGTATATACTAAAGGAATTGTAAAAAAATTGCGAAACGACTTATCTATCGTTGTTATGATTAGTAAAGGTAAAGACACCGATTAGATCTTGTGCGTAAAATTTATTTCGAAGATTAAGAATCTTCAGTTGAAGTGTAAGTATTTGTAAAATACAGATGAATATTATCTCTTTATGTCACGTTATAGTTAGACAGCAAATTACTGGCAACGTGTTCCCGCAACGATCCAAAGAGTATCTGTTCACAAGTCAGATAATGTTCACGGTGAATACTTCTGACTGCGTGTGTATTATGGACGTTGTTATATGTATGTCCAAAATGTATTTGGCATGGTGCTTTAATAATATTATTTTTGGTAAATGGTTCTACATTGATGAAAAATACAGTATTACCTATATATATTATTCACTAATTCTGGTGCAGTCTTCCAAGGATCGCGTATCTAACTTTAAAGCGTTTCATTACATTGATATTTACACAGAAATAAAGGTTTATTTTGTGTGCCACAACATCTCGCCTGCTGGAGTCTATCAAATATCATGGCACTTTGAATCTTCGCTGCCTATATCATTGTGTAGCAATTCATACGCATCAAACCATTCCCACGTTCTCCACTCCCTTATAGACACAGCTTTCGCGCATTCCTCTCTTGGACCCGCAATAAAAAGTTAAATTTTCTTATATAATATACCTTTTATATGCGAACTGTTGAAAATTCTTACTTGTTGATAACGTCGTTGCCAAACCAGTCAGACTGAAATGTATACCGGTAACTTCCAATAAACATTTTTCAATCCAGATTTAGTTGATAACATAAGAAATTATCCGAATTTGTATCTGTCAGGCAGTGAAGGTAATTGAAAATGTGTGCGCACGCTGGTCCGACTCGCAGAGCGGTACGGCCCCGCGTGAGGCGACGTGCCCGAACGGCAACATTTAGCAATAAGCAGTTATATTTAAAGTCTATTTATACATTTTACGAGTCTATACAAATTTTTGTACGTAAAAACTCATGTTCAAAATACTTGAATAATGAAGTGATCCTTTTTTGAGAATCATGTACTGAATCAACGGTAGTTGTTATTTTTAGGCGGTCGGCACATTCCACTAGAGAACTTCTAACCAAACGAAAATTCCACGATTGATTTCCACATTATAAATGGTGAAGGATTCGAAATCTGAAGTGTAAACGATATTTTGCTGTAATCGAGCACATTTTGTACCATCACGTAGGTTTTGGGTACACTTTATGACTTTATATAAAATTTGATATTTTTATATTGAATATATATATATATAAAATATACATGGATATGTATACATGTATATACATTGTTGATGGGTACGACTAAACGCCCAGTATATCGCAACTGTTTAATTGTATTTTTGGCACGTCAAGAGTTTCATCAGAACCAAAGTATACAAATCATTAAAATCGGGTAAGATGTAGGAAAATATTTATACAACCCAGGGACTGAAGACTAGTTAAATGTTTGATATAATAACTGTATTTTAACTGACGAATAAGCGACAAGCTCTTTATTCAAAACCTGTGGACCGACCTAAAAAATACAGGAACTGAGATTAGCTTATAACAGGTTTTGAATGAATAACGTAGATTTTGGACAACTGAGTAGATCCGTATACGTTTCTTGTTTTAATTAAACTGTACTCTTGTTTCGTAAATGAGCATAAAACGACTAGCACAATGAACCCCTCATACCCAATGACGAGACGAGTTCCAAATTAAAACACAGTTTGAAGCGCATAGTCGCCCAACTATATACTAGCGCCACAAACCGTCAATCACTTCGCAACCTGCAACTCACTTTAGAAGAAGGCTAATGAAAAGTGAGATTTTTCTTAGTGTGACACCGGGTTAACTTACTGATTCATAAATATTCCGCAGATCAATTTTATACTCATATAAATCATAACTACGAAGTTCAATGTACCAACGCTGTCGCGTGGTACTTAGTTAAGTAATTTGATCGTTTTGTGTTCAACTTACACTGTGGCTTCCTGTTAATGCAGTCTTCCGATAGATATTTCCGCTAATATTTTCATTTAACACAATTTTCAGAATATTAAATTCAGGTTATACATTTTATATAAATGTGCTCCTGTTCTTAAAATCCGTGAAGTATACTAAATACTTTATTATATTCATTGTAAAAGCACATTTAATATAATGGAGAGATAAGAAATGATTACGTTTTTTAATTTTAAATAACTTGTAGCGAGGATAGTGCGGCGTGATCGCTAAGCGCGAAGCGACACGGCGTCAAGTGCGAAAGTATTTCAGCAGAAAATTATTTTTCTAACGCTTACCTTCCATTTAAAGCAATAAAAGTTGATTTCATGTAGTGCCTTTAGCTTCGTTGGAATAATGAACAGAAGTCTATACAATATAACAGTAGCGTGTGCTTTACACAATATTTTTACAGGTAATAGAGAACTTACCTTATTCATAAAGTTAGTAGTAAATGATAACAAAGTATTTTGTAAACAACTAAGGCAAGATAATGTGGCTGTCTAATCGTTGCATTTTTCACACGCGATGTAATAATTGAATTCGAGAATAAAATTGTAGATGTTCCTAATTAAACCCACTTCAACATTCTTGACATGTGTGATAAGTATTGTTCATTGATATTATGAAGTTACGATTTGGTGTAACGCTTAGTTGCAAGTAAAACGATGAGCACAAAAATGCACGGTGGGGGAACCAAATCTTAAAAACCAAAATCACGATTTTACGAAGACATGTCGATGAATAGAATTGAAGTGTTAAGTAAATGTTTTTTAAATAAGTCATATAATATAAGTGATTGGTCGACTCGTTTTTAAAGGTGAATTCGGAGTTATTGGGGTGGTATTCAGATGAGTAATAGATATAGTAACTAGACATAATTAAAGCTATGTTAGAATAGTAAAAAAAATGTTTCGACACTAAGGTAAATAGAATAGATCCCTAGAATAATATAAGGCGGGCAGGGTAGCGTGCGCGCGTCATTCCGGCTCTAGGGTAGTTTCCTTTGTTAGTTTATTAAATAATTTAATTTGAATGGACTGAAGCCGACTTGCATACGCATGCGCCATGCTCGCTATAGCTTGTAAGGAAATTTAAGAAAATAGTGAACACATTCATTGCATAAGTATCAGTTGAACAAGTTTGCTTTCACCTCTTTTGTTATGTAGTTGACTAAGTGTAAAGAAAGAAAATTAATTGAAAAAAAAAAAACTGTCTGAAGAGTCGATACGAACGTATTTGTCCAATGTGTATTAATATAGAGTGGTGTTCTACCCAGCAGACTAGTCTAGATCGTAGAATAGTATAGATAAAAATTTAGTTAGGTATCCTAGAGTTACGAAATGAAAAAAATAAAACTTCATAAAATGTAAAAAAAAAGAAATGAAATTGTTGGTAAGAAAGAATATTTTTAAGGGACATGTTGCTTCGTTGTGTTATGATGTGTGATTTGGCATAACTATGATAATAGTGTAAAGCATTTCTCGCAGAGAAAAGATATAGAGGAAAGTTATGTATCTATTTTGTTACAAAGAGTATGCAAGTTGCTAAGTAATGCTATAAGCATGCTATGTGAACCGCATTATTTATAGTTATGCTGAATGGAAACTAAAATAATATATAAATAAAAACAAAATGGTACTAAGAAGCATGTTTTATTGTGACAAGTCATGTTCCTTTGCATTGAACATATTTTGTAAGAGCAAATGATTGAAATAAAACAAGCAAAACTAAACTTAGTACATCATTTACAGCTTTTTATTATTTTATCCCAAACAAAAATTTTAAACCGATATGAAACTATAATTTGTTTATTAAACAATTTTTATTTAAAACAAGAACTTGAACCTATTGAAATAATGAGCAAATTAACAAATATTGTGTATTTAAAATATATTGAAAGCATATTCAAAATATAGTTTTTAGACATGCATAAGATATGTGTCCGGCACGGCAATAGCCCAATTGATTGTCGGTTGTGTTGACGATATAATAGGCTCGATTTCACTTACCTTAAGACCATTATAAACCATATCTTCCTAAAGTAACACAAACACTGTTAACCTTAGAGCGGTTGACAAGAATTCTAGTAGTGTTTAAAACAATAATGCAAGTTTCTTAAAGGATTTTTTCACAAAAATGCTTCAAGTGGTCATAGAAGGAAGAGGGCCGTTTTAGCCGAGGGAAGTTCTACGTATGTTTATTCCTTCCATATCCTATTTTTTATGACTTTAACACATGCTGCTATAAATATGTAATGTTTTTAAATACAAAATTCTAAAAAAATAACTTTTTGGTAGTTACATATTCAATTTTAGTATACACATTGAATATAATCCTAGATCACATCGAAAGATAAAAGACCGAACCAGTATAGTTTATGTTAAATGAGGGTTTAAAATTTTAAAAGACAACATTTATAAAGTTTTTTACAATATAACAATAATTGAAGAAGTAATTGCCTCAATAGCGAAAGTACAAAGCAATTACTAGTATTTATTCCCAATCTGGGTGCCCCGTCAATCCGCCTTGGACGAGCGGAGTGGGTCCATTCTTCTAGAAATGGCCTATGCTCATCAGTAAGACAATATGATTTGTGAAAAAGAGAAGACAAATACGTTTCCATATCATTACAGTTTGACAATAACTGGAATTAAAAGGATAAAATAAAAAAAAAAACAATATAGTAAATCTGATATTTTTTGAAATAAAAGAAGTAATATTAAGACAGGTGGAATATATATATATATATAACAAAATTGCAGATGTCTCTCTCTATATATTCTATGTTACCATTCCAAGGATTGCACAAGTCTTATACCAAAAAGGTACATATGCACAGTTTTGTCATTTAATATACATAAATATATAAAATAAATTGACACTATAAATAAATACTTCCGATTGAAAAGTATTTATTCCCAATCTGGGTGTCCCACGAATCTGTCTTGGACGAACGTAGTAGGTTCATTTCTCTAAAAATGGGGTTGACCCCTGCTCATTAATGAACAACAATATGAACGTGAAAAAGAAAACACAAATACGTTTCCATATTATTACAGTTTGACAATAACTGGAATTTAAAGGATAAAATAAAAAAAATACTTTATATAGTAAATCTGATGTATTTATTGAATTGACAAAATTGATATGCGAACAGACGGAACAGATATTTAACAAAAAATTGCCAATGTCTCTATATTCTTTGTTACTATCCCTAAGTATATACGAGTCCTAGATCAATAAGGAACATAGTCAATCACAATTTTGTCATTTAATATACATAGATATATAAAATAAATTTACACTGTAAAAAAAAATACAAGTAATCTAATTTGTAGCGGACGCTGGCGTACTTTTCGCCTTGAATATCCTTACGGTGTTATCACACGAGCCACTGACAAGTAGCGCTGGATTCGACCAATCACAACACAACACTTTATCTTCGTGTCCACTCAAGTCGTACAATGGAGTTCGTGGGCTGAAAGAAAAGTAATGTTATATTATATTAACACATTCCCATCAAGAAACGAGATTTCTCGTTGTTAAAAAAAAGACATTATTAATATAATATGGGTAATATTCCGTCGTGTAAAATTAAAAATACATAATGCGTAAAACTACTTAATACGTAATACGCAATCTTTAAGAAAAAAAATTAATGAAAATCCTGATTAATTTCGACTTCAAAAATGATGTATCAATCGTTTTCATCTGTATTGAAATCTTATATGTAAACTACGATTAAAAGAGCTTTCAATTTTGATGTAATTTATAATCTAAAACTAAATAATAACATTAGAATAATAACCGAAGTTTTAATTCGCACGTCAAAATATTTTAATTTCATAAAAATAACCCGATTTAAAGGCTAGTTTGAGCAAAAGAGCAAGCGTGTCGCCTGATGGACAACATCACGGATCAAGGAAGCGTTGCCGGCCTTTAAAGAATGAGTAGGCTTGTGTTTTGAAGTTGCCAATGTCGTATCAGTTTTAGGAAATACCGCTGGAGGTAACTGGTTCCACAGGGATGCGCGGAAGAAGTTTCGGGTGAAACGCACCGTACTGGATTGCCACTCACAGATGGTGGGGATGAAAATATGGTAGAAGTAGGTACACCAATGAAATGTGATCAAACGCCATACGTGTGATAAAAATACATACCTCCGAGTCTCCCACAGTTTGACCTGACCGTCGTATCCAGCTGAGAGGAACAGAGTATCTTTTGTCGTAGACCATTTAACGGATTGTACCCATCCCGTGTGCGATGTGAATGTTGTTTTAACAATACTCTCTGTAAACATTTGTGATGTAAAATATGTCAAAGAAAAATTTTATATACAAATCTTTACACTTGTTTCCCGTAGGGTTAGGCAGAGACTACAGATTTCCGTCTGCTCCGATCTAGGCACACTTTCCATGCTTTCTCCACACTTATCACTCTTCTCATGCAAGACCGTCGGTTTATTAAGGGTACTCTTGACCTGACTTTTCCTAAAAATTTCGGCAATTTGGTCAAAGTATGTTTCAATCAAGCATAGTGGGTTAACGTCCATTCCTCTAGAAATGGGGAGGCTCGTGCTCAGCAGTGGGACATATATAGGCTGTAAAAAAAAATTGTCCTTGGTCTTTCCCTACCGACCCTTCCATCTACAGACACAACGTAAATTTCTTTTGTCAGTCGTCTTTCATCTATTCTCTCTATGTGCCCAAATCCATGTCTTTTAAGCATCCCTTTCTCAACTTTTGTCACAACAACTTCTTTTACTTCACACACAGAAGAATTTAAGAAGCGGTAATTAGCGATCGCGCTAACCCATATGTCAAGTGTGAGGACAACAAACAAACCTCCCATGTGGCACACATTCAAATCATCGAACGAGGTGGTGAGTAGGAGAAGCTTGTGTCCGGCATTGGACCGCCGTATACTATTAATGAATATGGTAAGCTGATTGATTAGGTTTTGCGCTTTCGCTCTAATTTCGTAGCCCATCCATCCTAGCAATAATTAGCCGTCAGTCTGCTGCAAAGAAGTATAATGATAGTAATATTTTAGGGAAAAAGTTTCTTCGCATTTTATTTGAATTTAATTATAATATGTGTGCTATTTTGTTCAATGACTTTGTGCCATCTTATAGGTAGTGACATCTAGTAGGCAGATACCGTTATATAACCTACAGTCCCCTTCGACGTTTTTTATATAGCGTAAATGACAGCAAGTGGTTTGCCAAACCCAACTAGATTATTTCATATCCGAAATAACGCTAAAAATATAAGAATTTTTTGTTCAACGAAAGTTGAATAAATATCTTTCTTTTATTAGCTTTCTATTTTTGCACACATTAACTCTTTGATTAAAAGCTCTTAGTCGGTATGCTAATTACCATTTCGGTGCGCTTAGTACGAGTGCAAAAAACATTCTATTCAATAATAATCTTAATTATAGATTTTCTAAGATTATGATTACCTGTAGATCTTGGATCGAACAATCGGATATGTCTATCAGCAGATGCTGTTATTATACTGTTGTTTAGTGGTGACCAGTCAACATCAAAGAATGCTTTATTACCTGAAATTAAAAATAAGAACGAACATTACTTGACAACTAAAATAAATCATTATACTACTTTAGGGACACAGTTCTTGTTAGTTTATTTTCTATTCCTTTTCCTACCTACTCCTTCTTTCCTTGCCTGCTTTTTATTTTCTTCTTTGCCGATACCCATGTGCAGGGATTGCTTAACATCAGGACACCCACTAGCACTAGCTATTGCCTCTTTACTTTGTATAAAAAAAGATTTCTTTTCAAATGTAGAATACCTATATCTGCTCAAGTGCTTCATAATTAACTCGAAAAATCCCTCTTTTTTTCACAAGTAATTTCCATCACTTATTTTTAATTATTAAAACTTGTCAGAAATTATAGAAATCGTGACATATTGTTGGCAACCGTAGTTGCCAGACATTAAAGTCCAAAATTTTGTCAACCATGACTTTCAAAAAGTATCTGAAATTAATTTTATTGATAATATTGTCTTAATAATTTATTTGTTTTAATTTAGCATACATATAGTGTATAAGGTTGAATAATAAAAGTTACAGCTCACCAGCAATTTCCTGCTTAATTCCGCCAAGTTCACAATCCCATAACTTCAGCAAGTGATCCCAACTACTTGATAAAATGGTGTTATGGTCCACCCAATGCATTGCAGACACTGCCTCACGATGCCCTTTCAACGTAGACATTGGCTCCTATTAATTATTATTCATATGAGTTTATTAAAAAATAAAAAAAATCATTTTAAAATTAATAAAGCCCATTCCTATTGAAGCAAATATGTAACCTTACTCTGCAATTTCCTTGTTCTGGTTTACTTTTCTTCTTTGCAGGAACATTATCTTCGTCTGAAAGACCTAAAATATCAAGCGTTAATTTAAAACACAGTTAAGTTAAAGATTTTTTATAAATATATCAGATATTGGATTATTATATTATGACATAATAGGTCCAATTACTGAAATATTATACCATACTTCTAAACATAAGCAGCATACTTCTAAACAGTTAGATCAGAATCTTAGTAAGGATTAGAGCATTGATAATCAAAAGTTGATTATCAATGCTTTACAATAAATAATGTAGGGTAATTACATTATTTATAAAGACAATAACTAATGTAATTACTGTACATATGTATTTAAGACTAGAAAGACTTCTGTAATGTCTATGGGTGGTCTTGATTATTTACCATTAGCTGACAAGCTTGCCTGTTTGTTTTTCTATCCCATAAGATAATATTAAAAAATAGTATGTAGTTTTGAAAATGACTTTACTTTTCTACATTTCAAAAATAAACGAACATCTTACTAGCACTCCAAAGACAAATGTTGTTATCCCAACTCCCAGTTGCAAATCGTTTTCCATCAGCTGCCACTGCAAGACATTCCACACCCTTGTCATGTCCACGACAAGTTACTACACAGTCAACTGAATTACCGGCTACATTCCATACCCATAACATGGCAGATTGGTCATGTGAACCACTGAAATAGTGACATGAATAAATATTTAGTTTGAAACTTGTGTTATAGTGAACTGTTCTTTTTTTAAAACCAATAATAAAAATTAGAATATTTTTATACTTAATTGTAAAGAAAATTGTTACATTGACGAGTGCTAGACTTAATTTATGAATAGATGAATAAACAGAAAAACAAAATTAAAATTCTAAAGTTCATATACAAAGTACTTGAATAAATAATATCAATTAATCCATATTTGGAACCTAGCCTAATATTTAACTGCAATACTAAATTGTTGCCTACAGAGAAGGGAGAGACGATCTCTGCTGCAGAGATGAATTCTACACTTTTTCTACTATAATGATTTACTTTTCTAGTATAACAGTTTTTCTTTGACAGTTGTATTGTTACCAATCCATAGCTACATCATTTTACTAAGTACAGGATGTATTAGGTTTTCAAACATAAATAATAAAAAATCTACAAAGGATATCAATAAAATTCAATAACTTTTACAAAGAAAAGTGCTGGACTCATGGAGATCTAAGTGGCCAGGGGGTCTCACCGAAATAGCTTATTAATTTGTTAGTGAAAAAATCATGAAAACCCTAAGCATAGCTTTCCCTACAGCTTTCTTAGAAACAGACCAAATGATTTGTCAGTATCCACATCTTGACACCATAATAATTAGAATTAATTCAGCTGAACACAGCTATAAATGTAAAATTGTTTAAAGTCATGATTTAGCATTTAAATTGAAACAAGCACCATATTTATAAGCAATAGTTTATTATACTGTTCCATCTATCCAAGAAAGAAAAGGTGGTTACTGATTTAAGGCAAATATAAAAGAGGCCAAAAATTTACTATTATGATAAAATTTAAAGATGGAAAAAAAATGAGGTAAATAATTTAAAGATGGAAATAATATAGAAAAGAATAAGGGAAATTATTACCTTACAAAAACAGCCTGATCACCATTAAATGAAACCCAAGACACAGCTTTTACTGGAGATGTATGTCCAGGTATTGCAAGTTTGTGCTGTCCTTTTGTATTCCAAATATGAACACTATTGTCATAGCTTCCAGTCAGGATCCTATAATTTTGAGTAATACATTCATTTAATGAGTAACAAAGTAAGCAAATTTATAAAATAAGATGAATTAGATGTTGCAAAAAAGGGATTTTTGATGTGGCCTTATTCTATATACTGAGAATATCATAGCCAACAAATTTAGTACTTAATTCCATTATATTATTATTTTTTTATATATTCACGCCACGCAGGGCTTGGCAGAGATCACAGAGCCCCATCCACTATCATTCATCTCAGCGAAATGGCTCTCCATTGGTCGCTTCTCACCCTCATGAGAATCAAGATGTGACGGGTGGTGAACCATGTCACCATCATTTTCAACAAATTATTATAGCTATATTAAATTTGTCTTAGTGAATCCCACGAGTCGCAAGGGAGGATGGAGGTCAGCCTCAGCAGAGCCATGCATGCTGAGGTAAGGCATCATAGTACCTGGGGAGCCCGATACTGAGAAGGTCGGTACGCTTGCCACTAAGCTCATCCTTAGCCACATATCCTTTAGCACGGCAGAACATGGATTAGCGGAGAGAAAGGGAAAGGATAGAGAAGAAAGGAAAGGGCAGGAACGGAAATGTGGATTGGGGGGTTTACCAGACTCGGAATAAATATTTATAAATCTATACATATATTTATTCCAATGCAAGGATAAAACCGACTTTTGCGACCATTGACTCCGCGGGCGGAGGGCCCCGCCACTGAGCCAAACTATAGCCATTCTATTATATAATATATATATATAACAACAACAATTTTTAGACATAAAATAATCTGTAAATTTTTTTACTGTTCAAAATAGATTCAGAAGAATCTGTCTCTGCAAACCATCGTGCGGGTTTGCTAGGTATGCAACAAAGTCATAACAAGGGATCTCAGGATAGAGTGTTCATGAGTTTGTGGTCGGTCACACACTCATTTCCAAAAATTATCATGCCTACATGCATATCCACCTGAGAAACGCCTACTCCCATGCGAGATTTCCAACGCCGGCTAGCTCCCGTAAAGGGAGGGAAGACCTTTATCAAACCCAACATAGAAATATAAGAACTCGCAAAATCGGTAAAGGACGTCAAAAAAGCGACTGGGAACAGCGACACTAAAGACAGAACGGTCACCTCTGAGAGGTGAGGGTACATCCACCAGCCTACACCCTGAAAAACGTGTTACACAGTTCAAGGAAGAGCCACTGAGTTGTTGTGACCCACGCATAATACCATTCGAACTAAGAATGTGTCAATTACCAGTTTCCGTGCGTGTGTACAGCCGATACCCAATCATCGTGCATCAAACATTCCTGGGGTGTAGGTGCTGGGAACCTTTCCAAATACTCAATTTCTAGTGTGTCTTCTGTAGAGACTCCCTTTTCTTGCAAATGCTCATCAATGGAAGTACAAAGCAGTTCACCACATATTAAAAAATCAAACGTCACGGCTTTTTTAAATGATGGATTTGTTTCTTTCACGAGTGCGTTTACCAAAGAGTTGAGTTCGGATACCTGAACGTTACTCTGAATAGCATAGGGTGTGTTCGGTACTGCATATCTGCAACATTAGATAAAATAACATCAGTTAATTGATACACATGTTAAACTTACATGCCGATGATTTAAATATAATACTTACTGTTCTTGTTTAGTAACAAATCGCACTTGCAATTGAACTTCTGCTGACTCGGTTGCCATTTTAATTATATTATTGGGCGAAAAAGAACTCGAGTAATTTTCAAAAAGTATGTCATAACCTCAACTAACCAAATAAATATAATACTAAGAAATAAATATAATAATCGGAATGCAAAGCATATCTAACCTCTCAGAGCAAGTATTCACACTCAAGTACCATAGACTATATCAAATTAGAGATGTAGCTACTATAAAAACTAACCAAATACCGGTTATTTATAGAATAGTGGCAATGATAACCGTTAGCTAGCTATTAGCCACCAGCGGAATAACGATCAGCGCAGGACGGCTGGCAGAAGTAGATACAGAAGTAGATATCCGTATAGCCAAAGATTACGGATTACGTTATTCACCACAGAGAAGGCCTTTAATGTAGGCTGATGATGATGATTATTATTAGAATAAAATTTCATCAGTTGAAAACTGTTGTTAAAACGGGTACAAATCATCTCTGAATAATATTAAAATTCAAAGTATTATCTTATCAAATCATTTTATTTGAAATATTTTTTTAAATAAACAATGTTAAATACTTAAGGGAATGGACAAAAATAACGACTGCTACTGAATTACTTCATTGTTGAACAAGTTAATGACAGAGATGTAAAGGAAGAAGAAACAATATTTATAATTATGCATATTCATTTTTTTCTTGTTTTTCTTTTACTTTTATGATTAAGTATCCGTCAACAATACATTTGCTCAATCTATGTAATTATACATATGGATAAACAAAACCCAACAACAACGATATTTTGATCATTGACTTGTGTCTTTTGAGGTTATGTGTCACTATTGCATAGCAGCGTTTTTCAATTTATTTTGCATAAGTTTTTAGAAATATTTAAATAATGGGGATAAAAATGGACAATGACGATAGTACAAGTAATAAATACGTTTTCAATAGAAAGGCTGGTAGAAGTATTATAGAACATCGCCCTATATTTTCACCTGATGGAGAGTGTGTATTATAACTTTATTTTAAAATGAATATATAATTATAGATATAAAATAATATAATTATAGATCATCTCCAACTTCTATTTATCTTCAACTTTATAATTCCAGGTCTATTTTATTAATTGTAGAAAACATAGTTCGCGTATATAATATTCAAACAGGAGACTGTGCGCGAATATTGGAAACTGAGAGCACAGTGCTTAATCTAGTTGCAGTTCAGTTTCCTGAAGATGAGGATTACAATATATATGGTTGTTCAGATAATGGTTGTATTACAACTTGGACTTGGGAAAATGGTGCTGTACTTAGAGAAATAGTAAGTTTAATCACAGTCTATAATTGGTGTGTATTAAAATGGCAAGGCAATTACATATATTTCAATATTCATTCATGCGATATTTTTAGTGTTGAAATTTAAAGTGAGTCAATATTTTTGACATAATAATGTCTGCTTTTTTCACCTTGTCCAAATGACTAAGTTGTCCTTATCCAAAGCCATATTATGTACACTCTTAATACTTTTATTTGTGACTATATCTTGGGAAAAGATTAAAACATCAGCAGTTATATTAGGTACACATTAAGCTCTGTTTTTTTATAAAAATGCAACTTAATTGTGCAAAAATGCTTTCATATATATTATTCAAAGTATAGCACATTGCTAACTATAATCTTTCTGGCAGAGCTTGACACAGTACAGATACAGTAAAAGTGTTCATCTGTTGTCATACAGTAGAATTATTTTTTCATGCCTTTGCTTGTATGATCTAATGATAAACAGCAAGAACTTACTTGCTCACCTAATAACTGTAGTTATTCTATGCAATTTGTTGGCACCAAATTTGAAAAAGATGAGAGAATGTACTAGCAATATTAAGTGATGAATTGGCTCAAAGATATGGGATCAACATGGGATTGAGTATCTATAAGACCACAAAAGTCGAAACAAATGACCACACAAATATATAATCGACATTCTCACACTCAGCCTCACTCAGGATCCTTCAGTGAAAGTGTAAAGCAGCTCTAATACTATTTACTTTGTTTCAGAACCTTCAACTACCAAAAAGTATGAAAGTGTTAACATTTGATTTGATCAATAGCAATGAATGCTTTATCTCAGCTATAGGACCTTCTGATAACTGTGTTTATCTTGCCACCTACTCTATTAAATCTGGATGCTTACTCTATGAATATGGAGACACAAGATTATTGTATAATGATATACTGAAAGTAGCCCTTGGTTGGTGCAATGGTGATAAATTTGTAGCAATAATAAATGGAACTAAAGTTCTTTATATTCAAAACCTTAATCAGCCTAATTTGAGAACAAGGTAAGCTTTTTCTTGGAATAAAATGTAATATTTTAATTGCAGTATAATCTCACTTTGTCCCTGGCTTCTCTTCACGAAGATGATAGCTTTCTGCCTACATAAGAGTCTGCAACCATTAATATATAAAATTAAAATTAAAATGAATTTAATGTATTTTTATATTTGAAGTACTTTTGCTACTTAAAAATATAACTTGTTTGTTCTCAATTTTTAACTTTTGTGCATCATCCAGCCCAGCTTAACTTCTTTTAATTTATCAATTTGATTATCCAGAAGTAATCATTTTCTGTAATGAAATATTTTTTATTTAATAAAATTAAGTCTACTTTCATTTTGTAATTATTTGTTGTATTTTGGGTCTAATGTCTTTCATTTGTTTTTCCATAGGCATAGATTCCCACATTTTTTTATTTATTTACAGAATTACAAATCACAACAAATTCCGAATAATGTCTGTGGCAGCACACAAGAAGGAAAATGCTGTAGCCATTACAGATACATTTGGACGTGTTACCATTATCAGAGGCAATTTGTATGATTATAAGCATGTAGCAAGAGAAGTATTACATTGGCATTTTCTACCACCATTGGCTGTATGCTTCTCTGTTCAAGGTATGATATTATTTTAATACAACATATATTTTGTGATTTTTTTAAGTACTAATAAACTTTTAATAATACTTCATTATCATAATAACTCTGGTGCTCAATATGATCATATCTGATGCCAGATGTAAGACATTTAGTGATAGACTTGCCTACCTATCATTATGACTTCTCTGATCTTTTGAAGACACAATTTTACATCTATTGATGAACTTTAATATGATAATGTATTTTTCACAAAAAGGACAATAAGTATTACAAGTGATAGGGGTACCATAAAATTATTATTTTTTTTGATATAGCTAAGCTGCAGCAAATTGTTGTATAAAACCTTTGACAACAGTTTCTGTAAATTCAAAATTTATTTTAGAAATTTTTTATTAGCAGTAAAATGAGTCAGCTAATCCAGTCTTGCAAAAATCACAATCTTACCAAATCTATCTATCTTATCAAAAATATCACAATCTTGCAAAAAACCAACTTCAGTATAATAATTATACTAACATGATTAGTTCATGTGAGCCCAAGGCTTAATTCATTTTTCACTGTCACATCCTATCCCCATTCCATTATTCACATCTTACCCTAAAGTAGGTATCAAATCTACAGTGTCCTTGGTTTCATAGATGTTCTTCAGGGGTGGTGATTTCCTACCATCAGGGAACCCTCTTGCTTATTATCTGTTTCATAAGATTAACTATTTCTTCCATACAAATGTAATCAATGCTAAAAATTCTTCTTACAGGAAATTATTTAATATCTGGTGGAATGGAGAAAGTTTTAGTTAAGTGGACTTTGGGCCATCTGGCTAATAAAGTCAATGAAAAAATATTTATACCACGTTTGCCTGGCATCATCAGATTTATTACAGCAAACAGCTCTCATATCGCCATTACACTTACAAACAATTGTAAGTACTAATAAAATATATTTTTTAAAACAAGTTATTTTGTTATGTACTAGTAATTTTACACTACACCCACTATAGAAGATATTTCACTGTTACGATTTAGGAAAGTCAGTCATTTAGTAATTTATCTGTTTTTCCTTGCAACATTTGGTAATAAGCATCATATATTAAGTTTCTACTACGTGATAGCCTCTCACTGGGTGTATTTAAGAGAATTAGATAGAATTAAAAGAGAGATTATATATATATATATATATATATATATATATATATATATATATATATATATATATATATACCTCTTATTTATATAGTATGTATTGTTATATTATCTATATTATTATTATATTTTGTTGTACACTTATTTCTACCCTCACAGCTTATCTTATCTCTCTTTGACACCTGGGTTTGCTGGAAGAAAACTCAATTTTGAGTTAAGCTCACCCTTGTACATCTTCTTTCCTTTTAATTCTTGTATTTCCTGTTTTGTATACAATAAAGTATTAAATAAAACATAAATAAATAAGTTGCAGATGCAGGTATATAACAATCTGGAGTTTGGCATATACATACCTGCATCATATGTATCTTGAACATTTTAATACATGTTCATTCCATGCAAAATATGCGCATTCTGACGTCGAGTTGTGGAAACCAGCCCATTACACCATCTACCATCTACATGTTCATTCAAATAGTGTTTATTGGAAGAAAACCATGTGCAGAAAATAAAACTAATAAAATTATTCCCTTTGTTTTCGTCTGTCAGTATTTTATACTTAAACAAAGCTTTAGAAAAACACATCAAATAAACAACTGGAAAATGAAAAACACTGAACATATTATTGTTTTGCATTCAGTCATTAAGTATGGAAATTTATTACCCACAGAAAAGAAGGAATTTAACTATTACATTATTCAGCCATCTTTCCATAGTCAAGCTGTTATTTCAACAATTATTTATACATTTCTCACTTTTAAAACATTGTGATTATTTACATATTAGTTAAATAAATAACTATTAGTTTACATTTTGGTTAATCACAACCACTGCTAGGCACGAGCCTCCCCATTTCTGAACGAATGGACATTAACCCATCACACTCCAATACCAATCCAAATGGTGAGGAACCCTTGCTTTACTTAGCATTTTGCAAATTCTGTAACAACTTTAAGTTTATGATTTTGAAAGGTGCTATTGAATATACTCTAATATTAAAAGATTAAAATTTTTATATTAGCATATTGTCTACTATATTAATGAAATGATGATTATTTTGATTTTATGATAAACTAATCAATAACTATATTATTAATTTTATATTTTAATAATTTGTAATTGGTTTTGAAGTAATTGTAATAATTGGTTGTTAAGTAAATTTATAGTGTAAATAAAATCCCCACTTAGATAATGATACTAGTGTTACATAGGTAAATTTGTATACAAAACTGCTATGCACTGCTTTGACCGTCCGTTATAGTTTCCAGTATCGGGTAATAAATCAATCTGTGTATTATTATGAACCTATGGGGTTCGAATAGTATATCGTAATAGGAACCCAATATCGACATATTGACAATTTGGGGACCATTGATGTGGATTGGTGTTAAATACCAATTAAAAATACAATAAATGAAATTTGCAAAATTTTAGAATTAGTATCATCGAGTAGGCATAATGACGACCTAATTAGATCAGTGGTAACTCTACGGCTTTCGTAATAAATAGTCGCGGGTTCGGTTCTTGCATTGCGATAAATAGTTGTTCCGCAATCCACCTTATACAAGCGTCAGATCCATCCAAGCGTAAATATTTACTTGTCCAGAAATGGGGAGGCCTCGTGACCAGCAGAAGGATATATAGGAAATAAAAAACCCACTCAGATGTTTTTGTTTACAAATATTTTTTTATAGGATAGGAAAGCAAACGAGCAAGCGTGTCACCCGATAGCCGCCCATAGACATCCGCAGTATCGTAGGCATTGTAGAAGCGTTGCCGGCCTTTAAGGAAAGTGTAGGCTTGTTTTTGAGGGTTCCAATGTCGTATCGGTTCGGAGACCACGCTGGAAGTAAGTAGATCCACAAGATAGTAGTGCGTGGAAAGATGTTTCTTAACAAACGCACCGTATTGGATTGCTACTCATCTTGATGGTAGGGTTGAAACTTTTCCTTACGGCGAGTTGAACGATAGTAGAATTCAGCGGCCGGAATTATTTCAAATAATTCCTCGGAGCACTCCCCATTGTAATATCGATAGAAGAGGCTGAGAGGTGAGATGTCCCTCCGCAGTTCTAACTAATCTAGCTGTTTGATAGAATCTTGGTCATCAACAATACGAATTATACTCTTCTACCTTTATTTCTTGGTCTGATTTTACATTTGAAAAATTTCCAGCGGTAGTAATAGCGAGTGCGGCTATGCGGGTGGTATCTACTATCCTGGAGTGTGGTGGACTGTCGCCGGCCGCGCGGGCAGTGGGCACAACTCTTGTGTACCATCGACCCCTGAACGCATTACTCATGGGCGGCCGCACTGGACACCTACAGCTTTACTCTACAGCATCCGACAAAGTACTCTATAATGTTAGTATGCGACCATGAAATACATTTGAGAGAACTGTGAATTGGGGTATCACAATAAACACAGTTCGATTTACATAAAATGTTTATTCAGGCTGCATGATAGGCAGGGCCGTCTTAAGCATATTCCGCGCCGGCGTGCGGGTAATCAGCCCGCACCCCTGCTGTTGTAAAAAAAAGTCAATATGATTTTAATCTTTTATTTATGAATTTCTTAAAGCTCTGTAATTTACAAAAAAATGCACAAACAAAAATCAACATTTTAATATATACTCGTATTAATATTATATATTTTTATATTATTTTATTTAATAGATAAATACCATACCAACTTAAGCAATATAATTTTAATCTTTTATTTATAAATTAATATTATATTTTTTTTTAATTTATTTTTTTAATGAGTTTAGAAGTCAATAAAATTTCCAATTTCTAGCATTCGGCGCCCCCTAGGACCCCGCGCCCGGGTGCGGCTGCACCCCTTGAACCTCCGGGTAAAGACGGCCCTGATGATAGGCAGTGAGTAGAACACGGTTGGATCGCGAACTTAACTTATTTACAGTGATTCTTATTTCATTATCAGTACTTACTTACTATGCTAGCTCAGTGACCCAAAGTACATCTAGCCCTCCGAAACCTCCATCTTTTCCTGTCCTGTACTAATTCTCGCCAATTGCAAGCTTGAAGTTCGCGCAGGTCAACATCCACCTGATCTCTCCAGAAATTTTTGGGTCGACCAGCTAGCCTGCGACCACTTGATCGACACAAATACGCCCTCTTCACACTCCGATCCTCGCCCATACATTCAAGGTGACTGAACCAACAGTATCGATGCGCCTTAATTTCGTTATTAATAAGGTGTTCTAGATCCAGATATCGATCCCTTCCTCCCTAGTATTATTTAACTTATTTATTTCGGTACGAGTACAATAAACACGCAGATTGCTACCGAGACTGGAAACGCTCAAGTTATGTAAACAGAAAAAGGAGCAAGCCTACATGCGAGCGCATTCCCGTGTTATCTATCCAAGATGGTGCCTCTACTTGTGTCAAACAACGAACCCCGACAGGGAGCGTTCCATTTCGTTCCGAAACCGATCACCACATACACATTAATTAAGTAGGTGGGGGATATAGGAAATATGATTCCCTTTTCTTGGTTTTCAATACTTGTACGTGTCGCTTTTTTTGCCGGTCGTGACTTGTTTTGAATTTATTTATATGACACAATTGTGTCAAAACTTAGTAGTAGTACTTAAATAATTTATAATTTTTTGCGGCCCGGGACACCACGACTAGCAAGTGTTTGTGGTCCCTATGGAAAAAAAGGAACAGATCTAGATTTATAGGTAGGTTACACGCAATCAGTTTCTACCAGCCACCATGCAGAGATCATTACTTATATAACAAGGGCGCATCCTGTATAACGTTTGCCAAGATTCAGCCTCCTCTATATAACATTCGTATACTCCAACCGTCGTTGGTTATGCAATTTATCTGTATCTACTACAATTTCAAAACTTTTATTTATAAAATGTATTATAGATGATTTTGTTGAAATATATCCATTATGTGTTCTCACTTTTTTTTTTAAATAATATTTTATTTTTTAAAATTTATGTATATTACAGATTGACATAACAGAGATGAACGCCATACCCTCAGAGAGACAGAATCTGTTACCCTTGGAAACGGAAATAACGTGCGCAGCTGTTAGCGGCAACGGTACATGGCTTGTAACGTCGGAATATAGAAACGATGGCGTCAACTATCCCGAAGAGAGATTAAAGTTCTGGTTAGCACAGATAAAAAATAGTTCCCCGTTTAAACTTAACACATGTGTGAATCTTTCTCACGGCGGGTGTAATGTTGTATCTTTGGCGATTAACCTTAGAGGTGAATTTTGTGTATCAGCAGGGAATGATCAAAAATTCCGCATATGGAGAAGAGAAAATACATCACAACAGCACAGGAAGAAAGTAACTTGGAGTTGCCTTACAGCTTGTTATTACTCATCAGGAATAGCACATTTTTTGTCTCATGGTATTCTAAATGATTTCAAGAAAGGTGACAAATTGGTTAAGGGTAGAATTGAAAATATGCCATATTTAAAAGAGGTTGAACAAGAGAGTGATGTGATTTCAAAAATTTTTAATATTCACAAAGAAAGCTCTTTAATTGATGACAAAATTATAAACCGTGGGATAAATAGGGATGATGATTTCGATATGGGTGGTGTGGCGATATCACAGGACGGATCGCTAATTGCCGCGTGGTTTGGATGCAAGTTAACTCTGTGGGATACACATCTTTGCAATCTTAGAACAACCTTGTCACATCCGGCTTTAAGACCTAAAGGCATCCACGTACAATTCGGAAACAATGACGCTGCACATTACGTATGTACCAAGATTTTACCAAAAATAAAATTATATGTATTATGATTAATAGTCAGGTATTATTTTGCGGAAATCCATTACAATGTGGACAGTCAGAATTTTTACTTGGCTAAAATCCGCGACAAGCAAACAAAAGTAGAAAAATAATAATGTGTGTTTTTTACTGTAGGAAACGGATTTACAGGGAACTTAAAATAAATCTTACCGAAAAACGGTCATCAGCAACATAACCGAACGTTCTCATGCTTATCTGAGAGACTGAATTTGATTTTTACGCATTGACATGTTTTAAAAAAAGAGTTTCTTTCGCCACCACGCCGCGGTGTGCAGTACCATTATTCATGCGGTAGTTTTCTGAAACCTACGGCAATTTATTCATTTATTTTTTTAATTTACAGCAGACGTCTGATTGTCACACGTTGTTTAAGTAGTTTCGTAAATACGACAAATCTAACGTTTGGATTAGCCATGGTTTGCATTGGGCGTTTCTTGTTCCGTAGCGAGCGAGTGAGACCGCAGGAATCCGCTTTCCTCGGTTTCCATACTTCCGTGTACGCATCGCTTTGTTTGCTGGTCTTGACTTGTTCTGAATTTATTTATATGATACAACTGTGTCAAAACCTAAGGAGGCATTACCTAATTATTTTTTATATATTTGTTTTTGCGGCCCGCGACACCACGACTAACACGTGTTTGTGGCTCCTATGAAAAAAGGTTGAAGACCACTGGCTTAGGGACCATCTTGACTCACTCACTATTGAATACTGATTTCTCTGGTGACTGATAGGTATATTAAAACAACCAATTATTCCTTTTTGTTCATTTCTTTATGTTAACAAAATGTCGCAGCATTAGATATAAACCTATTATAGATTTTTAATAAACCTCGTTTTACAGATTGTATGCACTACGGAGAAGTGTCTTGCTGTCTGGAGTTTATTATCTCTTACTGTGAAATGGTATGTTCAAATGAATCCCACGTATCTCGTCTCTGATCCTTTTTCTAACAAGATGGCCGTCGTCACAGACAATAATGATGGTAAGTACAGTGAACCAAATGGTGTAATGGCGAAGTGTTCGTTTACTGAATAAAACAAGGTTGTGGGTCGATACCTACATCACAGAAAATATAGATAGATAGATATATTCTTTATTGTAAACAAAAACATGGTCATACAATTATCGATTGTAATATTTATATACAAATGCCGGTCTTATCGCTAATAGCGAATTCTTCCAGACGACCGTAGGATGGACACAGTGTTAAAAAGATAATTTGGTGTAAGGTGGCGATACATTATCATGAGGTGATAGAAAAATTTATTAATAAACAAAGTTAATAAATATAAGTATATATAAATATGAGTTAACCGTAAGTAATAAACGAATTAATGAAAAGATACATAGATATTTATAATGATAGTGATTTTTGACAAGCTTTTTGAAAATCGGGAGAGACTTCGCTTGTCTTACCTCTAGCGCCATAACAGAAAAGCCGTACAGGCTACGAAAGATTGGTCAAAGAATTTGGTATGATGAGCAGGCATGTTTAATATTACATTTTTGGATGTACTCAAACACCTTGAATGTGAGTCTTTGAGAAATACAAAGCGAGTCTTGTGATCAGAGGAGTAAGATGGATTAAATAAAATCAAGTAAAGAGAGTATGTGAGCATAAAAAAGCCAATGTTTGCTTAGCTTCCAGGTATTTATTCTGAACCTGTGTTTGTCATGGGTCACGGTCACGGTCTTTGTCATGGGTGTAAAGCGTTTTATTTTATTCATTAAAATTTTAATTATAACATTAACGTTTAACGCTGACTAGCTTCCACTGGAAACAGGTTCATGGAGAGGCCCAAATGGAAAAAGACAGGAAGACCGCTCATGAGATAGGCGGACGATATAAGTAAAATGGCTGGGCCGAACTGGATGCAAATAGCTCAAAATAGAGATTAGTGGGCTTAACCCTTTCGGCCCGAGCGGTGACTATAGTCACCCAACGCCCGACGCTCGCTCTGTCCGAGCGGTGACTATAGTCACCCAACGCCTGACGCTCGCTCTGTACGAGCGGTGACTATGTTCACCCAACATTTGACGCTCGTTATGTACGAATGGTGACTTAGGTCACTCGCGACTCTTCATGAGCAGAATATATATGTTATCTCCATGGTAATCCATCGCAAGTATTTTGCACTTGTTTTACGCTGCCTAATAATAAACTGACGAAATGAGCAAATATTTTCTATTGCATTATGTTATAATTTTTTAAGCATTTTTTTTACGAGCGACTGCACTCGCTCTGCGTAAGAATGCGTGGTATTGTGCGTCTGACGGGCGCTTGCAGTTGTTCCGCAAGTACGGACGCTTGCCGCGACTGCTCGGTCAGCGGGGACGGCGCGACCTAGAATGCGTCCGTACCGAAAGGGTTAATTGGAGGAGGCCTTCACATGCAAAGATGTTCTTGCACACTAATTAAGCAAAAAAAAACTTAATTAACTAGTAGAAGTAGTAGGCTAGATTAAACTAAGTATTATTAATTGACTTAAAAAAACCCTTGCGACTCTATTTTGAAAAAATGCAGAGAATGACTTATATGTTTTGTGGAGTAATTATTCCAAGAACGTTAGAATTCGACTCTCATTGACGACGCAAAATGAATTGCGGTTTTTTTGTGAAATTTTGACCACCAGAGCCAAAAAAACTAAAATATCTAAGAAAATTGTATCTGATCACTCGAAAACAGTCAGTTTCAACGCTGTACTAATTTTTTTATTGCTTGTTGTGTGTGTGTTGTTATTGTTGTGAGACTCACACCACAGGCAATATTTTTTTCTGATCCGAATATGCAATTGACTTTATGACATCTGCGACATTTACAGCGTTTTCGCTTTTTGCGTCGATATGCAGTTTGTTTTTTATTTTTCGTCATAAAATAGATTACCCGATTCCTTCCAATGGGTGCTGCAAGAAGACACTATGGGAAGAAATAAATACCAGTGGACGGGTAACAATCTCTACCTGAGAATCTATTAAAGACCTGCGTTTACCAGTCCGCCTACCAAGCGTCAATACTATAACATTCCTCCTAACATTTGTGATGGCGGTCAGTTTCCAGTAGACTGTTACAGCTGTATTGATTTTCATGACACTACATTAGTTTTTAATGACTAATATTTTTGTTACAGTGTATATATTCAGTCCGCACAGTTCAACGCCAATATTGGTAAAGAAGTGCTTAATAGATCCTAGGACGGGCATTTTTAAACAATGCGCATTTGGCGCGTCATCCAAAGATGATTTTCGACTCTACCTCATGAGGAATAATTCCGTGAGTTCCAACTCTTATATTACAAAAGTTGCAGCAAAGTTTATATAGGTATGTGCACCGGCCTCCTCAAACTGTACTATATTTATACGAACTTTCAAAATCTTTAATTTTTTATAACAAAGTAAGAAAACTATACAACGGCCGTCAGCAACTCTCTACCTCCCAACAACTGTCAACAAGACCAAAGATACCACCACTCTTCCACAGTGTACCACGTGTTTCGCCTCAACACGAGGCGTCGTCAGGACTCTACGGAAGACAACCGTTAAGTGATTTAACGTTTGTCTTCCGATATGATTTGCTTTAAGTTCCCTGGAAATCCACTTCCTCCAGTAAAAAAAAAACACACACATTATTTTTTCTACTTTTGTTTGCTTGTCGCAGATCTTAGCCAAGTAAAAGTTTTGCATGTCCACGTGTGTTATATGTATTAACTAAATACATTTTTATGAAAGACATAAACAAACGAGAAAAGCTGTCATTTGATAGTAAGTAGTCCAATTCAATTGCGTCTAGAAAAATTCAATTGTGAATACCAGTGGTAGAGCCTCGCTGCAGACGAATACTTTGGCAAGAATGGCATATTATTTGTCTGTAGCATGAATGGGCCGGCTCGCCCGGGGAAGTACCACACTCCTGCAGAAAACCGGCGTCTGAGTGGTAGCTTAGATACCGCGCTTCGTACGTTGAACGGTCTGAGTTCCGGAGGCCCAGCACCCTCCCTCTCCCACTCCCCTTTCTACTCCATCTCCCACTCCCATAATGTCACTTTCCTTAAAGGTCGGCAACGCTTCCGTACTGCCTGTGGCGCTGCGGTTGTCTATGGGCGGCGTTGATTGCTTTCCATCAGGTGTCACGCCTGCTCGTTTGCCTTCGTGTCCCATAAAAAAGGAACAGAAAAAATAGTTTTGTTCTTATTTTCTGTTTATATGTTTGGTTTACAGGAGATCTACAGCCTGGAGCCGGCTCACTCGGACGAGTCTCGGTCGGAAGTGATATCGCGGCGGCCCGTCCTCGCTTCGAAGTTCGGCTTACTGCTCGCTGAGCAAACGCTCTCCGAAGTGCGCTCCGCACCCACTTTACAACAAATCAACTCACAAGAACACGGTAGAAACGCTATCGCACAGGTATGGATATTTAAGAAATATATATTTATTTAAACTTGTGCACTACAATTAGCGATAAGACCACCAATAATATATAAATATTACAATCAATAATTGTCAAATTAATACAATCAACTTTGTTTTTGGTTTACATTAAACGAACACTACTTGCACCTTGCAAATTGCGGAGAGATGTCTCGTCTCTCAGCATCTTTTATCGTTTTTACCATGGGTAGTGCGCCAAGAAATAATTCTTGTCGCTGAATTCCACTGCCGTACAACTTACCAAACCTACAACAAGGAAAAGTTTCATCTCCACCATCTAGATAAGTGGCGATCCAGTACGGTGGTGACTCTTTGAAATCAGATGCTTTCGACGGTAATTCCAATACGACGTTGAAACCTTTATAAAAGAAGCATACTCGTATCTTAAAAGCCAGCAACGCAACTGTGAATGTCTATGGGCGGGGTTAATTGCTTTCCATTAGGTGATACGCTTGTTCGTTTGTCTCCTCGTTCCAATAAAAAAAAATATTGCACATTTCTTTTTTGTACAATGGGTCCCAAACAAGGTTAAAATGTGTCTTGGTGACCTAAGTTTTTTTTTTGATACCTAGATTTTAGGATTAATATATCCCAGTATGTGTTTAAAAAAAACAGCATACTCAAAGTTTCAATATTTCGGTGATAAGAAACGGACAATATTTTTCATAACAAAATTTATTACTGTCAACTCTCGATACTACGAAGTTGAAGGGATCTTTCTAATACTTTAAAGTTTTCCTCTTCAAAAAATTCCGAATTCTATACAAGTTTTAACATGTCCATATTTCGATTTGTCGAGTGTTTGTGTGAAAGAATTTCTAATTATCGCGTGTTTTTGATAATTATGGATTGTTTTTTTCTTCGAATTACCGAGTGTACCAAAAACCATTGAATTTATTTGATCTAACGAGATTTTGTTAAGGACCTAACAATTACTTCGAAGAGTTATCAAGTGTCGACTGTATATATATTTTTTTTTCAAGTTCCTGTCTGCTGCTCCACATATGACGCCGCCAATGAGTCTCCTGTGCACTCCAATTCTTGAGTACTTGACAGGACAGAAGGATCCAGAACAGATCGCGGAAGATGATGCCCAGGAGGATAGTGAAGAAACACCATCTAGTGATGACGAAGAAATGAATACATCAAAAGCTAATAATATTCATCCACCAGCGATTGTAGAACTTTGGACCCCGAATTACGAAGAAGTAAAAGAAAAAAGATTAAAGAAAATACTAAAGGAGCCTTTCCTCGATCTACATATGACATCATCTATCTTTAATGGTTAATTTAATAAATTTTTATACAGTTTTACGTGTTTCATTATAATGTATTAATAGTCAATTCGATTCATGTGATAAAAAATATTCAAATTAAGCAATCTTTCTTTCATTTATTCTGTTTCGCTATTTAATATATAAAAACATTTTTTTATGGTAAATAATCACCACCACTCATGAACAATAGACATCTAAAAGCATTGCCTGTCTTATGGAAAGAATGTGAATTATGAGAGGGGTCGAAGCAAGTAATAGAAGGAAAAAGGAGTTAGGCCCCAAAATCCCTACACTCACAGAACGTTAACACAAAAATACACATTTAACGCCGATATTGTGTGTGGTATTTTTCCGGTCGAGTTGGCACATTCATACTCTATCATGGCCTTACCTCTTAAATATTTCATATGTTCTCATTTTTTAACTTTCAATAATATGATATAATAATGAAATATTATTGTCATCTTCAAAATTGGGATCAGCATATTTTTTATTTAATTCCTATTTTAATTCTTTATTTTTCCTTTAATTTTATTATTATTTTCAATATTATCATTATCTTAGTCAACCTACAAATTTAATTCACGCTATCCATTGAAAAATGGTTGTTACTAAATCAAAGCCTCCCAGAACGTACCTACCAATAAAAGCTCAACAAAATTTTATGCCATAGGACAAATGTTTTATGTTAGTATGCAGGACAAACAAACATTCTTATATATTGTATAAATTGTAGTTTTGATTAACTATGTTTAGATAATTTAGTAATTCAATAATCTTCGACAGATACTAACTCGTCCATCGCCTCCTGCAACTAATATACATTCACAATGCTTTGTTGACGACTGTGAGAAACATCACAGTCTTTCGATAGTACTTTTAAATCATGTTTTCTGGAAACTTCTATCACCGCAGAGCTATTTGTCTCCATTATGTATGTATTCCATAGAGTTCTATATCAAGCGCAATTATCTAAGGATAGAAGATGTAGATATAAACGATGAAGACTAACAATTGACGACCATTAAACCATAATAATATCGTAGTGCTGATAATATAAACAAATAAAACGATATCTACTTATCTGTACACAATCGCTAACATTACCACACAGCTACATACATACCCACATGATATATATTTTATAATTTACTTTATCTCACACGATACTTGTATTCTTTAAGAGATACACGCACGATATGGAATTGTTGAATCAAAGTGAGATTCAGTCCATACTTGACACGAATGGGCCAAACCCAGCAAAAATTATCAAGTGGTCCCTCAAAAGTTTTTCCAACGAATTGGTCGGATATCTAGGAGAACATCTTACTTTAAATATCACGTTAGATATACAAGGAGTTGAGTCGGATGTGAAGTTATTTGTTAAATGTTTGCCAATCAATGATAAATGGAAAGCTAAATATATAAACGAGCTGAATTTTTTTCACAAAGAATATGTTATGTTGAGCAAACTTTTCAAATATTTTCAAGATGGCGAAGGTAGGATACTTTGATTATATTATAAATAGTCATTTGACGCCGGCATTTTAATTTATCCACATTTGTCCTGAAGACAAACATCCATTCAGAAAAAGCTTGCATATCAGTCCAGATTTCAGTGAAGTCAAGGCCCGTTTCATAATTCACAAAGGCTAGACACGGGGTTATGATACTCGTTGACATAGATTTTTTGGTTGAATGTAGTCTATGGTGCATCTTCGAAACTTAGCCTGCTCTGGAGGAAGAAACTCGTAGAGCCTTCGCGTGAATCCATTTATAATGACTGCCGAAAACAAGGTATAAAAAGTCAATATAATACGCTCAAAAACGAGATGAGACATGCAAATAGAGTGTATCCCCTTTCTCGTGGAATATGAATACTTTACACACATTATTTACTTCTGGAGTTTTTCCACTCTGCAAGGCGGATATTTAATATCCTAGCTGTGAGCTGTGACTCTGCCTTACACGCACACTGCTCTATGTGAAGATGATACAGGGCTTCTCCATTTCTAAATTTATATAAGGCCAGCTCCATCTCACCGAAGATAGATACCGGGAAACTCATCAATGTAATTTAATATCTCATAATTATCATTAATATAACCATCATAGTTCACTGCAGGACAATACTTCCTTCAAAATTGAGAGATGTTGCCGTTATCCCCATACTTGGCGTTTGGCTTGGGGATCATAGGTTAATTTTTACACAGAGTTAGTCTATCCAAATAATATTTGTTTTAGTTCTTATTATTTTTAATAAATACATATATATGTATATTAATTATACGTCATTAATATAAACATTAAATTTATTCTTTCAGGGAATAGGAAATGGCGTCCAAAGTTATTATATATAAGAAAAGACTTATTTGTATTTGAAGATGTGACCCAAATCGGATATAAAATGCCGTGCAACCGTAGTACTATGACTTACAATGAACTATGTGCAGTAGTAGAAACTATGGCTAGATTTCATGCGCAATCAATTGTGTATGAAGAAAAAATGTCTATAGAATTAAATAGGACCTACACAATATGGGAAGATTACAGTGATGTTTTATGTGAACCAATTAAGGGTCATTCATGGCGCGATACGGGAAAAAAGGCAGTGATCGATTTTCTTAAAGTATTTTCCCAACGTAAAACGGAGATAAATTTTATGAAACACGTGGATGTTCTTATTCAAAAGCTGTTTGAATGTGCAACAAATATGATGAAACCAAGCAAGGAATTTCGCAACGTTATAGTCCATCGCGATCTATGGACTAACAACATATTTCTTAAGCAGATCGATAATGGAAAATTTCACGCATTAATAATTGATTTTCAAACAGTTCTTTACTGTCCTCCTATGCTTGATTTGTCGTCACTCATTTACTTTAATACTACCAGAACATTTAGAGAAGAAAGTACTGATAAACTAATAGATTTATATTATTCCATATTAGCAGAAGAGTTAAACTCTCAAGGTATAGATATAACAAATATTATAGACAAAAATACTTTACTTAAATCATACCAACAGAGTGTAATTTTTGGAATAATACAAGCTGCTCTAATAGTTCCAATTGTAGCTATGAGCGATGAAATGAGAAAAGAAACTTTTGACAATCCTGAAATTTGTGAAAAAGTTAACGTGATTTCCCGAAGTGAAGAATTTATATCGTATGCAAGGAAGGATAAAACTTACTGCTCTAGGGTAACAGAAATTTTTGACGAAATAATAGACAGATTAAATGAAATTGATTTAAATTAAATGAAAGAAGAGGTAAACAAACATAGTTGTCGATAAATGACATGCAAAAAACAAAAAATATGATATTTCTTGCTTTCATTACATAAAAATAAATAGATCACATGATGGATAAAAATATTAGATAAGTCTATGTAATTAATTATTATGTAATTGTCGTGAATATCATCCTTTTATTACATTGCAATGGCACCTTTTCCTGCATTTAATAAGTTGGCATATGCAGTAGAGCCAAAACGTTCAATTTCTTTATTTAGGATCATATAATTGATATTGTAAGATATTTTTAACTGCTAAATTAAACGTTTTATTTGGTCGAATTAAATTAAATAAAAAAGAACAGTCCCAATTTTTAAAAGTCGATTCAAGGAACACTAATTTTTTTAATTCGTTCCAGAATCCAGCTAAGGGTCTAAGTTAAGAAGATTTATATGTTTTACTATCATCATCATCATCAACAGCTTGCGGCAGACATAAGCCTCCCCAAAGAAACACCACCTAGCCGGACCTTCGTCTTCACACATCCAGTTTCTGCCAGCCGCCCTGCGCAGATTCTTACACTATCTAGCCGGGAGGAGACCCACACTACGTTTGCCGAGACGCGATCTTCACTGCAGCTCTCGTCTGCCCCAACGATTGTTGGATCTCCGACAAACGTGACCAATCCATTGTGATTTGTCCAAGACTATGTGACTTTAGTTCTCTGGTGAATTACTTTATTCCAAATCTTATCTACCTGAGAAACTCCGAGCATAGCTCTTTCCATAGCTCTCTGAGCGACTCTGAGCTTGTGAAGCAGACGTATACATATATATATTTCGTAATCTAATCGAATTCAACCCCAATAAGTTTGCGCGTTTTCTACCAAAAAAACTCCCTTTGTCGTAGCTCCTCGCTTTGGAGACACTCCCCTTAATCTTAAGCCGTATATCGGAATCCTTGGCGTTGACATATCGTATGACGTCCAGTTCCGCGGCCATCTGGAAGAAAAGGCCAAGCTGGCCTCGAAAAACCTGGGTGTGCTCAGTAGAGCGAGACAGTATTTTACATCTGGCCATTGCCTCCAACTGTACAAGACACAAGTCAGGCCACACATGGAATACTGTTCTCACCTCTGGGCCGGGGCTCCCCAGTATCAACTTCTTCCATTTGATCGCATCCAAAGTCGTGCGATCCGAATCGTCGATGGCCAAGATCTCACCGATCGGCTTGATTCTCTAGCGCTGCGGAGAGATGTCTCACCTCTCAGCATTTTTTACCGCTTCTATCATGGGGAGTGCTCCGAGGAATTGTTTGGAATAATTCCCGCCGCCGAATTCCACAACCGCACAACTCGCCGTAAAGAAAAATTTCATCTCCACCACCTGGATGAGGTGCGGTGCGGAGACGCTACTACGGTGCGTTTCTCTCGTAACTTCTTTCCACGCACCACCAGTTTATGGAATCAGCTACCCTCGGCGGTGTTTCTGAACCGTTACGACATTGGAACCTTTAAAAAACAAGCCTATACATACCTAAAAGGCCGGCAACGCTTCCGCGACTCCTGCCGTGTCGCGGTTGCCCATGGGCGGCGCTGATTGCTTTCCATCAGGCGACACGCCAATAAGTATCTTATTTTCCATAGTATCTACTATACCTGGTGATGCCTGGTGTTGAGGTGAGTGTTTGTGTGTGTTTGGTGTTGGTGTTGGTGTTGGTGTTGTTGACAGTGGTTGGGAAGTGGAGAGTTGCTGACGGTTGACGTTTTTTTCGCAAAGATTTAGTTTGGGTTTTCCTTAAATCCACATCTTCTAGTAAAAAACACATTATTACTTTTCTATTTTTGTTTGCATGTCGCGGATCTTACCTGGGTAGCAATTCTAATTGTCCACATTAAAGTCAGATATTACAAGATCAAATAAAAAATAAGTTTTTTATTACAATATTTACTTTCATATCATTATTTATCAAATCTTTTAGTAAATATCAGCGCAAAGTAAATTACTCGTATGTGACGCATAATATATATGTAAACATATAATTATAATTGTTTATTAGGTAATTGTAATTGTTACTTAAATAATACTATCATATTATACAATACATACATATTTGTTTAAGAAGTTTATCAAGACACTAAAAGCAATTGTAACAGCGTAACAATATAATCCATTGCATATAAAGTAGTCAGTGAAAGCAAACGAAAACTTATAGTTGTCTAGAAAACTGTAAAGATAAGATTGACAATAAATTCACATTTAAAATGGTCAATGAAAATTGTAAGATTAAGATGAAGTCTTCAAATGAAACATTTCGCATTACTGAAAAACATCTACAATCAATTACACAAAATTGCGGATTTAAAAATGAAGAGATAACCATAGAAAAGTACGATGTGTTTAAAGCTAGTGATAAACTATTAGGATTCTTGTCGGACTACTGGAAACTCAAGATACAATTATTTGAAAACCGACGAAAGCATAGACATTTTCTAAGTTTTTTCATCAAAGGAATATCCGTATGTAACGAAGCAAAAGCAAAAATGGTCAAAAATTGGAAACTGTTTGAAAATGAACTGTTCTTCTATTCTATAATTAGAAGAAAACTTGAGACACCAGGTATTAATTATAATAAATTAAGTATATATAATAATGAATCTAACATCATTTTATAATTATTATGTACAGCAAGCTAACTTCTCGTGCATATATATATATATATATATATATATATATATATATATATATATATATATATATATATATATATATATATATATATATATATATATATATATATATATATATATATATACATATATACATATATATATATGTACATATATATATATATATATATATATATATATATATATATATATATGTATATATGTATATATATATATATATATATATATATATATATATATATATATGTGGTGGGATGACTTCCATGGGTGGCGGTGATTACTTTCAATCAGGAATCGCTAGCTCGTTTGTCTACTTTTTCTATTAAAATATGAAGTATAATTTTAATATGAGCAACATTCTTGACATTTACGGCTTCTTGACGAATACGTATGACATCGTCATATGTATTGTTCAAGTTTTCTTGACACAATGTGGTAGAATACTTGTCTTCGTAATACGGTGTCTTTTGAAGAAGTTGCTTATTTGCAATATATTTAGCATTAATATATAACCTTATTAATAATTAAGAGCACCGTAATTCTCCTTTTATATTTTTTTAGGTGTCAAACCTTGGAGTGCATCTTTGATAACAGTTCTTGATGAGGCTATGGTTTTTCAAGACCTGAATGCCATGAAATACAAAACAAGAAATAAACTGGACAGATTTGATAACAATCACACTTTGCAAGCTCTTAAGACATTAGCAAGATTTCATGCGTCCTCTATCATATTTAAGAGGAGACAATTGATATCAAGCATATATGATGAGGTCGGAAAGTATTTAGCCAAAGGTGGTTATCAAATGTCCGATCCGTGGTTCGTTCAATGCATGGACGGCGCTTTAGAAGCCGTAAGATCGTTTTCAAAATACCGTAACGATAAAGAAATTATGGACTGTATAGAAAACAGATGGAGTGAAATTTGGCATTCAGCATTAAAACAGAGAAGTTTCTCATCTAGGCATTGTCAAGTAATATGTCATAGGGATTTATGGAATAACAACATCCTTTTTCATTATGAAGAGACAAATGATAATAATATTACACCAGATGATTGTCTTTTAGTAGATTTTCAAGCTGTTGGATATCAAGAACCGGCTGCTGACGTAATGTTTCTTCTATATTCCAACTTGGATCAAACGTATCGTAAAGATAATATGCAACGGTTTTTAGATTATTATTACCGTGAACTTGAAATTATTCTTTTAAAACATGATATTGTAATAAGTGAGATAATAACTAAAGATGAATTTTTGGTTTCCGCTGAAGAACACAAATTATGGGGATTAATTACATGTGCATGCCTTACGCCTCAGTTCTGGCTAGATGACGATATTACTTCTAAAACTTTCTGTGACATGCACCAATTCAACCAAATTCTCTTAAGGGACAAAGGTAAATTTATAAAGGAAGTTATGTTTACAAATCAAGATTATAAAAACACGGTGTTATCTATATTCGAAGAAATAATTGAAGTATATTGCTTAAAATAATTTATTTGAATACGCACTATTTAATCCGCTAGCTTTAAGTCCGCGGACCCAGATATAGCTTTAAAAGCCAATACACTACCAACATCAAAATCATCGAATATACAGTTTCAATTAGGTCTCTAATATTTTTATAATTATGCTATATTAGGTAGAGTCATGTCAGTGACTTATGATTTAAGTATAGAAATACATACAATTTACCCATATTAAAATATAAAATATACTTATCAAGTATATTATAGCATCATCTTTTATGACGAGCACTTCAAGCTGCTAGTGTATATTCAAGCTCAAAATGTTCTTACTTTGTTCGAAATGGTCGGGAGTAATGATTTTATTGCCAATGGAAATAGGAATTGGGAATATATTATTCCTATTTAATATTTTTTTTACCTTTCTCTTATAGTAACGCTTTGTGTGCTTTTATAATTCTTTAATATTTATTTTGCTAATTCTATGACGTTAAGTACTTAATTATACAATATTAATTCTCATTTTTTCATAATATTAAAGGTTTTATAATTCGTGGTAAAAATCATTAATTATAACTAAAAATAAAAACAAATATTAAGAATTTGGCTCTACAAAATCTTTTTGGTGTAGTTTGCATTGTATTATTTTGGTCTATTCTCCTATTTATGAAACACTTGTAATTTAATCGTGATAGTTGTTTATAGTGGTATTAGCTAAAATAAATTTTGTTGTATGGTGAAAGTAGAGTTATTTTGACACTATTTTAGTCGCTATTACTAAAAGTGTTGAAAAAGACAAGTGTGGGACATTATAGGTTTCAAGTTGGCCGTGGAGGTAATTAAGATAACATGAATTAAATATCCAATATATTACTTACTAATATTTCAGCTACACCAACAGTATATACAAACAACTTATACGAGAAGTGTCAAACTTAATAATTTTTAATACCAATTACAGGTACACACAATATTTGCTATTTTATTATAAAAAGAACAAGACACATCTTCAATTTTTAAATATTAATGTAAAGTCAGTACTTTAAAGTTCTCCTCTTGTGTTTTTGGTGCCGTTTAATCTTTGGTTTTGCGTCCTTTTTACGATTTGTAGCTAGTTTAAACTTGTTATCCTCAAGACGGCGGTTGCCAAATTTTTTATACCATGGATCAGCGCCGAGCCTGCTATAGATGTCGCAAAATGGCCGAATCAATACAATATAGAACAACTCCACGAAACTGAGAATACTGACGCCCAGGAACAAACCACCAGTTCCACCCGTAGACACTAAAAATGCGTCATAAAATACCATTATAAACATGATAAAGAATGCCAATAAACAGATCAATCGCCGAAGTAGCCCTAAGTCGTGCTTTTATTTAAAAAAAACATTTCAGAGAGGCCTTTGCCGACTGGCAAACAGATCTACAAAAGATTAATAAACAACAAATATAAGAAGACTAGTTTATTTTATACTATAATACATAATAAGTTTAGAGTTTGTAATTAGTTATATAAGTCGATATGAATAAAAGGTTATATTCCTTCAAAAAAAAATTTCAAACTTGATATGTTTGAGGTTTCTATTCAGGTTTTGTCTTAATAAGTTATCGCTTTGTTGCCGCCTATGGTGTCAATAGTCTAGGATTTGATTGCCACATTGGATTATATGTTTGGCTTACTTCGAGTATGGTTGTGCAGCTATTTCGTCAAGCGTTGTGGGTCCATTCCTCTAAAAATCGGAAGACCCTATGGACATATAGGGGTAGTAAAAGAATGTATTTGTTATTATGTACCTGGATGCGCGCGCGGCTTTGCTCGCGTGGAATTTGGTCTGCCACATTAAGTTTCGTGACAGATCATTTTAAATAAATATATACATATATTTTTAATTAATAGTAAAATTATTATATTTGGTATACATTTTCTACCACGAACGATGAAACTTTGAAACGATCTACCTGTTATGTTCCCAAACAATTACGCGATTGGGATAATCAAAAAACGCGCCTATGTGTTCACAAAAGACCGTCAGCGCTTTTGTGACACGTTTGACGTTTTAGTTGTAAATATCTATGGAAGGCGGCCATCACTTACCATTAAATACCCCGCATGTTTATTTGCTTTTATTTTTTATAAAAGTTCAAACCGTTTTTCATGTTAAATTATTCTAAACTGTCGGACCTACAATATGTATTTCCCAACAGATTTAAATACGAATATAATAAAACTACGCACCAACTAAGTCCAGTGCTCCACGTACAACGTTCCTTCTGTATCTCTCACTTGGCAAAGTTGCTAGTTTAATTTGAATTGATGTGTAATTTTCTTCTGTATTCATTTTAAAGTCTTTGACTATTGTTAATTCTGCTTCAGTACACGATGGCAAGCAATCGCAATCTAAGCCGGGGCGGGAAGACCATTTTGCTTTCAGCGTCTGTCCACAAAAGTCTTATCATAGGTATACATAGTGACGACCCAATTTTAATAGGCTAAAGAAGATTTGAATCCAAAATACAAAATTAAAAGGCAAAATACATGTTAAATATAAATAAAAACAATGTGTTGTTATACCATATGTAAGAAAGTGATCATAAATGGAAAAGTACGATACTGAACCGGACAAGCTATTCGACTTATGCTACAGCTAAAAATTTTTCAGAAAAAATGAAATTTTTGATATTATGATCACTTTCGGAGTGAGTGACCATTTTGGCCCCGCGATGGGTAAATATTCTGAGATAGGAATTGAACTCCTTGATTCTTCCAGAATTGTAAAAGCCACTAGCAGTGGAACATATATTGAGTGTATGAAAAAAATTAACAAATTATTAAAATTAAAAGTTAGGTAATTCTAATTCTAGAACAGTGTAATTTTATGTTTATAATCTCACGCCAAGATTTTCGGTATCAAGATTCCCATACAATACACAATATATCGAAAATTAAAGTGGTGGCTTTTGGCTACAAAGCAAACATATCTTGGCTTAACAAGAAACAAATTTTAAATATTGTACTTCAAGATCCGTCTTTTCGATATGAGCAAACATATATTTGTTTACTTATTTGCAGTAGCTATCTATAAATATGTCTTTTCTTTTTATTACGTAGTAGACTTACACTGCAAGCGTTTTTTTGGCTAAATAAAAACGTACTGTAACGTAACTTACTGACAGTTGATTAACATAGGTATTTAAACATATGATACCGTCGACATCACATTTCATGTGCTCTGGCACATTCGGCATATAAAAATTAGTACAGTTACACAGTCGTAGTTGTATGTCTTTTCTGCACTGAACTGTACATGCTGTATACGAATAATATGGATACACATCTAAATTGTTTTCATCGATATATCGACATTTTCGCTTTTTGGGTGAGATGAAACGAGCGCCAGCGTCATTATCGATGTTTCTTATAGAAATAATGCGCCTGAAAGAAATAAAAATATTAAATTAAAAGTATGTGATTAAAATGATTTATTATCACAAAATATTTGCACAATTTTTTTAATGAAATTTTACATGGCTGAGATATTACGAGAATTTTTATCAACCTTTCCAACTACTCCAATAAAGCTTGTATTAGAAAAACTAATGATTGAAATGATTTCATGCTGCTTAGTTGTACCCCTATAAAACATTTTTAAGGAGTCCGATAAATCGACTTCACATCTGCGGCCCACGTAGTTTTATTTTTTCAAATATTGTTCTTTTCTCAGTTATCATACTACAATATGTAAGGAGAAAACCCTTAAAAAATACTCACAGTTTTGAAAATGAAAGGTAATTATTATAAAATGCGTTAAGGGATATTTTAAAAGGCATACTTGTAAAATGTTTCTGGTTCAATGACCATTGCATCCAAGCCAATTAATGTCAAAGATGGTACTTCTTCTTCATTCAAAACGAAGACTTTAGCCGGTACTAGCACATTAAAATTAAGCACTCCTGGGCCCGTTTCTTTATTGCTTACCATCTTCAGGTCTGCAGGAGCCTTTTCTCTGGAAAGAGAAGCTACTTTTATCACAATTTTTTAAATATATTTTATTATCCCATTAATATTAAACATTACTTACTTCCTTTGAATAGTGTTCACCACGTAACAAACTCCTAGTTCAGTGTCTAATGGCTTAAAATAATCACAACACTTAAAAGAAACTGTGTTCCAAGAGCAGTTCCAGAGAGTTTCAGCACAAGGACTACGAAGCTGCCGTAAAGAACAGTCTATTAATAAACTAAATATTCATATTATTATTAACATTAAATCTATCATCATCAACAACAACAGCCTGCGGCAGTCCACTGCTGGACATAGGCCTCCCCCAAAAAAGCCACCTAGCCCGATCTTCGACTTCAAGCATGCATCTAGCTGGGTCCTACGCTATGTTTACCGAGACGCGGTCTCCACTCCAGCACTCGTCTGCTCCAACGATTGTCGGATCTCCGACAAACGTGACCAGCCCATTGCCACTTCATTTTGTTTATTCGAAAGACTATATTGGTGACTTTAGTTCTCTGGCAGATTTCTTCATTCTGATTCATATCTACCCGAGAAACTCTGAGCATATCTCTCTCCATAGCTCTTTGAGCGACTCTGAGCTTGTGAAGCAGACGGATTATCAGTGTTCAGGTTTCGGCACCGTAAGAAAGTATAAGTAGGACATACTGGTCGAATACTTTTGTCTTCAGGCTCTACGGTATGGGAAGAAGACTTGACGAAGTTTTCTAAATGCTGCCCAGCCTAACTGAATCCTTCTATCGGCTTCTTTCTCGAAGTTATCTCCAACTAATCTCATAACCTGCCCGAGGTAGATATATTCCTGGACAATTTAAAAAAAAACTATATGTTGATATAAAAACGAATGTCATCCGTCGAACAAGAATCCGTCTGTGCTTTATGCTTTACAATACCATTCACACGTTTATTGCGTATCATCCACTATCGGCCCGAAGCGGTGTTTAAACAATGTGCGGACGGTAAAAACCAGGTATCTTCGTCGCTTATGCAGAACGAGTGTCTTTGCTATTATTACGAATTGGTCAGAGACAAACTTTTTGTTTGGAGAATCTAGTGGCGATGCCAATGTAGAGTAATTAATGTTTTTAATACCATTTAAACATAATTTACGTATAAATTAAATTATTTTAATATAAAACAACAAAGATAATACAGCTTTAATACCATCCATATGTGTTGATAAATTATTGGACCACCGCAGACCGCACCAAATGAAATTCACTGTTTATCTTTGCGCAGTTAGCGTGTTAATGTGATCGCCATGTAACTGAGAATTTGTTGGATAGGGTCCCACGAAGGTTAATGGAATAGTTAATCTACATCTCGTAAAATACGGTGGCGTATGTGTGTAATCAAAATATTATTTTTTTTTATATGTATTCACACCTATCCCCCGCAGGGGTTGGCAGAGACCACACAGCACCATCCGCTACCATGACGGGTGGCGAACCACGTCGCCGTCATTTCCACAAATTAGGTATATTACATTCGTCTTAGTAAATCCCACGAGCCGCAAGAGAGGATGGAGGTCAGCCTCAGCAGAGCCCTGCGTGCTGAGGTAAGGCACCATAGTACCTGGGGAGCCCGATCCTGGGATGGTCGGTACACTTGCCACTAAGCTCATCCTTAGCCACGCATCCTTTGGCACGGCAGAACATGGATTGGCGGAGAGAAAGGGAAAGGATAGAGAAGAAAGGAAAGGGCAGGAAAGGAAATATTTATAAATCCATACATATATTTATTCCGATGCAGGAATCGAACCAGCGACCAATGACTTCACGAGCGGAGGGCCCCGCCACTGAACCAATCGGTCGTCTTAAATAATAATAAATTTCCCGATGAAAACAAATAAGTTTAAATAAAAATGATACATGGTACATGTATTAAATTTCATCATATCGAGTTTCCTTTCTTCTTAGATCGCAGCAACGCACGATGGGTGAGCTAGTTGTATATTAATTATTATATATATAAAAAGTTGCAGTTCAATTTTGTTTCCAAAAAAAAATAAAATTTAATCTTCAAATAAATGTATCGTAGCATGGAGTACACATAGAAGTAAGATGCAAATAATGTTTTTTTATACATGTGTAATTTTTATGAGAGGATTTTGAATATAGTGATTTTGTGTAATTTCCAACTTTCTCGGAATTTGGTTCTTCTGCAGGTTTTATAATATAAAGCTAACAGTTATTGGTTCGAATTTTAAATCATAGAACAATAAAGACCTAAATTTAGAAATGCACGATCCGGACGACGAAACAGCGTCGTTCGGATCCACTCACGACACTAACACTCACACGCACCCCGGCTCTAGCCGAGCACGTAGAGTAGGGAACACTTCTACACCGGCCGCTTACACGAGATTCTCTCACGTACCCGGTCGGTTCTCACCCCCTAGACCTTAGGATCTATGGGACTAATAGGGACTATAGTTACTAAAGTTCAACCTCCCCTACATGTTTAACGTAGAATCATGACGAGTTTAAAATCAGCACACACACATATGTGTACCTCCGACACGGCATCAGGCCGATGGAGTCTGCGATTTGCGCAGATTCCCAATAATATTTTACGGGCCCTGAATACGATAAAGCTGTTAAAGCCCATAGGCTACCAGCATTAACATCTTCGAATCCAATTAATTTAGAAATATAAGTTCATAAATCAATACGTACTAAGTTCGCGTAATAAGTAAGATTCCAATTGTGACACGCTGGTTGTGGATCACCTTTGCAAAACTCATTTATGTAATAAGTATAACCTTTAAAATATACTATTTCTTTTAATGTTTCTTCCATGTTATAATCGTAGTCTTCTCCCAAAATTCTACAAACGAAAGAGGTGTAAAGTTAGGACAATACATGCCATATTATAATAATGTAGTATATTACCGTACTCGTTCGTTCATAGATGTTTAAAATTAGTATAAATATCTTCGTTTTTACCTGTATTCATATTTAATTGACATGCCTAAATGATACGGTTGCAACATTGTAAGCAGTATAATTTGAGGAATCATTGGCGGGATGTAATACGTGGAACCAGACAAAAAGGTGCCAAAACTGTTATTTTTTAAGAAACACATATACTCTTGAAGGAAACGTGATAAACTCACGTACACTAATAGAAACCTTTGTTTTCATTTCAAAAGTTATTAATTTTCTTTTAAAAGTTTATGAAGTCTTTTCGCCGCACCTGAAACATAACTAGATATATTTTTACACTATAAATTATGCATAATTCGGTATTTGTACCGACAATGTTGCAAATGTCTATGGGCTGTCTTTGATTGCTTTCCATCAGATGACACGCTTGCCTGTTTGCCTACATCCCTAAAAAAGACTTATTATGAAATAATAATTATATTTTTTGGTGGAAAAAAAATATAGGTTACCTTTCAGCCATTGCTCCAACACGTGCAGAATTGTCGTTCTCACAAATTGCAATCGACGGAAAATTTGTATTCCAGTCCTTGTAGGTAGTCTCTACAACAAATGAAATGGGGTTGTTCCGGAAAGCATCGTACTGCGCGGCTATCAATAAAGCGGAACCGTACCAACATAGGGCAACGAATACGGTCCAAAATATCCTGAAAGTTAATGTAAAATAATTAAAATAAAATTTAAGAGAATATTACCGTGTCCTAAAAAAATTTTTTTTAATATAAATCAGCAAATGAAACTTCGCATATATCCTCTTTTTATTTCATCTTACTACAATTTTATTAACTCCAATTTCCTGCTTGTCAGTTTAATTCAAAATTTGCAATCGATTTAAAAGTAATTTCCGTATTAAAAATGTAATATACATATTTCATTATATCGTTGTATTTATGTGTGTATGAGTATCTGTTTATGCGCCATTCAGTAAGCATATATGCACGTGTGTTGTGTATATGTTGGAGTTATATTTTAATAACACACAGATATCCGCAAAATCACAAGTTTCAATAATTGCGTTACAGGCCTTTGATGTTACAGTAATCTCTTTTTAATTGCATTTTATTTGCGGCAAACGATGGTCCATGGTGATAAGGATAGTTGTTTATTTTATAATTGCCATAAATACCTTTCTGTCCAATTTCTTTTATTATCAGCTATAAATCGAAACCCGTGTATGGAAGTCGTCTCAGGCAAGCTTTTGATACCGTTCCACCATATCTCAAAGTAATTTTGAAAACCTTTTGTGAAGCTCATATTAAGTGCTTAAGTCCACGTGAGTCATACGAACTCAGCCGAAAAACAAACAGTACAATGCGTGCATTTTCCATTTATAACAATAGATAGGTACTCCACACATGATTGGTTACGCTTAAATTACTAATAAAGTCACGAATGTATACATAACTCTATCTGATTCAGATAATAATCACTGAGTAGTTTAGAACTAAATATCTGCTATTATAGTATGGTCTGATATCGAATAAGACTTATTATAATGTCGGTTATTATAATATAATACGTTCTACTAGCTATAAAATAAGTAATTAAGTTATTAAATAAGCATTTAATTATTTTAACTCCTTATTGTTGTGTGCAACACATATATAATAATTATAACATAATTATTGGCAAACAACGAATTAGTTAATTGTCACATTTAATAAATCGTAACATTTTAAATATATTAATTTTTCTTATATTCATAAGATTTCATGATCGTCTTTGGAATCTACCTAACTCATTCCAATATATCGGTTGGTAGTCCTGTAAAGATTTAAGATCTGCGGACGTGGGCATTCCAGATTCGACCACACCTTTCTCTCGTCGCCGACGTTTATTAACTTCCCGGGCAAGTTGCACCGTAAAAAAGTACAGGAATTCAAGTGCTGACACGAAGCTAAAGCCGGTCACAAAACCACATGTCGAACCTATATTGCCTGTAAAGAAATATTTCATAAATCAGCTTCAAGCATAGCTTTTAGCTGTCCACGGATGGTGCGCAATTTTCAGGTAGTTGTAACGTATGGATATTTTAAAAGATGGACAGGAAGATTAGCGACCACAAACGCATACCAATACGACACTGCTTTACCCTGATGTAATTATTTATGCGCAGCCTTTATTAAGCCTGAGCATAAATGATTACATCCAGTTAAATCAGAATTTATCAAGTTTTCTACACATGCAGCCTGTGGTGTGTTTCCACGCAGCGAACCATCAACGCCCTGTGGGTCCAATATAACAACGGTTTCAGAATATTGTTGGGGGTTGCCCCTTTTCTGCAGTGCATCAGGTATGTTCGTTAAAGTCCGCAGCGATGGCTTTTGAGCCATTTTTCGAAACCGAACAGCCTCGTTGCTTCACAGAGAACAGGATAGCTCAAACTCTATAATAAAAAACGTTGTTGCTAGATTCCACTCGCGCCTTTTAAAACAGCTAAATCGGCTTTAATTCGAATGAAATGTATATGATTTACTAACATAATTTTTATGGTGTATATAATACTCACACAAAAATGTAAAATATATAAACCAAAACAAAAATGTATATGAATTAAAGATTATTATTGTTGCGTAACACATAAGAAAACTCATTTTTTATGAAACGAAGAGAAGTGAAAGTAAAGTGCAGAGAAGTGAAACTAGTGGCCGATTTTATATTATCGATACCTACACAAACCCCACCTTGTATAATAACATTATTATTATTATTTAAGGAATGATTATGATGCCATTAACCGGTCATAATCTCTGCTGTTATATACAGTGGAAGCTTATTATGGAATTGCACCTCCTGAATCCTAATCCCATCAAAAAGGCGTATGTACCTACTTCTAGTATAGACTTATTTACATTTTCTCCTATTTGAAAATTACTGCGGAAATTTCTAAAAAATATAAACTATTAGAAGAAATAAGCACGTACTGATCAAGTCGAACCATTTCATAATAACATTTTGTCCGTAGCAATCTGCTACTTCTCTCCCGTACTTAACGTGCACAATGGAGGTTCCAGTGAAATTCGCGCCTCGTCTGCAACAATATGAACAGGGAGGAATAGGCATGCTGGCTAAACAACAACTTCCACAATACCATTCAGCAAACTTTGCTGCACAAAGTTGGTCTCATACAGATTCAACATAAACATTATTGGCGTTATTAATATGTGGGACAGTAACGAAGTGTTCGCTTTCAGTTGCGTTTGGTTTCGAGTTCAATTTCCTCATCAAAATAAACATTTGTATTTCCCACAGGTATTTTTTACGTTTAGCTATTTGTTCATGCTATGTGTATATGTCTACATATATATGACGCAGGGAATTCTATAGAAGCGCTATGAGTATCCCACATTTAATATTGACGAAATAATTAATCAATAATAAAGTTCATGTACAAGTTATAACATATGTCTTCCTTTATAAATTTTAACTTGAAAATCGTAGTAATTTAAAATATTCCTAAAGTGTGCTGATCTAATAAAAAAAATAAAAAAGTATGTATAGTATAGACAAAATTATCTGTTCTTAAATTGCTTAATAATCAAAAGCTGGTTGCTTAGGTAATAAATAATAAATTTCGTTACCACACCAACCGTTTCAAACGGGTTAAAATAGTCTTTTACAGTGATATAGTAAAAGAAATATTTAAATCAATAGTATTGAAAGAAGTCAAAATAAAAATGGCAAACACAAATAAAAAGTTAATTTCCATAGATTTTGAAATATTCGGAAGAGTTCAAGGTGTATATTTTAGAAAACATACACAAAGAAAAGCCACCGAACTGGGCCTTAAAGGGTGGGTAATGAATACAGCTCAAGGAACAGTAATCGGACAAATACAAGGACCCGCTACTAGTCTCGGAGGAATGAAGTCCTGGCTACAAGAAGTAGGAAGTCCAAAATCAAAAATTGAGAAAGCGGTATTCAAAAATGAGTGTGCTATAAACAATTATGCTTTTAAAAATTTTGACATACGGCGATAAAATTTTAGTCACATATTTGTTATTTTTTTATTTAATATATTGTTATTTTTTATTTCATTCATTAAATCACTTTTGGTATCCTAAAACGAAAATGTTTTTGCTGTGGTCAAGATACACCTATTATTTGTGTTTAAAATCCTATATCTTCGATTTATTAGGGCCACGCTGCAGGCACACCTTTGCGAATAGATTTGAGAAATAATCCATGACAAAAAAATATGGACTTAGACGTACTACTAAGATATATTTGGTAAGGTGTCCAGAGGGACAACTCTCAGAGGCTCAGTCCTTTCTTTTATTGCTCTTCTTCCATTCTTCCTCTTTCATGATTCATACGATTATAGGTAAAAAAGAAAAGCAAGGGAAATAAAAATGTGGGCGCCCAAAACAAACTTGGCGGCCTACTTTGACGGCCAAAGTGCAGAAGATGGGCCAATCCTGGAGTGGAGTGAAGCGTACGGCCTCCGACAGGTCGAGATGGAGAAATGTCGTGTCTGCCCTATGCCCCAACACTCAACTCTTGACTTAGGACTCAAAGAGAGATACGTAAAAAAATTATAAAAGTAATCTCTAACATGCAAGTATCATAATTATGTACTTTATTGTTTTTATAACCGTTAAATAAATAAATAAATGATAATTTCAGAGGTCTAAAAGTACTGGAAATCGTATTCATTGGATCACTCTCTCACTTTACATATACATATATGTATGTACTTACAGCCAATCGAGTCTATCGACATCCTTGATGTTATTCAGATATTCTGGGTAGATTTTGACATTGTTAAAATCATAGTTGTAGGCTGTCTTGGAACATGTTGGATAGCACATAAAGCAATTGATTCTCCCATCAACGGCGTCCATTTCTAATTCGTATGGTATAGGCTCTATATTTGGTCGCACTGTGATGGATTGAGCTAAAAAGATAATTACTTGATTTTATACGTAGATGTATAATTATGAAATCGATGTTAAATAATTTTAATTCAAATATTAGCATTTTATGAAAACAAAATAAATAACTTCAAAAAAAAGTCTTGAATTTCATATAATAGGTGCTAATTGATATTTTTGGTTTCTTTTCCCTTTTTAGTGTCCATGTTTGTTTATTTATAATTTATTGTTGACTGCATTAAACTCTGTTTTTTATATAAAAACTTAGTTTCCAGACAGTTCAAAGACACTTTAGCAAGTAAAATGCAAAATGCACGCTACGGCTTACTTAACTGACTTCAGTACATCAAGACAACGTGGAGTAAAAATTAAACCTAAGTTTTAATCAATATTGACGAAAGTAATTTGTGTATGGTTAAAATAGAAAAAGTATATAAAGTAGAAAAAGTATTCACTTTTTTTACGTTATATATTGGCTCAGTGGCGGGGCGCCCGCTCATGGAGTCACTGGTTGCAGATTCGATCCCCGCTTCGGAGTAAATATATATATGGCCTACACATATTTATTCGGAGTTTGGTAACCCCGCCAATCTGTATTGGATTAGCGTGGCGGGTTAATGTCCGTTCGTCTAAAATGGAGAGACCCGTGCTCAGAAGTGGGACATACGTGGGCTGTGAACAACTCATTATAAATAAAATATTATAGGTAATAAGCTTCCGTTGCCTATAGACAAATATATTAATAAATGAAGTTACAGAAAAGTTAATTACAGTGATTATATTGAAGAAAATTATCAAATTAATGATAAATATTTTTAATAATAACAGTAGGTACTTTATAACATCTATGGTAATTCGAAGCTCAGCTTTTATTTATAAAGAAATTTCAGTTTCAACTATAATCTTAACCCAGAGTTTTTAGTACAGAAATCGGCTATGCTAGATATTGAACCAATCGGATGTCACATAACATGTTAAATATTAACGTACCATTATACATTGCAAGGCAAGATACATCTCTCATATCGCAAGTCCTCGTATTATTGATTTTCAACATATTAAATGGAGTACAATTGCATTTTTCCATAAGGAATGTCATGCGACACTTAAGCATGCAATCGCTATGTGTATAGATAGGTAGATATGATGATTCGTCGTAAAAGAGACATTGTCTCATCTTCACGGGGACATTTTGAATGTCGCGTGACGCTTCTGTGAAACTGGCTGTCACCATAACTGTCATCTGAGGACGTAACTACATCTCTTGATTACAGAAATAAATCCAAATATTTTCATTATCATCAAGAGCCCATAATAGATCACGAATGGTTTATTAAAGGTTTTATTATGTTTTGTTTTGCTTTTTATATGTATTTATGTCAATAAAAGAAAGAGAAGCACGAAGGAAGCTTGGAAACATTCACGACGGCTCAGTATATATCGTATGCTCATGGCCACGTGTAAGTTATCCTGTATAGAGTAGAGTGGAGGGGAGCGTAGTCTGAATCGAGACGACATCGCGGTTTACGACGTCGCGGTTATTTCACTCCCATACACCGCGATAAGAGGTTTCATATCAAAATATTGTATTTATAATATCCTCATTTCAGTTTATTACTCATGCTTGGAAAATAATTTGTATAGTAGACATCTGTATTCCCGCAATTGTATGTTCATAAAATTTTACAATGTGTATTTTATCACATTAAATTTTTGTAAACATGTTGGTGTATCTAAATAAAAAAATTAAATTAGTAAAATAATCACAGGATATACACTCTATTTGCCTTAGGAGTCTTGATGGGCAAGAGTGATACACAAATATTTGGTAAATTAAAATAGGACATATTTTCGGGTCAATACTAGATAATATTTATAATTTAATAACAATATTACTCCATACTAAATCGCATTGGAAGTAAGCTGATATAAGCCGATGTAATATGAACGATAAAGCTGATATATAATGTAATTTAATGAGGAACGCCCCTCGGACCAATAAAGCGACGATTTGCGCAGGGCAGCTGTAAGAAATGAATGCAGGTAGCCGAAAATCGGACTAAGTGGTGTGCCTTTCTAAATTTGAATAAGATTTCAAGTTTGTTACCTGCACATTTGGACTTATAACTTGCATTGCAAAACTTCCACTCGGAGCATCTGGAAAATCATATGCATCCGAAAATTGTAACTGCAAAGAGATAAAATGAAACTCTTTAAACGTAACCTTTTAAATATTGCACAGCAAAGCTTCATATGAATTATTCCCAAAAAATGCCATACTAGTTATTTTAAATGACAAAACCTGCGAAATTTTCTTTCTGCGGCATGGTTGAGCCCTGAGCGCTTTCGCATTAAAGACAACAGTGTAATGGACGATCTAAATGGTGCAATGGTGAAATTTTTGCTTTTGAAATCATTGGGATTATATAGCCTACAGGTAATTATTTTGTGTTTGGTTCTTTGTTTTTGTAATTCCTTTTGTAAATGTACTTAAGATAGATGGAATTCTAAATGAAGGCTTTTAGTGTAAAGTATTTTTAAAACCAAGAGTAGCAATAGATTTGCTACTACGCTTAGAAAATTTAAGATCCATCTTACACTTAAGTGGATGGCTATACATTTTGACATAGGTTTCTTCCGGCGGACGTTGTACAAGGCGACTATTAGACCAAATATCAATAGATAGCCGCAACGTCTACCTGAATCTACGTCACTTCTCGTCAGGAACTTTGAATTGTGAATCTTTTCAGCTTTATTATTGATTCATACATTTATCTATATTGAAAATAACAAATTGTATCAACCTTCTTCAAATGACACACTATTTACCTACAATACGTTAAAGAAAATCTTTGTTCTCCAATTTGATGACTGATTGATTAAAGCGAAATATTGACAACCGATATGTAAATACTGGCAATAATGTATTAACTGAAAATATTTTAAGAATAAGAAAACTTATGGAAAAAATGCACAATTAACTTAAATACAAACTTGAGCTCCTTGTAATGGTAAATTGTAATAAAAATCATCACTTTCGTTGAGTCGTATTAGAACTTTAAGTCCTTGATCGAAATCGAAACTCGATTTATTTCCATATTTATACATATCAATGTTTGTGGGTCCATTTTCAGCACTGGAAATAATACCTTAATAATTATTCTAATAAATAGATGATAGCAGATCAGTTTTAGATATAAACCTTTTTTAGTACAAAAGATTCACCCATAGTAATTAATTACATTGACAATGCTCTTCAAATTCGCTGCAAAATTAACAAAATCGACAAAGCCCGTCGATTTAGCAAAACTGAAAAGCTAATGGGTTCTCCTTGCTTGGTGCGCTCCTTGGGTGGTGCGCCTTGAGGGACGCCTGTATCCAGGAGTAGACTGCTGCAAGCCGATGATGGTGATGATCATGTTTTTATCGTTTCAAATATTTTAAAATTTTGCTACTAAACACTTAAACACTTTACATACATGTATCATGGATGTCAATTTTAAAATTCAATATTTATAATGGTAGATAATAATGTAATAGAAAAAATATTGTTCCAAGTTTGAATGTTCATCAAAAAGAAATAGTACCATTTTCACATCGATTGATTTAATCATTTTTATAAAATTTGTAGCTTTAAAAAACGTATTAAACGCTTTATTGTCTTAATTTATAATAGTCGGCACCCGTAACGATATATATTATAGTATACAAACAACTATAATACATTATGTATGTTTGTATACTATAATTTTATTTTGTATACTATAATACAAAAATTACTCTTATTTAATAACTACAATATAGATTTACTGTTTATATTCATTAAAACACAATAAATGTATTAGTTGTGTATGTGTAAGTATGGATAACGTCATCGCGATAGCTATTGGTTGCGCTTACAGTGACACACGTACATATACATATACATACATACATTAGTTACAAGTTACTGACTGGACGAGAGTAGTGTCTGGAAGAGATCTGTGTGGGATAAGTCTTCCTTCTTCCACTTATGCACAATGTATAATAAACAATAATAAATACTTTAATGAACGTACTCTAGAAATGTGTGATCTGATTGCCGTAAATAGTTAAATGTACAACAGTATCCATTCATTGTGAGCCGGAAATCGAACAACTCTGAACAGTTCTTTGGTTGCTCATTCCACGCACAGCTCACCAAGATATCTTCACATCGTGGTGTGAGCTGTAAAATAAGAGTTGACAATAGAAAAGTGTTAAATAAATTTAAACGTGTCTTTATATTCATTATATGCTAGTGGAAGTACAATAAATTGGAATTGTACCACATACATACGGTGGCTTATCATGATAGAGGCAAAAAGAGACACCTTTCCTGCGCGGCATTTGACTAGGGTTGATCAATTTCGATAATTAAAAAAAATTAACCAATTTTATTAAAAATAAAATTTTTTTAGCAGGTGTAGAAATTTTGATCCAACAAATATAATAAAACAGTAAGCCTTTATAAATATCAATTCAAATTGATCGGTATCCTCAACAATGATTGGTTGATAAGCCAGGTAGGCCTTGAGTTAGGTAGGATCGTTATTATTATATAAAATAATATACGTATATAATTTGTTTCTGTATGCGCTGTTTCTAAACAGATGAATATACAAATAGCCGACAACATATACCTACTACATGTATAATTATTTTTGTCAGTGGTTTATTCATAAATAATAATATAAAAATAAATAATTCCTAACCTAATTGTGTGTAGGATATACTAACATTAGTTAAAAAGTTTCACTGATATATATGGATGTAATTCTGAATTAAAATATATTATTATTATTATTAATACTCGCGATCTTAAGTATATTTTAATAGGGTACTAAGGTGTCCGGTGGCCGAATTACTTGTTCACCCATATAAAACTAAAATTAATTAATTTAATTTAATTATTGAGTGTGAAGTAACAGTAGACATTGATTAATAAAAAAAGTACAAATAATGTTAATAAAATTCAACAATTTAAGAGAAGTGCGGGTTTTGTCTCTTTAAATCTAACTACAGTATTCTGTGCACTCGCTGAAGAAGTGACGATTTTCTACATGCAAGGCAATATTCAAATCAAATACTTTCGTGTTTTTGCAAAAACCATTTTACAATGCGACAGGACATTAACATAAATCATTTTCTAATAAATATTTTTTTTAAATAATGATATATAAATTTATACTCATAAAAAGTATTATATGTATATATTAGAATGTTACGCGTCACTTCAATGCGTATTCGTTTTGATGAATTGTAAATGCATCAAGGCGAATAACTGGGAATAAATTGCAGCACGTTTGTAAATAAGAGTTTAAAAGCCAATGTATTGTTATTAAAACTGTGTAGACCAATAATTAAAATTCATCAAACACAGTAAGAGACAAGCAGTGACATACTTACTAAATTCCCAGACGTATTGTCCCACTAGGGTTCCCAAATACCCTAATTTAATTTATTATATTAAAAACATAGGTATAAAAAGGCATCCAGCAGTGGACTGTCGCAAGTGGTTAATGATGATGATGATAGAAAAATTAAAAGGTAAGTTGCAAGCACGGCTAATGGTATTTAATAACAATCCAGTATAAGTATATATACTTTAAATTCACATCAAATTAGGTTGTTTTTGTGGTGATACGAATGACTCCAAATAAATCTAACTATTGGAGAATTTATTAAACTTTATTGAATTAATTAATAAAATACATTTGTATTTTATCACAATAGTATAAAACAATCAATATTGAAATCGTACGTAGAAAGAAGTGATAAACTACAGTTTCTTTTACAACGGTGTAAAAGAACGGTGTAAAGAGAAGCAAGTTTATCATATTGATTTGATTGTAAAAGTTATTTTTATGACCCAAATTAATCCCACAGCTGAGCTGAGCTCATAAGAGTTATTTCCACATTTGAAAACTTAACAATTGGCAACCCTAGGTATACAGTAACATTTCATAATAACATAATTGTCCCGGTACTTCGCTAGCAAATTATGCAGTGAGAAGCGACCTTTAACACCAACTATATATGTATATATGCAATGTACGTACGTTTCGCATGAGTTCGTTGACATCGTAATCACCGAGAATGCGGTGTAGCTGCAGTGGCTGGACAAACTTATCGTGCATCGGATGTGTATTATACAACAGGCCTAAGCCACCTAACTTAGAAAGCATTTCGTTTTCGCTGTATGGTTTGTTGCGCTCTTCTTTTAGTCTAAAGAATATGAAAGTTAATAAAAAAAATATGTTGTAGAAACAACAACGTAATTTGTCGGTTGTCTTAATTTTTTTATGTACTAGTTATTTTATATATATATATATATATATATATATATATATATATATATATATATATATATATATATATATATATATATATTCACGCCTATCCCCCGCAGGGGTTGGCAGAGACTACAGAGCTCCATCCGCTGCCATTCATCGCAGCGAAACAGCTCGTCATTGATCGCTTTTCGCCCTCGTGAGAATCAGGACGTGACGGGTGGCGAACCACGTCGCCGTCATTTTTGGACAAATTAGGTATTTTATAATTGCAATTGTTATTTTATAATTACATTTTATTTAAGAGCAAATTAAAACTAAGGATGCCTTTTCTCTTTATGATCCATATCTAAATGTTTTCAACTATACAAATTTGCTATATTATACATGTTTTACATGGCGACTCAAAAACTATATAACGTATATTATATAAAATAGCTGTAGAGGCCCAATTGTTAAGAAGTTGCGCCATGATTTGAGATCATGGGTTCCATTCCACCTTCAATTAAAGTACTGGCATAAACTAACTATATTTTTCTTTAAGCTACCATTACCTCAGTACCTTATTTGCCATGATTGAGTTCTTTTAATTTTAAAAATATTGCTAGTCTTCTTTAAAGAGGATAGCTTATCACAATAATAACAAGGTATACATATAGAATGCTCAGAATTGACAATCTACACTGGCTTTAAGATTACAAATGCCTCGGAAACATTTACCAGCTTCCACATATATGTACATATGTTTAACTTACAATGTTTGCGCGAAGTATGTTATGGCTCGTTTGCTGATGCGATTATTTGTACAGATTCCCACGGCTGGGAAAATGATTTTGCTTACGGAGACGCCTTCGGGCATTTGCGTGGTTACCAGCGGTGCTTTGTAATATTTCTTGAACGTTATCCATACAAGAGAAACCGAACATATTAGTGCACTAATCATTATTATTATCCATATGATCCTGACAACAAGAAATACTAAAAAATAATAAAACCCAATAAGATGTGTACATTGCCTATACATTCTTAAATTATTTATCTGATTGCGATGAAACTGTAGTGAGTTATTGTTGGTAACCCGGCAAGATTTTTATCTTATAGTTATAATAGTTCTTCAACTTTAGTACACATTTCTGGTAACAGCTAGTACCTATAACGGTTCCATCATCATCACACATCAGGTGTGCCGCTTCAAGCAATCTTCAGCTACACATTCTCTTTTTGCCAACCGCTCAAAATAAGTCAATATAGGAAATGCAATTTTTACTTATAATATTTTTTTTAATATAATATTTACTTGAGATCTTTCATAAAATTTTAGCTTTAGTTTGCATCCAAGGGGAATCGCTTGATGTGATATAATATAAGAAAGGAGAGATTTAAGAAAATGTAGCGGTTGCATTAATTTTTTTTGCCGTTCTTTTAAATATATATTTATTATTCTAGATAATGAATGATTTATTTTGAATGAAAAATAAATATTTGAAAATATCAATATTTATGATCGTAATGAATCATCGCAGTGGTCTATGTACACCGGTGTTGCCTTTTGTGGCGTAATATTCATAGAGGGGGTCGTAAAAAGTGTGGCACAAAGTGACGAGGGGGAAAGAACCCAAAAAGACAAAATGTAGCGTGACGTTTTTTCCCTTCAGCCCCCTACTTTTCAGCCCCTTTCGGCATTCATGGGTTAATTATATCGTGAAATTTTACATATGGCAATAAATTTTCAAAATAATTAGTGGCAATATAGTTAAGACATTTTTTTAACAAAGCTAAAAGAAATGTCTTACTTAATATTTCTCTCATATATCTTAACTGTAGATTGGAGTTATTCCATCCACATAATATAATTTAATATTTACATAACATATTGCATAACTTACGTGGTACAAAATGATGTAATCTGTGGAATACGGACCCAAGTCGGTAAGTCGGTAAACAAGGTAAAAGGATGCCTGCAAGCTGGGGTGAAGTAAATTGCACCCTTATTATTATCACGAATTCATAACCTTGTTATTGATTAACCACTTGACTTATTTCTTATAGTGCATAACTTTTAAGTCTAGGGTTCTGAGGTCCAATCCATGTCGAAAATAAAATCAGTAGAACGTTTCGGACAGAAAACATATCAAGCCTAAGCTCATATAAGCCTACCTAGTCAACAGGTTTATTTTTAATCAAAAATTACTCGTCCTTTGTATAAGTTGAGTACAACCAAGAGATACAATAATGAAACATAATTGTGAGTATATACTCAGAAAGTGTGTGTTATAATACAAAATGTAAATCAAAATCGAAATATTTTACTTGGATGGAAACAGAGTAGATTTTCGCTCATATTTACTTCGCTTTTGTGTGTAAGCACCCTAACCTGAAGACCAGAATAAACAAGAACCAGATCAACTCTCGGATACCTGCTAGCGCTTTCACATAACCAGACGACGTACCTTTCTGTAAACGAATTATTGTCCTCAACGAGATGTTTGCGCCCAGAAATGGATGATTACGTGCAAGCACCTTAACCTGAAGACCAGAATAAACAGGAACCAGATCAACGGTCGGAAACCTGCTAGCGTTTTTACATAACCAGACGTACCTTTCTGTAAACGAAGTATTGTCGTCAACGAGATGTTTGAGCCCAGAAATGGATGATTCCATGCAATATTCTTTGCTCACTATTTTAGCGCTATCTTTCAAAATCTTTAACTGGTTTAGTTTTGTCACTTTCCGCTGATTGCGAAATCTGTACGCCGATAAAAATGTAGAATTATGTGAATTTAAATACATTGTAAATATGTATAGCACTTATGTACGTCAGTTTGTGAATGAACCACATCGTATTTATTTTACCTTAAAAGTTTACTGTACTTGAGTGTAGATCGTTAAATATTCTACTGTAAGATAAGATCAACCCCTGATACGAGTTTAATTGCGGTGATTGATTGGGTTCGCTATCGGGAACTATTTTTTTTTTAAAAATATCATTGAAAATAATGATTAGGGCCGACCCTACCAGAGGGCGACGAAAGTGGATGCTCCGGATATCGGATCGGGAATAGAGAAGACGAAATCCGAAAAGATTATCTTTTCGACTTCACGTTCTTTAAGTTAAAATAACACAATGGGCACTACATATAGATCTCGTTCTAAACTAAATTAATTAAAAATTATTTATTAATAAATAATTCGTAATAAAATAAATTTGTATGAAATATTTAAACGCATAGACGACTCCAAACAGCTTATTTTATGATTATAAACGCACGCGCAATTACCACCTGGACCCTGTATAAAAACCCTCTGTAGTTGTCTATTATTTTATGAAAAATAAATAAATTTTCTAATCATTTTAATGGATATGTAATATTGAGCGGTCAACGAAAGATTCATGAAACAATATAGAGAACAGATCGAACGAAATTATAGTTTAAACAAAATATTAAAAATCTGTTATAAGCAAAATTTCAATTTAACATCACAGTCAATGTCATGTGAGTAAATTAGGATAACTATAAGTGTTACAAATATTACGTCACCGGTCAGCGGCCGTATGTACCCGTACGGTAATTCACGACGCCGGTCATTCCTTTCTCCGTCTCGTCGACATGTGGGACGTCACATGCTCTTACAAAACTAATCTGCATTACGAGACAATAATATTAAAGCTGCAATCAATTCACACAGCTAACATATTTTGTAATTTCACGTGGCAAGCCCATCTCCGCTCTTAAAAGGCTACGTTTTTCGTCATTCAAATTTGAATATAAATTCATTATTAAAAAATAAACCTATTTTTTAAACCAGTAACTTCTGAGACCGTGATCAACCTAATTTATTACATTTTAAAGTTCGTATACATAAGAGTTCAAAAACATAAACAGACCGTAATACTCTGGCAACGTAAAACTAAGATGAAAATCAAACAAGACTCGCCAACACCAACTGTTTCATACAGTTATTAATTATGCTTTGCTCAAATAAAAAAACAATGGTTTTTGTTTAATATTTTAAAAAACCCACTGTCTACAATATTTTTATTTTTCAAAAATAATTACTATTTAATTATGTTTATATATCCTGGATCTGGATCGAGAAGACACGATCATCACAAGCGACCAACGATAACTTATTTCATCAAGTCTCGTCGTTATTTTTTTCTTAGTAAGGCTAGTCTAAAATATTTATAGCCGGCTTTATTGGTTGTATCTATTGGTCTGACACTATGGTTGTTAAACACTATTGAGTGAACTTATCGTATATGGATATATAGCATTACAATAAAAAATCTTTACTATTATTTCAAAGATATAGAAAAATACCTACTGGATATAAAGAATTTTTCTTATGTCTGAAGAACAAAGTCTGTATAAGATATAAAAGATTGTATATACTCTATTTTTCAACATAACTTTCATTTAATTAAATGTCATTTCAGTTTCACTATCAGCTACACTTCTTATTAAAGATAATTACCGGCATAGCTTTCAGACTCATTTTAACATCACACAGTAATTTCAATAACTATTAGTGGAACTTTATGTAGCACTTATCTGCAATCAAATTTTTATGGACACATGACTATTGTGAGCAATAGATATTCAGATAGATAAAATCCATGTTAAATTTGAAACGTTTAGGAAAAAAATATAGGTTTTGTATTCATAATGTTATGATTATATTATTCCGGCACTTTCTTTTTTACAGAGATTTTTACTCGTTCTTCTCGGCATTCTCGGGATTAACTTCCAAAGATGACGTACATAAAAATTATAATGATTTGAAAATCCTTTTAAGAAACATACTTAGATTTTATTTGATGACACAAATAATTTTAGTCATAATTTCATATGTACGAAAAATATACTCGTAGATGTCATAACATGCGCTTCCAAATTTTAATGGTTGTTATTAACTTAGTTGAATTTATTTTTAAAGGTTTTATAAAAAAAAAAACAAAGCGATAGACTACGGTTGAATTGTACTTAAGATTAATTTATATTTTTTGACACCATCCATTTAGCACCGTTACCTGAAAATAAAATATTTTTTGTTATGGATATCAATGAAATATTGTAAAAGATAATATATATTTTGAAATAATATTGTTAATGGAAGTCTTGCAATATACTCGTACTACAAATATAATAGTATCTGCATGATTATAATATTTAGATATATTGGCAAAAAGACAAAAGTAGTAAAAATTGTTGTTTTGATTATTATTTATATATGAAGACACAGCTCCATATCAGTTTTTTTCAAATGTACCGGTCATGAAATAACTTTATACAGTTAAGTTTAGTAGTTTAGGGTAGAATTTAATAACCAGCCTCTTCTCTGATTTTGATCTGAATAATTTAGATCCGTTGTTAGCAAAAATTAAATCGATATTGATCTTGGAAAATCTACACCACTGAGCCAAAATCTGTATAGTGTTTATTCTTTAAGTTTACTCTCCTATATGTTTTTATTCTTAATTTATTCTTACAACTTATTATTATGAAATTTCGTAATGTGTACCTAAGAGTTGAATGTCAAAGTTCTATGAAGTAATCAATCGCACCATAAACACAAACGCAAAAAGCGCACAATCATGATAGTAGGGCATTTCAAGGTTTGTTTGACGTTAACATTATTTAACACCATCGTTGCAACGTCTATTTCGTTCGGCTAACATTCTCTTATTTGTCGTGAAATGTAAGAATAATGATCCAATGATCCAATGATGAAAATGAATTACGAACTGTTCTCCGCGGATTACAAGCTGTATTCCGGATAAATCATTTCTTATAATTGATATTTTATGAAAAGTATCATCCAAAACGGTTCAGCTATTTCAAAAAACGTTGTTTTAAGTATTTGTATAGAAAACCTGAAATATAGTTATTTCGAGTTCATAGAAAAACATAAAATAAGCTTTTAAATCAGTTGTATAATACAGATAATGTAAACTTAATTGAAATTTTATGAAAACTTCGGCTTACATTGTGAATGAGTGCGATATTGTTTTGATTATTAACAAAGTTTCATAATGGTGAAACTGATAAATGGCACGATGGACTCGAATGAAATAGCATCTGATTTATAGGTTTACCCAATTACATAAGTACAATGTAATATCCTTACTAAGACTGTTTTTAGTTTCATCTTAGTCCATAGATCAGGATTGCAGCAACCTGTGGTGGTGGTGGACGCTGGCCGAACGCCGCTCTCTTACCTTCGTTTTTGTTCACAGACACTGTGCATTTGCACTCGTACTGACGTAATAAGTTCATCCAATTAAGTGTAAAGAAATCGTAGTGATAAGTGACAAAGTTGCATTATTTGTGGCGCATTTTTAAATTTGGAATCAGCGGTAAGTAGAATAATTAGGCCAATCTTAAAGGCAATTGTCGTCTTAAAATTGTATATAGGTATAACACAAAATTTAAGTTTAACTAAAATTTAAAAAATATTTGGTTTCATTGAATGACTTCTGTTATCATATCATGAAACATAAATAATTTGAATTCATACATAAATAGAAAAAATGTAAGACTTAAAATTTTAATTATTAAAATTTTATAACTAAAATATCAAAAACATATTGTAGTACATTTTTATCATTAATCAATAGCTGCAAAATGTAATATTATATTCAAATAAATATAATATGTTATTATTCATATTATTAGAAAAGGGTTAGCAGTATAACATTAGTGGACAGCGACTGGTTTGGATGGTCCTCTCTATTGTAACTAGACGGTCGCTGGTACGTCTTCCAAATCCAATTAGGCATTTTGTTTTGCCTACAGATAATTTCATTGTAGTCTGATCAAATATGTGTTATAATGATACCAAGCACCACGAAACTCTAGCTTAAATCTTTTTTTTAACAGCGCATATATGTCCCACTGCTGACCACGGGTCTCTTCATTTCTGGAAGAACTAACGTTAACCCACCACGCTTGTCCAATGCTAATTGGTGGGGTTACCAGATTCAGAATAAATATTTGTAGTCCATACATATATTTATTCCGATGCGGGGATCGAACCCAGGACCATTGACTCCGCGGGCGGGGAGCCCCGCCACTGAATCAATTGGTCGTCATCTTAAATCTAGAATGCGCTTAATTTCATTATTCAAATCATAACATTATAAGCATTTTATTCATCTCTTTCAATCCCTTACATTTTCTAATATTATTCTCTATATATAAATTTTGAATAATTACTGTAGTTACAATTTGATGAAATCTAATCTAATTTAATTACGTCGAGTTGTCGAACAGAAGTAAAAACTATGTATGATATACATGAAGAGCCCAATGTTACCTAGAAGGTAAACCGATAGAACATTAAAAATGCAGTGTCATACATAAGTAGACGTAAGAAATAACATCCTGCCATACAAAAATTCCTATTTATCTACTATCTCCTTTTATTGTGTGCAAAAGATTAGCAGCATTTAAAACAAATCTTTATTTCGATTTTTATATAATGTAAATATTGATGAAAACATTTTTGTTTTATTACAATAACAAAAATGTGGCCAAAGTTATCCTCAAATAAAACAATAAGTTTAATCACTTCACACACACACACACACACACACACACACACACATGTATTAAAATTTAAGCAAAACATACCTACTCAAACCGTAAGACCAAATATCTGTATAACTTATAATCCTGTCACAGCTTTTTCTCATATTGTTTATTTCATTTAACCACTTAATATAACATGAACATCTTCCGAACTTACCAGTTCCTAAACTTTATTGCGTACTAAATTCACATAGCAGATATTTCGCAAATTTGTCTACCAAGTCACTCGATATAGTGGAACATTCTCGAACTGTTGATTGGCGTAATAAGCATTTTGATTGTGAATTTGAAAGCACCGTTTGTTTAACGATCTCAACCTTGGTAATCATTGTTACGTTACCTATACGCGTATCCTGTTTATAATCTTACTATCTTTGAGGTTAAGACCTTACTCTCAATCATATTTGGAAAAAATATTTGCGGTCAAGGTAACTATTGTAACTTGTAATGGTTAGGTACGCAAATACGCAAAAGCCTAAAATCATTAAGCCATTTTCTAATCTTTTATCATCAATGTGTGCAATTTATTATTTAAATAAAACAAAATCATAACGATTTTTATAAAAAGAATGCCTTAACATTTTCATGTAAAAATAAAAATTTATAAAAAAATACCCTAAACGTTAGCGTTAATAATATTTTTTTCTAAATAATTTAAAATATAACATAAAAGTCAATTACAGACCTTAATTCTTAGTTTAACTTTAAAATGAAACCTTGTTTAAAGTGAAAGAAGAACAATGAGTTACCGCATTCTAAATCCTCATAGCTTGTACAATCGCTATAAATTTTTATTTAATCGATTTTACGACCTTCGTACATTTCGAGCTTCATACATATGTACGAGTTCGTGCAAGCGATTCAATTTTTTATTCGAAATTTTCGATATCAAAAAATAAAAATACAAAGAATGTACGTGAAAAATTGAAATGTTTCTTTCGCTAAGTATTGTAGGATATGCTGGATTAATAAAGTATTAAAAAACATTCTATAAGGAAGAGTATAGAGAAGAGTATATATATATATATAAATATATATATATATATATATATATATATATATATATATATATATATGTATATATATATATATATGTGTATATATATATATATATATATATATATATATATATATATATATATATATAATATGAGTAACGTTTTGATATTTCTTTTAATTGGCAAACTGTTGATATAATATCAGGAGTAATATTAGACATAGAGAGTAATAATGATACGAGATATTTCTTAAGCATTTTATTTGACTATGGCATAATTATTTATATATTTTTCATGAATAAGATGTTCGGTAAAAATTCATAAAAACCTTGAAAAAATAACGTCAGGCTTTTCAATATTTGTTTAGTTTTCATTATTCATACAAATTATGTAGGACATAGTAATAAATAACCGTCTTTTCTTGCATCATGCCAGTAAAATGGTGTTCTTTGTGTGGTCTGACTTATTAATCAATTTTGTAGAGCTTCTTGTTTCCGACGAGTTTTGTTTAGTATTGAACTCTATTATACACACATAATATTAAACTCTATGAAATAGTTAGTTCACAATGTTCAATACTAAATGTTATGTTTAAGTAATGAATTTTTTTAAAGGTTGATTTTATTGGATGATTATCACTTTACTAAACAAATCGAATCTGTAATGGCCTATACTTAACGTATTTATGTGAACATATTTTGAATTTAAAAGCTTCGAATTTCATTTATTTAAGAATTTTATTTAGAAACAAAATAACACTAAACCTAATGTCAATTTCAGTGTTTGGTCACCAATAGAAGCTTTTTATATTATAAAAGATGTAAGTAAACAACTTAGTAAGCGAATCAACTAATTACCTAAAGTAACCTGCGTTGTCTTCCTGCTCTTAGAAAAGATTTTGGATAATCATAGAGGGTGATAAAAGAGTTAGGGTAGGTGATCGATGAGGAGGGGGATTAAGCTCAAAGTATGCCCAATAGTAAAGCCACTACTCAGGAGTTAGTGTTTTAGAAGATTGTGTTCCGTCTCCATGTTTAAACTCGGTTCGTTTGGGTTTCATAAAATATTAATGGAACGCATTACCAACCTTGAATGAGTTTGTAATTACTGTCATGTTTTGTTAATTGTGATGAGTAATGACGTTTACAATGAAAACTAATGGTACCGTAAGAAGACATATATTGAAATGACTTTAATCAGAAGTGCGTGCAATCTTCAAAGATAATATCGAAAATTCAAACGAATGTTTCCTCTGCCTGTGTAAAAGTGGGTCAAAAGGTGTTTAGATGCGTGACCGATTCTTGCTTAATTCACCGCATTACTGCTGTGACTTAACATACAGACATTTGTATCAATTTTTATATATATATATATATATTTTAATTTTCATTTTTTATTTTAATTTTATTTATTTACAAATCGTGCAAACGGGTCGTTTGATGGTAAGCAGTCCCGCTTTCCATAGATATCTAGAATGCCAAAGGTCAAAATGTTAATGATTGTTAAAATGTTAAAGATGAAAGGGAAATAATGATTTTATAGGAGTCGAAAAGAAAATAGAAACAGGAGAAGAAGGAAATTAGGAAGGAGAACGGTTTTAGACTTCCAAATAGCTGTGATCACAGAATAAAACGTGATAATAAAATCCACTATTTAACGCCGATATTTTGAAAGAGTGTGTGTGGTACTTCCCCGGTCAATGTGTCCCATTCATGCTGTAGTATATATGTACTATATAGCTCTAATTTCAATTAAAATAAAATGTTGATATTAATAAGTGCCTGGTAAAATATTTTACTTAATAACAAATGACCTTTTAATGTTCCGATAAAGCTGATACTTTAAGATATAAGTTCATTTGAATTTCATAACTTTTCGATTATGTATATGTTATCAATAGCATTCCTCGGGATTATGTATTTTAGCCAATGTTCAGTAACCAATACTAGCAATAGATTAATCATATTAGACTAATTAATTATTCAAGCAACAACAATGTTTGCAATAAAATTAATTCAGATATATTCAACCTTCATGATTAAGAATATTACGAAACAAAAACAATTCAAATATCAATGTCAGATTTAAGTGAATATTACAACATCATGTTATTTTTTTTGGTCCACCTCCAATAAGATTGATTCGGGGTTACATTCAAAAACTTGACCTAGGTTCTGATGAATCTTTCGGCAAGAGCACTTATAAAATCAAACATAGGCTGAAATTGTTAGACCCCAGTTAAAACATCAACGTTAAGAATAAGATAAAAATGATGATTATAGATAATTCGAATACAATCTATGTATGTAGATATACAATATAGACATTTTAGGTCAAAAGCATATATACATACATACATACACATATATAGTCATTTAAAGCGTTTTTGCTTTTTTGTGTCGATATTAGAAAACGATATCAACAAGGATTTGGGATCAGTAACTAATGGAACTGATTTATCTCTCTATGTTTTAATTTTACTAATCATGAGTTAGTTACAATATTGAGACATGAATTGCTTAACAATCAACATCTTGTAGGTCACATGAGGAAATAGAAGTCGCATGAAATAAATTACAAAATAAGGTCCACGATAACGATGCTTTGCATACTTACTTGTTTATCTACTTTTAAAGTACCTCTTGAGTTGTTACTTGTTGTGTTAGTTACCTAATGTTATTTATTTATCCTGTAATATTTATATTATGTAATTATCATCTAATAATCTTACTAATCATTTTACTAACAACAACATTATTTGAGTAACAACTACATTAAACTAGCGTGAAGAATGAAGTGAAGAAAGCCAATTATACACGTATTTAAAATTTCGTGTAAATTGCCATGTAGGACATATAAATATGTTTGTAAAAAGAAATTTTAAACTATTGCGTTAGTTTTGTAATAATCGCATTATTATATAATGTTTATTAGCGTCGGTAAAAAGATTTAGAAATATGTAAAGGACATCAAAGTTCGCCAAAGATAATATCTGAATACTAAGTAAAATTAAATTTCTTCTAAATTAAAAATCAAATCACTCATGTAAGTGGATGCCGTAGGAGACTTACGTACTAGTTAGATGAGCAGTAGTGACAACCTAAGTCATAAAAAGCAATCTGCGATCGCCAATTCGTGCGTCAAACATGAGCACCAGTTGACTGTTATGGCTGTATTTATTATAATAATGAGAATGCCTACTCACAAAGGCCATGCCATATAAAATTCGTGGACCAATCTAAACTTATATTTTTGCTAATGGCTATTAACTTTGTTTACTAATACTTTTTTTGTCATCCTGATGATAATGTATCACCAACCTACATCAAATAGACAACCGTAGCAGGAACACAGTGTTACAATCTTTGTAACACTGTGTCCGTCCTTCGGTTGTCTAGCTAGAAATCGCTAGTGGTGATAAGACCGCCATTTGAATATAAATATTACAATCAATAATTGTATAACTATGGTTTTGGTGTACAATAAAGAATATATCTATCTATTCATGAAAGACACTTTACTTTCAGCTTTCAACATGATGTTACTTCTGCTATTATCTATGGTCAACATCTGCTTAGTCACTTGTCTTCCGCCACCGCACCCCGCAGTAGTCGCGGTTAGACAACAGGAAGAACTCCTACCACAACATCTGCGAAGTCCGGCACTGCATAACCGACGTTTGCAAGAGATACTTGAACTTACCAGTGTGCTTCACAAAGGAGAAATGCCGGTAATAATGAAGACTATTTACAAACAATAATTATAATAATTCGGGGAAAAAGTAATTTCGGTTTTTCTCAATAGGTTTTAAAGTCGCACTATCTCTACTAATTCAATGAAGCTCCATATTATACCGCGTTTGAAAAATTCATAGCATTTTAGATATATGGGTAAAGATAACCTCTACATTCAATCAGTCAAAAGCGCTTTGAAAATGGACACAGTCATTTTCGTAATATTTTCCTTTTTTACTTCTAAAAAGTGAAAAATGCAGCACACAGCTCCTCGAAAATTGTGTCGTGTTTATGGCGCGATATATAGTTAAGTTAACGTTAATGTCAGGATTAGTTTGCTCGTTTCTTTAAAGACGAACCTGGCTGGCCAATCTTTGAAAAACTCGATGAAGATATTTAAAAAAATATAGGCAGAATGACATATTTTACCTCGCAACATTATTTTGGAACTAAACATCGACTATAAATCAATTTCGAACATTTATATAATACTGGATACCAACCTTAGCTAGTTGGAGAGGCACTTTACTCTAAGAAGACAAAGGATGCTAAAAGAAGCTCGATTCTTAGGTTCCATATAAATCAATATTAAAAAATTTAATGGACCCAGTTTCCATTTGTAAAACGCTGCTGATAAGAACGAAATCGAGCCATTTTTTAAACGAATGATTAGGAGCGATAAAAATTAAAAAAATGAACATACGACAATAATGTGCAAAAATACAGTGGTCGTAGCCTATTATATTATCCTCAAGCCATTAAATATTCTTGTTTTGAAATAAAGAGTAAAATAAGTAAGTAAGTACCATTTGATGTCATTTTATGCAAAAATAGAAGAACTGTGATCTATGTTTTCGAGGTGCATTTCGGGAATTTGATCGTTTGAAATTGCATATTTTTTCTAGGTATTCGAACGAGAGGCGGATGCGGTATCCCGTAGAGAAATATACAACATTCTGACTCACGCTGGTTTAGTTCCTCGTGTACCGGGGCTTCCCCCATCTAATTATCAGCACCGTCGTCGTCCATCAACACAAAAATCTAGCCACACTTCCAGTCCGCAACATTTTGACGATCCATTTTTATCAAGCGCCGATTTATTGCAGTATCTTTAAATTTATTGTGGTCTACATTTAGCGTTACCAAATACGAGTAATTTTAAGATGAAATCAAGTGATTGATGCAAGTTTTTAGTTTTATAGCTCTTACACATCGTTATAAACTACGCAAAAACCTGTCTCGTTGCCCCCTAACGGACTAAAATAAGTGAACCTTGCTTGTACCATATTGCTGTGATTTTAAACGTACTTTTATGTTTAAGTAGATATATTGTTATGTATATAAATAAATTTCTATATAAGAGACAAACTAGCCTTTTACTTAAAGATAGCATAGATTGTAGATGGTACCCTGTCGTTGTACATTTCTTTTTATTTTAAATAGTCGACAACTTTAATGTAAAAATCAATAAATTGTAGCCTTACTAAAACCTTATCACATATTTAATAAAATTCGAAAAGGGAACACAAAATAAAATAAAATTAAAATTTTACAAAGATTTAATATTTAGAATAGTCCTTAGGCTTTTGTTAAATAAACGATATACGTGTAAGAACTTCTAGTAAACAATTATGTATCTTACCTTCATTTTAGTGCAAAGTATTTTTAATTTTATTAGTTCTCTTACTGTTATGTATTAATTCAAACCCAAATATATAATTAAAATTAAAAATTACAATTCATGTTTGTTTAAAATCTTTATTATAAGAACAAAATGTTACGTTATATATATAATAATACTTTTATTTTTTTTAGTATAAATGATACTAAGTCGAATTTAGAAATATTTTCACGCATATTTAATAAGAAAAGATATTGAAAATATGTAAAATAAATAAGTTAATGTTTATGTATGCATATTATCATTTCAATGTTGTCTGTTTGGCGGTTGCATGCATAATGTGGTCACGAGATACCTCTTAATTGCAATGCAATAGAACAGCATTGAATTTGTATTTTAATAAAGCGATCACAAACAATTGTCGGTTTATGCATGAAAATCAGTGGAATGAAAAAATATATGAATCTGAATAAAGTAATATGGCACTGAGTTCATGTAAAGCCCTGGTGAAAGATTACTGTGCAAAATCTTCTTTCGCTGGTGTTCGTTTCATTGCTGATGATACCAAACACTGGTCCGAAAGGTAAACATTGATTATTCATTTTTCTTTTTACAAAAATATATGTCTCGGATAGGCGTGAATATGTAAAAAAAATGAGTTGAATATTATAGTTAAAAAAGTTTGAAATTTATATTTTTCCGGGATTTATTTAGAGTTCCATAAGCATATGGACAGTCAAAAGTTTTACTTAGCTAAGATCCGCGACAAGCAAAACAATAACAGAAAATTAATAATGTGTGTTTTTCCGTTGGGTTTAGTGGATTTATTTGGAACTTAAACCAAAAACTTACCGAAAAATCGGCCATCAACTCTCCACCCACCAACCACTATACACAACGCCAAACACACACTATCACTTTTCCATCTTGTACACGACACGTGTTTCGCCCCAACACGAGGCATCTTCAGGTATAGTAGACTCTACGGAAGACAGAAAAGTCTTTTCGGTTGTCTTCCGTAGAGTCTACTATACCTGAAGATGCCTCGTGTTGGGGTAACGCCTGACTCCATTAATAGTTCCATAAGCATTTCCATGTATATGTTTGAAATCATTTACCGTAAAATAATAAACCTACTCCGCTCACTGAACTATCGTCAATACTGGACTCTAGTGTCCTTAACAAATGAAGGTTGTTGCCGTATCACGCAAGCGGATAGGGAAACACAGATTGGTATTTATTCCGCAGGTAGACGCTGTTACCTATCCCATGGTGTTCGCTGCTGTAGTCGTCTTCTACTACAATCATAGAAAGAAACGTGGTGGTACTATTCTATGTTGAGAACCAAACACAAAAGAAATTTAAAGAAATGCTTCTTGACCAGATTGCTATGGCTAATATTGGTGATATTGTCGTGGTATGGCTCAGCCCTACTAATTATATCAGCGTGGAATGCGTTTATGCTCAACCCTATCAGTTTCGGAGTGGAGACTACCTATACAGAATGGGATACCAAGATGCCGGCGGTAGCGATTTGCGAGGCGGAAAACCAGCATATGATTTACAACGTTTCTGATACGTTCGTATAAATATATATTTTTATTTTAGCTGGTATGCATTTTTATGAAGTTACCATTTTACAAACATACCAATAATTATGTATGCGTACACATACACATAGAGAAAGTAATAAACAGAAACACACATAGACACACTTTAATATTAGGTCGGGGCAAAAGTATTTTCGTATTGTTCATACAAAGGAAAATATTTTTTTTAGCTATAATTTTTTATTTATTTATAATATGTATGTGCCGTTTTGATCGATGACTTGTTGCCATATTGTGGGTAGTGCCATGATCCCATTCCTGTAGAAATTTTGAGATTTTTGATTAAAAAAATCTGACAGGTAGTGTCGACAGTGTTTTTTTGAGGTTAGCTTTATGCTTCCTAAAGAGTTCTGCAATGATCGAAACAGGTGGAAATCTGATGGAGCAAGGTCAAGGCTATACGGAGGATGCGTCAACACATCCCAGCCAAGCTCTCTCAATTTTTGCTGCGTGGCTGGCATAAATGAGTGCGGTCTGGCGTTGTCATCGTTTCTCTCAGTGAGACCATGTGGTACCCAAATGTTAAGTTTTTTCTTGTACCCAGACTTTCGTAAATGACGTAAAACTATTTTATGATCAACATCCAGTTCTTCAGCAATGTCATAGCTACTAATATGTCGATCTTGCTCCACTTTCTCAAAGATGGCACTGATTGTATCTGTGACAGAGCGTCCAGAGCGAACCTCATCTTTCACACTAAAATTTCCAGACTTGAAACACTTGAACCACATTTGTGCTACTTTTATTGATACCGCATTAGGTCCGTAAACCGCACAAATTTTATTCGCGGCGTTCGTCGCATTTTTACCTTTTTTGTAATAAAACTTTAAAATGTACCGAATTTCTTCGTCACATACGTTCATTTTGCTTGCTTGAAAAACAATTGAAAAATGGCGGGAACTAGTTTTTTTTTTATTTATTGCATCTTCAGAGTGTTACATTTAATATGGTATTAAAACCAACCAGTTACATTCAGTGCAGCCAAAGAAGTTTGATTACTAATAATACATTCAAAATACGAAAATACTTTTGCCCCGACCTATTATATCACATTAATATATCAAACACAAAAAAGTATACACAATTTCTACTTTGCTTTAAAGTTTGTATATAAAAATATAAACCCTTAATTGGCAGTAAGTTGGCATGTACTTTGCTAAGGATTTTACAGTTAAAAAAAAATAATTGTTTAAGGCTCGCTTTCTTACGTTGAATAGAAATCGAATTTTTTGATGAAAACTTTTCTGATAAGTATACTACGCGCGTCATAAAGTCTAGTAAGAAAAATGTACCTGATACTAATAAAGAGCAAAATATGCTAGTGCATAACCCAGCAATAAATTTTGAATTATGTAATTTACTACGAAGATCCCCAAAGCAAAGCCAGACTATTGATTATTTGAATACATCCATAACGTATCCATAACAACCAAATAAATAACATACTTATCTCATCAATCTACTATAATCAGGTGTGAAGAGGACTTTTCCCGTCAACTTACACTACATAAACAAAGAATTAAAATGAATTACATCAGTATCTTTATTTCATTTTCATAATCTTATATTATTATGCGTATATCGTGACTTTTTAAGTTGACTGAAAAAGACCATAGAAAGTTTTAGTAAAATTTCCACCATTTTATCAGGACGTAAGGTGATAAGTTGACTAGTTTTATTTCAACAGATTTGATGGTAATATATTAATTTACCATTTGCCAACATAAAAAACAAGAAGAAGACAGGTGTGAAGAGTCAATGTCTATTCTTCCAAAAATGGGAAATCGTTGCCCAGCTATGGTACATATATGGGCTGTTAAAAATATATTTATTTAATATCATCGTCAAAGATTAGTTCAAAAGCATTTCATAGTTAAAGTAACTTACAAAACCACTAACCAGAACATGTTCAACTGTAGTACCTATTAATATTTATAATACCTTTGACTTTCAGGATTTGGCCACCAGGTCATCTTTTAGATCTTGAAGATGCTTTACACGATGTGGCATATTATCGTGGTAAAAGTTTTCAACTTTTGGACGTATGCTATAAGAATAAGAATCCTGACCCCCTATGTACTACTTCGAACTACAGTCATTACGCGAAACTGGTACGCAGCGATTGTTCTCAAATGTTGAAGAATTGTTCGTATAACGACAAAAATTTCAATTGTTGTGAATATTTCCAACCTATTGATACCGATATGGGAACATGTTTTATTATCAACTCTATTCAAACTAGGTAAGGGAAAATATAAGCACATTTAAAAGAAAATTTATAAAGGCAAACTAAAAAAGTGGTTGTTAATATCCATCATTTCTTCTATGCATTCCTATACATAACGAAATTAAATTTCTTATACGATTACATAAGGCATGTAGGCAACTTTCACTATTTTAGTGATGTTCTGATATAAATCAATCATATCATATACTTTTCAGTCAAATATAATACAATATTGCTACCAAATATCTTTTCGACTATATGCTGGCTGAAATTATTTTTTCAAAACGAACTATACGATAGCAGTTTGAATCCAAATTATTTTCCACGTTAATTTCGATCGATATAAATAAATATGTAAGTATTACATACTTATATTGATGGATGTAGTTAAATTATGAAAGTTTAACATCTCCAAGGAACTTTGCTATCTGCGCCTACCTTTAACATAACTGCAATTTAAGACTGCTTGAAAATACTTATCTAATTGCAATTATTTTATATGAAGAGATACGTATAGGTACTATAATAAAGATATTAAAAATCTAAACAAAATAAATTAATATAATAATAACACAAATCTACAACTGCCGCGTGTATTTTATAATTATTTTTACACAACAGGGAACCTAAGCCCTTACGAATGGTGATCAACATGAAGGAGAAAAATGGGATCCTTAAATTTCACGTGTTGCTACCGTCAATGGTAATACATCTTTGTATACTATCGGCTAAGAAAAATAATCATAATATGTTCACCTCCTTGTAACATAATGAAAAATTTCTGTTATAAAATGTTTTATATATATATATAAAACAACAATAATGTTTAATATATATATATAAAACATTATTGTTGTAATTTTTTGTATCGATTCGAAATAAAACTGTCGTAAAACTTGTTAATAGATTTTATTAATTTAATAATTGTTAGATATACACACTGGGTGATGATGAAGTTCCAGCGATAACAGCATCCCAATATTCCACATTAAAAATTAAACTTGGCAGCAGATACAGGCAAGTGTTATTTTTTATCACAATATGTAAGTTTTTGTAACAACATGTATATAATCATCCTTTTGCAATATTCCCTAAGCATCGCAGTAACTATCATTGCTTCTAGATATCATTTCTAAGTGAATATTTGAAACCTATCTGTCATCCGGCATTTGTATTATTTTAAAACTATCTATTAGGTCTAGGAAAAGTTCACGATGTAAATATAAAATCTTTTATATGAGACCGTATGGCATACAGAAAAATGAACGCTGTGAGGCTGCGTTGCAGCTATCGATCCTATTTGATGAGGTACATTCTGCCCAATGCCCAAAGTGGAGATATCTATGTAGCACTTAATTAACTTAAGATAACCTACAAATTCCAAAAGCCTAGCACAAATAAACATTTTTCAGACGTCAAATGACCGTAAGGAACATAGAGAATGACCCACAAGTGGTGGAAACAACGCCAGAGCAGCGCGCTTGCCGCTTCCATTACGAGAACGATGATGGCCTCTACCCTCACTATTCATTCAGTGCTTGCACGGTATTGTGTCGTAAGCAGGCACAGTTGAAATTGTGCCATTGTAACGACCACTTCATGCTAGGAACTAGTATGTGCAAGAATTATTTATTTAAATATATACTCCTTTAAATATATTTTATAATTATATAATATATTTTGTGGAGGTGGTTTGACAGATCGTACTCACTTTTTAAGAGATCCGAGACGTTTTCAATGGGGTAAGGTCGGAGCTTCACGCTGGCCAGTGCAAACGACGAATACCGACCTCTTGCATATAAGCATCTACGTCGCGAGAACATTGGGCCCGAGCATTAACATCCATTTAAATTGCTTCTTCACCAATTACAGTCAGCGCGGGTTGAACATATTGACAAAGGATTTTTGTTAAGTCTAGTCTTTGGACGGTTCAACGACTCACGGTTAACCGCTGTGAGACGTAACATTGGCTAAACCCCTCTTTCAGTAGCGCTATCATTTTACTAGCTCTTTGTTTTTCTACCATTACAATAGATCTGTTTTAAGTCACAATAAGGCAGAATGATACGATAAACATAAATCATTCTACTAAAAATAACAAGAAGTTTTAGTTGCCTCATAACCTGCTAACAATAAACCTGCGAAAAGTAAATTAAAAGCCACAAACTAAAAAAAGGGATTATTTGTTAAAAAACGAAAGCTTCGAATTAGGAATTCACCTTTTTTCATACCCAGACTCTTTATTCTGTGCCAGTAACATAGTTAGGCTATTAAATCCTTTTTAAAACTAAATTATTACAAGTTATGTAGAACAATCAAAACCGCCCGTTTTTTGCAAAATACAAACTTTCATCTAGGTCCAATATAATAAAATTAATACAATAATATTCTCACACTATGATTCTCTGGATTATGGGTGCGCTTAATAATACAAATAACAAGAACATAACAAAAAAACGGAAATAACATAGAGTAAAGAATACAGAAACTAAACAAAATATGGTGTCTTTTCAAATATACATACACACATATACAACTACTAACATTAGGTACTCGTATGATAAGATACTCGTAGATATAAGAATTGATTTAAGGTGTTTCGTTAAAAATAGTCTACTTCATATATTTAAAATATTTGTATAATTATAAGATAACTGCGACAGTAATTAAAGTTTGAAAAATAGGGAAAGAAATCTTTTTTTTTTAATTTCAATATTACGACAATTTGTAAATTTGCAGCTGAATCCGAAATGTGTGATATTTCGGGTATGCGATGCCTGCATAATCAAGTAAGTAATTTAATGACCCTTAAACCTTCCTGGTCACACGACCGGCCTGGCATGATCTGTGACTGCTTGCCCTCCTGCGACGAGACTGAAGTTACTCTTATCAACGATATTGTCACTTCGTAAGTATGCATAGTTCTTTAAACCATTTGCTGTTTTTTTTTCATATATATCCCACTGCTGGGAACGGGTCTCCCCATTTCTAAAGGAACGGACCACCACGCTTGTCCAATGCGGATGACCGGAGAACCAAACTCAGAATAAATATCTGTAGGCCATACATCTATTTATCCTAATGCGGGGATCGAACCCGCGACCATTGACTCCGTAGGCAGCAACCCCGTCACTAAGCCCATTTGCTGTGTGTTATTGCTACATAAATAGACATTTTCCATATAACTGATCATTCGGATTTTCTATATTAAATGTTATATAAATGAATATCTTTTCTTTTAATCTTACATAATATAGATAAATTAAATATCAATAATAAATAAATATCAATGGCAATGAGTAGTGCAACGTAAATAATACGATTTTCAATTTTCAGTGACCGACGTATTAAGAGGAAGGCAATAGTTGAAATCGTACTTGCATACTTGCCCACTGAAAGATTCAAACGGAATGTCGTTAGAGGTCGAATGGATCTAGTTGGTAATTTAAAAACATAGTTTTTGAGAAACAAATTATATTTTTATGGATAAAAATACATCTAATTGTCAGATATATTACATCAATATTTTTATTACGTAATTGATTAAATCATGTAAAAGATCATTACTTTTAATAACTTATACTCAAACGTAATGCACCAATGTCATCAGCAAACGTAGTATAGAACGTCCCACGGCTAGATCTAAGAGTCGATCTGCGCATGACAGCTGGCAGAAACTGGATACGTGTAACCGAAGATCGGGATACACAACAGTGCATACGCTCATGATAATGTTGAATACTCAAACACTATTATTATATTTTAAGAATTATTCTACGTTTTCTTCTTCTTCTCTACGCTTCCTCAATCCTGAGGATCGTGATGGTAGGTGGCGTTGTCTCGGTGTGAATGTATGTACATCTGTAATATGTTGGTTATTTGGTTTGTTAATATGTTGGTATTGTATCGACCTACGACCATGCAGTTCTATGCGTCTCTAGTAGAATAAAAGCATTATCTGTTTTGAAAAATTATTAAGGAAATAAAGTAAAAAATATATTATTTTATTCATTAACAAATGTAATCATACAAATTAGAATGTAATAATTATTCAATTCTAGACTGCGAAATAACAACATTTTTTTTTTCAGTATCCCTTGGAGGTGCTACAGGGCTCTTCGTTGGCGCCAGTTTATTGAGCTTTGTGGAACTTACATTTTATTTAACTGCACGCTTTATTAGTAATATATGGATGAAAAGTCAAAAAAATAAAAATTTAATGCACAAAAAAAAGATTGTAGCTGAAACTCAAAAGACAACACAACTGTCATTTGCTGGAGCACATACATCCGTTGAATATTTTCTTCCTTAGGCCCTTCAATCTAATCCTAAGTCACATTTCTTAAATAACACAAGCACTCAAACAAATTACATATACTATAGACATTTAGATATTATATAGGCATACACCAACTTACAAATAGCTTTTGTCGTGACAGAAGTCGGTATACCGTCAGTATACCGTATATAAAAAAACATTATACCTTTTAATTTATCAATTTTTGAAACGAAGTTGTCTTTTTTTATTTACCTTTCCATTTTCTTAAAGCGTAGCATATATTATAAACCATCTTACTCATAAATTAACATTTTTAGTTGGTATACGTTGATAGCGCGGTACCAACTAGAATGTGTCGTGAATGCCATTACACTATTTACGAGGAAAAAGATATCCAGTAGTAAAGAGCTCATGTCTGGCTCATTATTGTCTTGATTCATGCATTATTGTAATTAAGCAGCGGAGTTTTATCACATTCGTCATCGACGATACGTCACTTTTTAGTCCAGAAAAATCCGGAAGTACCAAGAGAGAGGGAATGATGTTGCATTATTAAGGCAAATAAATTATTTTATTCAATGCGGATTAATTTATGACTGTCTATTTGTCTAATTTTAAATAAAATATGTAACAGTTGATAACCACAAAATAAGTTATAGTTATTAATATACATATATTTATTATAAAAAGTAAACAAATGATATGCCGATTTAACTTTTTATTTAAATAAAAATAAAATACTTTAATATTAATATCATTTAACTAGCTTACAATAGTATACATCGTTAAGTTAAAATTTTTATTATATAATATATATTTTGAACTTTAGTAATAATAAAGTTTATAAGTACAAATTGAAGTTTATAATAAACTTATAATTAAACAATAACTTCAACTTTAATAATTTAAATAAATTCTTGAATTAGTGATTACCTTTAATACAACTATTTTATATGATTATTTAAATTACATAAAGATATTAATAAATTTGTATTGTATTCAGTCCATTTAACATTAAAAAATTAACTAAATTAAATTATAAGCTTACTCATTGGTTTTTATTGTTTAAAATAAATGATTTTGAAAAGCTGTTAAAATTTTAATCATATTATCAATTGTAAGCAAGCTGTAGTAGGATTTACGCGTTATAAGCCGCTGATATGGCATCATATTAAGTGGAGAGTTATAAATTAATTCAGCATTTAATTCGTTATTACTTTTAAATGAGTGTATAATTAGTTCTTGAGTTTTTAAAGTTACTATTTACTTTATATTTAAATAGAAGATTAGCATTTTTTTCTAAAATTGGAATTGTTGTTAACCATTACAACAACAGTGCTTCTATTTGTAATTTATAGTTTAAAGATTTAGTTACAGATAGAATAGAATCGACGAATTTAATTGTTAACTCACCACGTTGAACCACTGTCGCCTTAATGACCTAATTAAAATTTACACGACATAATCACAGTAACAATTTTAAATAAAGTTAACAAGTAATTGAATAGTTCCGCTAAACGCAATAAACCATAACATTTGTGCATTCTATCAGTTCTTAATGACCAGGTTTCATTGAATATCAGAGTTTCCTCATGACCCACCACCGACTGCACGGGCTGTGAAGTTGAAAGCGCCGGTACCTCATACAGTGCCACTGTGGAATTTGTTTCATACGACGCAAGGCTTCCATCTGAAAACAAAATGTTACATATTTACATATTTAACACATATGCTTATTTTATTTCACGTTTTTCTTTTTGTCCTACTTACAATACAATTAAATGATAGACAAAATAAATATAACCTGTTAGTGGTTCCTGTTGCAATAGGTTTTATTTTGTTTAATAAAATTAAAAAAATATATAAAAAATCAATCAACAACCCATTAATAAAGCAGTAAAAGTCCACTAATAGGCATAACGTTTTCTCCAATTTAAGGGGTGTTGCCGTAATTCCCACGCTCAGTAGGCATTGATTGGGTATCACATTAGTTTTTTAGTATATTACGTGGTTACTGCTGCCCGTTTACTGATATTTACTCTCATATTCGCCTAAGATGATATCCACGGCTAAAAACGGAAAGGCCTTTGTTTTTGCCGGGAATACATAGCAAAAGAAAAATATTAGAAAAGATATAAATAAAACATGAACAAGCTTTTAAATAATTACAGTTACATAGCTTTTTTTCATCAAGAAAAACTTTGGTAACAGGCCACAAAGTCGGTAGCTTTACAGACACTGACGGTCAAGCGTTATGAACGAACCTTTCCAATAGGAAGAGTAGCCTGATAGTGTTGATAGTTGTAGTGATAATAATATTTGCTTTTATTAATATTGCAATCCTCTTTCATGCGCGACAAAAGACACAACTTTTGTCGAGCATAAAAGAGTATTGCGATGCATGAAACTGCATTGAAAAATAATATTAAAACACCGAAAATTGCAGAAAAAATCATATTTGTATATATTCGGTTTGTATTATCTGTTGTATTATCTAAAATTATAAATCGTTAGCACCTAATTCATACCTTATAAATATGGAATAGTCAACAATATACCTTATAACTATAGAATAGTCACATTTGTTTTGTTTCTCAGTATTAATAATTAAATCAGAACTCTATTTCTAAACTATAAATATAAGTAATGAAAAAAACGTTGAAACATTCTAATAGTTATGGTTATATTTTTATAAATATACTCATAACTTTAAATAAAAAACTATAAATTAAAATAAAATTTAATAAGCAATATTTTTATAAATATATTTTATATTTATAAATATTGCTATCCTAATTGTCAACGTTTATAAACTACTTCTATTATATTTTTATCTTAAAAATTTACAAGCTTTTTTGCAACTTTCTATTCATCTACAACTTTTTGAATTTTCAACACGTAGAATTTAAAAAAAACTTCACATAATTTGTACATTAATTATTTGTATAATATTTTTATCACAGCGTTATAACGTATAAATAAATACTTGTTTATTCACTCACATAATCTATACTCCCGCTCCGAAAAGGGAATGCAGCACTGACAGTCATTAAAATTATTAAAATTCCAAGCATTAAAGACAAATTTCTGGTCTTCATCCTGAAGGTTTTAGCAGATCACTTGTTAAGCAAATGTTAGAACTAAATGCAATATTTGTGGACGCTCGCTTCAGGTGGCTTGGCGACGACGCTTAGTGAATCTGACGTCTGTCTGCGTGGAACAGCATTCCCGCCATTTATACGGGAAGCCACCCACACTCTTTCTTCTTAGCATATTATGTTATGGATATGGAACACAGCAAAGGGAGTTTAATTTTCACAACGGATTAAAATGTAATATAAAAATAAAAATAAGTGTAAAAAATATAATGTATATATAAAGTATAAAAAAACTGCTTGTAGGAGATGAATGAAAAAAATATTTAATCGAGATAAGATTGTCGAAGTATTTATTAGATTGAAACCCCTATTAAAAAATATTATAATATACTTTTTTACGGGATAGAGAGGCATACAAGCAATTGTATCACCTGATGGGAAACAACTGGATATTTAGAAATCTATTTAGCCAAAAATGACGTTAACATCTTCCGTACAACGTCCGGTCGGTCGCTTCAGACATCATTGGAGCGATGCGGTGATCGCCGATTTGAACGAGCTTCAAGCAACCAACTGGCGGTAAACCGTATAAGACGAGGACCATTGGCATATTCACATATAGGAAGCCATGGTACACATTGGGCCGTTGAGCCAACGGATTCAGTCAATTACTTTATCTTAGCCGAATGGGCACTTTTAATAAATCCCAATAATATGAACTGCGCGGTATACAGTACTCTTAAGTTTCTTCGTAAATACAAAGGGCACACTTTCACCCCCTTCTTTCATCGAATAAAACCCATTGAGTTTTCGAGATAATGTAGACCGATATTTATGGTATTGGTACACGGGTACGCGACCTCGGCCTCCCGAGCTACTACCATATCACTCCTTGTCGTCCGTTAGCATCCGCGGTAGTCCGCGGTAGCATCATATCTCTATCATCCTGTCTAAATCCATCTTTCCTTTGCCATGCCTTTTTTTTCTCTAACCTTTTCCCTTCCTCTCCGCAAATCCACGCCCCTAGCCACGCATCCATTGCCATGCCAATGGAGAGAGGCGAGCTTAGTCTCAAGCGTGCCTATCGTTCCTAGATCTTGCTTCCCCGGGTACTATAATGCCATACCTCAGCATACGCGGCTCTCCTGGGGCTGACCTCCATCCTCCCTTGCGCCTCGTCGGATTCACTACGACGAATTTTAATAAACCTATTTGTTAAAAAATGACGACGACATGGTTTCCCACCCGTCACGTCCTGATTCCCACGAGGGCGAAAAGCGACTAACGGAGAGCCGTTTCGGCATGATGAAAGGAAGGATGGATGAATAGATGGATGAGTGTGGAGGGAGCAAGGAAGGTGTGCCTAGTTATATATATATATATATATATATATATATATATATATATATATATATATATATATATATATTCACGCCTATCCCCCGCAGGGGTTGGCAGAAACCACAGAGCTCCATCCGCTGCCATTCATCGCAACGAAACGGCTTGTCACTGGTTACTTTTCGCCCTCGTGAGAATCAAGACGTGACGGGTGGCGAACCACGTCGCCGTCATTTTTCGACAAATTAGGTATATTAAATTCGTCTTAGTGAATCCCACGAGCCGCACGGGAGGATGGAGGTCAGCCCCAGCAGAACCCTGCATGCTGAGGTAAGGCACCATAGTCCCCGGGGGAGCTCGACCCCGGGACGATCGGCACGCTTGCGACTAGGCTCGCCCCTAGCCACGCATCCTGCCTAGATTCTAGTGGATGAAGATTTGTGTCTCTGCCTACCCCAACGAAAACAGGCGTCACGATATGTATTTATTTTAATTTCAACCGAAATCAATGGCAGTAACCGAGAATACAAATTACATCTAATCGACGTGAAGTTAGTGTGGACACCTCTTATTTTCTCTGTTTTAGTTGTACCCAGATTTATAATTAATACTTGTAGTTCATACGTATATTTATTCCGATATGGGAATCAAACCTGCGACCACAGACTGCGAAAGCGGTAGCTTCGCCACTGAGCCATTTATATCGTCAGCACTCAATTCACGTCGTTTAATTTAGTAAGAATTTCAATGACATTTTCTGAAAATAAATTATGAGACTAGATTAAATAAAAAGACAAATTCTTTTTTCATGAATATAATATATCATTATTAAAACGTCATATTTTATTCAAAGAAGTCGGTAGAACAAAATATTATTTGTAACATAAAGAGGAAAAACAGTGGTATAGAAATTTCATTTACCGCTCCATTTACGAACAATGTGCATTCGTTCGAGATCTTTTGTGTTGTCGAGAAGCTTTTACTGTGAGCTGCGAAAAAATATGACCATTGTCAGGTCAGGTGAATGTTATTTGTTATTCTCTACAAGCTTTTCTTTGTATGCTATGAAAAATACATAGACACGTGTATTTTTCTTTAGGTTATTAGTAATAAATAAGGGTTACTGGACTAAATTGCCGATTCATAGCGAAATATTAAAACTCTTTTGTAGGATAAAATATATTTATAAAGTCAAAGTATTTACCATCGCTTCTATACATTTCTGCCACTAACTGGAATATTATTTAAAACTTTGCGATAAAACTCTGAGGACCTGTACTCTGATTTGATTCCTGGGGAGAAGCTATCTTCCATGAAAAAATCGTTGAGTAGATACAGAAGATGAAGAATAGTCTCTACCTGCAGCTCTTGTAATGGTAAAGTATAGAGTACTAATGGTGAGAGAAGATCAATTTACGAGTTTAGGTGATTTTGGTGCCGAGTTTCGCCATTATTGTTCGGAGTTCTGCAGAGTAGACATCTCCTGTTATTATCCTATATACTTAACCAGATCTGAGGAAGTTATAGTGAATTACACCATGCAGTTACATAACCTTTCTATGGATAAGCTTCACTTTAGAGGATTGTTGTGGTCTTGCATCTGGGGTCAGCCGTGCGCTTATGTTTATCGTGAAAAATCCACTTTTTGTGGCATGTCACAATTCGGTCCATAATCCTTTCACTTCTGTTCCGGTTTAACAATTTAAGGCAAGCATTACTGCTCTTTTCAGATCAGTCATATCATGAGGCACTTATTTTTCAAGTTTTTTAATTTCACCGATTTACCTACTGTCAATATTGTGAATGCTAACGTTAAACTATGTCGCTAATTCCTTGGTAGATCGATACGAATTGGCTTCCACCATCACCCTCAATTCATCATTGTTTACCTCAGTTACCTACGGAAGCGGTTAAACCAAAAATGCATGATACGTTTGTTGGTCGTATCCTCTCCAAACGCAATATTTATACGAGCCGTGCTGGATTAGTCCTATGTCGGATATCGTATTCAAAAATTACTCAAATTTTCGCGTTATCAGAACAATCAAATGTCTTATTTTTATTTAATTTAAAATATTAAAATTTGCATGTAAAGAGATCATGAAAGAAGATATTATAACATATTTCTGCCACAGAAAAATTAGAATTTTTTTCACAAAAAATAATAAATTTTTTTTATACAGTTTTAAGGTAATATAAAGAAATCCATTTATTGCCATAGTTTTACTTCGTACGCAAAAATATCTCTTATTATTATCCTAATATATAATATTATGCATACAGGAAAATCAAGATAGGCATATGAGTAACTCAGTATTATGGTAGTGAGTCTCGTCTTTGCTCAGAGTAATTCTTCCGTGAACTACAATCGAGAACATTGAGTCATAAGATAATTCGATTAACCACCTTGTTTAAACTTGTAAATCCACAGTCTACGCCACTAGAAAGTTTCCATTTTCATAACTTAAATTATTACCTTTTATATTGAACAATATATCTATTTTGAGCAATTTTTATTAATTCATTTACTAGTTCGTACCTGACATGCGTTATTATGTTACTATAAATAACTTACACACAACAGACTAATACAAAATCAACTACTATGTTGTACTAAATCAAAAATTTTGTCGAGCGTGCGACAACAGTACCAAAGTTTCACAGCCGTATAAACATATGTAACAACTTCCTGTGAGTGTTGTACAAACTGAGTTTGAAAGCAAATATAAGTAAATTGGCAGCGGCGTCTACCTGAGAATAAAAACCAATCTGCGATCCCCAATCCACCCAGTCAAGGTTGAAATTGAGACCACAATCCTTAATTTTGGGGGAAACCAACATCCAGCATTGGAACATAACGGCTATATTGATTGAATGCTGATTGCAGGAGAAAAAGTTGAGCAAGTGAATTAGTTTGTATATTTGAGGTCATTGTTTACAAGCGATGGAAAATGTGAAAGTGACATTGAAAGGTGAATGAAAGTTGGTAATCAGGTTTATGGAGCCCTGCACTGCTTTATGATATGTCAGGATGTGTCTAAAACTGCCCGACTGGCGGTTCATCCGGGAGTGCTTGTTCCGACTCGGGTTGTGAAAGTTGGATTTGGCAGAAGAGTTATGTAATCAGACTGAATGCGATGGAAATGAGAGCATTAAGAAGCATGTGTAGGGTAACTTTGAAGGAATGAAGATATAAGAGAGCAATGTGGAGTAAAAGGTGTCGTGACAAAAATTTAAAAAGGGTTCTTTACATGGTATGGACACATAAAGAGGCTAAATAGAATAGAGAGTAATCTCGGCATACTATGTACCCCTACGGGTAACAGGCGTGACGATATATATGTATGTACTACAAAAGTATCACTCTATACAATTATATTAATCGTATGAAAAATACAACTCACTATAAATTTATCTACGCCTAACAATGTGATATCGGTCGATGTAAAACGTTTAAACTTCGAAGCCATAGTAACGAGTAATTGTACTGTTTCCATACTAAGTAAAATTAAACGTACTTTTATGTCATTGCTTATTAAAAAAAATTAATAAATCTTTCAGGACTCTATTGAAAAGAGTTTGTTAAATAACACGATAATCTCTGGCCATCGATTTTAATGAAAGTTGGTGTATGGTTGGTTCCAACTGGATAATATTGGACACGATAGGTGGCATTGTGGTCGAGAACTTATTTTTTTTTACAGGTCAGTGGGAGGGGATGGCAACTTTAGGCCGGGTCCACTATTTTTATATACCTAAAATACTTTTATATATTATAGACGTTATTTTCTCGAATTCCATTCGTACCCCCATAACAGTCTTGACGAAAGCTTGTTGTTTTTACTTATTTTTTGCAATATTAATTAATAACAAATTATTGCATTTAGTGTTTGAAATAATATATCATAAATCCTTCTTCTTCATAAAATAAACTGGACACCCCATTAGCTTTCCGTATCGATTAGAGAGAGAATGAAAGAGAGGTCGAAATAGTTCTATGCTTCTCTAGTTTGACGCATAAATATCGAAAATCGACCTTATTCACCGCAGGGCGCCGAAAGATTACGAATATCCAAACATTCTAGTGAAAATTTTGATACTGTTAAACTTATATGTAGATCACGAGAAGTGAAAGTGTCCTGAAATACCTGAAAATAGTTTGGTTAAGGAAAAGAAACCATGGTTTGTATTTTTCTATTTAAATTACTTATGAAATCAGAATAATTGGTAGTTTAACAACATTAAGTACGAACTTTTATTGTTAATTTTTTATTTACATTGCGTTATTTTTTATTTTCTGTATGTCAATTTCATTTTAAAGGACTTATTATTACAGCTTAAATACTTTTACCGTGACTAATAGTTTGTATAAAAAGTAAGTTGTTCAAATATAATATAACAATACCTTTCCTACCCTGTTGAAGTTTGTTTTGAAGTAAATAGTTCGTTATAAGATGAATTGGCTTAAAATATATTTGTTGCTTAGAATTGTTGTATTACTTAATAAAATTAGTGATACATGTGATCGTCTAATACAGTACATTAAAATTTTTCACAAACCCCTTTAGGCTTCTTTGTTTTCTTTTTTTAACTTTTTATCAATATTTGAAAAGGGTAATGCTAGAAAATATATTTTGTTAAATCATGAATATTTCTATTTTTTTTTGTGACTTTGTGAAGAGTGGCCACTATTCAGTCACTTTAACCGAAATTAACATAAGAGTATAATAATTATTCAATGATCGAACCAATAACGACTGCTTTGTAAAGACGTTCATTTACCTGGATTGCATATTACAGATGGTGTTAAGATTTTTTAAATATTGACATGAAAAGAAAATGCATGTGTATAAAAAATTTCAAAATTCTACGCCAAAGTATCATAGACGAAATCTAAAAACATTAACAAAGTAATTACATTTGATCATATACCTAAACTTTTTTGCGGTTCCTTTAGCAAAGCACATTTGGAATTATTTGTAATATCAGTTTTAAAAGAAAGTGAAGTTAGATTTCAGAATCTATCTGGTAGATAAGTGGAATGTTTTCTTTTTGTTTATTTATGATATTTATGAACATTTGCCTCTTCTTTCAAGTTATTTCCTAGCATTTTTAATATATGAATGTACAATTCACATATAACTATGTATAAATTTCTTAGTTTTTACAAAAATGCTTTTCCTTTATGCATCAACATGAAATTGTCGCTTGGAGGATAACCCTATTCACAACTAGATGGCACTGGGCGCATATCGTTACTAATATATATTTAGTTCATGATTATTATTTCAAGTAAATCCATAAATTCAAGCTAGATTTCCTATTGTCACGAATTATTATTTACTTGTAAATGCCAAGATTACAAAAGTGGTTATTTTATGGTTATTACATGCAGGGATTTTTAACTGTGATGAGAAGTTTTAGTAGACAATTGTACTTAGCAATGGACAACTATATTAAATTGATAAACTAAACGCTACTATACTGAACTATACTGAACGTTGAAAACCAACCTCAACGTTGAACAACTCTATTAAACGTTGAACAACTCTACTAAACGTTGAACAATTCTACTGAATCTAAATTTTAGGAGTAAAAGGATGGCGAACGAGCAACATGAGAAGACCAATGCCTTAAGCAGGACGCTTATTGCCCTAGGCGGGAGTGAAGCATGTGGTGCGCGCTGGACCCTGGGTGCGCTTTTACTAGCGCCGTTGGCTGCTGCCAATTCCAGCTACTGTGCTGTTCCAGCAGTTATGATGCTCGCGATCTTCGTCACATTTGCTAGTAAGTCATTCTGTCAATGTTCTATAGAATCACGCGTTTATTATTCTTAAGCAAATTCTTTAATAGTATTTTCCAACAATATTAAGTTAGTAGTTAAGTTAGTATATATATATATATATATTTGACAGTTAGAAATATTGTATAAGATTTTTAACTGCAGCATGCATGTACCAACTCATTTGGATAAGTATCACACTAATGCTGAAAACCGATATTTGAATAATCGCTTTGCTACCACACTTGTAGAAAAGTGTATTCCATCTTTCTTTACTTTTTTCCTCTTATCTTTCCGTTATTCACAACATATCTTACTTATCACCATAGATTTTGCTCCAATCATAGGAAGTACCATATATGTTGCAGCGTTCACATGCAAGGATTTAAAGAAATTAGCAGAAATCCTTCCTCCTCCACGAACATCAAGGGGACGAAGAGACAGAAACTTACGATCTTTCGCTGACTTTATGGCAATGTGGATGTGTTTCCTATCTCATCTGGTGGCAGTCGCTGTATGCGCGAGAATCTTAAGCGCAACAGCGGACCATGTAACTGGGGGGCGAACAAGGAGATGGCTTTTCGGTTACGAAACTCGATCTCTCGGGGAGCCTTGGCCCGATGTGATTGGAGTAACGGTGGTATTGGTCGTCTGCACTATGTTTATGTGCGGTTTAGAGGTTTGTATATTTTTTTTCCACGTAATGTTATGGCTGAATAATAAAACGCCTTTAGATTAATAATAAGACTTTAATTGTAAATTATTTTATGCTGCATACACTACCTTTTTATTTATCATATAAAATAAATATTGAATAATTAAATAAAGAAACCTTTTACATCTGATTATATGGTGTATAAACGATAGTACGATGTATTGGCGCAGTGGCGGGGCAACCGCCTACGGAGTAAATGGTCGTGAATTCGGTCCCGCATCGGGAAAAATATATGTATGGCCTACAAATATTTATTCCGAGTCTTTCATTCCGAATTGGACAGGCGTGCCCAGCAGTGGAACATATGTGGGTACCTATAACTATGAATTGTGAAAAAAAATAGCGAAAACTGCTAACTGAATATTTCTTAGGAAAGAGCTTGAAAACCTACAACTCATGATCCTCAGGATTGAGAGAACGAATAACCAGAAAAACTCCTTCAATTTATTTATCTAGTATGCTATATTATTCACTGATTTTTTTTTGTTTCAGGAAAGCATGATGTTTACATTCCTACTACTAATTATGCTGTATTTATTCAGCCAATGCTTCGCTATACTTGGTCTAATAAATTTAGATATTGCAAGCATAAAGATACCAATACCCATAACTATTTACGAGGTATAAACTATTTGATCGCGTTAACACTGTCCTTATAAACCAAAAAATACTTATAATTTTCTTTTTTTAAAGCTGTTCGCTGCAGGTGCGCCGATTGCCTACGCTTTTAGTGTTGGTCTACCAGCTAAGCAAAATGGAACCGTAAAAAAGAATTTATTCCTCATTATTGGTTTGCCAACCATCGTACTGTGTGGATTGTGTTTCCTCTATACCAATATGTTAAAAGGGTAAGTTCAAGCCTTGTATTCCATTACGTTATTTACATTTTGGTACAATAAGAATATACTGGATGCTGGAGCTGATGAGAACTGGTGATATTAGCTTATTAGTTTATATTAAGCCAGTCACCAGTTCTCATCAGCTTCATAGTAAAGACGCTCGCTCCAAGTTTAATTCACTTAAATATAGAAAATATTTAATTTATTTAATTTTATAATAATTTCATAATTATATTTTATGGAAGAAAAAGGCAAACGAGCTTGCGCTTTATGTAATTGTAATTAATCAATGCTGTTCATCGACATCTACAACATCAAAGCCAGATGCGTGGTCTACCTTACGTGTATGGGGCGAATAGTAGAAGAGAAAAAATTTAGTGGGATGAGTAAGAAGTGATGGGAGAGAAAGAAGGAAGTAAAGAAAGGGAAAAGAACTTGGACACCTAAAATCGATCCATTTGTCCAACAACAAGGCTCTATCATTATTAAATACTTAACATTTGAAATATATGTAATTTTCAATGACTTCTCATCGAGTCTTTAATTAAGTAATATGATGCTTAGATGGTTTTGGCATATAGAGAGGATGGATGAAAGACGACTGGTAAAATAAATTAACGTTGCGGTTGTGCATGGAAGGGTCGATAGGGGAAGACCAAGGAAAACATATCTTGACCAAGTTGCCGAAGTTGTTAGGCAAGGTCAGGTCAGGTCAAGATTACCCTTAACCAGTGGGCTTGCATGAGGAGAGTGATGAGTGTGGAGGAAGCAAGGAAAGTATCTCGAGATTGTAGCAGATGGAAATCTGTGGTCTCTGTTTACCCCTGCCGGGAACAGGTGTGATAATATGTATGTATATATTTCAGTAACAGCATTGACGCTGCGTTGCCAGTGACAACGCTATTGGAAGCTCGAGCGGCCGGTTGGGTGTGTCCATTACTGGCTGGAATCACGGTCGCCGGAATTTGTCTCGCGCTGACCGAACTCTGTCCTCTGCTTTTCTCCGTGCTAGTCACGCTTGCTTCCCCTGAATGGAAAGTACTCACAAGATCTCTAACTTATGAGAGCACAACCACTGGTAGTCCAGTATTAGCGGTATTTACAGCTGGTTGGTAATTATACGCAATAAATAAATATATTTACTATTTCAAGGAGGATAGACAATTATAACATAATGGCCAAATAAAAATATACATTTCTTTCAGGCAGTTTAGCGGCCATTTTGGCTTTTGCCTGTCCTTTATCGCATATGATCACGTTAATGAATGGAAGTCATTTATTGGGTATATGTATTCAAGCATTCCACTTTATTATCATGCGATGTGTGCCAACAGCTGAACAAAGAGAGGCGGGAGGTCCGTTTGGTTAATATTCATGGGCATTATTTGGAGCTAGTTTTTCGTTATAAAACTTGTAATTATTGTAGATGTCGAATACAAACGTTTGGGAACTGAAAGTACTTCACGGGGAGCTACATCTTCTTTAGGCAAATCCAAACGTGGTCTCTGGTTTATACCCTCAGCGATAAGACACACAAAAACTTTGGAGAGCATCAAATCTAAAGTGATAAAAGGTACCTATTTATATATCAACTATCGTTCCGTTAAAAAAAATAAACTAATACATTTATAGGCTAATACCTTCGTAATGGCTCTTGATACTATAGGTGTAAGAGCAAGGGGTTGTTGATTAATTATGTTCTAAGCTAAAATTAATAATTATTTGATGACAACGTGACTATAATTGCCTCCTACATAGCAAAATGAACCCGTCTTGAAATATCGCGCCTGGACTTTGTAGTTCTTTCTCATCCACTGTACTCACCAGACTTAGCTCCAACAGATTATCACTTATATAAAGTTCTGATTAAACATTTAGCCAATAACAAACGTCGTCAGCTAGTTATCGAGATAAATAAGTTTTTTATTTCACAATTACCAAAATTTTGGGAACGCAACAATCATAATTTACCTACACGCTGGCAAAGAATCATAAAGTATGCTGCCGAATATATTTTAAATTAAATTCAGTTATAAAAAAATATGTATTTCATTTCAAGATGTTTAAGAGTGCTCAATATTTTTAAATCAGAAATAAAAAATAGACTAAAAGCAAATTATTTCAATATTTAATAAATTTTGCAGAAACAGAAGAACGTGAATGTTTGCTCCTTGATGAGTATGCAGGCTGTCCTTTAGAGGATATGGATCAATCTACTAGTGGGAAGGATAGTGTTAGAAATATGTTAGCAAGTGAAGAAGTAGACAATCAATCAGACGAGGAAGTCAGTGAACCAGACATGTCGTCTGGCGATGATTCTACCGACATTGATGCTGTAGTCAAAGAATACAAGGACACTATTCAGGTAAGTCAAAAATAAGAAATTATACTAAATTTATACATCTATCCAAGAAATTTTATAAGCGAAGAAGCAAAAATCTTCCTTCGAATATGAAGAATTTTGATAACAATAATATAGAATAAAAACCCTTCATACATATTTTAGTAACGGAAGGACAAAAAGTTATCGTACAAAACATACTTTTCAAAATGTATCGTGTGCATGTAGAATCGCTCATTGAAAAACTGTCCACCAAAAAAGGTAAACTTTTACCAAAAAAAGATTTATGTTTTATCAAATCAATACAAACATAACAGTCCTTTCCTGGACATAGATCTTCAATCCCTTACAAGTGTTGCCGTAATCCTCGCGATTGGCAGGCGAAATAAGAATCTCTAATATAAGCCAGGGTCATTCATTTACTTTAAGATTAATTAATTGAATGCAGGTGGTGACCGCGATTCCCGAAGCTTGCGCGCCCGCTCCCCCGAGCGTACGGGGAGCTCGTCTCGCAGTAGCCGGCGCCATGACACAGCTGGTGGCCGATGCTTTCATTGCCACGGCGTTCTGCAATGAATCCCTCAGACCACACATGTTTCTCGCTGGAATACCATGTAAGATTCTTCCGTGTATTCTTTTGGATAATGTTTTATAATATTCGATTTAAATTAAATAGTTTATAAAGTCTAATTAAAATGCAAAATGGCAACGAAAGTTTCGTTCCTACCATCTAGATCAGTTATACTCAACCTGCAGCCCGCCGGCCTTTTCTGGTTGGCTCATCTGGTGCTTCTTTATTTTAAGCCATTTTTGAATTTCGCGCCCATAAGGAAAATTGAGAGCGCGCATAAATAGGTTCTACATAACACTACCGCACACCGCCGCAGTGTGCAGTGCTGCTTATTGATACGTCAATTTTTTCATTTATGTTTTTAATTTACAGTAGACGTCTGATTGTATCACAGTAACAAAAGGTTTTTCATATTTTCGTAAATACGACAAATCAAGTGTTTGGATTAGCGATGTTATGCATTGGGCGTTTTAAGTTCCATATCGAGCAAGTGAAACCGCAGGAATCCTCTTTCCTTGGCTTCCATATTTCGAAGTACGTGTCGCTTTGTTTGCCGCTCGTGACTTTAGTTCTTTTTAGATTCTTTTTAGACTTTACTTCTCTTTACTTCGAAGTTATTTACATGATACAACAATGTCAAAACCTAAGAAGTCATTACCTATTTATTTTTTACAGCTCACGACATCACGACTAACAAGTGTTTGTGGCTACTATGAAAACAAGGTTGAATACCACTGATCTGAATGATTGGTAATCCAGTAACATACGTTTTTTGAGAAATTTTCCATGCACCACCACTCTGTGGATTAAGCTACTATCAGCGGTATTTCAGAACTGATACAAAATGGAACCTTTAAAAATAATAACTATACATCTGCAGATGTCTGTGGGTGGCGTTAATTGTCTTCCATCTAATGTCGTACGCGTTTGCCTTCCTAACCTATTAAAATCCATTAGCTCTTTTCAACATTATATAAATTAACTATTTATTAAAGTTTCGTATTATATTTGTACAACATTACAACCTTGAAACTTGATCCCTGTCTAAGTTGCCAACTCCAAATACCATTGTCAATCATACAATTTTTCAATTTCAGTATGGCTTTGCAGTACATTTGTCTGTTTATGGCAACCAGCTCACAAACTTTCTATGAATAAAGTTCAAGGGCTCCAGGGTCCGATAACAATGATAATGGCGCTCTTGTTCCTTACACCTTTGTTACTCGACTCCTGGCCAGCCATTATGCTGTTCGCTGGAGCAGGTAATATATTTTGTACAATCATTGTTTGTGTTTACATGTTGGGACGATAGGAGTTAAATTAATGAAAAAGAAATAATTTAAATATGTAGTTATGTATGTAGCAAATGTATGTAAGTTATGACTGTTTGGCTCAGTGGTTAAAATACCTGACTTCTGAGTCAAGGATGACCAAGATTTTAACCTAGAACAGGTTTCGATCTTGGTCAAAAAATTATTCTTTTTAAACCAAAAATTTAGTTTCCGGGACACTAGTTACATATTATTAAACACTGCATCCGAATTCTCATTCAAATAAAATCGTTCGATTAAACAAAGAAGGATTCTGACTTTCGAAGTCCCTTCTGTGTTTGCACACATAATCCCAGAAGTTCCAACTGCGCATACTATATTTTTAAATAAAACATATCCAACGCAGTCGACACTTTTAGGATTAAACAGAAGATGCCGTAGCTGAATTGGCTAGGATATCATATGAATGATTATATCATGATTAATAAGAGTCGGAAAGGAAGTAGCGAAAACAATTTTCTAAGACTTTCACCAACCGCAACAACTTAAATATTGGTAGAGCTATGCTACAGCACTAATGGACCTGCTCGATCGAGGAATTAACACGCGTTAAGTGGTAGTTTTCTTTTTCGTTACCGAATTTCGTACGAAGAGTGCAGAGATCCGGTGGCACAACTTCTTTTCCATTCCTTTACTTCCTACTTCCTCTCCTACTATCCACATCCTTATCCTAAAATCTGCAGCGCTCTTATTATTGCAGATGTCCATGGGCAGTGATGATAACTTACGATCAGGTGATTCGCTCACTCACATACCATGTACAGTCAAAGGATCAAAAGTAGCGAACGTATAAATTCAAAAATGTTAAAATGACAAACTTAATTGCGCCAGATGTTGTATTGCTAATTAATTTCTAATTCTATCAATAACTAATTAATTTTTATGACTTCTTAGGGATCGAATATATATATATATATATATATATATTTCTGAAAAGTTTAGGTGTGGTGATATACGCTCGATGTGAGCGATGGTGCGGAGACCTGGCGGTACAGCAAGCTCGCAGCGCCATGGAGAGATCCAAACTACGTCACGCGTCATCAGCCGTGCCTCTCACCGGTACTCTCACACACATCGATACTGTGTATATTGCCAGGTATATGGAATTCATACATTAGTTGGTCGCCACATTTATAAGCAACTTCTATCCACATCTTCTACTTAAACAATCGTGAGACAAACTATTTAGTTACTTTTCTTCGACTCTTACGCTTAATTTACAAAGCACTTTTACATATTTCATTGTCATTTTAACATTATCTAAAAAATACTTACCATACAGCTTTACACTTTTTTAAATTCCGTTATTCGAAACTTTTAAACTTGAAACTACTAAGTTTTGTATGCATAGAAAGTATGGATGAAAGATTGCCAAATGAAATTTATGGTGTGGATGTGAATGGAAGGGTCGGTAGGGGAAGTTGAGGAAAAACAAAAAATATATCTTGACCAAATTTCCGAAGTTTTTAGGATGGCAGAATACTCACGTCTAAGTGTGAGGTTCTCGGTGAGATCGAAGACTTCTTCGGCAACTATATGCTTCTCATGCACCACAACCTGAACCCGTATACAATGATCCACGAGCCACGCTTTCCCGTCACTACCGCGTTGAGCTGCCAGCTATTGCCCTCGAGGAGATGGAGTTAGCCCTCGGACAACTTAAAAATGGAAAAGCTCCAGGCAAAGACGGGATTACTGTGGAGCTTTTAAAGAGCTCTGCAGAGTATTCAATTCTGTCGTGCAGAATGGGAGAACTCGTCAGGCATGGAGCAGAAGCATAGTCGTCTTATTTCACAAAAAAAGAGATAAGACGCTACTCAGCAATTATAGGCCCATCGCGCTCCTGAGCCATGAATATAAATTGTTCTCGAGGGTCATCACCAATCGACTCGAACGAAGACTTGTTGAGTTTGAACCTCCAAAGCAGGCTGGGTTTCGAGGAGGATTCGGCACCATAGACCACATTAATACAGTACGACAAATTATACAGAAAACAAATGAGCATAATCAGACCCTGTGCTTAGCGTTTGTGGACTATGAGAAGGCCTTTGACTCCATTGAGACCTGAGCTGTCATGGAAGCCTTGCAGCGGTGCCAGGTACATCATCGATACATCGAGGTATTGAGATGTCTATACAACGCCGCTATAATGTCCGTTCGAGTACAGGGCAGTCAAACAAATCAAATCTAGTTGTATCGCGGAGTGAGGATGTCATATCCCCGAAACTGTTCACTAATGCATTGGAAGACGTTTTCAAGACGCTAAACTGGAAAGGGCGTGGCATAAACGTAAACGTTAAGTACATCTCACATCTGCCTTTTGCCGATGATATAGTGATCTTTGAAGAATCGCTACAGGAACTGCAAGGAATGCTGAACAGCCTAAATGAATCCTCTCGCCGTGTCAGTTTGACCATGGACTTTGATAAAACTAAAGTCATGGTCAACGATCATTTGGATCCACAACCGATCATCGTCAATGGTAACACTCTCGAAACGTGGACGCTAACAGTCCGTCTGCTGCACAAGCTCAGAGAGCTATGGAGAAAGCTATGCTCGGAGTTTAACTAGTAGATATAATTCGGAATGAACAAATCCGCCAGTGAATTAAAGTCTACGACATAGACACCGACACATTCGAATTAGCAAACTAAAGTTCGAATTAGCAACTCCGACAAATGTCACGTTTGTCGGATTCGACAATCGTTGGAGCAAACGAGTGCTGGAGTGGAGACCGCGTCTCGGTAAACGTAGTGTGGGACGTCCCCCGGCTAGATGGTGCGACGATCTGCGCAGAGCGGCTAGTAAAAACTGGATGCGTGCCGAAGCCGAAGATCGGGTTAGGTGGCGCTTCATGGGGGAGGCCTATGTCCAGTAGTGGACTGCCGCAAGCTGTTGATGATTCTACATTTTAGTTTTGTTTATTTCTCAATAACTTAATTAAAACAAAACTACCACTTCAAAGATTAACATCGAAGCAATTCCGACAGTAATACTATGTTGGTTTTATGACCAGGAGTCGACAAATAACAATAAGAAGTTTACCTTTTTACTGTAGATAAGTATTTTGCGGTGAGGTACAAACAATAAAACCTAATAAAATTATTTTTAAAGATGCATTGGTTGTAATTTCAGTAAAAGTGCAGGTGGCCAAATACTTTTGCGCGGTACTATATATGTATGTATGTGTTCGAAACCAGACCCTCATCTTCGATATTTCAACCACAATTAACTATGCAACTCGAAAACGATTAAAAGTTAAAGGACGTGAAAGTTTATAATTTTTATTCCTAACTAGTAACCGAGCTGTTGTCGTGTCGTCGCCCATACCTCAGAGCCTGAAGACGAAAGTTTTCGACCAGTGTGTCCTACCCGTACTCTCCTACGGCGCCGAAACGTGGACGCTGACAGTCCGTCTGCTTCATAAGCTCAGAGTCGCTCAGAGAGCTATGGAGAGAGCTCTGCTCGGAGTTTCTCTGGTAGATATGTTTCGGAATGAACAAATCCGCCAGAGAACTAAAGTCACCGACCATAGCCTTTCGAATTAGCAAACTTAAGTGGCAATGGGCTGGTCACGTCTGTCGGAGATCCGACGATCGTTGGAGAAGACGAGTGCTGGAGTGGAGACCGCGTTTCGGTAAACGTAGTGTGGGACGCCCCCGGCTAGATGGTGCGACGATCTGCGCAGGGCGGCTGGCAGAAACTGGATGCGTGTAGCCGAAGATCAGGCTAGGTGGCGCTCCATGGGGGAGGCCTATGTCCAGCAGTGGACTGCCGCAGGCTGCTGATGAACCGAGCTGTTATTCTATATTATGTCAATATATGAATCGTATAACACTATGTCATGTATTTCATTTGTGTGCGTTTGTATTTTTGTGTGGCTATATTTTAATCATTCTAATAGCTGTGAGATATTTTAGCTAGTTCTCTAAAATTGTAAATTTATCGCCTGGTTTCTTGCTACTAGAGCCTTAACTTCTAGTGCCTCCCTTTACAACCCTAAATTCCTTGTTATTCGCAATAAGTCATAAGTCTTTTTCATTGTCAAGAGCTATATTTGACAAAATAGCGTGTGAGACATAATAAAAAAGACAAAATAGCTTGTAAGACACAGTAAACACAAACTTATTAGCAAACACGATTTTCAGATGACAAGATGATGACTCGGACTCGAGTCTCGACAATTTAATAGATGCTGAAGAGGAAGAGCAAGATGGCGATGTTTAATGATATAACGTAAAGCTAACCTTTATAGTCATCATAACGCCTTAGAAGCGAATGAGCGACTATTTATGAATTTGATTCAATTAATATTTAAACCAGCGCGGTCTTGAGTGTAGTGCTAATGTGGCGATAAATTCGTGTAGTTGCAAATGTAACTTTGCAATGTAGCATAGTTTAACCTGCACTTTTGCAACTGGCAAAGATAAAAAAATGATAAAGATAGTGTCCGTCTGAAATTTGAAAATAACAAATTATTGATTAACACTATATCAAAACGCAATTTTTGCCTGCCTGATTGTTAGTACTACTCTAGGAAATAACCAAATTTGACAGGACTTTTAATTAAGAGATTTCAGAGGAAACAGTTTAGCTCTTTTTACTTCGGAAGTAATGTACGGTGATGATTGAAAAAACCTGGGTCAAGTGGGATTAAGAATTAATGAGTAATATATAATGAGTAGTATACCTAGTAATAAAATACAATCTGCAACCCTCGATCTACTCGGCAAGGGTAGAGAGTAGAACAAATCCCCTCATTATTTAGAGAGTCCAATATCTAGTAATGAACTGTTACGGCTGTATTATTGAATACGGTATTGGTACATGCATTCTATATAGGTACATATTCGTATAAATAAGTTTAGATATATGCTATTTTAATTTGTCCGTCCATGTATCGCACCTGCTTTTGTCGTCATTTTTATTTATTAATATTGTTAGATAATTAGTATTAATGTTATAATAGATGACAAATGTTTGTGAAAAAATATTGTAAATTCTCTAATCTAAAAAACTGGTAATATCCCCGTGTCTTAAATTTTTCCTCGTAGTATTACTATTTAATACGAAATAATATAAATAAATATATTGCTTTTACAAAACAAAATACATAAATAATCTGCTTTCACATCAAAGTATGTTTGCGAAGCGTCACGATTATCAGAACGTACCTCAATTTAAGAGAGGCCAATTGAACAATCAGTGGACAATTTCGACTGTATGATGATTTAAAAAGCCCAATAGGTTAGTTTCCAACCACGAACGAAAATGGAACTATCGACGGTAAGCATGTTTTCTTAATGCAAGAAATACTTTGTTTAGACGAGCGGTGAAGCTCACTTACGTTGGTCGCTGGCTCTGATCACGGTGTTACATGGCCTCTCGCTAAGGGGCTATCCATAAATTACGTCACACGTTAAGGGGGAGGGAGGTGTTCAGAAAAGTATGACATCAAGTGACACGAAAGGGATGACTCATAAGTGTGTTTCACTACATTTACAAATTTCGAGTGCTATAACTCTACACTTCAACTTCACATATAACATTGATGACAAAGATGGGGGGAGCCTCCAATCTTGAAATTCGTGTCACCTAATTTATGGACAATCCCCAATTGACTACCTGAAAATCGGTCAAGTCGGCGATTAACGCAACCGGTATGGGGCGAAACATCGTAATATTGTAAAAATGAAGTAATTTATACTGTCTTCTGCTTTTTTAAACTGTCAATATATAAAACAATATAGTGATTTCTTCTTGATAATGTACCCGTATGTTTGCAGTATGTTCTTTGAATGTTATATGAATTTGAATAGACTTAAGTAAAATATATTTTCACATTTTTACAGTATGCCTTAAAATAAAACTTGCAAAATCTCCTTGTATGACAAGTAAGCGATAAGCAATAAAAGACCTTTCATATATTACCTCGTAGTAGTCAGTTACAATCATAATCGTAAGTAGTAGAAATGGAATTAAAAAATAAAATAGATTTAAGTAACATCTGTTCTCATAAACGCAGATAAGGAATTCCATGTTCTCACAGTAAAAACAAGATACCAAAAAAGTAAAACAAACGTCACGTTTCAACAATGTATACATGTGTTTCGCCTCTCCATGACGTATTTTCAGGTAAAATAGACTCTACGGAAGACAGCGGATCAGTCTACTATACCTCGATCTTCAGTCACTCATACATTGTCTTCCAAAATTTACTATAGCTGAATGTGTCTCGCGTTGACACGAAACTCGTATACTTTATTAGCATTGTGTATTTTACTTTTTGGTTACTAACTTTTGTAAAAAGTTTGCCGATTTTTTGTAACTTAGGGCCTGTGGCCATCCCGTTTGTGTATATCATTATTTTTGATTAGTTAGTTTTGATTTTCCATTTTAAAAACACTCAAGTAAATTTATTATTTATAAATGCTATTTGTGGAATGAAAATTCTTACTTAATAAGAATTTTGTCTTTTAAGAAATATATAAAATAATGAAGCTTATGTTTCTTTGGCCTAATTACAAAAAATATTTTTAAAAGTCAAATTAATCTATGAGTAAGAATATTTTCAGCCATTTTTAAGGTGATTCTGAAATAAAAATCTGCTTACAATTTAGTTTTATTTTTTCACAGCACATTTTATTATGAATATTTAAAAAATCATTTCTCCAAAAGGTACATCTTATACAATTTTTCATGTTCTTCGTTTTCAAAATGGGGGTTGAAATCTACTTCTATTACTTCTTTGAAACCTTCATTAATTGTGGGTTCCTGGAACTTATTCCTAAAAAAAGAGTATTATTGGCAAAAATGTTATCTGTTATAAAAGAATACAGAATAAAAAATAGTAGGATTAAAATTATTGACAATAATAATTAGTAAAATGTATATTTTGTCCTTTTAATTGACATCACTTGCAAGCACAATCCTGTATTAAACAATAAAGACTAGTATAAAGACTAAAAATATAACAAGTAATAACATGTATGAATTGTAAAACTTACTTGAAACTATGAAAAATAATATCATTAATGGGTGCATGATTAATCTTCATAAGCTCTCGGAACTTATTATTGTGCAAAGCATGAGCTTTGCTTGTCGTTAGTTTAGCACATCGACAGTCAACCTTCATGTCTTTAGCTAATGATATCCATCTCATACGGGACTCAACATCTGGGTTAGTACTGTCCACTATAACACTTTTGCCTTGCTATGGAAGTATAAAAAATAAATGCATACATTCATTAATAAGATATGGTGTAGTACTAAAATGCACATCTTTCAATAATTTTCTATGAACCATGGATAAAAGATGCTTTATCTGAAGATTGCCCTTCCCTAAAGGTGGAACATAAACCTGAACAAAAAACAAAAAATTGAAGTAACTGATAAATCTTCAGTGTTCATGTTATAATCAAATAAACAATATTCAAGAGTACAGAGACAAGAGGAGGTCCGGTAGCGATTTATGGGCCTAATTTGAGGTGAAGATCTTAGCTTGGACTGCTATAAGGGACAGTCCTATTAATGACAAATGAATATTTAGCTAGAAATGATTCAGAAGTTTTCTGGTAAAATAAATTAAATAAATTAATTAAAATAAATTAAATTAATAAGGTAAAATAAATATTTAAACTATTCATTATATTCTATAGACTTCTATATTTGTAATATATATTACTATTGGTTTAGGGGTGCAATTCAATTACAACAACCAAAAATTGTAAATATATCCAAACAAACTTAAGTACAAAAGCAATTATTTTGTCATTCACCTGTAAATATTTGTTTGCCTCAGCGGCACATTTTTGCCAGGAGCCAAGGACATCTCTACATACAGTAATGTATTTGTATGAAGACTTCTTCTCTATTTGCTTTGCTAAAAACGACTTACCACTTCCAGGATAGCCAACCAGTACAAGTATCTAAAAATATTGGATATTAACATGCAAATTGAATCATGAAATCACAATATTTACATAATCAATGTTTTAGAAATAGACTATACAATTAATCATGAATAGAGATCTATATATATGAAAGTCTATTTTACACTGTATTGTAACATACCTCTTTTACATTTGATATAAGACGATCTTTAAAGGGTTTTTGAACTACTTCTTTAGGTATAAACTCTGGTTTAGCCATTGGGATATTAGCTACAGAATGTCCTAAGAAAAACTCTTCTGGTGTATAAAGTTTAAGGCCAAGGTTTTCAGCTAAAAGTTTATCAGCCATAGAATGATCCTTCTTTTTTCCAGGTGCCCAATTGGCAACTCGGCCAACTGCATCTCCACAGTAAAAACTAGAATCCATATTGACTGTTAAATTATTGTTTTTCTGAAAGGTGTGAATATAGAATTGAAATTGAACTAATTGATACAAAATACGAAAGTTCAATCACACTAGATATGAGCAATTTAATGTATTATATAATACTAATGGAGAAGCAGGGCACCACTATACTCAAAATGAATTTTTTTTAAGAATTGGTAGCTGCAGAGTCAAATCACCATGCACTAGTTATGTGATGATAATTACTGTTATAGCTTTACAACGATTAATAAAGCTATAAAGGGACTTTATATTTTGCAAGTAGTAAGAAGTTGATAAGATATGTAATACCTGCTCAGTAAGAATTTTCCACATTCCTGGCATTGGTTTTCGATAAAAGCCTTTACCTGTAGCAATAAATACTTGCATAGGGTTATGTATCTTTTTTACTAAAGCTTCAATTTTTTTCTTAAAATCATCTATCTTAACCCTTCCTTTTCCTATAGGGGCTTGATTACTCAATACTACTATTTTATATCCATTTTCTTTTAGTTCTTCCAACTTTGAAGGTACAGAAGAAAACGCTAATTGCCAATCATTAATATCTACTGGATGTACCTTTCCAGATTTAGTCTTTATTAATGTGCCATCCATATCGAAAGCAGCTATTTTTGAACTTCCTTTGACCCCGTTAGAGGTAAATATATACAATTCACCTCCATCAATTTCTTCCCATAAATCTTCCATATTGTCTTTTATGTTACTAGACACATTCGCATCTAGTGAAAGTTTAATAGTTTTCATTTTTCCTTGACTAATATCATCTTCTAATTTTCGTTTATTACAAGTTTTTATACCCTCAGCAGTTGGTGGTGGAGGCTCAAATTCAATTACATGAAAATAACTATTTAATAAAATTTCTATTTTGCTACCATGACCAACTTTGTATACAATATTCCTTTTTAAAGCGAATCCATCTAAACCTGAAGGATTTATACCTAACTGTTTAATTTCAACTTCGTAAGAATCATAGTTAGCTACAAGACTTACTGAAAAGATAATAATGTTATAACAACTATAGAATGTAACACAACTAAATAATACTCTAATTTATTTGGTAGTACAACTCACTTTGCTGTCGTGAACAAGACTGATCTTTAATTTTAGTAACTTTACTTCGTCCTATAAGCACTTCTACTTTATTGGGTAGATTGATAGGCGTATGAGAATCAAGTATACATTTGAGAAAACATTGTCGACTCATTTTTTCATTCTATCTATGAAACTATATAATTATTGTACATTGAATTGTGAAATCTATTACAAAGTAAATGTAGTTTTAAGTAAGTAGTTTTGGTCAATAACAATTTTAATCATGTTTTCCACCAGAAAAGACTTCAAAATAAGCACAGGGATGTGAGAAAATAATCAATTTGTATATTAATCGATTTTTCTTAATAATAACAATTGATTTTTAATAAATCGATTATATAAATTACCTGTATCATCATCAACAACTAAAACTACTAAATTCTAAATCTATAAAAATATTCTATATCTTATATAAAAATATTAAAGGTTGACTTCAACCAAAATAGCCAAATTACACATTTTAATTGAGCTTTCAAACAGCGCCATCTCTGAAACGAAGCTATTCTTAGACTATTCATTAGAAGACTTCATTCATTCATTTGAATTAATGGCTTTCAATAGTGCCAAAATAACACGGATGATTTCGCCAATGTCACGTAAAAGGGAGAAGACACGAAGGAGGTTAATCAGTGCGGTTGAGATAAGGAAGAAATAGAATGCACAGGACACGTATGAGATTGAAAGGTCCGTATATGACGTATGGCCTAAGAAACGCCGGACAACCTTTTTTTTATGGGATAGGAGGGCAAACGAGCAAGCGTGTCGCCTGATGGAAAGCAATCAACGCCGCCCATGGGCAACCATGACACCTTTCAAAGTTTTATTGATGAAGTCATGCGAGGCCTAGACGATTGCTATGCAGATATCAACGACATTTTAATCTACTCAGCTAATGAGACTGAGCATCAAAAGCACATCAGAGCAATTTTTTAGCGTCTTCACCAAAATAAGCCTGTTCATAATCGGCGCATATCCACATTCTGGAGGATATGCATACTGTCTTACAGCTGTCGACAGGTTCACCAGATAGCCAGAAATGTGGCCGATGTCTGGCATCACAACTGAAGACGTTGCCGAAACAATCGTTTCTGTGGGAATTTCCCGTTTTGATATCCCATTAGTAGTCACCACAGACCAAGGAAGACAAAACACTCACAACAAACAACATACTTAAACAAATTTGCGCCCTTGCATGCGCGTCCACCCGAGGGACGCTCGCTCCCATTTTTAAGCTACTCCAGTATAGTTGTAACTTCAATTTTAATAAATTAGAAACAAAATTAACAAATTTTTGAAAACTCGACTCTGTTCCATCTAAATACGTATTATTTCAGGAAGACCGAGCATGCGAGGAAAGTTTTCTCAAAAATATCTAAATAATATATAATAATATAATAATAAATAGAAGTGAAAATGGTCATTTTGTAGTAACAATGCCACTCAATACCGATCGCTGTTTTCTAGGCAACTCGTACAACATGGCTAAGTTTCGTCACATATTAGAAAACACGTCCACAAATATGCCGCACGAAAGTGACACTCCAGAATATTTTTTTACCAAACCATGGAGTGATTAAAGAAACTGTTTTCGATGGGTTAATGTCTACAAGCACAGAAAGGTCAGTCAATGACATACAAATGATTGGTCCCACTGTACAAAATGATTTGTCTATTCTGCTTCGCTTTGGTCAGCATAGGAACATCATATCTGCTGACGTTAAAAAATGTACAGGTTAATAACGCTCAATCCCTCGCGACGTCAGTTACAACAAATTATTTTTACAGACGATTCAAATTTGCCCCAAAAATCTTATCTTTTAAATACGGTCACATATGGTTTATCTTCATTTGCATACTTTGCTACAACATGCTTAGTCTCTCTTGCAGACACCGCTCCTAATGATCGAGTCAAGAAATCGATACAAAACGATTCCTACTTAGATAATTACTTAGGTGGTGGTGATTCGATTCCCGAAGGAATAGAACTAGGTCTCAAAACAAGTCAGGTCAGGTCTTAAAACAAATTGCAGAAACCTCGAACAGTCCACCAGCTTAAATTTTACCTCAGCATGCAGGGCTCTGCTGGGGCTGACTTCCATCATCCTTTGCGGCCTTTACCTTGCTTAAAGAATTTGAAAATACCCCGTAATATTTCTTGATTCATCAGTGCATGAACTTCATATCTTTACAGATGCGAGTGAACGAGCTTACGGTGGCAGCAATATACGTTCAATCGATAATGATGATGATGGAACAATTCATGTTCCATCATCATCATTAGAATAAATAATGATGGAATATCGAAATAGATAATGATGGAACAATTCATGTTCGCTTGCTAACTTATAAAAGCAGGCTAGCCCCCATTAAAAATACAACCATCCCACGACTTGAATTATCCGCTGCGTTACTAGGATCATGATTTTGTACAAAGGTACTAGATTCCTTGACTTTACTGATAGCTAGGTGTCGTGTCTGATCTGATTCGATCATCGTATTGTAATGACTGCGCATGAAATCTAATGTCCTTAAGTCAATTGTCCGCAATCGCGTAAGCGAAATTCAAAAATCGATACATATCGATATTTTCTGACATATCGATTCATATTGAGCACTCCTAAATCCAATCGACACGTTCGTATGCTTTTTTTTTACTTACCCTAAGCTAGATGACGTGCAGGCGTCTAGGTCAGTGTGTTGATCTTTACACGTTTATAAATTCGATTTTATATCTATAAATAAGCAATGCTTAGCCATTGAATGAATAAAAATAGTGAACAAAATATTAACTATACGTAAAAGGTATTTCCATTCATAATAGGGAAAATTAAGGTAAAAATAAATTATATTGGAAACCGCATATACTTTTACTGACGTGTTAAAATTTCTTAAAAATTACTTTATATAACATTTTCAGGCTTTATATGCATTAATCATGTCACTAACAAAACGTAAACATTCTCCAGAAAAAGAAAAATTAGTTGAAAATGGTGATATTTCAATTATTGGAAAGAGTAATATTAAAGGAGATGAAATAAATATTTCCGTGTTGTTGTTTCTCTATACTCTTCAAGGTATTCCATTGGGATTAGCTGGAGCAGTGCCCATGTTATTACAAAATCGTGGCATAACATATACACAGCAAGTAAATATATCAAACTTCAATTAATAAACACCAAAAGGTGAGAATTTTCATGTTTATATAAATGAAAAAATCATAATTATCTCTTAACCGTTTTCTCTTTTAGGCTGAATTTAGTTTGGTTAACTGGCCTTTCAGTGTCAAGTTACTATGGGCTCCTATAGTAGATGCTATATTTTGGCCTGAATTTGGGAGACGGAAGACATGGTTGGTACCTGTGCAGTACCTCATTGGAATTGTGATGATTATAATGTCAAACAGTATTACAGACTGGTTGGGTTCTAAAGAAGAAGCTCCTTCAATGATGTTTTTGACTATTTCCTTTTTAACACTCAATTTTTTGGCTGCTACACAAGATATTGCAGTTGATGGATGGGCCCTTACTATGTTAAAAAGGTTTTGTATGTTATTAGTTTAACATTAACATGATTTTTAAAATAATGTAAAATCGATAATCTTTGATCATGACACTAATTTTCTGACAAATGACTCAAATTAAGATTATATAATTGGCTATACCTTAAATTAAAAAGTATTCAATACATACTTTAATATGTTTTTATTTGCAGATGCAATGTTGGTCATGCTTCTACATGTAATACTGTTGGACAAACAGCTGGATTTTTCCTTGGCTATGTTTTGTTTCTGGCACTCGAATCACCATACTTTTGTAACAAATACTTACGGACTGTACCTGAAGAGAGTGGAATAATAACTTTATCTGGTTTCCTTCTGTTTTGGGGATGGACATTCATTATAACAACTACTGTAATTGCAATATTCAAGCATGAAGCTAATGACACTGCAAAGAGTACAGAAAGTCAAGTTAAGGGGCTTAATGATATTGTTAAAGCTTATAAACAGTTGTTTACAATAGTAAAACTTCCCGCAGTCAGAAAATTGGCTTTAGTACTTTTTACTGCTAAGGTATATAATTATTTGTATTTGTTTATCAAAAAATATATAAGAAACCAAATTTAATAAGAATTTATTGTATTTTACAGCTTGGTTTTTGTGCCAGTGATGCAGTTTCAGGACTGAAACTTGTTGAGGCTGGAGTGCCACGGGAAGATATGGCTCTGCTTGCCATACCATTAGTTCCAGTTCAGATAATTATGCCTGTGGTTAGTACATATGGAAATAATGCACATCTTGCATCAATTGAGAGTACTGTTCAGGTTTTGCCTATATATAACCCAAAAATACAACCTTAGTATCATATAAGATAACTTTGTTGTTATAACATAATCAATATATATAAAAATGGAAAGCAGTTTGTTAGTCTCGCTAACACTTAAAAACGGCTTGACCGATTTGAATACTTTTTTTTTATTTTGTTTGCTATATAATATAGGGAAAGACAAAAATACAGGGAAAGCATAAAGGAAATTGGAAAAATGAAAAATTCTTTTTCTTCCTTTTACTTCCAATAGATGGCTTTTGTGACCACTTCATTGTCTAAGGGACATGTTATTTATACAAAACTGTTATTTCTACAATAATTTGTGTGACTTTGAAAAGTATTGCATACCTACGTACTTATATACCAGGAAGAGAAGCTACCAGGAGATATCATTTTCGTTAATTTGAATTAAATAAATTTTAATTTAAACAAAGTTCACTGAATCATCTAGTTATTTTATAAAAATGCACATGGTTACAGATTCTATCAAAATACACAACAGGTCCTGCACCTTTATCTTTGTGGCTGCGAGCATTTCCTCTGAGACTTCTCGTGGGCCCTCTTGCAGCTGCCCTTGTGGCTCTTACTCCAAGTTTGTTGGGTGATAGTGGTCCTTCATACTTTTATCTATTTATCTTGATGACTCTTTATGTCTTTCATCAGGTTAGTAAGGCAATAAAGCTATCTTCTAACTTAATATATAAGATATTTAAGGGTACAATGACATAAATATGGCATCTTCATATATACATATAATTTAAAATAACCAAAAAAGAAAACACTAATATTTTATTAAAGAAATATAAAAAAGTATTTCCTCAAACTACAATGAGTCATTACTATAAATGTACATAAAACTTGATATTAAAAATATAAAAATAATCTATGTATTTGATTCTTCAGTAATAAACACTATTTGCAAAACACCATTTATTTACCAAATAACTGGCCAATGGTGCTGAGCTTTAGCTTATAAGTTGACTAAAATGTTTCAATGAAGTTTTTATGACTAAAACACCCTCTTTCAGACTTGCCTGTACTGTATGTTTGTAGCAGTGATGGCTTTCTTTGCCAAGGTGTCAGATCCAACAGTAGGTGGAACATATATGACCCTCCTAAACACAGTATCAAATTTGGGTACTAACTGGCCGAACACATTGGCCCTGTGGGCTATTGATCATTTAACTTACAAAAAATGTTCATTACTTGATCTCAGTGATAATGCTTGCTCATCACAACTAGAAATAGAAGTAAGTTTATGGAATTCATTCATATCATTTGCAATAAAGTTTAACTAGCTTTCTAAAAGCCCAGCAATACATATGCATAACCATATTGCAGTACTTGTGTATTAGTTTATAATGTCAGATCAGTTCAGAAATATGCACAAACTTCTCAAAGGCCAGTAACACTTATGCAATGCCTATAGTGTTGCAGATGTCTATGGACGGCGTTGATTGCTTTCCATGAAGCAACATGCTTACTGGTTGGCCTTTCTATCCTATAAAAAAACCTACGAACCATACTAAACTAGAAAAAAAAAAGAAAATAATAAATGTGAGTTTTTTGTTTTCCTTTTTTCAGCTATGCAAGAATGGCGGTGGGACCTGCGCTATACATATAGATGGTTTTTACATAGAAACCGTCATATGTTTGGTAGCAGGTTACCTATGGTTGCAATGGGGTCGAGCCACCATAAATCGTCTACAACGGCTTCCGGCTACAGCGTGGCAAATAAGCCGCTTCGACAGATAAGACTGAGGTGAATCTGTTATAATTTAGTTTTATATCAAAAATGTCAATTGTTTAAAAACTGTACCATGAATAATTTCTGTTACAAACATTTTTTTGCAATTTAGTTTAATTGTTAGTAAAAAAAGATTTGAACTCCTAAAAAGGATGCGAAATATTTATTTTAATTATTTAGTCTTCGGATGTTCCTATTATAAATACTTTATTTAAAATTTAACACTTTCATGCACAAAAACTGTTACAGATAAACTACACAACTTGACATTTATAATAAGTATGTATAAAATTAAAAATATTATATTCTGATGTAATTTTAATTCTGATAACTTTGACTGTTTTAGATTTATTAATGATCCTGTACTTGGACAAAAACCAAATGACAAATGGGACAATGAATGATACATTAAAATACCCTTATTTTGTTTCTATATTATATTTGTATTAAACTCCATTGGAACCCAAAAATGTTCCATTTATGGTTGTAATTCATAGGAACTATTAAGTGCGAGAAAGTGATAAAATTCCCTAGTGATATAATTTGTTTGTTTTTATTGGTATATAAAATTATACCCATATGATATATATTTGATGAGGTATTTATAGAATATTGTTAGGTATACTTGATTGTGATACATAATTGTGTATATAAAGTATTATCATTAAATGATATTAATTTAATGGTTGTCTACTCTCATTCCTTTATAGTACAAATTTTACCATTATTTTCGCCATTTTGTTAAATCTTCAAACTGTTTTGTATATACCACTAGGAATTGAAAGAAAAAACTATTTGATCATAACTTGTTTTTATACACATAACACTTTAAAATATATAACAGATCTAAATATACAACGGACATCATATTCCGTAAATATTATTTGATAAACATTCCTAATACATAACATGGTTCACAAAAGACGCTTAAATAATATAAATTTTAATTATATTTCAATCTTAATAATTATGAGATTATATCATAAAAGTGGCTACACATCTAACTTCAAGCAGCCATGCACAATAATTTTAGTTCGTCAGAGCACTACAAAAAGGTGTAATGATATCCGTATATAAAGTATGCTCTTTAGTTCATCAGACCACTATAAAAAGGTATAATGATATACGTATATAAAGTTATGTTCTTTAGTTCGTCAGACCATTACAAAAAGCTGTAATGATATACGTATACAACGTATACTCTTTAGTTCATCAGACCACTACAAAAAGGTGTAATGATATACGTATATAACATATGCTTTTGAGGGTTTTAACAATTATCTATACGCTGAACAAATGTGCGGCTTCTTTAAAATACACCTACATATATAACACTTATGCGAGGTGTAAAATTAGACCAATCTGAACTTACCCTTTGATAATTGTTGCGATTAAAATGTTATTAAATGTCAAAGCGGAATAAATTTTATAAAATGTCATAATTTATAAATTTTTGAACGGCACATGCCGACCAATAGACACGACATTTTATTATTTAGATATGGATTCTGGGTACGCTGCTCGGAGACGCGCTAATTTTGCTTGTTATTGCTCTTTATGCACCGGGTTGATAGCCTATTTTGCACGAGCATGCTTGAATGCTACTATGATAGTTTTTATGTGTTAATATGGTAGACAGATTGGTACCTATCCATTAGCTTAACTAGCTAGGTTGTAATAAATTTGACGGAAAAGTACCGATAGATTTACATATTTGAATAAGTCCAAGGCCAAACAAGCATACATCATTCACGAAGTTATATTCAGTGTTCATTTTGAATTAATTTAATAGATTCAAATCGTAATATTTCCATTTTTAAAAAAAATATTCTTATAATAAATATTATAAGTTGCTTTTCGTTTTAAAACGTATTCATATGCTATGAAACTAAAATATACTACATATACATACATATCGTCACGCCTGTTTCCCATAGGTGTAGGCAGAAATCTGCTACGATCTCGGCACACTCATTCAAGCCCGCCGGTTAAGGGTACTCTTGACCTGGCCTTTCCTAAAAACTTCAGAAAATTGGTCAAGGTATGTTTTCCTTGGTCTTCCCCTACTGACCCTTCCATCCACATCCCCAACGTAAATTTCTTTTGTCAGTCGTCTTCCATCGTATTCTAAAGGATAGTTTCATGATTATACCAAACAATTGTGCATAGATTTGCAATTATGTGTGTAGCCGTATTAATAACTTTAACAGTATATTGCGCTATAGACAGATAATAAACAATTATACACTGTACATGGATAGGCCATTGCTTGCCGTAAGCTAATAAAATGCCCATAAGGTTGTAAATCACTATTTTACGTACACAGTGAATTTATGCCGCAAAATCATTACAATAACAGTGGTATATGCTAACAGCTAATATATGTATTTAATGTAAATATATTAGTTACCTTATATTTTTATATATTAAATAAATTGTTTTAGTCCATGCTATTTATGTTTTCTTTTTAGTATCTTTTTAAATATATTATTAAGGTATAGACTAAAATATTTATAATCATAATAAGATAAACATAAAGTAATATTTGATATCCTAAGTAGTATATTTAAGTTTTTAATATCGCTCAGTATAAAAAATTTGAAATAATAAATTATGCATTACTTAAGAGTATAAATAAGAACTTTGACAATTATATTTGTTTTCAAATCACATAATAAGAGAAACAAATGTGGTGATTTAAATTATAAACTTTAAGGTCTTCTTTAGGTATTTTGTTACTACATTCTATTTTTTATGTTTGACATGCAATCATTTGTGCCTTTATATTGATATTTAATTAAAGTTGTAGTATTAAAATGTGAATTTATTTATTTATATATGTACCTATTAAATTTATAAATTATGCAATCTATAATATTTACTCGACAAAAAATTGTGAGAATTTTATAAAATAACATTTAGTTCTAACGCCATATCCTTAGGGTTTTCAAAAGCTTAGATTTTCAGTAATGGTCAATATGGCTGAAGCGTGTATCGTAACTTTTTAAGTTGACTGTAAAAATCCATACAAAGTTGGTAGAACGGCCACCATTTTATCAAGACGTAGGTACAGTTGTGATAACCTGAATTTACATTTCAAGATATTTGATATTATTTTACGTGTTACTGAAGAAGAAGGATGTGAAAAAATGAATATGACTGAAGGACGAAACGACGTGAGACAGACCTAATTAAAATTGCCTAATTAAAAAATATGTATCACGGTGAAACGATATTTTTACTTGAGAATTACAATACTAAATTACATAATATGTACATGTTGTATATATTCAATTGATTGTATCTATACACTATAAAAGCTATGTCTACAATAAAAATGAAGTAAATTTTCAAGACATCAATTTGTTGAGATAAGAAATTTAATTCATAATAAATAATATTAGCATTATAAACGATTACAAGCAAACATTTATGCTTTTTATTTTGCAACTTAGAACCTAATTAACATTTTCCTTTTCTTACATAAACACTCAATTCATGAATCCGTTATTTAACCGCTACTATTCATAAACTATAGTTTTAAATAATTAAAAGTTTACAACATAATAACATCCACTGTTATTAATTTACAGTAATTTTTACTTCATATGCGTATTCCAATTTTAGGTAAATATGGCAAGTTATAATAAAGAAAACGAATTGATTGAAAACACTAATTTTGTTTAACACTAATATAGCTATAATATTTATTATTATTTTAAGGGGAGTGATTCATAATTTATATCAATGCTTCAGTTTAAGCTACATGTGAATCGTATTCATCGCCAACGACCTATATTGTTTTGATAGATTTGTACGCTAAATACTTTAGATAGAGGATGCCGTTCTGTATTTAAGGGACATAGATGTTAATGATATCCGAGTAATTTATAGCTTGCTGAAGTATTTAGTACAAAAGATGATTCATTAGCTTTCTACGGTTATAAAGGAAAATTATTTTTCATATTAGCCTATTACAAAAAATACCGGTTGCATTATGTTATTTCATTAAATGCTTGACAACAATAAAAATATTGATTTATATTATTATGACTCCGTCATAAACATTTTTGGAGTGTGAGGCAAAGGAACAGGCGTATCGCCCGATAAAAAGCAATCAACGTAATATTCCCCATGATCAATAACACTACACATCTATGTAACATCAGGGGCAATGTAGAAGGGTAAGCTTGGTTTTTTTTAAGGTTTCAATGTTTTATCGGTTTGGAAATAACATACTTATAACATGTATAATATATATTAAAATATATTTAAAAATACCAATTTAGGTTCATATATATTCAAAAATAATATTCTTGGTATTTAAAAACAATTAATTAAAAAATTAATAACGGATTCTACATTCCGTTCCGTTGTTACACCTGTGGGCGATTATTTATTAGTATATAGTATATATTTATGTAATTCAAGAAAGCTTCATCATCCACTAAAGTTACCGACTATTTGAGGATTTAGGCTTCTCCCAGTCTAAGGAGAATTATTATTTAAAGGATTAGAATGGCCCTTTAGCTAACTTAGTGTTGTCGCTTCTAAATGCTTCCGAGCAGTTTATCATCGCCCACTCTTACTTAACTAACGCAATGTTCTTAAAGTATAAAAATAGAACAAAGAGTTATCTAAAATCACGGCTCCCGCCTTGCAAGTTCATCATCGCCTATAATAGGTTTGCGATCATCGCTTTTACTACCGCGTACCAGGCGGCCCACTCGGCGCGCTAGAGTGCTAGTTTTGTCCACTGCCCCCCAACCACCGTTATATCCTCCACCAGTTCCCGACCGTGACAGAAGACCCGTTACACCCTCGCCCAGTTTACTGTGGTGTATACCGTATAGGAAGTATAGAAGTAGACCTGAAAATATTACATAGTAAAATTACTAATGTGCTACATTACTTCTATACCTGGGGCAATATAATTACTTCTATAACAAGACACTCACTAACACATTAATGCAGAATTTTTTTACACCTTCAAAAAAGAGTTTTCAATTCAGTATTTAGAAAAGTGTCGACATCAAAAGTACAACATGACATCTTTTTAGGTTATTAATGGAGTCAGGCGTTTTGACTGTCCACATGACATCTTTTTTTGTCTGTGAGATGGCGTTGTTGATCCTAAGGTCTTAATAACTTCGTCGCAGTGACTAGCAAGCAGGTGGCCGTCAGTCAATCAGCAAACCCCGCTGATACTATGAAAGACGAATCAAGACAAGATAAGAAGAATGTGGTAAATAGCAATCCATGGATCCCTTAAGTGAGGTCAAAACTGTTTCGTGTATCGAAATTTGAGTATAAATATTTAAGTGTTTTTGTTTACCGAAAGTCATCCAAATTGTGAAACGAGCCCACGTGAGTGCGTTTAAGTTGACCATGAGTTCGACATTCAGCATCACACTTGCAGCGGGCAACAATGGCACCCATGGAACGCGGAAGGGCAGGCGCGCGGGGCTTTGCTGGTGGGCCCAGATCACTAATAGACCTGAAATATATTCATGGAGCAATCTAAAAACTATGTCAAACTCATAAATAAAAGCTGTTTTTTCCTTTCCTTAAAATAATTCCTGTTTTTTCCTGCAGTCCATAACGTAAGTAAATATTGTTATTGTGATATGTTCCATTTTGCGTTTTTCTACTCATATTTGATATTGCAAATAAAGAAGATTCATATTCATATTTACCAAAAAAATTAATAGCTATGTCCTACCGATTGGCTGACTAGCATAGTTCCTTGGGAATAAATTTTTTATCTTTTAAATAATGAAAAACTACGCTGATAGGTATTAATAAACTACAGGTGAAAGATATATTAGTGTAACAATTACTAATAACATAATACTATAACGACATAAAAAAACCCAAAATATTTAAGTTAATTAATGCTAACTACGTTTCGTTATGGCCCACTGTTGGGCACGGGCATCTCCGTTGTTGATAAAATGGACGTTAGTCCCGCTATGCTTGTCCAAGGCGGGTTAGTGGGGTATCCGGAATTGGAATAAATACCTATAGACCATCCATATAGCTATTCCGAGGGCGGTAGCTTCGCTAATGAGCCAATTAGGTGAAAGCATAATTACATAATAAATAAATTAAGTTAAAGTGGAGTACTTGTATGCTTGGAGGAAAAATAGTCTAAAGCCTTATATATACGCTTCAGACTTCAGTATGTATAAATTTTTTTTAAAACTTTCCAGTTAAATGTTATGTTAACAGTTTTTTTTTAAATTATACACGTGTTTATTTTGCCAATGATAGGTAAAACTTACTTTTTTGCAACATTTTGCCATGTTTTTTCCTTTTGCTCCCAATATTAATCCTTACCCTTAGGTAAGCAATGGATAAGCAGTCCTCTTAGTATTGCAGATGTAAATGGGCGGCGCTAACTGCTAAACATCAGGTGACTCGCTTGCTCGTTTGCCTAACTATTTTATAAAAAAAGGAAATTTAAAATAAATTCATTTTCTGTGCCATAAAATGGATTTAATTTTGACCAGTCCGAAAATTCAAAAGTTTATTACTTAATTACTTTTATATTCAAAATTATATTAAATATATTCAAAATTTACGTCATACGATAAACAAATTAATTTAACATTATGTTTAATAAAATTTTAAATTACTTAGTTATAGGCTATCCTACATACTATAAGTTTATGTAGCATTATTCGCAGTTTGTAACTGCAGCGAGGTGTTGGATGATAAAACATTTTCCTTATATCAACAAGGAGCGGTTAATCCAGAAAGTACTCACGCTGTCTATAGGCTCTTAGAATACTGCGGATAAGTACATTTTATAACCTACTTTTTGAACACGTACTACATTAAATGGTTTGGCAATAAATTTGTTTGTTTTTTACTTTTTATCGAAAAACAACATGCATATATGATAAACTTTATATTTTATAAGACATTGGATTGGCAACATTATTCTTATGCACATACATATGTATATAACATAACTTGATATCTGCTTCTTGGCCCGCTTGGTCCGGAAGTACTATCGCTATATGAGTATCGCTATTTTATATTTTACGGCATTCCATACGATAAGTACAGAGATCCCGAGGGTTAACTCCGTCTTGCTTTCTTTACTTCCTTCTTCTCTTCCCGTTATTCACAATAACAGTGCATACTTTCTACCAGATGACCCGCTTGCTCGTATGCCCGCTTAAAAAGTTCGGTTCTTAAATAAAACGTTAAATATAATTAATATGGACAATAATAGTCCATCCGATGACATAGAGCATTATCGTCGACACTTCTGTAAAAATTTTTCAATGGTATATTAAAATTCGCAGTTTATAGGTACTTACACGCAAATATGATAAAAGTGAGAACAAAGTCTGGCAAGAGGGCCCATAGTCCGGCCGGTTCTGCCAGGAAGTGGTTGTGGACACAAAGAGCCGCGGCGGCTATGGTGAAGATGTATACACAGCCAGTCACAGCACTGCCTGGAGCTCTGCCCCCGGCCAGAGGTTCCAACCACGCATACTGCGCTCGCAACCGGCCCACCGTAAGAGTCTCGAACATCTGAATTATTAAAAAATTCGGTTTAATTGCGTACAAAAATTGCTTTTTTTATTTTTATGATAACATAATTGTATAATGCTGGCTTTCCACCACCGGGAGATTCAGACACAATTTTCTGCCACGAACGATGCAACTGTGAAACAATCGACCACCAGAAGTATTCTCGAACAATTACGCCAGTGGAGTATTCAAAGGACATGCGTATATGTTTACGAAAGGTTGGCAACGCTACTATCAAGTGATCTATATCGTTTGCTTGCGTTGTTTCTAATAATCAAGATCCGTAATACAAACAGAATTTTTATAATCTTAGCATATCATATTTCTATTTCTAAACCTACGATATTAATCACAGGTCCAATTTTAAAATGGTGTTGTAACAGATAATTAACCAGACTTAAGTGATTAATTTCCTAGTACTGTGTGCTTTCCGGCATAGAATGGGCATAGCTCGCACGGATCGACTATGGGAACAGGTACCACTAAACAGGCAGGAGTGTGTGACTGAGAATAAAGTAATCTGCTATCCTCAACCCACTCCTCTAACGCAGAGTTAACAGCAACCCCTCTCAATTTTGAGAGAGCCCAATATATAGCAGTGGATTACTACGCTAATGATGAAGTGATTATAAAATAAATCGTCTATTTACATCATTTTTTGTGCGTTTGGTTAGAAATCCTGAATAGTCCAGTTCACGTCATCATAAAAAAAGAAATTAACAATTATTGAATTAAAATTGTACAAAATTTTGATTGCATTTTCATGATTTACAAAAAAAATATTATTGTTTTAAATTTTGTGTTTCATTTGATGCGATATTTTTGTTTTAAGAGATGATATTCAAAATCTTTCACCTACGATACTGAGTTTTCTCACGCCGGCTTTCATTCGTTTGTTAATGAAGAATTACCTCAGATGAAGAAGATCCAGCATCAGTTCCAGGGGTCCCCGTAGCAGAACTGTCTTCTTGATCTATCGGTGAATCTAACTGCGGAATGCCAAAACTCTTGACTTCTGTATTTGGCGTAGGACGATATCTCAATATTATGACAGCAGCGCTAACTATAGTATAGGCTAGCAAAGTTCCAATCGACATAAATTCAACCAGTTTTTCCAAATCAAACAGTAAAGCTATTAATGCCGATGAGAAACCTGATATAATAAGGTTAGAAATAGGGATTTGAGCTTTATTAGAAACGTCACTGAAGAAACCAAATAGGAGGCCATCTACTGACATAGCGTATAAACAACGAGGTAAAGAAAACAAAGATCCCAATAAAGTGGTTGTCATTCCACAAACTGCTCCAATAGCAACAGCATATTTAGCCCAATCAGCATGAACAGCACCTAAAGCTGCTGGTAAAGCAGCAACTGAGTCAATGGTTTGATAGGGAACCATTAGAGTTAACGCTATAGCAACGAGAATGTACCCAATTGCGACAACAGCCATGGATAGAATTGTTGCAAAAGGAATTGAGCGTGATGGGTCTCTGGCCTCTTCGCTAGATGCGGAAATGCTATCAAATCCAACAAATGCATAAAAGCACGTCGCTGCCCCTGCTAATACGCCACTGAATCCATATGGCATGAACCCACCATTTTTAGCCGACCAATTACTGATATCAGCGTAATAAAAACCGAGACAGATAACGAGTGTTATAACAAGAAGATTTAATATGGTAAGGCCGTTGTTAATATAGGCCGAAGTTTTTACACCAACCGCTAGAACTAAAGATGCAACAATGCAGATTAAAAATGCTACAATATCAGGGTATTTACTCAAAAGAGTTTCATGCATTTCTCCTGTTACAGAGATTGTTGCATTGCTTATTGCTCCATCAAACATTGCATCTAAATAGCCTGACCAAGCTCTAGCAACCGATGCTGCACCTGCAATTAAATTTTTATATTAGGTACATTGTATAAAACGTACGCATTGGAGTTAATTGTTACCAAATTAACAAGTAAATTCAATGCGTAAGGTGAACTTAGCTATTATATAATATATAAAAATCTCGTGTCACAGTGTTTGTTGTGGAACTCCTCCGAAAAGGCTTGACCGATTTTTATGATTTTTTTTTTGTATATTTGTTAGGTCTGTGAATAGGTCGCAAACTAATTTTATACCTATACCTAGAAATAATTTATATGGCAAAACAACGTTTGCCGGGTCAGCTAGTAATATAATAAAATGCTTACCAATCATGTATTCTAACACGATATTCCAGCCAATTATGAAAGCCCAAAATTCTCCAATGCTGACATAAGTGTATGCATAAGCACTTCCTGCTCGAGGAATTCTGGTGCCGAATTCAGCGTAACATAAAGCAGCTAAAGTAGATGTTATACCAGCGAATAAGAAACTGAGAGCCGTTGCCGGCCCAGCCATATTACGAGCTACAGTTCCTGTAAGTACATAAATACCAGCGCCAACCATATGCCCAACACCTGTAATTTAAAAAGCGTGGTTATATTACAATGTGAATATATTAGAAATATTGATAATATACTGTTAACTTACCTAATAAAGTAATGTCGAAAGTCGTTAAACAGCGATTGAGTGGGGTATCTAAGGAGTCTCCATTTAAAGGTTTACGACGATTCATTTTGTGACAAAAACCTGACAGCACATGACCCAATATTTTGTGCCTTGCCCCCGGCATGATGCTTAAAAATAATTGAAGTGTACCTTGTAGTTAAATAACATTAATCTAAATCATATTTTAGATATAACCACACTAAAATTATATTATACATCTAATAACTGATGCTAATATTTTCATACAACGATGACCACATTTAATAAATTTATGTAAAAAAAGTTAGCTGGATATTAGTATAAGGAAAAAAATATTGTGAAAGGCTTTTTTTCGAAAAAAATCTCTTTAAAATTATTTAATATAAAAATAGCAGTAACCATGAATATTTAATGATATTTTTATAATAAATATTATAAATAACATATACATACCCCTTAATCTATCCAGCTGACAATGTTTTCACTTGCACAGCTTGAGTGTAAGGTTCGACATTGTAGATTAGACGGCGCGCGCATTCAATCGATTATTTAAACGAACCTTACATTTATTATGATTATGTATTATGACTAATGCATCCTGAATGTGATCCAGAGAAACGACGGAGATTTAACATGAGTTCCCTTCATTACTATTCAACACAATAGTGGTTAAGCAAATTTTCCTGTTATATTGATAAATTTTAATGACCTAATTTATACATGTTAGGACACTCCCAACCTGTTGCTTGATGGATTGAACAGGTCGCAATATTTATGTAGCTGTTGACCTACATCTTGGAAACTTATTTCGATACACCGAACCCAGGCTAAAATTAAATTATGATATATATGATAATAACGACTATGGGAAGCGTATTGAAATACAGCAAAAATATTTAATAAAATACATAATATAATCTATATGATTATAGGAAAAATATACTTTCTTGCTAACATAATTGTTTTTTTAAATAATAATATACAAATTGACATGTGATAATTTACAAATCGAAGACCTAATACTACTGAGCTAGTAGCTCGGTAACCGAAATCTACGGTCGCGGGTTCGGTTTTCGCATCGGGATAAATATACATATGAACAGCCTACAGATTTATTCCAATTATGGATGACCCGCAAATTCACCTGGGACCAGCGCTTAAAGTGTTGCCCCGTGCCCAGCAATGGAACACATATGAGCTATAAAGATATGTAGTTAGTGTTAATTAATTTATATATGTTCTGTTTTTTTAAATCTGCTGTGTTACTTTTTCGTATTTATGTCTTACATTATTAGATGTTTCGCCTGTATTTTATTAAGACCTATCTAAGTTTTCAGTATAAAAATAAGGACAGTATAAAGAAAGTATAATTCCACAAGGAAGTATGCCAGGGTTGTAGCTATATTTTCTTTTTAATATATATTAGGTCGGGGCAAAAGTATTTTCGTATTGTTCATACAAAGGAAAATATTTTTTTAGGTATATTTTTTTATTTATTTATAATATGTATGTGCCGTTTTGATCGATGACTTGTTGCCATCTTGTGGGTAGTGCTATGATCCCATTCCTGTAGAAATTTTTAGATTTTTGATTAAAAAATCTGACAGGTAGTGTTCACAGTGTTCTTTTGAGGTTAGCTTTATGCTTCCTAAAGAATTCTGCAATAACCGAAACAGGTGGAAATCTGATGGAGCAAGGTCAGGGCTATACGGAGGATGCATCAACACATCCCAGCCAAGCTCTCTCAATTTTTGCGGCTATAGATGAGTGCAGTCTGACGTTGTCATGGTTTCTCTCAGTGAGATCATGTGGTACCCAAAAGTCAAGTTTTTTCTTAGACCCAGGCTTTCGTAAATGACGTAAAAATGTTTTATGATCAACATCCAGTTCTTCAGCAATGTCGTGGCTACTAATATGTCGATCTTGCTCCACTTTCTCAAAGATGGCACTGATTTTATCTGTGACAGGGCGTCCAGAGCGAACCTCATCTTTCACGCTAAAATTTCCAGGCTTGAAACGCTTGAACCACATTTGTGCTACTCTTATTGATACCGCATTAGGTCCGTAAACCGCACAAATTTTATTCGCAGCGTTCGTCGCATTTTTACCTTTTTTTAATAAAACTTTAAAATATACCGAATTTTTTGTCAAAATGAACGTATATTTTGCTTCCTTGAAAAATAATTGAAAAATGGCGGGAACTAGTTTTTTTTTTTTATTTATTGCATCTTCAGAATGTCACATTTAATAGTATTAAAAACCAGCCAGTTACATTCAGTACAGCCAAAGAGGTTTGATTACTAATAATACATTCAAAATACGAAAATACTTTTGCCCCAACCTATTATGTGAGTAGTTATATTTTCTATTATGTATATTCTTTATTTGCTGGTTAGAAAATATAGAGAAACAAAAAATTGGAACATATAACATTAAATGCATGCCGATTGATATCATTAAAACAATACGTGTAAAAACAAAACAAGTACTATTATAGTAAGTAATATACAGAGACAGGTTCCATTCAGCGAAGGCAAGGTACTCGGAGAAAACGTTGCACACAACAAGAAGAAGACCGCGTTTTAGCGACTGAGGAACCGCAAATGCATTTACATAGACCTGAAAAGAAATCTTGACCTTCGTACGTCACGAGGAGCACAAGCTAGCCTATGGACTGAGAGGAGGAGACTTTTAACGGCTAATATAAACAGTTGACAACCAACATGGGCCCCCAAGTTACTCCGTGAGCACCAGATTGCTCGATTAAGGTTCGCTAGAAATTGCCTATCTTGGACACTAGGTAACTGGAACAGCGTACTCTTCTCCGATGAGGTTCGAATTTGTCTGCATGCTGAGGACCGACGTCGGCAAGTGTTACGAAGACCAGGGGAACGCTATGGTGACGTGTGTTTTGAAGAAATAACCCTTATGATGGAGGTTCTGTTATGTTTTGGGCGGGCGTAAGTTCCAGCCGTCTTATCGTACCAAGATAGTATTAATCGAAAATGACTCACTAAATGCGTAAGGGTACAGAACCGAAATCCTTTGTCAATATGCACAACCTGCACTGACTGTAATTGATGAAGATGCCATTTACTTAGAAGATAATGCTCGGGCCCACCGTTCTGGCGACGAAAATACTTATATGCAAGAGCTGAGTATTTGTTGTTTGGACTAGAGAGCGCGGAGAACCGACCTTAACGCCATTGAGCACGTCTCCTTAAAAGGCGAGTACGATTTATTCAATCACTTCCACAAAACTTCAGAGAGCTTAAACGTGTGATCTCGACTGAGTAGGAACACATTTCACAGGACACCATCAAAAGCATGGTAGATAGCATGCCAAAATTTGTTTATTGAATTGTTAAATTGCTACAAGGTTCTAAGATTTACTGGTCAGGGAGTATCTTTGTCTAGCCGGTCGTTCGGTAGTCATACATGGTGCTGTAGTGATACATTATTAAATGTGTCACTTATGCATAAAACCTTTAAATGTTATTATTTTCTTTTCTTACATTCCTAATTTTTAAAATAAAAAAGATATAAATTTTGATATAAAAAACAAAAGGTATTCGATCGACTGACGTCTCGAATACAACATATCGCCTTTCGTAGCACAATAATTTTTATAAAGTGTATGAACATAATACATATGTAAAATATAACAAGAAAAATAAATTAATATTTTTTTCAAGAAGTTTTTATTAGAAGATAAAAACCCCCTAAAAATCCCGGGTGTCGCCGTAAGAAGAACGGCAGGCACGCCACAGTACTGATACACGGGTACATGACCCCGGCCTCCCGACCTACTACCGTATCACTCCTTGTCTTCCGTTACGGTAGTATCATATCCCTATCATCCTGTCTAAATCCATCTTTCCTTTCGTCTCCGCCAATCCACGGTCTGCCGTGCCAATGGATGCGTGGCTAGGGGCGAGCTTAATCGCAAGCGTGCCGACCGTCCTGGTATCAGGCTCCCCCGTGTACTGTTGTGCCTTGCCTCAGCATACGGGGCTCTGTTGGGACTGACCTCCATCCTCCCTTGCGGTTGTATTATGATGAATGTGAGAGGAAAGATGGATGGGTGTGGGGAAGCCAAGGAAGGCGTGCGTGAAGGATCGTAGCGGATGGAAATCTGTGGTCACTGCCTACCCTTACAGGAAACAGGCGTGACGATATGTAAAGTCGTTTGGAATTGCTACAACATACTTGTTGCTGCGCTTATAATTTCCCATATTTTTTTAATTCAATAAATATTTACATTTATCTTCTAATAACAATGAGAAGATAAATTTTGTACGTAAAGATTTTTCAAACACTAGTGATTTTTATAAAAAAAATTATCAGCTGCTAAAAGTTCAGCAGCTAGCAGTGATGAATTGTATAGTAAAAACTACTTAAAAATGCGTAACTTGACACATACTGTAACTAAAATGGAGAAAGATAAACTAAAACGTGAAACTGAGTTGTATGAGGCTCTGAAATTTGAAAAAAGGAATGTTTTGCATAGAAAATTCAAAACAAAACTCTTTCACATTGAATAATTTTATTGCAAATCTACTTTTAACATTGCATATCGACAGTGTTCAACATATTAATCATCCTATATTAATTTGTACATAAATATAAACCGAATAAAATAATTACATCTTTTTTGTATTTATATTCCGTAACAGCTGACAGTCCGTCTGCAGTCGGTCAGAGAATAGCTCGGAGTTTCTCTGGTAGATATGATTCGCAATGAAGAAATCCGCCAGAGAACCAAAGTCACCGACATAGTCTCTCGAATTAGCAAACTAAAGTTGCAATGAGCTGGTCACGTTTATCGGAGATCCGACAATTGCTGAAGTAAAGACCGCATCTTGGCAAACGTACGCCGCCCCCCAGCTAGATGCGACGATCTGTTCAGGGCGGCTGGCAGAAACTTAATGCGTTAAGCCGAAGATCGGGCTAGGTGGCGCTTCTTGGGGGATGCCTATGTCCAGCAGTGGACTGCCACAGGCTGTTGATAATGATGATAATGAACAGCTACAAAAATAAAATGTACAATATTTCACTAATTATGGAATCCAAAGCATTATTGATTAATCAATTGAATAAGTTTCTACTACCAGTATAACATTGCAATATTAATATTAAAGCTGTACAAAAGATAATATTAGTTACTAATAAGTAAAGCTGTAATTAAAAACTCAAATAAATTTAACAATATTAAATATTGGTGGAATCACGCAACTATGTGTGATATTAGGTTACATAATAGGTATTTTTTTTAAATTAGTATTGCGTTTATTTCATATTTTCATGATGCATAGAAAAACGTTACCTTTAAAATATTGTTAATAATTAAGATTTCATACCAGCACGCAACCAATTAATGGATACATTTCTAAAGATTTAGGCCTTCTGCCTTGCAATCACATTTTACAATTACTTCGCTACAAGCAACATGTTTATGTACACCATTTTAGTTTTAGATTACCTTAAAATATAAAGAGAAATGTCGTCTACACAAAAGAAATATTATATATATATATATATAATAATTTGAGTTCATTATAAAAATATGACTACTGTTTACGTTTTGTGTTTGCAGAAAAAAAGGAATCGGTAGTCGAAATAGTAGCAAATAATACATAAAAATCAAAAAATAAAAAAAAAATTAAGATTGAGATTAGTGATCGACAAAAATAACAGCGGGCTTCGAGCCCGCGTGCCCAATATTCGATAAAGCTGTCAAAGCCAATAGGCTACCAGCATTAAGATCTTCGAATCAAACCAAAACAACAATTGCCGTTTCGATTCAATTTGGTGTTACAGTTAACCAACAAAAATACAACTGGAACTGCATTTTAAACTCACTTGCTTGAAGTACCTATTGAAATCAATAATTATCATTTTCGACTATAGTAATGGTAAAATCAAGACATCAATTTAACTCTATTAAAGCAGCATTATAAATACTCTGCCAAAAAATAGTTTATTATAGGAATGAGAATTAGATGCAATAGTTTAGATATTTAAATCTTATCAGCAGTTGATAGTATCTATAACGGCGAATCGTAATAGTTTGTTCGATGAAAACATTACAATATAATAAAAAAAAAATTGAATCAAAATGTTCGTAAATCGAATTCAAAAAATTGTAAATCATTTTAGCATAGTTTTAACCACATACGATATGCGTCATTTTTTTTACTAAAACTGTTGTGTATGGTGATCCTTTATTATTACTACCATTTTTTAGTGCTGAAGTTGATATTTTAATAACTATAATTTTTATTATTTTCAAGTAATTTGAAATTGTGAAATAGTTAACTGTTTAAAATACCTAGATTTTTAGTATCAAAATAGATAAAAAATAGTAATTTAAGACAAGGTTATACTAAAATATTGGCAAACTCATTGCTCTGAAAAGGAAGACTCGTGTGAAAAATGGACATAGATAACTTACATAATAATGTACATATGATGTTCCTTAATATAAGGCGAAAGATATTAATTATATAAAATTTGGGAAAATGGGGAAGTATTACAATTCATTTTATCATTATGATATTTATTTTAATAACATACAAAAGGTCTTAGCTGTAAAGCATCTGATGGAGTTTTTTAACCTTTACAAACAAGGATAGCATTGCATTTTTGCATTACAATTTTATTACAAAAATCAATATATAACGTAACTTTTTTATAATTGGACATGAACTTTTTATAATAGAATCAAATTTAATATACACACTTAAAATGGGAAACAATTGCGCACACTATCTGTCGGACGGACCCAAATGAATTTAGTAATCGTTTTTTGTTTATTTTTATAAAGAACATTTGTAGAAAATTGTAATAAACATATAATTTTATTTATGTTAAAACTGTCTCTACTTACTTTTATATAAATAATAATTGTATCGCCATATAAGATACACATCTATAAAACCGCCAATGTTTATCCCAATTTTTAAAAATTTAATAAATAAGTTTCAATCCTACCATCTACATGAGTGGCAATCCAGTACGGCTAGGTTTTCCCGAAAATTCATTTCACGCACCGTCTCTATGGAACCAGCTGCCTTCGGCGGTATTTTCGAGCCGATACGACATTCAATAATTCAAAAAACAAGCCTACTCATATATTAAAGGCCGGCAATGCATTTGTGATGCTTCTAGTCTTGCAGATGTCTACTAGTGGCGTTAATTGCTTTCCATTAGGTGTTACGCTTGCTAGTTTGTCTTAACGAATAAAAAAGAGAAATATTACTTATTACGCGCACCATTTACTTAACAGTAAGTAAGTAATCATTTATTATTATATAATTCATAAATAATTATTAAATCGATATAAAAATAGGCTGTTAAGTGTAGCAAATGTCATAAACTAAGAAGTGTTAATAATGACAAGAAAATACTCAATTGAATGATATGTTTCAGACTTCAGTCTTCATAAAATTTAGCGTTTGGTTTTTAGTAACTATTAACTTTAGAGATAAATAGTAAAAGTTAAAAAACGAAATTCGTTCACATGAGCATGTATGAAAATTGGAGCGACATAACGTAATAGAGTATTATGTTACGGTACATATAAAATCTGTGGTTATTCGAAAATAAATTTGAGATACATTTATTTATAGTACGCAATATTAATTATGTATATTTAGCAAATAGCAGATCTACTTGCTAAATATGGATAAAGATCTGCTTACTAAATAGAAACATTATAAATTTTGTTAGCTTATTCCATATGCATGACTTACGTATAACATAAACGTTTATAAAATCTCAACACTAGTTAGTTTTTAACTGTACATGTGAACTTTGCGCTAACATTTCACATTTGTATACCAGAATACAAATACAATTTTAATGTTTTAAATGGTCCCTGTATTGAAAATATTTTTGCTAAGTGCCATTATTTGAATTATAAATCTATATTCTACTTGACTAGAAAACACTTTGAGTGAAAGATTCAACATTATTTTTTTATAATTATCGAATACAAAAATTTCCTATGAATATGAGAACGGTTTTTGTCCCATAATTGATATTTAATGCACCTATTGCTTCGGGATTAAATCATCAATATCATAGTCGTACTTCGGCCCTACTACTACATTACTCTTTCTAATGTATTTCAAATTATGTAATGGCACCGATATTATAAAACTTACTTTATTAAAATATGCTACATCATGCATATTTTTCACTTTATGTAAATATAAGTTACGTATTATAATTACAAGTGCATCACAGGTTTTTTTAAAGTTGTGCAATTAAATGTTGTTTGTTACAATATAAAATAGAAAGCCGTATAAAAATATTAAAAAAATACCTTCTCTACTTAAAATATAATAGATGGAGAATTACTAAAATAAAAGCAGGATCTACCGCTAGTGTTAAAACATGTGGAAAGTAGTATTATATTACAATTACGTTTAGCTAATCATACAAAATAATAATAAAAATAACAGTATATTTATAAATACTATAATGCCGCTCAAAAAGTATAAACCGCACGAAAACACTGACAGTAAATAATTATATAATACGGAAGGGCCCGCTTATTTACAAAATTACGTTGTTACGACTATTGCGCAATTAAGTTCGACTGCAAATATGCATATTTAGTCCGTTAGGGCTTCAAATTAAGATTCGATACCACTGTACATATTGAATAGACGGATATAGAATATTTTTGATTTAGTATTTTCACACAAGTTATAATCTACTCAATGTTAATTACAAAATTCTTTATATTTTTTCTTTTATATTTGAAATTAAATATCCTGATCTTCTTTTTTAAGTCACTCATACTCATGTCAAGTAAATATATTCTAATGAAGAATAAATATTTTTTTGGTATAATTTTAATGTATTGTAAACAGGCAAGTGTTAATATTGTGTAATATTAACAGTTGCCTGTTTATTTATTTAATAAACACGTAATAATTATACATATGCATATACTATATATAAACTTTATCAACACTTTCCTCTCTGCTCATTAAACATCGTCAGCCAAGTGAATTCCTCGTAGGAACATTTAATTAGAGCACCACAAGCAAAAGCACACTTAAGAAATAACACAGTTATAAAAATAATAGTCAGTGTACTTATAACATAACTTTTTTAAAAAAACAATAAGTATATATTTTTCCTCTTAAGAAACCAATTTATATTCAGATTTATTAGGTACAGTCTTAGAAGGGAAAACGATAAAAATATATATATTTTTTTGAATAAATAAATAAAGATATCGATTCAATCAAGTGATCGATTGACACCATGGATATTGTAAGAGAAAAAAATCCTTTTAAAAAAAGGCTACTATTATTTAATTATTAGGATTACTTAATATTCGATTATATTTCCATACATGAAAAAATGTTTTATTTTTGTTAAAACAATGTGAATGAAAAGTAGTTTAATTATAAATAAATATTACATAAAACAGAAACATAATCATAATGACATCAAAATTATATCTCCATTAATTTTAGAAATTATATAAACAAATAGTTTATATTATTGCATTATGCGAGGAATTTGTTCCAAAATGTGGTTATCATATATCTGAATATGTTTCTTAATAATTCACAAATATGTGCCAAAACATTTTACAAAGTAGCTGTATTAAAAGAAAAAAAAAACAATTTTTATTAAACAATTCTGTTATTAGCTCCTATATACTCAAGTAAGAAATCAATAATCATAAGGTCTTAAGAAACATTATATACACCAATATTTAGTGCATATGTAGTGTGAATATATTCCAATTGTAAAGTATTAAAGTTAAAGATATATTAATTAAACATTCAAATTTATAACATGCCCACAAATTCATAAAACATTTTCCTAGAAACTTCCCATAATTCCCATGCTTGGCGGGCAGATCTGAGATCACAGATTTGTTTTAGCACTCATATAAATGTTGCTGCTTAACTGGTATTTGCACCCATAGACACCTCGTACAACAACAAAAAATACAAAAAAATGAGGTGGCCCTACTCTGAAAGCACATACTGCAAAACTATTAAAATGAAAGTAACACTGAACTATGCACATACTTTGAGCTGTATATCTACTTAAACAAATACAGTTATGAATAAAATTAGATATACATAGTCAGATCCAGCTGAACAATGTTCTCTTGGATAATGACCATAAGTTTATCTAAATAACATTGGTAATATCTAGCAATGACAAAAAATTAACAGAAAACATCAGTAAGCCGAGAGTTTTTACTCCATGAAGTTAAACATAAAAACCAATAATATTATGTTTTTGTGATGAATAATAGTTTAATAAAAATATTTTAATTAAAAAAATTATTCACTTGAATATATACCTAGGTTAATATGCCTCTATTACTAAACTTTCCTTTTGATTTTCAATAATTGCAATAAAAAATTGAACTCTTTGTAGGAACTACAATTTACACCAGAAAACAAATAATCTTGTGTGAATGGAGAAAATTTTGAATTGCTTTGTTTTAAATAAATCTGACAAAACTGTGAACAAAAGGAAATATAATGTAATCAAAGGTTTAAAACTGTGTGTATTAAAATACTCTAAAAAAATGTTATCCATTATGTTTAAGAAAATGAAAGATTTTCAATCTCTACATAATTCTCTTTTCATACTTATAACTGTAATATAATACTGCAATATGTAATGAGATTGAATTGTAACTTTATTATGGGAATAAGAAATTAAGATTTTACAAAATAATATAATTTAGCCTTGCCTTAGTATTATTGGACAATTTTCTATCATTTAAACATTCTTACTGAAAATAATACAGCAAATGCAATTTTTTTACAATATTTTTCTTAATATTGTAATAAATATATTTTATATAATTTAAATGTTTAAATTACAAATTTATTAATAACATAGCTGTTACAAGTCATACTCATTTTGTAAATTCAGTTGTTAAAATAATCCCTTAACATAGGTAATACATTGTGTTTAGTCAACGCATACTCTTTATTAAGAGTAATCCAGCATAATTCTTTGTAAGTACCTTACCAATCAAAGGTTATTTCTGATATTACATCACATGTATCACATTTAAATTGCACATTCAAAAGCGTTAGTAACATAAGTAAATGCTTGTACAAATCACAACACAATACAAGTTTTACTCTTTAACTCAATGTAAAAGTTGTTGTCATTTCACAAGAAAATCACTTCAATTTTTCCCATAAGACATAGAGGGCACTAACCACCAGTGCCATTAAAATATTGAGCATGCTTAGTGTAAGGAGCTGCAATGTGATAAGGTGGAGGTTGACCCCTTAGATATACTGTTTCAGAAATACCATTCGGACTTTGACGATGGCTAGTTACACTGGATGAGTGAGATGAAGCTGGTATAGCATCATACAAATCATACATATTTCGACTGTTAGGTGAAAGCCTATGACTAAAACTGCCATCATCTGTTATCAATGGAGTGTTGGTCATTCGATATGGATTTGTATCATTTGTGTGACCTGTAGGTGAATATAATTCTGGTGATTGAGATGGAATATAAGTGGGACTTGAAGTTGAGATAACATAAGCATTGGGATTTGGAATAGAAGGTGAATGCGACGAAGAAGAAAAATGATGGCTTTCAACAGTAGAAGGAGCATAAGCATTGTTATAGTTACTTAAATTGGGCAATGTTGTAGAACTTACTACTTGGCTTACAGTATGTAATCTTGGACTTGGTAAATCACGATCACTATATGTATGGTAGCCATAAACATGATAATTCTGTTGTCCATAAATTTTTTCCTTGTTACAAGAATAACTGCCAGTTTCATAAATTTTTTCATGATAGTTGCTTGCTGGTACTTTGTGACACATTACATGTTCTTTGTTTGTGTACATGTTATGATCAAATGTAGGAACAGTTATGGTTGCTGCTCTGAGATTGTATGAACTTTCAACAAAATGAGGTAATAATATATCTTCAGTATGACACCTGCCTGCTGTCTGTGAGCTAAGGCTAAGCCTTTGCAAATGATTTTCACACTCACCTAAATTACTTCGATAACTTTGTTCATTTACATGTTGATGACTCTTGTGCTCTGAATTACTTTCATAAACATTAGATTGAATGCAAGCATTTGTTCTATCAAAATCTTGTCTGGGATATTTATCACTATGTTTAATATTATAATGTTTCTGTGAAAGAGGATGTGTATCTGTAGTTCCGTTGTTAAAATCAGTATTTGTATCACCACTGTCATCAACATAAAGAGCATGATCTACACTTTTGTATGTTTTATCTTGTTCATGTGTCAAGTCCAAAGGTCTATCATAGGCATTTTCTGGAGGAAGATTGTCATATACAGACTTTTTTAAGGGGTCTTCATGAGCACCATCAGTGTTAATGCCAATATTTTCTATTTCTTGTTTATTATCTGATGCAAATCTCTGCTGTAATGTGGGAGTTATTTTAGCAGCTTTTATGTGAACAGCATTTTGCATAGGTGGAGATATATCTTGTGTACCATCTTTATGAATATTTCTAGCATGTTTTGCCATGGCTCTTAATTCTTTAGGATATGGCGTTGGAGCTCTTCTCAACTGCCCCGGTTTTTCTGGAACTTTAGTTGTAGCTTTCACATCAACAAAACTAATATGACGTACTGTAGATTGTGTCTCTGTTGCATTTGGTTTCTCATGCTCCAACTTCATTTCTAGAGGTGTCAAAGGCACTTGGGGGAATAGAAAACAAGTTAGAACTTGCTCATATGTATGGGGGTCTACTTCAGAATGCATAGGCACTAAAGGTTTGCTTTGATTTTCTGAAAGCCAGAGAGCCACTAAGTTATCACAATTTAACAAAGATTGAGGAAGACAATTTAGAGAATTTCTTACTAAATTTAAAACCCTCAAAGAAGATAAATGTCCAATTTCTGGCGGTATCTTACTTAATTTATTTGCACGTAAAGATAGTACAGACAATTTTATACAACTTCCTATTTCAGGAGGAATTTCTCTCAGCATATTTTCATCAAGATTAAGATATCTTAATTTCCTTAAAAGTCCAATTGAAGATGGGATTCTATCCAAATAATTGCACATAAGCATTAACTCTTCTAAATTTTTTAAGTGGCCTATACTATCTGGTAAAGAATATAATCTATTGTTATCTAATTTCAAAGTTGTTAAATTACTTAGCAGTCCAATGTTATCAGGGAGCTGCGTCAAATTGTTTATAGATAAGCTCAGATCTACTAATTGTGTACAGTAACCAATTTCAGGAGCCAGTTCTTCTATCATATTATTACTTGCTTCTAAGTGAATTAAGTTTTCTAGGGGTTTAATTGTAGCTGGTATATCAGTGAAACTATTACTATCAATCCACAGCTCCCTCAATTTGAGAAATCTTCCAATCACTTCTGGAAACTGTTGAAATTCATTTTGTCCTATATCAAGGCGTAAAAGTTCAGTAGAGCGAGAAAGAGATTTTGGCAATATCATTAGATAATTATCTCTTAGCTCAAGAATATTTAGATTAGCTAGCCTTCCAAAGTTTCCAGGCAAATATTCCAGGTATGTATCATTCAAATACAATTCTTTTAATGCTATAAGATTAGTAATAGCATCAGGCAATTTTTCTAAAGGGTTAACACTTAAATCAAGAAACATTAAATATTTTAATGCTTTCATGTTATCAGGTATATTTGCCAATGTGTTTCTACTAATGTTTAAATGTTGTAAATTGACCAAAGAAGATATGGCTGTAGGAATAGCTTGTAGCTCGTTGTCACTAAGATCTAAAGATTTTAGCCCATGGCACATAAAAAGTTGGCGTGGTAACTCAGTGATACGATTACTTTGACAAAGAAGAGTCTCTAAAGTCCTCTCGTAGACAAAAACATCTGTAGGGACGTCTGTTAAAGATTGGTGTGAATAATCTAATTCTACCACATCTTCGACGCCAGGTCTCACACAACACAAAAAGTCGAATGGCATTTTTAAACAACACTTCCACTTGTATACAAAAAAAAGTACTAGTCTTGATAATCCCACTCATACTTTAATATTAAGATATTCACTAATAAACAACCGTGACCACATTATGATTAATGAATTTTAATTGATTTCATGAAATGTGTGTTTTCGAACTCGTAATTTGATTCACAAAATTCACTTCTTTTTGCTAAACAAACTGACTTGCTTGACTGATTCACTCGCCGATCGCCTTCCTTCCCTTTCCCCTCCCAACGACAAAACCAAAATAGAGATGATCGATTATCATCTTTGTTCGATTGTTCAATATAAAGTACCTAAAAAAACATCGAAGTCACAATACGTAATCAAAATGTACAACCGCCATCGGTCAATGTTAGAAACAAACGTAATAAAAAAAAACTAAAACACATACTTCTCAATAGGTTGACTACATACAGGAATTGATACCGAGTTCACTATTTCTTTCATAATTTGTTACAAACTTCAATATTTCTAACACAAATAGTGTAAAAGAGACAAAGAGAGAGAGATGTTTAATTTAAAATGTTAACAAAATATATACAAGAACTAAATATTCAAGCGTAAGATTTGCTAACGTGTTACGGAGCGTAGTAAATTGGCTGTGAAGAAAACAAGATAGACGATGTCAGTAACCACTTTATATTTTAAAACTACTAAGGCACAATGGCTAAACTAGCTATTGATTGATTGCCTTATGACGGTCGTTGGCATAAAGGACAATCTTGAAAACAATGACATGATTATCTCGAACATTCATTATATAATGGAGATTAGAGGACTTGGAACTTAAAGTATAAAAAATATACAGAAAGAACTTTTGCCTAGGAGTGAGTCAAACAATGAGATTTATTTGGCAACATCGAATATTCGTAACCGATGTTTACATCGATGTCATTGCAACATCGATCATCGCGCAATATTTATACGTTAAGCAGGCTACGCACAAAACTATATAAAGGTAATGTATTGCAGATCCGAAAGCTGTGATTCGTGATTTGAAAAATAAATATAATAAACGTATCACGTAGGGTAATTATAACAGTATATTAAACGTACTGTACTTAAATGCCAATTGAAAAATGAAATCTTCCATCGACATGGCATTAAGCCTATAAAATCTGCGGCTTATGCATTATCCTATGTATTTTATTTTATCCAGGCTCAGAATCTGATAAAGCTGTAAATGACAATAGGCTACCGGTAATATAATCGAATCTAAAAGAATCTCCTAATATATAATTGATATTAATGTTAATAAATGTAATTGTATTATATTAATAAAAATTCAATAGATAAACTTATATTTTAAGTAGCGATGACTCAGTTGGCAAGGATCGGACTTAAGATCTAAAGTTGTATCCTCCATTAGACTTGTAGCTACCTACTACAGAATATACATTTCAAGAACAAATTCGCGGAACAAGCTTTGTTACTACGCACTTGCGGAATGCGCTTTGTTACGCCGCATTCGTGGAATGCGCCTTGATTCTCCGCATTCGTGGAACGCGCTTTGTTGCTGCACACGTGCAGGCACAACCGCGTCTCCCGCACCCCGAGCTTTTCTCCCGCCATTCATCAGTTGTATATATAATAGGTCCACTTGGTATAGAAAAAAGAGTGTTAAACCAGACTCCTGTTGCATCACTTCACAGTTAAGATACTACCTCCTACATTGGTGACCCCGACGTGATCCAAACCGACGTGATCAAACCCGCAAGATCAAACCCGACGTGATCAAAACCGACGTGATCAAAACCGACGTGATAAAGACCTCTTACATTGGTGACCCCGAGTTGAACAAAATGGCTACTGCAGGAAATACAACTGCGAGGAACGCGCTACAGCCGCCAGCAAAACCTACAACTACTACTACAACTGCGAGGAACGCGCTACAGCCGCCAGCAAAACCTACAACTACTACTACAACTGCGAGGAACGTGCTACAGCCGCCAGCAATACCTACAACTTCTACTACAGCTCAAGCAACGCGTCGTGGGCGAATTATCAAGTTACCAGTACGCTTCGCTTGAGGGGGAGTACTGTAGCTACCTACTACAGAATATACATTTCAAGAACAAATTCGCGGAACAAGCTTTGTTACTACGCACTTGCGGAATGCGCTTTGTTACGCCGCATTCGTGGAATGCGCCTTGATTCTCCGCATTCGTGGAACGCGCTTTGTTGCTGCACACGTGCAGGCACAACCGCGTCTCCCGCACCCCGAGCTTTTCTCCCGCCATTCATCAGTTGTATATATAATAGGTCCACTTGGTATAGAAAAAAGAGTATTAAACCAGACTCCTGTTGCATCACTACACAGTTAAGATACTACCTCTTACAGACTTATGATGTGAAATATTTCCTTGCAAAAATATTTATTAACGTTTGACATAAAATCTAATAATATGTATAAAATTATCATTAAATATTTTAATGTAAAAAATTATAAAAAAATGAAATAAGAAAAAAAGGAAAATTTATAAACTTTAACAGTACACGACTCTACTTTGTGGAATGGATTTTGAACTTAAATTACGATCACGGTTACCGGTGTTAGAACCCTCTATGACTGTGAGAATTGGCATGTTATTAAAACAAACTTAACGTCATATAAAATTTATCTAAAAGTAGGAGGAACTTATGAATATGGTATCAAAAATATTTCACAAAGGAAAATATTATATGTCATTTAAACGTGGTTATGAAGAAGTCAAAAAAGATATTTATATATTGATTGAAAAGTTATATGAAAATGATACGTTGGTAACAAAAAGTTAGAATAAAGTATTAGTAATGTTATCGTCTTATATCTTAAATAATTCGTATGATATTTCAGAGAATAACATTGTCGGATGATGAAGAGCCATTATTTTTATTTCGAATTAGTGTAACCAGATGTGATTATGAAGACTTGAAGAAACAACAAGAACTTCTTATAGATTTTGATAATTTTCCATCCCAAATTGTTCGGTTGTTGCAGCAATGTGCTGCAAATAACATGTAAGTAATTTTTTGTTCCCTTTTAGTTTAATCTTTTCCATTCGTGAAGGTACCCCTCCACCCTTATGCAGAATAGTAAATTTCGTATTCCTTATTAAAAGTGATAATGTGTAATTTTTGATACTGACTGAGGTAGTGATTTTCCTAATATCCACTTTGATAAAAGTTGCCTGTTAAAACTATCAGAAGTTGAAGCTTTATACATTGTTTTAAGCCACATCCCTTTTGTTTTGACTTGTTCTAAAACAATAACCAAATTTAAAAATGCTTTTATTGAATTTCCTTAGACTGTATCTAGAATTTTCTAAATGATCTAATTTTATTTATTGTGCAAATTTTGTTCATTTAAGGTTTATAATTATACACCAATTAAATCCAATTCAGTATAATTTTGAAATAGTTGAGCATAATGAGTTTCGTCGTTTGGTTCATCTATCCTTAAACACCACCCCAGCTACAGATTCAGAAGTTAAACAACATATGGCAGAAACAATTTTATTCTTGAAAGTAAGTATTTTCAAATTTCATTTTTAATTGTTAGTGCATTTTGAAATGTAAGGGAGTTAACCATATTTATATATCTGCTCCTTAATTCATATGTCATCCATATTTGCTCACTGTGCATGGCAGTTGCAGATGAGGCTTTGATAGTTGACTGATAACATAAATATTCACACGCAAATGAGGCAGTGTATCTTTACTTATGCTCAGTGACTAAGATACTGGCTATGTAGTTACCAATTTTTCTACTCATTGTGGAAGAGTTTATGAGCAATTTCTCCCAGTTTGGAAGACTGTCTCAGGCTGTGCATTGCTAACAACAGACAGTTAATGATAACCACTTTTTACAAGTAAAGCACTCCCTTGCATCCTTAATCGTAACAGTTTTATTCTCAAGTAGATGATATGCATGTACAGGTTGTATATTGTACCATCATACACCCACATTAAGAAATGGAATTGCTTTGGGTGCTATTTAATGTGGCTACTTTTTAATATCAGTCTTCCAACATCCTTAGTTGTCTAATTGTCTAAGTAAATAAATATGTTAGCGACTAACTATAAGCATCTAATAAATAATTTTCAAGCCTGTATTGTATAACCCTATATTTTTAAACAACTTACAGTTAATATGACTCAGCGTGGTGATTATTCTATAGCATCTTAATTTGTAATATATTGAATTGGCAAGAAAGTAATTTTGGTTTGCACCAGTAGTTATCATTATATTTATTTCATTATTCTTTTGTTAATATTAGAATTTTTTTGATACCTTTAGGTCGCTATAGAAAACAATGTTGTGTAATTTTGTTTACAACTGTCAGTTTACGGTCAGTTTTAACATGGAATGCTTAAATTAGCATTTTCGACACATTTTACTTGTTTATTTTCATAAAGGTAAAAAAGCAGCTGAGGCTCACAAAGAGATATGTGAAATTTATGGTCAGAGTGGGTTTAAAAATTTTCATTCCGGAGAATTCTCACTGAAAGATGACGACCATTCTGGGTGACGGTCTGAAGAATATGACAAAATGAAAGCAATAATTGAATCAAATCGTCACATAACATTTGAAAACCATATAAAAAGTCTTGGACTTGTTAAGAAAATCGATGTATGGTTTCTGCACAAATTGACAGAAATTCGCCTAACACATCAAATCAATCTTTGTGATACACATTTCAAATGTAATCCAATTCAAGCAATCAAAGAGAAAAGACCAGACTTGGCAAATCACAAAGGAATCATGTTTTACCACTACAATGCGAGGCCTCACACATATTTAGCAACATGTATGAAATTATTGGAGTTTGGTTGGCAAGTGATGTCGCATCTCCCATACAGCCCCAACCTTACACCATAAAATTACCATTTATTCTGAAGTTTACAAAACTTCTTAAATGATTAAAACTTCAGTAATAATGATATATTACAGTAAAGTATAGTTATATTACAGTAAAGTTTCATCCAAATCCATCCAGTAGTTTTTTTGTGAAACAGTAACAAACATATATCCATACTCATAAACTTTCGCATTTATAATATTAGTAGGATATCAACAACCTCTTATTTTATGTAGTTACCTATATATTTATCATCAACAGCCTGCGGCAGTCCTGCTGGACATAGGCCTCCCCATAGAGCGCCACCTAGCCCAATCTTCGGCTACACGCATCCAGTTTCTGCCAGCCGCTCTGCGCAGATCGTCGCACCATCTAGCCGGGGGCGTCCCACACTACGTTTACCGAGACGCGGTCTCCACTCAAGCACTCGTTTGCTTCAACGATTCTCGGATCTCCGACAAACGTGACCAGCCCATTGCCACTTTAGTTTGCTAATTCGAATGGCTATGTCGGTGGCTTTAGTTATCTGGCAGATTTGTTCATTCCGAATCATATGTACCAGAGAAACTCCGAGCATAGCTCTCTCCATAGCTCTCTGAGCGACTCTGAGCTTATGAAACAGACGGGCTGTCAACATCCACGTTTCGCCGCCGTAGGAGAGTACGGGTAGGACACACTGGTCGAAGACTTTCGTCTTCAGGCTCTGAGGTATGGGCGACGAGAAGATCGGACGGAGTTTCCTAAATGCTGGCCAGCCTAGCTGAATCCTTCTAACGGCTTCTTTCTCGAAGTTGTCTCCACCCCATTGCAAGACTTGCCCGAGGTAGATATACTCCTGGACAACTTCGAGAGTTTTACCATTGACGATGGTCGGTTGTGGATCTAAATGATCTTTGACCATGACTTTAGTTTTATCAAAGTTCATGGTCAAACCGACTCGTCGAGAGGATTCATTTAGGTTATTCAGCATCCCTTGCAGTTCCTCTAGCGATTCTGCCAAGATCACGATATCATCGACAAAACGCAAGTGTGAGATGTACTTACCGTTTACGTTTATGCCTCGTCGTTTCCAGTCTAGCGTCTTGAAAACGTCTTCCAGTGCATTAGTGAACAGTTTCAGGGATATGACATCCCCCTGTCTCACTCCGCGATACAACTGGATTTGTTTTGTTTGACTGCCCTGTACTCGAACAGACATCGTGGCAGCATTGTAAAGACATCTCAATACCTCGATGTATCGATGATCTACCTGGCACCACTGCAAGGCTTCCATGACAACCAATGGAGTCAAAGGCCTTCTCACAATCCACAAACGCTAAGTATGATTATACTCGTTTGTTTTCTGTATAATTTGCCGCACTGTGTGAATGTGGTCTATGGTGCCGACTCCTCCTCGAAACCCAGCCTGCTCTGGGGGTTGAAACTCGTCAAGTTTTTGTGCGAGTCGATTGGTGATGACCCTCGAAAACAACTTATAGACATGGCTCAGGAGCGAGATGGGCCTATAGTTGCGGAGTAGCGTCTTATCCCCCTTTTGTGGAATAAGACAACTATGCTCCTGTTCCATGCCCGAGGAATAGTCCCATTCTGCACGACAGAATTGAATATTCTGCAGAGCTCTTTAAGCACGGGTCGACCAGGAGGTTTTAAGAGCTCCTATATATTTATATGTTAGCATAATTAATTGTGACTTGATCTATTATAATTGAAAATGAAATTTATTCAATCTATAAGTAATAGCTCTAATTTTAAGTAGCAAATTGTGTTTTTTTATAATGATACAGGATGGTGAGAGTAACGGTTGTACGCATAATTTGAATGTTATTACTTATTATTTTCTTCTTTTTACCTATTTATTTTCTAGGTTATACTTTTTTATGGATTAGGAAGGCAAACAAGCAGGCATATCACCTGATGGAAAGCAATCTATAGACATCTGCAGTGCCATATGTATTGCAGAAGAGTTGTCGACCTTTGAAGTAATGTGTTGGCTTGTTTTTTGAAGGTTTTAATGTCGTATCGGTTGGGAAACACTGCTGGAGGTTCCATGGGATAGTGGTGTGTGGAAAGAAATTTCGAGAAAAAAGCATTGTACTGGATCGCGATTTATCCAGATGTTAGGAATGAAATTTTTCTTTGCGGCGAATTGTACGATAGTTTAATTTAGTGGCCGGAACGATTCTTAACGATTCTTACGAGCACTCCCCATGGTAAAATGTAAGATGTGAATTATCCCCAGTGTTATAGAGTATCCATTCGGTGAGATCTTGCTCATGAATGATTCGAACAGCATGAAAATGTATGCGTTCAAGAGTAAGCATCTGATGCTAAGGTCCTTAGCCCAGAAATGATATCAGTATTCAATGTGTGGCCGAACTCGTGCCTTATAAAGTTGTTGTTGTGTTGGTCTCGCTTTACCGAGTACACCCAGCTTCTTATAGGCCAGTACTTCTATTTATTACACCATAGCATTAAAGTAAGCTCATTCTTTGGCTGATTTTCCATGCTTCCTTTTCAAACCAATTATTGCTAGTTTTCATGAAAAAAGAATATGATTATTACTATTTTCTAGGATTAACTACTAAGGGTAGATTTGATTTGATTTTTGAATAGATAGATAGATGTTGAAGCTGTAAAAGATATAACCCGATTTACAACATTAGTCACTGAATAATCAATTTAGAATAAATTAATAAATCAATTGATGGCTGAGTTATAATAATTGGTTTTCGTAAACTGGTACTGACTTTTTAATATTCTGTCAGGGTAGTTTAGAATATGCATTAATTTAATAGAAGCTTTTTTATTTATCCCTTGCTTACACATAAAAAAAGTTGTTTTCATAGTCGGTCCGAATTGCTACTACAAACTTGTTGTTGCACTTATAATTTCCCATATTTTTATTTCTAAATATTAATATTTATCTTCTAATAACAATGAGAAGATAAATTTTGTACGTAAAGATTTTTCAGAAACTTGTGCTTTTTACAGAAAAATTTATCAGCTGCTAAAAGCTCAGCAGCCAACAGTGATGAATTGTATAGTGAAAAACTACTTAAAATGGAAGAAAAAATACGTAACTTGACACATACTGTAACTAAACTGGAAGAAGATAAACTAAAACGTGAAACTGAGTTGTATGAGGCTTTGAAATTTGAAAAAGATCGAATGACACAGGTATGTTTCATATGTATGTATGTATACATGTATATATATATATATATATATATATATATATATATATATATATGTGTGTGTGTATATATATATATATATATATATATATATATATATATATATATATATATATATATAAATGTATTTTCTAGGAGAAACTACAGTGGCAAAAAGATTCTGAAATGAATACAAAAACTTTACAAGCTTCTTTCCAAGAAAGCTTAAATAAAAAAGATAAGCAGATTGAAGAGCTAAATATCCTATGTAAACAGCTACGCGACAATATTGTGCAACTTGAGAATAACCTCAGGTAATAATAAATAATAGATAGATAGATACATATTTTCTTTATTGTAAACCAAAAACAAAGTTATAAAATTATTGATTGTAATATTTATATACAAATGGTATATAAAAATTTGTACCTTTCAGACAACCGTAGGGTGGACACAAAAATGTTAAAAATATATTAATAAACAAAATAATAGCCATAAGCAAATATATATATATATATATATATATATATATATATATATATATATATATATATATATATATATATATTTATTTATATATATAGGTTAACCGATAATAATATACGAATATATAAAAATATACAAAGAAGATATTTATAAAAATGGGTAGTCATCTCCACTGACAACACATTCCGAACAGTCTGTACTGTGAAAGTTTGATTAACCCTTTCGGCCCGAGCAGTGACTATAGTCACCCAACGCCCGACGCTCGCTCTGTCCGAGCGGTGACTTTAGTCACCCAACGCCTGACGCTCGCTCTGTGCGAGCGGTGACTATGGTGACCCAACATTTGACGCTCGTTATGTACGAACGGTGACTTAGGTCACTCGCGACTCTTCATGAGTAGAATATATATGTTATCTCCATGGTAATCCATCGCAAGTATTTTGCACTTGTTTTACGCTGCCTAATAATAAACTGACGAAATGAGCAAATATTTTCTATTGCATTATGTTATAATTTTTTAAGCATTTTTTTTACGAGCGACTGCACTCGCTCTGCGTAAGATAGCGTGGTATTGTGCGTCTGACGGGCGCTTGCAGTTGTTCCGCAAGTACGGACGCTTGCCGCGACTGCTCGGTCAGCGGGGAAGGCGCGACGTAGAATGCGTCCGTACCGAAAGGGTTAAGACATCAGACGTCATAATCTACATGTTCAAATTTTTCTGATTCAGTGATATACAAGTGGTCTATATTAGAGGTGGTCAACTTGTCTAAATCCAAAATATACTATATGTATACTTAATACACTGTGCGCTCTTCGAATTATATATTCACTGCTTCATCATAAACTTAACATTCAATAATCTTAAGTAGTATTTTTTTTAGGACGGCAAAGAACAAGATTGAAGAATATTCTTAGTAACTACTTATATTAGTGTGATCATTGCAATATTATTATTATACTTATACTTTTTTGCCTTATAATTAAATGGACTTATACTGTGAGTTGGCTGGGAATCCTTGTACTATATCAAATACCGCAAGGGTTCTCAACAGATGACCTGAAAGGGATCCATGCGTATGATAAAAATATTGAGGCCAGTGAGTTGTAAATATTTTGAGACAGGAGTTTGGGGACCTCTTGTCTAGTTCTATATCTTAATTGAGATAGGATCACCATAATATGTTTTATGTGAAGAATTTATATAATATAATAGTCTTGATATTTTAGGGACCGATTCATTATTAAAAATAATGAATCGGTCCCCAAATATCAAGACTTATGTTTTAACTAAGTACTTGCTGTACAAACGCAATTGATGAATGATGCAGTTAATTTTTGACAACTTGCATATATATATATATATATATATATATATATATATATATATATATATATATATATATATATATATATATATATATATATATATATATATGAATAATGTTCAAACAGACAGAAACTGTCTTTGAAATATAGTCATACACTCATTTCTTTTCCATTCCCCATTTATTGGCATATTATGCGTAATAAATATAATACAAAAATAAATATACCCTATTCATTTTAAGTTCCACTTTTTCGTTACAAACCTACACTTAATAATTTTTACAAAAATGTATTAGTTTAGGGAATATAAAATATGAAATAGATAAAAATTGGATTTGTAAATTTTAGTGAAAGGTCTCAACGTGTGAATGTATTAGAAAATGAGGTACAAAAGACTCATATTGAAGTGGCTACATTGAAAGCTAAAAACGTGACTTTGGACCGCGAAAATACTGAGAAAGAAAAACAAATTACTCAAATACAATCAACTTGTGCTTATTTAGAAAAGGTATTCCTTTACCATAATCTTTCAATTGAAAACATTTTAAGTTTTTAGAATTGACATTGTGAATGTTTCAGGTAGTAAAGGACAAGTCTGAAACAGTACGTGAGTTGAATGAAGCTCTTCTGATAGTTAAAAAAGAAAAGGTATGATCATTTTATGCTGTTTCAAAATTGAAAGGCGTTGCCGTAATTCCCACGCTTCGCAGGCGGATTGGAGATTGCAGATTGGGTTTTTGTTCCCAGGTAGATCCTGTATCCTAATTACTGGTTTTTGTTTCCATAGTCATCTCGTTCGACACCCATGAAAAGAATTGGAGCAGCCCTATTACTAGATTATTTATTCGGATACAATGGTTTAAATAAAAGACCCAAAGAGTTCGAAATTCACGTTGATGTTTAATTTTATGTTGACTGAAATTTTGTTTCTTTAGAACTGCGTAGGGATATCTCATCTCTCAGCATCTTTTATCGATTTTACCATAGAGAATTCTTCGAAGAATTTTTGGGGATAATTTCGGCCGATGAATTCCATTACCGTACAACTCGCCACAAGGAAAAGTTTCATCCCCACCATCTGGGTGTTACGATCCAGTACGCTGCGTTTTTCTAGAAACTTCTTTCCACGCACCACAACTCTGTGGAACTAGCTACCTCAAGCGGTGTTTCCGAACCGATACAATATCTAATTTTCAAAAAACAAGTTTATACTTTAGTTAAAGATCCGCACTGCCTAAAGCACTGCAGATGACTGGGCCGTGTTGATTGCTTTCCTTCACCTGATGGATTGTTAGTCAATATATTTTTTGTACATAATGCTTTGTACAAATTATTTTAGTTCACGCCGCACAAGTGCTTGCTCAAAAATTTCACCAGAACATGATGAAATATGAGATAAGAAAATTATAATAGCTTTAAAATTCACAGGAAAGCTTGGAAAAACGCTTATCGTTGAGTGAATCATTGGCGAACAAAAACAATGAAGCTGCTCACTCAACAGCTGAACAATTGTTGAAGGCGAACCAAATCATATCAAAACAAAATAATGATTTAATTGAAATTAAAGAGAAGGTATGTAAATATGAGTGAATTAAAAGTCACGATAAATTGTATAAATTTGTCCTCGAGTACGGCTAAAGGCTCGCAGATGGGACGGTCTGTTTTTTGTTTATTCATCTGATAGTTGCCTGTTGCCCTGCGCAGATCTTCACTTATAAGCATTCCCAATATAACTGCATTAAAATATTTACTCAGATAAGTTGTGAACAAGTATTTTAATAAGTAGGCCTGTTGTATTACCAATAATTGTCCATTTTAATTAGGTGCGCAACTAAGTTCTCGCTGTTTGTTTTAAGATGGCTCCAGCACTAAATGTTTGTCGATTTTGACATATCCCAAACGTCAAGAACCATGCTTAGACATACGGTAAAGAAACCGTTCTGACACGTTATTGATTTTAATGTGGAGCCATACTTTTAGCTGTATGAAAATGTCATTTTGTGCCAAATAATCGTCATTTGCGGGAAGTGTTACTTTTCTTATTTCATTTAAAGAAAACGGTGGCTGAAGCGCATTGCGAGTTTAAAAAAAAGTTTACGGAAATGCTGCTCTAAGTAACACAACGTGCCGCGATTGGTTCCGTCGCTTTAAAGACGGTGATTTCAATGTTGACGACTGTTCGCGCGAAGGAAGGCCAAAAACATTAGAAGACGCTGAATTGGAGAAATTGCTCGATGATGATCCGTTCCAAACGCAAGAGAAGCTTGCTTCAGTATTAGGGGTTACCCACCGAGCTATTTCTAAGCGATTGCATGCGTTGGTAATGATTCAAAAACAAGGAACTTGGGATCTTTATGATTTTAAGCTAAGGGACGTTGAGCGTCGTTTTTTTGCCTATGAACAACTATTCCAACGGCATAAAAGGAAGGAAAAAAGGAAAGGGGAAAAAGTGATTCTATTGCATAATAACCCTCGGCCTCATATTGCCAAACCCGTTAAAACCTACATAGAATGGCTCAAATGGGAAGTCTTATCCCATCCGCTATATTCCTCAGGTATTGCACCGTCCGATTATATTACTTGTTTCGTTCAATAGTACATGACCTAGCTGATCAGCAGTTCCACTCATATGAAAACATCGAAAAGTGGCTTCATTCGTGGATAGCTTCCAACGACTGACACTTGTGACGGTACACTTGTGGCTCTTGTAACGGTATTCGAGCTCTGTTAGAAAGATGGGCAAAAGTATATATGTAAGCATTTTTGCACAATAAAGTTGTTTTTTTTATATAAAGAACAGCGAGAACTTAGTTGCGCATATAATATATTCCATGTTTGTTTCAGCTGTTATGCCGAACAGCTATTGCATTGGAACAAGAAAAAGTGATAGAAAAATCCACTCAAGAAATTGTAGATTTAAAATCAGAAATAGAATCATTGAAACAAAATATGAGTAGTCTAAAAAATGATTTAGATATTCTTAAGAAAAAATGCGAAAGTTCCGATGAAGTCCTTAAGGATCGTGATGAAACGATCAAAAATAATAATATGGGTAACTGTGTTACAACTACTAATTTACATTTAAAACTATTTTTTAAATAATGTAGTAGATTTTACAATTTATTTGTTGACAGAATCCTTTAATTTAAAAAGAAAAATATTTTGAATGAAATATTCATTTAAAACATTTTTCATTCATATATTATATGATAAATTGTAATCATATAACAACACAATTAATTAATTTTAATATTATTACTTCGATTATTTACCACCAGGTGGCTAGCATGCTCGTTTGCCAGCATTGCTATAAAAAATGTTTCAAATATTTCAATACAATACAAGAAAGTATTGCCATCAACAATATTTAAATTATAAAACAACTTTGAGGTGCAATTTGGGTTCTTACCAATATAATACTAGCTGCTCAGACGCTTTTTGTAATGTCATATTTTAGTAGTACGGACAAACATTATTTATTCTTCTACTTCTACTGTTTTCTTGATGCTTCTCAAATCTGTTTTATCGATTTGATTCTGTTATTTAATTTTATAATTACAGTAATACAATGGTTACATAAAAAAATGGAAGACCAGTTGCCGAATTTTGACAAACACAAGTTTAATATTCAACACCAAAATAGTTCTACACCCTATTTTGTATCTAAAAGTAAATCAACAAACCAAACACAAGAATCCGAAGAGTCTATAGATTTTTATGCTAGTTCGAAATCGTATGTACAAAAGCTTTTTTGTTTCTTATTAAACTCGATTGCCTTTTTTTTAATAATGTATTTTTTCAGGTCTAATTTAGAAGACAGTTCACAGCCACAACCGCAAGTTGACCATAATCATATTGGATTAGATCCAAAATACTTACAATCTTCTCATGACGACAATCAAGAAAAAAATTCTAAAGGTACATATGAACGTATATTTTATGTACTAGCTATGCTTGTGAATTTCCTTGTGTCTACTTTGTTATAAAACTACAAGATAAATGAAGAATATATATAAATAATATTAATTTATTTCCTTAACACATAAACAGTAATTACAATATTTACATAGCACGTTCAATTTTTTTTTTCGTCAAAGACTTCTCATCGAATATAGGCCTCCTCCAATTTCTTCCATTTTTTCTCTCCTGAGCTATGGAGATCCAGTCAATCATCCTGCAATCTTTTTAATATAAAATTTTAACATTATCATATATATTCCTTTTACAAAAAAAGGGCACCTTACAGTCATCTGCTCCAGCTGGCTGAAAGTTGGTATTGAAGACGGAAAATTGGTACTCCTGTGCTCCACTGTGGCGTTATCAATACAAACTGTCAGAAAGTGCATCCCAGTAAAAAATATATATATTTCAGTTTCGTATACCGTTAACACTAGATATACCAGCGATAACACTAGATATACCAGTCAAAAACGCAAATTATTTTTACTAACAACATATATACAGTAATATTACTTTATAAAATTAATTCTTTAGTTATAACTAGAAAAGTCATGATATCATTACGAAAAAAAAATATTACACGTAGTAGGAATTTTAAATTGAAATACCGAAAACAGTCATTTTGACTGGTCTGGTATATCTAGTGTTAACAGAGGGCAGTAATCGAACGCACGGAAGAAATATTACTTTTAATATTTCTTTTTGATTTTATACTGCATTTCGGATATAAAAAAATTGAAAACAAAATTCATAATGAGGAAACGAGGGTTCTTTCGTGATTAGGCGATAATACTTTTGATGTGTAATTTATCTGGTGAACTATATCAACCATATGAGTAATGTTATCTTTATTTTTTATCGAATAGTATAACAAATTATTGAAATATTTATTGAAAGAACGCTTAAGAAATCTCTTCGAAATTGATTCGAACAATATTCTGCACTGTCAATGCTGTGTTCTTCGTCATATCGGTTATTCGGGTGATGTTCTGCATCCTTCGTTTGTATTATAAACGAAATCTGATTGGATTTTTTTTTATATGCATCTCTAAAATTTGTCTTCTATTCTATATTGTCGGAGTATTTTTGTCGGTCATCTTGGTATTTTTGCGTACAAGGACCGAGTAGTCTTGGTACATGGTACGTGACACTAAATACTAGTTCGTTTACCAAGAAGTCGGTATGTCTGATATCCTTGGGGATGATTATAGTCACCTCTAGTAGCGAAGGTGTTAAATACAAATGAAAATTTTATTTATGCATACATTTTTCTTATAAGAAGTTGTATTCATATAGAACTTTGAATTATAATCTCATGTCGTCTGATTTAAAATAATTAACGCCACTCGTAGACATCTCCAACACTAAGAGACAGTATAGAGGACTAATGGCAACGCCCCCAATTTTAAGCAAGGTCAATGTCCAGCAATGGACTGTTAGGGCTGTATGTAGGATATTCTATGTCCATAAATGACGATTTTACCTTTGTATGGCGGTTACCTTGTTTTTCGCCATTTTGGAATTTTTTCTCCCATGTGTTAGCACTTGTCACCATTATTTGTTCGAGGGTACCCTGGTAGGTATACCGGTTCTGGCGAGCCATCAAGCAACTTTTTACCAGCTTCAGATTTTCAAGGTATGGTTATAATTCCTCTGCCTCGAACCCTATCCAAACATTTCCCTTAACAAACTTATCCTACATCTCTTACAGTTTTCCAAATAACATGTCAGTGAGTCAGTGAAAGGTAATGCAGTTTTATAAGATGTTTAATTGATGACTACTGACAGAATCGATAAATTTGTCACTTTAGTATGTTACATACTAAAGTTGACTAACACCACATCAAACAAATACACTCGCAGATGTGAAGTTGCTCTTTTGCGTTTTTGTTTATAATGTATTGTTCTTCCGACGCTGAATTGTCTAAAATTAAAAACAACAACAGAACAAACATGAATCATATACATAATTCTTTTCAGGCACTGGCAGAATGACTGTTTCTTCAAACATTCAAAAAGGAAAAGAGAATAAAAATATAGAATTACCGAAAGTCAATTACAGAGAAAAGAAATCTACCCGTGGAACATATAGAGCGACTCCTGTATCTGCATACTTTCCCTAGAGAATATTGAAATTGAGAAAAGTTTACTAAATGTTTTGATGTTGAATCTTGATAACACTAAAGACTTGTTTTAAAAACAATGTAAATATTAATATATTAATTCAGTTAAATATAGTTGTAAAACATATCTTTATGATATATTATTATGCTCCTCACATTCAATTCTGTTATTTTTTTTAACTTTTTTTGTAAACACGTTAAAGTTTTTAATGGTAGGCATATCGCAAGCGTTCTTAAAGCAACCGCCCTGTGAAATAATTTCAGTGTGTGCTTTATATTAAAATTAAAAGGAATTTTTGGCTAAAACACTGCACATAATTTATGTGTATCCAAATATAATAGGAAACAGACATAACAGATGCGATCTCTTTCCAAGAAAAGTAAGGTGTCTTCGTATCGGTGTAAAACAATTTGCCCGATATCTCAAAAGCAGAATCTTTTATTATACAAAATATCTTTACTAAATTTTTAAAACAATGGAAATATTGTTCGCAAACGTGTGGATATACTTTGCTGCAATGTAACAAAAAAAATTGACATTACTTTTTAATTTATTTGAAACCCCAATGTTGTTTTTGTGATATTTTAATCAATGATTTTTCATCTCTCGCATAGTCATCATTGGGTTGAAAAATGTTTTTAAGGTGTTCTACAATTCTAGCTGTTTTTGGTTCTTAGTCTAGCACCTATGTGCATAATCGGCGTGTTTAGATTATTTTCAATAGAAAGTAATCGATCGTGCTATCACTTGTGACTTGACTAAGGTCGTCACGCCTACCTTCCGTAGGGGTAGACCACAGATCTCCATCTCCTAGCACAATTTTGTACGTTAGAAATAAATTTCCTAACATCTAAGTCAACTGTTTCGGGTTTTTTAATGGTACTTGAAGGTTAATAATAATATTCAGTTCTATCTTGAAGCTCTCCCAATCAGTATTCTTACTTGTCAATTTTATAGTCTTTTCTTTACTTATACCTATTTCACCAACAGTTTAAATGATTGGTGAATGGTCAGAGCTCATGTCGTACCCACCTTTTATATTTAGAAAAGTAGATGATATATTAATCTATACGACGTCAGTCGACCAATGGGTAGGCTTACCGGCTGATATAACCATATATCTACTGTCTCCGATAGCAGTCAGGAGTTTTTTTCCATTTGTTGTAGTTAGTCTAGAGCCCCAGTGAGTGTTTATTGCATTAAAATCACCTCCCAGTATGAAACGAGTACTGAGCTCTGTAAAAAGTCTTTTGTATCTGTCTGCCTTTAGCACATACTTTGGTGTACAATACAAAGCTGATACAGTAACAGGATAGCGCTTGGTTTGTATAGAAACAGCCATAGCTTGTATTACCTGTTCTTTACATTTATATTCTTCATAGTGTTGGATATTTTCCTTTATTATGATAGTACTCCCACCTCGATCTGTGTTGTTGGGATGTAATACATGATAGCATTTGCAGCCCTTGACTTTTATGTGGGATTCTCTAGTGAAATGTGATTCAAAAATCAGAGACACGTCAATATTCTCTGTAGTCAGGACTATTTGCAGTTCATTCTGAACCATAATTATTAATGATTTCATCATTGACGTTGTTTATGCGTAGCTGTTTTATTAGACAAATTTTTTTAGACGTTTATCAAATGAATTTATCAAATGATTTGTCATCACTAGCTTTTATTTTAACGCTTTTTCCGCTCACGTTTTGACAGTAAATGAATCGGTTTTTCCGATTTACAGAAAGGAAATCATAGAACTTCTCATAGTCCTTGATATTTTCCACAATTTTAGGTGGTGGCAACGGTCCTTTTTTGATTCACTCCTGGAATTCGAAACTTTTTGTGGCGGTGTAGATAATGAACAGTTCCGTTTCCTATTCTTCCTACTTATTTGTCTTTTCTCTTTCGTAAGCTCATTTTCGTCTGTCTTATATTGATCTTTCTATGTTTGCTGCTTGCTTCTCTGAAGCGCACTTTTGTTGCAGTTCATGCTGTAGCTTTACTATTTGGCCGTTGAGTTCATGTATCAGAAGTTGCAGTTGTTCTGATTGTGCCTTTTCTTTTGTATAATCATTAAAAACAAACGTTCATTCTCTGTTTTACGCTGAATTGAATTGCAATCGGCTTGATGCAGCCGTGATTTTAGCTGCGTCTTAATATTGTTTTCAATATTACGCACTTATTATAATTACGACACTCGGTATTTGGATCATCGTGACGTATCTACTGCGCGGTGAGTTACAGCGTCAGCGCTATACGCGGTAGCGCGAGTGATCTCGGTCGACAAGACAGCGATACGACCTATCGCTACGGGCGAATCGTTTGAACTCTCTCTGTAATATACTGAATTTGATTTTTGCTCCGGTATTCAGATTCTAAATAATTTTATATCATAGTTACTTATACCAATATCAGTCAATTTGACCGAACCGGATAAAATATCAAAAAAGAAAATTCTGTTCCAATTCCAAACAGCAACAGAACTTGCTATTAAAATGTGAAACCAGGAATGGAATCATTCGAAGCTGATGTCCCAAGTACATCAAAGAGCACACCTTGATTACGCTAATAGTATCAGATAGAGTACAGTAAAAATACTAAGGCTACTAAAATTTGTAATACGTGTTAAAAATGTTTGCGAAAAATGTATTTTGAAGATAAATATACATTTGTAAGAAATGTGGTAAATGTTTATAAAATAATAAATCAATGAATAGAAAATTTTCTATTATTAAATCCAATTTACAAGACCAGTTATTTTGATAAAAGGTAGCTTCATTAAAGTGTCGGTAGTTCTAGTGTTAATAGTGTTTTGTAATTTTGTTACATTGTTTAATAATATATAAATTCAAAAATACATCGATACAAATTGGTTATATTGCAACCCTAAAGCATCAGATCACAGATTATATGACAAAGAGCAAGTAAGTAATCAAATCACCAGTTGCAATTACGGTTACTAACATTCGTGTGGTATTTGGATTGGCCAGGTTTACTTTTTAATACATTGAGTGAAACATAAAATGGAAAAAATATATTTACTTTTATTTATAATTTTTGTTCCTAGTTATTTAGCAAAAAAATATGAAAATGACGAGAAACCTGCATGGGCTAAAAAAGATATACGGGACTTCAGTGATGCCGACATGGAACGGTAATATATATATGTATATATATATATCTATCTATATATATATATATATCTATCTATATATATATATATATCTATATATATATATATATATATATATCTATATATATATCTATATCTCAATTGACTATTAATTTCAACAATTGTATTTTGGGAACGGTTGTTTGCCACTTTGTTAAAGGAAATTATAACTGTCCATTTTATTAAGAAAGATTTAATCATTAATCTTGTTTTTATCCCCTTTTAGTCTTTTTGATCAATGGGAAGAAGATGAAGAACCTCTTCCAGAAGATGAATTGCCAGAACATCTTCGTAAACCACCAGCAGTTGACTTGACTAAAATGGATATGTCTAATCCTGAAGCTGTTTTGCAAGCTACTAAAAAAGGACAAACACTCATGATGTTTGTTTCAGTTGCTAACAATCCTTCTAAAGCTAGGTCTGAAGAACTAACAAAAATTTGGCAAGCAAGTCTGTGGAGTAACCATATACAGGCAGAAAGGTAAAATATGAATATTAAAAGATTTTTCCTGTGTATTTTACAAATATGTTTATATGGCTCTTAGTTTTGACTTTCAATCTTAAAAAATGAACTTTCCCAAAGTAAAGCTAGTACTGGCACATTGGTAATTTTTTCCTAAGGCTCAGAAGATTCAATTATCACATAAAAAAAAATGAATATTTCCCAAAGTAAAGCTAGTACTGGCACATTGGTAATTTTTTCCTAAGGCTCAGAAGATTCAATTATCACATAAAAAAAAATTAATATTGATGAAATTCAGAACTACTAGTACTTTTTGTTTACATTACAGAAACTACAAAATAGTTTAATACCTGCCTAAACCCTAAGTAAATATTTTTTTTTTAATTTCAGATACCTCATAGATGATGATAGAGCGATTTTCATGTTTAAAGATGGATCGCAAGCTTGGACTGCTAAAGAATATCTAATAGAACAAGATGAACTTAAAGATGTTCAACTTGAAAGCCAAACTTATTTAGGCAAAAATCCAAATGTTAAAAATAAAGCTGTTAGAGACGAATTATAACTTATTTTTGTTATAATTTTTAAACTAAGTCAAATCTCAAAGGTGATCTGTTTACAATAAAAACACATAAAAGCTAAATAGGTGGCATATATGTTATGTTGATTTTGTAAACATAAAAAAATGATTTAATATATATTTTTTTAAGAATATTAGATAGAAGAGCAATACTTTTTTCCTTACTGGAATTTTAATTGATTAATCCAAAAAAACTGATAATGTTTGTATCCTTAAACATTGTACACCACAATAACAAGAATACAATAATAGATATGTGATTATAGATGTAATTCTTAACCAATAACACTAGTCCTACTTTTGTTATAAAAAATTAGCATTGTTTTAAAAATCAGTTGACTACAAATATAGCATAAACACCTATTTATGGAATTCTGGTTTTGAAGTCTATAAATGTATAAAAATAAGCATTCTAAATTATTTTTTTCATATTTACTTACAAATTTAATCAATAAATTGTCATTAAGAATATAATTAAAATGAAGATTTTCAAAAAATCACATGGTGTTTGTTGCGGTACATTCTGTCTATACATTGTGAAAATTTATGATACTAATGATGAATTTAAAAAAAAGGGGAGAATTATGAATTTAAATAAAAATCAAAACCCTTATCGTATATAAAGTCTGTGTATATGCCTTTATTATATATATAATGGCTTCGGTTATTATGGCAAAAAAGTAGTTAACATAGTAATGATTAGAATAAGATATCAGACAAATTATCTCTAATGTAAAATAAATCTTAAAAATATGTCTATAGTTGTATATTGTGTAGAAGTTTACAAACAAATGCTTAATGTACTTGATCTGAGAGATAATAAGAACTTTGACCACAAACTCATGATTTTAAAGTTAACAATAGGTTGGTTCAAATAATATTGTTTCATATTTATAAAATTATCATGAAACTAAACATCAGTCTACTATTATATTAAAATAGAGCTATACAAAAATAAGACTTAGTGACATCATTGTTTTCCAAACTACTTTCAATTGTACTGTGTAGTAATATAATTTTACTCAAGTTTTTATACTTTTGCAGTGTTTCAAGAATCCAAATAACATTTTTGTATTACTTCCTAAAAAAAGGTGTTATAGCATTTATTTTCGTTATTGTATATGTTATATAAGGCTGTATCATGGATAAAAATGAAATATTTAAACATTGTATATTTTTTTATTTGTTATACAAAAACATTATCTGCATTTATATAAATAAAAAAGTTTTACTTTTTGAAATAAAAGCACTTGTTTTCCATGTTTTTTTCGTGTTTCTTAGACATAGTAATTAGCAAAAAATTAAAAAGCATCAGTTGCACGAAAGTGTTCTTCATCAATTGTTGAATATATATGTCCTTCACCACACATCCATTCCAAGATATTCCTGAAATTTTTTGTTAGCTTAGTAATTTACATCTTTATGTTTATACTATTAAACTCGGCACACTAAAATGGGCCAGACAAATAATGTGATAGTCCAGCATATAATCTTCTCTTGTAGTTGGAACATAAACAGATTTTGCAATGTTGTGTTATACATTTAGATAATTTGCCTTAGTTACCATGCTGGACAGACAGGTTAGTGATTGCAGACCTAACAATTTTACATTGATAACTCTGATGTCTGTAACAAACTTATAAGTTATGGAGGGTTAGTAGATAGTCTATTTTGTCTAGTAACCTATCATCTACTGTTAAATACAGATGAGGTGGAAAAAATAGGTAACACATAATGACTTGTATCTTATATTAATAGCATTCTTGTTCACCTTGGTACACAAAATGTTTTTCTAAATTATAATATGTTGAATAACTTTATATTAAAAGGCAAGTAACTGTTAATTTTGTGGAGTGAAATTTTGATGTAGGTACCAAAGGAAAAGAAACTAAATATGTGTAAAATTCTGAAAAAATATATGTGATAAATATTTTCTTAGTATTTTAGTCATTGTTAAATCAAATATAATCTTAACCATGTTCAAAACCATGAAATTCAAGTCACATTTTTTTTATCGAGAACTTGAGCTAGAAACTTTTTAAACTCAAATATACTTCAAGGCTTCTTATTGTTTCCACATATAAATATCAAAATAACCAGATTACATAATAAATTATTATTGCTTATATTTTGAAATAATTTGTTAAAGCACATGCCTATGGCTTTTGCAAAATAGATCTATCTTGTGATTATTGTTGATGAAAGTACTGGTTCTTTTTTTCTTGCCAAGAACAATACAATTTTGGAACAACCTGTGTTCCCAAACAATTACACTGTTGAATGATGGACAATTAAGCAACTATTTAAGAGTCTGTGTGTCACATACACACACAGATCCACAAAAGTCTAGCAACACATTTGTGAAGTCTCAAATGTCCATGGGTGGCAGTGATCATTACCATCAAGTTGTCTACATGCTTGTTTGCCAGCTCAGCTATAGAAGAGATATATTTAAATTCTCTATTCAATCAATCAGGAATAACAAAAATTCAATACTTACTCAAACTCCATTTGTGACATACGGTCCTTTAAAGAAGCATACATATCCTGTTTGCTTATGCCTTGCTCAAGTGTAGATGCATGGATAAGTTTAAAGACCATCATTTGACGTTGGTTTAAACCATTAACACATGAGCTATCATTGATTCCTACCATGGAATTTGCGGGCAACACATTAGATGAAGTGGAGATGGTGTTTGTTTTTTCCTACAAGTCAATTTTTAAATCAATAAAATATGTGTTATACATATAAAAATATTATATCCAAAGGTTACCTTCTTTGAATCTGCTTCCATTTTCAATCTATTATTTATACATTGTAGATAATGGAATGTGATAATATTGACATCAGTAATTGGTATAATTTTAAAGGCCATTAGAACTTTTTTCCCCTTATTTGTTTTCACATTACCAAAAATTTGGATATAATCATTGACCTGTACTTTTGGAGTTGATTTATCCTGTTGGAAAAATGACTCATGTATTAATTAAATAGGCCATCCATAAATTATGTATGTTACATAAATTTTAACTCCTTTTTTTAGTATGTTTTGTCATATGTGGAGTGCAGTTTTGTTTTAGCACATAAAATTTATGCATGTGGTGTAACACAGTTTGAAAGTTATACCTCTCTTGTAACTAAATATTACACTTTGTTGATCCCTTTCCACCACTTAACATGTGATGTAAATTATGGATTATGAAGAAGAATGAATAAAACTGAAGAAAATTGAAATAATATTTAAATTTTAAGAGGTAATTAAAAGTACCATGAGACTACTCCATGTTTTTATTGTAAACACTAATTTTTTTTTATGTGTTATGATCTGGTCATTGACCATCAGGTAGTAAGGAAGTCTGTGATAAAAGTATTATTTAAATTGTAATTTTATTGTATCTTGTTATGAGAATAAATTATTAACCTTATTATAAACAGTGTGTTTACCCATAAAAACACTTTCTTTATATTATAAATTGTTTTTATGGGTACACATCACTTATGATTATGAGAAAATATAGACTGGTGTTTTATTTAAGGTTGATGAAAAGATAAGTTAGATTCTCACATCTTCTTCCATGGCTTCTTGATCCAACCAAAATACTGCATGCATTCTTCCTGTGATATCTTGTATGGTATATGTGATTTTTGTGCTTTGCATTCGAATATTTCGTACGCGAGCCACAATTGATACAATCATAATCTCAGTACCCCATATAGTTATGTCACCATCGCCGGAATGTAATGCTTGTCTAATAACAATAGGTGCAGTCCGGGAAGTTCTTCGTCCCTGTGAAAGGTAGTTAATATGTGAATTTAACCGCTCTATCAGTTTATTTGCTGCATGTCATAATAATAAAACATACCGATTTTTGAGCTTGATTTGGTGTATTTGCGGTTCCAAATTGATTTGTAGAGTTAAAAAAGCCTCCACCAACAACTGATTGATCTGTAAATAAGGTACACTAAAGTATAAATTTGATATATATTTTTCCAGAACGATATACGCATTAACATACTATTCATTACCATTCCACATTTTCAACAATATGGAATATTAAATTAAATTTCCTATTTCTGTAACGTATTTCAGTAAAAATAAAACAAAAACGACAAACAAAATCAAATTGAATAAACTAGAAAGCAAACGGCGGCAATTCTGTTCAGAGATAACTACTAAATTATGTTATATATTTTGTTACTTTCACAGATTAAAAATAGAAAGACATTGTGTGCAAAGAAAATGAAGTGGTGCTACTAGGCAAGAAGAAACGTTTTTTTTTATTTAATTATATTTTATAGTATTCATATTATTTAAATTTGTATCTTAAGTGTATTGTCTTAATTTATAACGTAAACTAAACTTTATAAACTATAACAAAGGCTTAATAATCCATAATAAAGATGTATACTTTTAATTTGTCTCCAAATATTTAATTTTATGTCAACGTTAACTGCAAACGATAGTGATTATTAAAAAAAATTATAATATTATAAACTGAAGCTCAATTAAGAACAAAAATTTGTTGATGTTTCAAATTGTTATTATTAAATATTAAGACGTTTAGCTTTCATATTAACAATAAAAACATTATACGACGAAAATTGATAGATCGAAATGACAATTGTTAAAATAATTTTTAAGCTGTGTATTTGTCACATGTTATATTTTTTAATTTATACAAAATTTTTGGATAGGTAACACTACAAAAATGTCAAAAATATCTATCGTGTAGTGTAGCACAACGTCAGAAAATCAGAAGTGGACTGAAATAAAATCTCAGTCCGATATTGAACGTCTAATGCTTGTGTGGTGGTTTGTTTCAACATTTTGAATAATAAGTTGTAATTGCTGGGAATTATTATAATTAACTTTGTTTTTCTTTAATTTATTTTTTAATACTTGTTTAATGTTATTTTACTGTAACTGCCCGTTAATTGAGATTTTTTAAATAAATCTTGTAGAACATTTCCCATTTTCAAAATACCGGAACGTTCTTTCAGTGGTTAGATCGTTTGGATATTATAAAACATAAACTTTTAATTAGGAACTACTACTACTTGTGTTATCAGTGTGGACATAATGGACCAGAATTGTATAACCCCTAATACATCAAATCAGCAGTTGGTGATTAACAGTGACAATGAATCTGCAACAGCATTACTTCAGGAGAAACAAGCCAGAAGAAGAGAAACTTTGGGAGATGTCACTTTTCTGGAATACATGACTGTTGGAATATTGTGTTATGTTAATCTTATAAATTATATGGACAGATTCACCATAGCTGGTAAGTTAATATTTTTAATGTTATTATTTACTATAGATTTAAAATTTGTTTTATTTGGTTTTTTAAAGTATTTTTTGGATATATTTATCTTGAGATATTAAGTCGACTTTTTATATCTTTTAATTGACTTTGATTTGAAAATACATTTTTCATATTTTTTAAAGTATTTTTTGTATTCATTCATTCTCTTTTCATTTAAATACCTTGAGTTATTATATAAATATATGTGGTGTTGTTTACTAAAATAGCATTATTAATTTTTAATACATTTCATATAACATACTTTATGAATAAGGCCTTCATTCATTCCTCCTTTTTTTTCCTTCTTTGGTGCTAAAACTCATTGTTTGTCTTGAACTCCTCTATGATGCTAATCAAGTCCACTTTGCTTATGCTGATATTATTGTTCAGTTAAATTGTTTTCATGTTTGAAGAGTTCATAACCAATTTTATTTTTAAAATTATAATCCATCGATGAATCTTCTTGATTTTTGTTGTGGAAACAAACTAACTTTTTTATTTATTTTGTTTCTATTTTCTTTTCATAATATTTAACACCTATTTGCTATGGCACATATTAACTTAAATATATTTTTCTGTAATTTACTACTATATACTTATGAATGAAATAATCCGCATAAACTTTCTTATTTTTTTTGGTATGTTGCTTTTCCTATGTAACACTTTTTTTTATATATACTCTAAAATCAAATTTCTTTTAGAAGTTAAAATGAAGACATTTTAGTTCTATGGTGCTATCTAAGTATTTAACTAAATTGAACAAGTATTTAAATTTTCACCAACAACAACCAATAGTAGGCCATTGGCATAGGCTTTTCCCAAGTAACAAGGATTTTCAAATTACCATCTTACTGGTCAATAACTAATCATCTCACTGGTAAAGTGGCTACTAATTATTTAGCTGTGGTTATAACCACATCTAAATAATTAGTAGCCACTTTACCAGTGATACACAGCAAATTGCATATATTATATCATATATGATATAATATATGCAATTTTCTATGATAATAATCCTTTCTTTTTACAACAGAACACACTGTGTGCAAGTTAGATTACCGGTAGAGCCGGCAAAGTATTGCAATTTACAAACCCATTTTGAATTTAATTTATTAATTATATTTGTTTGCTCATTTGATATACATACATAAATAAGTTATAATTTCCCTCCTTATTTATAAAAATATTTTAACAATAGTTTTATTTAAGTTAATATCTTTAAAGCTTTAAATTGATCAAAATACATAATTCTTGGAAACCTAATTTTCATTTCACATTTAATAGTAGTTTATTACTTTGTAGTGTTTTGATAAACAATGATATAGTTAATATATAATAAAAATGATTAAATAATCCATCTAGGATTTAGGAAGTGTGTTATTGAATGACATGGTTAACTTATTGATACAAGTATTTTTTGTAACAATTACTTGATTTTTATAACTCTTAGAGTAACTCAAGCTAAAATTGTCATGAGTCAAGAAATCAGTTGTTGTTTTTGCTGCTGTTTGCTGTTTAGCATGCAGTAGGGGAGTTCGTTGGATGCATAGCTAATTTTGGGTGATAGTGATGTATATGTTGGTATGGTGATATGATAGTACATTTAGGTAATAGTTTATTAATGGAGTCAGGCATTACTTCACAGAAATCCATCGCTATGTGGACAACCGAAAAGTCGTTTTCTTTTCAGTTGTCTTCCATAGAGTCTACTATACCTGAAGTTGCCTCATGTTGGGGCGAATCATTTGTCGTTTACAATGTGGAAAAGTGGTAGTGTGTTTGGTGTTATGTATAGTGGTTGGTGGGTGGAGAGTTGCTGGCCGTTTTTCGGTAAGTTTTTGGTTTAAATTCCTTATTTGGAATTTAAAACAGAAACTTACTGGAAAAAGGGCACAAACACAATCCACTTAATCCAGCAGGAAAACACACATTATTAATTTTCTGTTATTGTTTGCTTGTTGTGGACCTTAGCTAAGTAAAACTTTTGACTGTCCACACTTAGGTAATAGTGATGATAACAATTATTTTGCTAATATGATGATGTTTGAAATGGGCATCACAAGGAGGACAAGGGCAAATAGCATCAGAAACAAAAGATTTCTTTGGCATTTTTAAATATAATATATATGAGTAAAAAACAATCATATTAAAAGGGTTAAATATTAAGTTCTTTGCACTTTTGTATTTGAACCTGCGACCATTGGAGGGCAGTTGCTTCGCCACTGAGCTAATTAAATCATATAGGGTAGGGCAGATTGAGGTTATGGATCAAATAGTCCTTGTTTGAAAGTAGTAGTTATGGTTGAAAACCTAATTCTGCCACCATGTCCGGTGATTAGTCTCTAGTCATATATTATTGTGAACATGTGATTTTTGATCCGTGTGTACAAAAATTTATATACAAGGTCAAAGGTCGCAACAATGGGTTTTTTGGATTTTTCTTAGAAATGGTAAATCTTAGAGAACAATTTTAGTAGATAATTACCTGATCTACATTTTTAGTCTGAGTTATTTTTGTCGTAAAACTAACCGTTTGGCCAAAAGATCCATAAAACCCATTTTTGCGACCTTAGACTTTATATAAAAAATTTTACACACACGGAATTAATGGGGACTTTTCAGTATTCCATTAGAGTGGTTCCCTTACGTGCTTGTAAATTTTCAGATTGTTGTGAATTAATGCAAGGACTAATTAATGTCTATTTTGACCGGGCTAAATAATATAAAACATGTTTTTTGCAATTTATTTTACCATTTACTACACCTTGTCTAACAGTGGAATGCTATGGCTGTTGATGATGATGATAATTTATTCAATCTATTTTAAAAAGTGGATTTTTGAAATTACCGAGCATACACGAAGTTGCGGGTAAAACCTCTGTCTACGTTTTCAGTCATAATTTAAAGTTATGCAATGTTTCCTGTTCTACTATATTATCTCACTCAACTAAAAGTTTAATCTTTACGCAAGTATGTCGCACAAAGTTAGGTAATTTCCTCAAACTACCAGCTAGGATTAAAGAAGATTACACAGGATCGCTTTATCTCTCAACTCATCCTGGCACTCCATATTTTTTTTGTATAGGCGTGCTAACATCACGATGTCGTTGACTTTACGAGAGGCTCTTAGAGAGAGGACGTCTACAATAAAGAATGGAATGTTTCGTGGGCAGGCTTTTAAACAGTTATAAAAACATGTAGACGTTAACTTAAAGTGTTTGAAATCGTGGCGACGAGCTTGGTGGGTGTATAAAAAGCGGCGTGTCCGACCTATTACCAGACGACCCGGGCGGCTGGACATAATTGAATCAAGTGATATTGACCAGGTGACCAATAAAATGCGTCCGATCTCGCTTCATCAATTAGTTTATTACTTTTGTAAAGTTTTATCAACCATTAATAGTCAATAAGATAGATTGTATGAACGAAAATGATCTGTAGTCTATGGATTTAATGAAATTAGTAAACGTATGTTGGTAGTAGGTTGGTATGGTTAAATCTTCACGCGTACTAATTTTATATGTATATTTTATTCTTATAACAGTTTTTATATGCTATGCTAATTTCTAATCTTACCATTAATCGGAAGCTAGGTAGATGCCTTTTATAATCATCAATGCTATAAATGTATGGACGTAATATATGTTAATATCTGTTCGCCCTTTACCTGTATCTGTAAATCAAAACCGCAGCCGGTTGTATTGTTTAGAAAATGGTGAGATGTTAACGCAAAAATGGAGTGTGGTAGTAGCACTTCTGTCTGCGTAATTGCTAAGTCTACTTAGAACTGTCTGCGATTTAACTACGTAACACTCTGTGACAAGTCGATTTCGTGGTTTAAAACCTTAAAAAGCAGTCATTGTCCTCGACACCCTGCTTACCTTTGCAAGCCGTATTAGGAAAGCCTCGAACAGGGCTGATTTTATCTCTGGCCGTTTATACTTTTTAACATGTAAGGCTAACAAAATGTCTTTGTGGTATAAGCCGCATCTCTACTTGACCTGCATACTACCGGTCATGTATTATGCAATCGTTACATAAGCAGCCAAAACACATTCTCCATGATTCGGATGACCAGACCAGGGTAAACCAGGGTAAATTTAATGCCTAATCGAAGCCGCCAAAAATAAGCAGTCTTTCTAATATATGTACACTACTGGTGATCATAACGACACTGTTTCACGGCCTACACGAGTGACATCATTATGTATCCAGGAGGAGACACCTCGTAGTAAGTGCACACTGACGAAAAGCATTAACGTCAATTTTATATATATTCCTTTCCAAAAAAACGGGCACCTTACAGTCATTGGCTTTTCTATGCATCATTTTAATATTTTTATTAAGTCATTAGCTTGGATGACCAGGAATTTCTTTTTTAGAATTTTTTTTTAACTTAGTTCCTAGAATCGCTGATTTAGTCAATGTAAACAGAAATCTGTGTGAAAATGGACATTTTTATGAATATAGTTAAATTAAGTCTACGAGTATTTTATGGTACTTCAATAAAAAAAGACTATTTAATAATAACGAGTATGACCTCCCCTTGCAGCAATTACGGCATGTAATTAAAAAATAAAAGTAAAAGTCTTGGCAAGCTTTCAACCAGGGTTTTGATGGTATCCTATGGAATATGTTCCCGCTCAGCCAACGTTTAAGCTCCCTGGCCAATACGTTTAGTGCAGGTTGTGAATTTTTGTTATATATCTTTGCGCATTTAGTGAGTCATTTTGAATGAATACTATCTCGATACGATAGCTAGAAGTTACGCCCTCCCAAAACATAACAGATCCTCCACCATAAGGGGTGATTTTTTCACTTTTAATTTTTTATGAATGTTAATATATTTTATATCGGATACAATAAATTTAGTTGTATTATAGAACAGAAGCATCGAGTTGACGCAAATAACGTTTTACACAAAAATTTAGTCGATTTAACACTTACTTTACAATTAAATAATTATACACCAGTAATGTATCGGGTTCGAACTATGAAACTAGATGTTTCATTGAGTAAATGCTTGTAAAATGTATAATGCCGAAGTATGCCGCAGCGAAGTTTACATACTCGTAAGAACCACCATTGTCGCTGAAATTTAAAATTTTACACTGTGGTTTATTATGCTTTATCACTTAAAAAATACTTGTCGTGAAATTCCCTTAAATGGGGCCGATGCTAATTTTTAATATAGATATTAAAATACAGATTTATTTGTGTGTTGTTCCCGGCATATAACAAGGCCACTTCTTTCCTTCCCGTGAATGTTGTACGTCGGCCAGTATATTCATTAGACGCCCAGGACCGTCTGCCTTAGAGCTAAAAACATAACAACGATCATCAATCAATCACCTGCCAAGTATGGAGATAACGATTGCACCCCTAATTTTTTGAGTGTTGCGAATCTATATTCGTGCGAATCTATATTACTACTTTATATATATATATGGAATTTTTTGCGAATATAGTAATTTATAGCCCATATATTACCCTTCTAGTTCACTAGGAATTCCATTTATTAGATAACTAGGAGGGAAACGTATGGGCTAAAATAGTTAATGAATAAATACTAACTAACGAATCGTTTACGAAACGCTATTAACGAAGACATATTTGGATTGTTGAACAATAGAGTTAAAGTAAAAATATGTCAGAATACATATGAACGAGCGAACGAACACCCAGGAAGGGTCGACGTCATGTAATCACTGAGCTAATCTCCACTGTCAACTCAGGTGCGTGGGCTGCGTTCCTTTTCTTTGAATACATTGAAGCCCTTTATAAATATGTAAATATTTTATTCCGAGTTGGTGTCAGTTGTTTCAGTTGAAGTAACTTTTGGCTACAGTTTGTGAATCTATTAATATAATTGGACGCAAAAGAACAAAATAAAAATGAGTATATTTATTTTGTTCATTGAATAAGTATTGATATATAAATAATTGTTTATATTTAATAATTCTGCTTTATGCATATAAACACACAACGGCAGACTTAAAACCATAAGGCATTCTCTTTCAGTCATATGAAAAGAAAAAAATCAATTATTGATCATAGCTTATCGTTAGTGTGCAAGTAAAGTTGTGGACGAAAGATGAAGAATTAACGAAGCTTAATTTTTAAGAAAAATCCTGCTTGAACCTCATAAGAAGACTAGAGTTTCTGTTATCAATTACAATAATTATTTCTGATAGCTCTAAATGAGCTCGTATTAGGAGTATGTCATAAGTGGATTACAACTAATTAACCAGTCATCGCTTTTAAATATTGATCATTACGATGTCCTCATCATTAATACAGCTGTGAAGAGTTCCTGTCAATTCGCTTTGGATTAGCGTGGTAGGTTAAATGTCTATTCTTCCATAAATTGGGAGGCTCCTCGTCTAGTAGTTTGATTTGTACGTGTGTACAAATCCATCTGCGCCTCCCTATTGAAACAAATACCTTTGTTCTTCACCTATTATATTTCTTCACATGGGTATCGTACAAACGCCACCCATGTGAAGAAATAAGGTGATTTTCAAACATATTCCAATTAAAATATATATTTAATTTGGGCTATGTGAATAACATTATTAACAAGAATTTTAGTAATGTAATAAAAGATAGCTGGACTTTTTTTAAGTATTGGTTTGTCTTGCACATTATCTCAATAAAATAATCGACACTTGTTTAACGGCATCAAAAAACTTATCACAAACAAAATCTTCCTCTTTCAATTTACAAATGTAGCTGTTGAAGAGTGAAATGAAAAATAAACATTGAACGGGGTATATAAAGATTAAGATTACAAGACTACTGGTTCAAAAGTGTGCGGTTTTCAAAGTAAAGCTGCTCCATCTTTCCAGATACAATCGTACCTGCATTTCTGTGCAACTTTTTCGTTATAAATTATGTTGCAGAAAATTATTGTTACACATACACGAAACTTTTTTAGAACTCGAGTTAAAGAACTGGCAAAGTTATGACGTGATAGAGTAACTTTCCAATCATTTGTTTTGAATATAAGAAGTGAAGTGTTACAGTTATAGAAATACATTCTCGAAGTATCTGCTACCGCAGTAACAATATAAAGCTTTAAGCTTTTCAGAAATTAATCACATATGATCAAGAACATAAGTTCGAGAAGCGTGCCGAAATATTAAAGACAAAGATGTACATATGCATGTATATGTTAAAATTAAAATAGCACACAAGGCACGATGCATACATTACTTGAATAATATTGTTTGGTGTTGCTTCGAGGAAATTACTATTCAGAAAGAGAGAAAACTGGAGAAAATATTAACCGTGATTCTATGTTTTTTTCTGCTCCTGTGGCATGGTAATGTACGATCATTACCGTTATATTGATTCCAAAATAACAACATGTTTGATGAGAGAATTTCCACTGTTCAACTTAAATAAAACACAAAAAAGGAGGTTGTTTCCGGCTATCAAAAATGTTAATTTTGTCCGGAACTCAACTAAATACTATTAAAATTGCTTAGACGGTATTTAGTCATATTTAGAATACAATAAACCGTATCATATATTTTTATATAAAACGGCTACCTTATATACATAAGAATAATAAAAATAAGTACTATCAACAACATAAATAATGGACAAAATTGAAATACTTAGTTGTCTTCACTGTGTTGTTCATGACATGATACGATATTATCTTCTTAACATTTTGTTAATGATTGTAGTGGTGCGTAGGTCAGTTATGAAACACGTCACATCACTCGGATCCGAATACTTAAGTAGCTCTGTGACAATGACGTGTCAACTTATGTTCCATATTACGTTATTTTTTTCAAATACAGTTCGAATACGTATTTATAAAATTTTTTTCGACGTTTAGTTGTCCGTATTTGTATTTATTAATATATTTTTTGTCCGGTAAATGGAAACATTAAGTACTTAAATATTTTTTATAGTGTTTATTACTTATTTAATTACATGACAGCGATATTGCTTAAATAAAATTGTTATTATACCAATTACTAATATGACATATTCAATTAAAAGTATTTGTTGTGTAATAATATTTGAGCAGTATAAATTTTTTGTAAAAGTATGTAGGGGGTTAGTTTTCAGTATATTATTTTTACTGCCCGTCTCTTTTGTTACCTTATATAATATACACGATTCAAATTTATAAACTGGTCTGCACGTGTAGGTCAACTACTTGCAGGTGTTTAAAGTTGAGTTAATCAACTATAAAGTCAAGGTGTGCTAAAGTATCTGAAAGGAAATTACTCTATCACAAAATTAACTTGGTTCATTGCCATTATCGTGCGGTAGTCCAGTAATTATTCATTTGGTTGCCATCAATACTTATTATTTAAAGAACAATATTCAAATTAATTCAAATTTATAAACATTCGATTCACAGGAAAGTCAACTACATTAAATCATCAATATTTCGTAGACAGTAAAAAAGAAACGGGTGCTTATTTTGGTTTCATATAAGTTTAATATTATTAGTAAATAAACGCATCTTTACTTTGATGTTGATTGTTTGAATTTATGTAATGACTAGACATGATACTATTATAAATCAATATTTGCATAGTAAGATAGTAATATTAAAGAAAGTAATATTCCTGTGATTTTTCGTATAGAAACGCAACATAAACGAAGATAGAAAATTGAACTGGAATTCATCCAAATGTAACTAAGTTATTTTTACTTAACTACTAAATAAAACTAATTATTAACATAATCGATGGACCTCATGTTTTTACTTTTTATTATAATATTTAAGATATATCTTTTCGATCTTTTATTTTAATCAAGCTTACTTTATAAAATCGTTGAGTTATGGAAAAATCGGGCAAGAGTGTGAGAAATCTTTTTGTTTGCATTTAAGGCATAGAAATATTTATGCTGCATAACGAACGCTATTAGGATGTCTTAAAATATATTCTCATTAGTCCAATCAAATTGGATATTAAATTTAAATAAAATTGTTAGTTTGTCGACAGCAATGTCTAAACCTTATCTTAAATATACTTTTATTTTAAAACAACTTTCAATAGGTAAATCTTTAATAGATAAAGAATTTTTTTAAGACAAAGCACAGATTTATTTATAACATTTATTTCTCGAAATAAACCAGATTTAAAATAAGATATTTTTGGGAAAATTATTGTAATTAAAAACCAAGTGAGGAATTAGCTTTTTTCGGCCCTTTGCAATGTTATTTAGAACTTCACAAATGTATGTACACGTCCATTTTATTTCTAAATATATCATTATTTTATGAAAATTGTAATGAAATTATTTTTAAATCTTTTCATCATATATAATACATTGGACATCTTATTATCAAGCTCATATTTTATTTTTCATAGATTAATGCTTGCTCTAGATAGCTTTCTATGTGACAATAATAAAACAAAAAAAAAGTTGTGGTAACAATTTTAAACTGTATAATTATCCCATGGATTTAGTCGAACATAGAATTGCTTTATCATGCTCCTCGTACGTGACTAACATTAAGGTTAGAGCCCGCACTTGAACCTTTTGAAACGTTACATAAACATGTACCAAAAAAATAAAATACTGTGTATATAATTTACACGTAGCTAGGTACATAATTTTGTAAACATTATAGGTTTTGTGCTACATACATATATATTTTTTTATTTATACACAGTACCTACACAATAAAATTATTATAAAAATATAGCGAACCTGATACTGTTTCAGTATATTATAAAAATGTACTGACATAGGACTTATACAGAGTTTGGTGGATATGATTCGAAATGAAGAAATCCACCGGAAAACCATCAAAGTCATCAACATAACCCTTTGAGTCAGCAAATTGAAGTCGCAACGTAGTGATCACTCATGTCGGACAACTGACATCTAGACAAGTGCTTGAGTTGAAACCCCGTCTTGGCAGTCGTAGTATAAGTCGCCTCCTGTCTAGATGAAGTGTTGGTTGGACTGCGCAAGTCTGCTGATAGGCTAGATTGCGCGTCTTGGGGAACGTCTATGTCTTGCAGTAGACTGCCAAAGGCTGTTGTTAATGATGATGATATTCTGATAATGATGATAATCTGATGATGATGATAACTGAAGGAGTTCTTGTGAGATGAAGGAATCGGTATAGTAAAGTTGGAAAAATTATAATCGAAATAAGTTTTTCATGCCAAGAATTTCAAACGTTTATTTTATTTATTATATGCGTTTACTTTCGTTAAATTTGCTTGATTTTGATTATTTTAAATTTTCTACCATTTTTCCAACTTTACCGATTCCTTCATCTCACAATTATATATATATAAATATATATATATATATATATATATATATATATATATATATATATATATATATGTATATGTATATATATATATATATATAGAGTCCAACGATTTTTTTTACATATACATATACATATGTCATCTGAAAACGACAGCCTGTACTAAATAACTATGTTGGCGCAGAGACCTCAAATGGATCTTGGCCTCCGAATAGATCTTACGCCACTGTGCCCTGTCCTGCGCCACCTCGTTACAGACTTGAAGGTTGCGCAAGTCATCTTGGATCATGTCTCTCCAGCGGTACTTGGGGCGCCCCACAGGATGTCGTTCACTTGGGCGACCCACATACGCTCTCTTGAGTGCGATATCCTCCCCCACCCTCTCAACGTGGCCCAGCCAACGAAATCGGTGAGCCTTAGTCACTCCTATTACATTTGGTTGGGCCACCAGATGTACTCATAAATATAAACTAAAGATTAAAATGAATCCACTTATTATATTCTTATTAACGAAGGTGTAATAGTTATTAAGATAATCAATTATCACTTTATAACGTTTTAACTATATAACAGTCATAAACAAGAGATCATCATATGACCTAATGTAAATGTGCAAATGCTTGTAGTATTAACAATCATCGTCATTATAATGACATTGTAACATTGTATGAATTCATCCCAAATTGGTACTAACGAATATTTAAAGAAAAACTTTAAAAATTTCGTTAGAACAAATCAAATATGGCAACAATTAGTACAACATTGTAAAATTGGTTGTCACATTAGATATGAGATTTGATATGATAATCTATGTAATTTAATGAATATGATCACTTTACTATTTATTGACTATTCGACTATAGTCTTATATATATTTACACGTTCGACATAAGGTTTATAACAACTTATGTTGCGTGCCATTGGCAATGGTAGGTATAAATTGACATCCTATGTAAAATGAGAAATGAGTTGTTATGAATTGGTTGCCAACTTTCGCAAGTCGGAGAGGCACTCTTAGAAGAAGTAAAATGAAAAGCTTAGACTTGAAAACTTTTATTGTAACTAATTTACTGCAAATAAGACAAAATAAAACTACTAATTACTTTTATTTTCATACTTTCTTTTTTAATGCATTACGGACCACATTGCTTTAGAGTTTATAAAATAATAAAAAACAACTTTTTTTAAACTATAAATACGACGTAGGGCAATAAAAAGGGTTCTCCCTGTCCTTGTTATGTCAAATGAATTATTATGGGGCTTGGGTGTGTTTAATGAATAAAAATGGCGGCTAAAGGGTCACATGTCGCCTAAAGTGGGGTTAAAACCGTCGTGTCATAACGAAATATTGAACCAAACCAGTCGAGAGCGTTTTATTTATCGATATTAAATTTATTATGTTTAATGTTTATAAGGAACAACCACCACGTTAATGATGTACCACTTATACCAAAAACTTTTTTCAACCACACCGCCATTTTTGAGAGTATACATTTTTATTGATCCACTCTGAAAACTTTTTAAAACATGGTATCATTTTACCTTCCATTAAATTAAATGGTTTAATTGTCATCCAACCGTGTTACATCTTTGTAATAACACCGTATTAGAGTTGTCTTATTAAAGTTATTTGGTCAGTACTTTGTTTTTATTTATCACCTTATGTATTATATTATTTAAAAGTACTTTCAATTTTGGTTTGAGGATAAAAGTGTAAAATTCGTCTCTTTGGGAATTTGGAATTTTTCTGCAGATATAGAGGAAAAGTATACATACATACACTTTTTTATTTCTTTATCTTATAATCGCTTAACTGCTTATCCTTACAATTGTTAGAATATAATGGATAGTTATAAACCGAGCATTATATTGTCTTACTTGAATATATTTTTATCTATTGCTGACGAAGAACGTACAAAGGTTTACTAAACTTTACCGATAACGTCCTTAATAATAAAAAAAGGCGTAATCGCTTTCTTAAGTACAATTACCTATACATTATGACTACGTTATTATTTTGTGGTTGCTTTTGGTGAGTAAAGTAATAAATATTTCACCAAAAACTAAGATAAGTTCTCTTGTACTCTTGTGTTTGTGTGTGTCCTTTAAGTTCCCATGCAGGAATGATTACATCCTTAAGTACAATAAAAAATAATATAATAAACAATAAACTTGACTTTTTTATTTGTTGGCGATTGATGATTTATATATATATATATATATATATATATATATATATATATATATATATATATATATATATATATATATATATATATATATATATATATATATATATATATATATATATATATATTAGGTGTACAAATAAGTTTCCGCAGTTTTTTATAAAAAATTAGGAATTTATTGTAAAGGAAAAGTACATTACGTTTTATTCAAAGTATTTTCCATCATTTGCCACTACTTTTCCCCATCTTTCTGGCAACATTCGGATACCCCGTCGAAAAAACTCTTCATCTTTTGACGCTATCCACAAATCTACCCAATTTTTGGTGTCTTCATATGATGTGAAGCGCTGCTTAGACAGACCATGTGCCATCGACCGGAACAGGTGATAATCAGAAGGGGCTAAGTCTGGTGAATACGGCGGGTGGGGTAAAACTTCCCAGTTGAGTGTTTCCAAGTATGTTTTTACCGGCGCCGCAACATGTGGACGAGCATTATCGTGTAAAAGAATAATTTTGTCGTGTCTGGAGTAGTAATGGGCGCGTTTTTCCTTAAGTGCCCGACTCAATCTCATCAATTGTGTTCGGTAGAGAGCTCCAGTAATGGTTTCGCTTGGTTTCAGCAATTCATAATACACGACACCAAGCTGATCCCACCAAATACACAGCATGAGTTTTTTTCCATGAATATTCGGCTTAGCTATCGATGTTGATGGTTCGCCGGGCTTAACCCATGACTTTCTCTTCTTTGGATTATCGTAGTGAATCCATTTTTCGTCACCAGTGACTATACGATGCAAAAAACTCTTTTTTTTATTCCTGGCAAGCAGCATTTCACTCATGCATAATCGGCGTTCAACGTCTCTCGGCTTTAGTTCATATGGAACCCAATTTCCTTGTTTTTGAATCATTCCTAACGATTTTAAACGATGTGAAATTGCTTGTTGAGTCACTTGTAGAGTAAGTGCAAGTTCTTTTTGCGTTTGGGACGAATCTTCCTCCAATAGTACTTCTAATTCCATGTCTTCGTACACTTTCGGCCTTCCACTGCGTTCTTTGTCTTTAACGTCAAACTCACCGTTCTTAAACTTTTGAAACCATTCCTGACAACTTCTCTCACTTAAAGCAGCTTCACCATATGCTTCTAGAAGCAATCGATGCGCCTCAGCTGCAGATTTTTTCACATTAAAGAAGTAAATCAAAAGTTCCCGCAAATGATGCTTATTCGGAATAAAACTTGACATTTTTGCACGAAAAAAATTACGTGATGCTGATACGGAATCACTAGTACTTTAAGGTTATGGTGTTGCCAGATGACTAAACTTGGGATATTACGTTTTACATCTGACAATTTCTCCATAACCTTCTGGTGGGGCCATCTTTTGACAAACCGCGGAAACTTATTTGTACACCTAATATATATCTATATCATATAAATGTTACTGGCGTGTTGGTGTAGTTTTCAGAATACAAAAATACTGTAAAATTAGCTGTAACATGTGTATGGTACTAAAAATTTTAAAACCTAAATTGTAAAATATGTATGATCATTTTCATCATCTTATTTTTATCATCAGCCTACATATGAACGTAGGCAGTCTTACAGTGACACATATGAATAACAATAGTTTAGTTAGTAATGATTGCGCTTATAATCTGAGGTCGTGCACTGTCGACGTGAACCCTATTTTTCTAGCACAAGTATTATTATCTCAGAATGGTTTTTAAGTACCAATTAATATCAAAACATTGGTAGTCTTCCCTTAAAAAAATATTTTCTCGTCGTTTTACGAGTTTGCCTTTTGAGTGTTTGCTCCCTTATCGGTGTTTACATTAATTGTCTATGCATTTTAATAAGAGCAGGCCTCATTTAAGTTTATTTAAATTTATACTCGAACATTACCTATTTTACCGTGGCCGATAACTTGTTGGCTTTAGGTATGTATAACAGCAATGTCTTTGATATTATGATTGGTTGCAGCTGCACGATGTGGTCGCAATGCATCGTACTATCGCTGCACTGGTCGATCTGAAGTGCCCATCGAGGCTACACTTGGAGTCAATTGCTTCCACACAGATACCGATCAAATGCAATTTCGAAACACAATACCCGATATAGCCATCATAGCCAATGAATCATATTTAATTTTTCATGTGTTTGTTATTTTACTAATACCAGGATCATAAAATCTTGAAATAAATGCTCTACACTCCGCTACCCTAAGATTCCCTGTATCTTGTATTCTGAATTAACACACATATATGTATAAATACACAAATGATAAGGACGGCAACTAAATCCGGAATACATAAAATAAAACGAGTAACTGCTTTGCATAGGCCACCCGTGTGTTGAAAGAGGTTGCCCTATACGCTTCCACGATCACCTTGATTGTGTATTTCTTCTTAGGTAAATCGATTAATCCGTCGACCGTCTTCTCACAACATCAAAATCGCACAAAAGTAACGTCAGTTATACTTGTGTATAATACGTCTCAGTTAGGCGATAACGCCATCTTTTGAAAGTATTGTAATTGGAAGAGCAAAATGGCAATTTTGAATTTTTCTTTTATGCAGCTGTCCTTTAGTTTTCCTATATTTTTTATTCATAAAATTTGTTTTAGACCCTGTATTAGAGCGAACAAAATAAAAAAATATTCAAATCAGTCGAGTCGTTTTTGAGTTTAAGCGAGACTAACAATTAGCTCTCCATTTTTATTGTATATATAATATATAGATAATCGTTTTGCTTATTTTTTTAGATAGGTATTTACTAAAGATAAAAAAGTGTGTTTTAAAATATTTTATCGACTATTACTTATAAACCAACATCATTAAGAAATTAAGAATGTCGTATCTTCGGGACGGACGTTAAAAATTGTCGATACTTAATCACTAAAACCCTTAGAACATTCCTCTTCACATTTATGTAAATTACTGCTTTGACAAGTACATTAAGTGCGGTTTATTTTAAAAATACGTAGGTATATGGTTGGCGTAAAAATGGGCATTGGAAGAAATATTAATGTTTTGATTTGTTTAACTTTATGACTATGATCTTAATACATATGTAATGTGTCTTAATACTGTAAATGTTTTATATTGCAAAAATAATTAAATGTATTATTAAACTTAAGCTTTTTTCAACGTGATACATAAATAATGTGTAGGTATAAAAATTAGACCTAGACTTTATACCTACGCATACGCATTAAAACTAGGCACGCGGTGTGTGTGTGTGTGTGTGTGTGTGACGATGGTCCGTCGAAAATGTAGTTCAACTTGGATTCAGGATGTCTTTTGGACGCCAACGAACGCTTATTTTCAACTGATGTAGGTGACACACCATTTACACAAATATTTTTTGTTTTGTAAAAACATTGCTCTCATAGGCATTTAATACAGTTGAAAAAGTTATGAATATTTATAAATTCACAAAATTAAAGACGTCCCCGAAACTGGTGACAGTTCGTACGTACATATGTCCAACTATCATGAATACGTTTATCGTTTTACTTTATTTTATGGTGTGGTCTTTGGAAGAGAGTAGGGCCACCCCATTTCTTCCAATGGACATATTACGAGATTACTATAGGAAGCGGATGGGCTGCAGTCTTTCTGACTATTAAAAACAATCCGCAATTCCCAATTCGTCCGCCAAGAGTGGTGATTTGGGTAACCCCCTCATTATTTTTCGGATTTAAATAGTTTCCTTCGCAGCGTAATTTCCATAAAACAATTAATTTTAAAACTCGATACAAAACTTAATTAGTTTTATATTTCCTTATTTTGTTTCTTATTGGTATTTATAGGAAAATGAATGTACAATTCCGTTATTAGTGTAAAGGATTTAAATGATGATTCATCATCATTATCACTACAGCAGTAAAAGTCAATTGTAGGACATTGGTTTCTATAAAAAAATTGGTTGGAAAGAAAGTTCCCAAGCTTAGAGGTTTGATACGGGTTTGAAGTTTAGTTTTATTACTCAGATAAAGGCTTTCTGCCCATATACTCGTATTTATATATTGCTTCCATAGTCATCTCGTATGACATCGAAAGGGGGACTATATATTTGCTGGAAATCACACAACTTAAATTTCGTATATTATCGTAATATGGCTACAGAAAAAATACATAGCAAAGTATGTAATTGTAAAAAAGACACTTTTCGGCGAAGGTCATCTGTTTATCTGCAGCAAAGATAAAATATTTATCAAAACCCTGTATTGTGAATCGTGTTTGAGGGCAATGCAAATAAATATATGTACATATTACCTTATAATACAGCTTGACTGTTGCTGTTTTTTTCTTAAAGATACAATCTAGATCCGCATCTGTTGCATGTTGGCGGTGCGCTACACTCGACTGAGTTGCGAGTACCGAACATACAGGTTTAATTGTGTTCTTTGCAGTGCACTGCCTATGCAAAACAATTTGTGATTATTAATAGAGTAACTTTGCGGAAATCCAATAATCATATGAATTAAGTTAACTTTGAGATTGAGTGGTTGTTTTCCGTAGGGCCTCTTTGTACTGAGAATGGTTTCGTGTCGAGGCGAAATACGTGTTGTATATTAAACATTATAATATTACGTGTTTTATGTTTTATGTTTTTAGTGTTTACCAGTTTGAATATCATTCTCGAATGAGTGACAGTGGCTGTCGTCAATTTTGTGACAGCTGTTTTCTTGTCATTTGTCAGGAACTTTTAGCAGTATTTTATGCTTATTATATACTGGTTAAACGCGGTCTTAACCCTAGCACCAAAAATACGAGATCATGCCATTGACGATTCAGTTTGCCAAGTCGGAGGTTCCATATGTCGATGACGTATACTTGTTTTCAATATGTCAAATATTTTTTTTATGTATGACTTTTATTAGGCATATTACAACTTCAATCGTATTATTGATGTTTGTATGCATAAATTAAAAGTACAGAAGTTGAAATTACCAAATAACCTAGACAGAACCTTTGGTTTTTCCTTTCAAGGTGAGACGTTGTGTAAAGTGAAGTGCTAAGAGTATATATATATATATATATATATATATATATATATATATATATATATATATACACATAAAATATATATATATATATATATATATATATATATATTTACATATGTATGTCGTAATTATTGCTACTTTTGCAACATGTTTTTGTTAACGTTTTCTTATCGTCGATAAGTGATAGTTGATATCGTGACCACGCCTAGACATACAGACGCCTTGTGATAGATATACATTTTTCACGAGTGCGAGTATTTTATGATTTTCATTTATATACGTTTCGGTATAACCAGAGTCACATCTTGTTTTCCTTTAAGTCAGTGATGACAAGAGGACAAATTTCTGCCTTCGAAACATGCGTGTCCCGGTAGCTTATCCTGTTCGTAACAACTGGACTGGAATAAAAGATAGACAACTATATTAAATAAAAGAAAGACTTATACCAATAATTATCATATCATAAATAGCTTGTAGTAATGCACTGCAAGACGTAAGCGTCTCCTAATTTAGTAGTATTTGCTACACATTGTAACGATATTGCTGTCGGTAATCATCGGTCTGTCTTCATTCATAGCTCCCTTTGTTTTTAAGATAGTTGTCACCTTCAGCCATTCGTCATTGTCGCGTGTGTTATTTTGCAGTATATATTGCTCACAGGTGAGGTTGACAGGAGGCGTCATACAAATATATATTTTGGGTAATCTTAATGAAATATGCATATTTATAAAACTTTGAAGTAAATGGTGGGTGCACTGGGTTTATTATACTTAAATTATATATAAAAAGACAAACTTGAAATAGGCAGCAGTGTTTAGGATATGGGATTTTGGGTACTTTCCTTAACGGTAGCCGATTCGACTACGGTCACTTCTGCAAAATTCTAGAAGTATCCATTGCTCAGGATATAGATACATACATATGTATATTTAAGTGTATGCGCAGGCGCGAACACAGAAGACATTCTTTGTTCCAAATTCTTTATCAAATGACACGATATTTTTTGTTGACGTCTATATATTTTAATAGAAAATAAAATAAATGTTAATAAACGTTTAATGTAATAAATATAAAAAATAAATTTATTTTGAGACGACCGATTGGCTCAGTGGCGGGGCCCTCCGCCCGCGGAGTCAATGGTCGCGCGTTCTATTCCCGCATCGGAATAAATATTTATATGGATTTATAAATGTTTATTCCGAGTCTGGTAACCCCCCCAATCCGCATTTCCTATCCTGCTCTTTCCTTTCCTCTCTAACCTTTCCCTTCCTCTCCGCCAATCCACGGTCTGCCGTTCCAATGGATGCGTAGCTAGGGGCGAGACTAGTCGTAATCGTGCCGATCGTCCCGGGGTCGGGCTCCCCCGGGGACTATGCTACCTCAGCATGCAGGGCTCTGCTGGGGCTGACCTCCATCCATTGCGGCTCGTGGTATTCACTAAGATGAATTTAACATATCTAATTTGTCGAAAATGACGGCGACGTGGTTCGCCACCCGTCACGTCCTGATTCTCACGAGGGCGAAAAGCGACCAATGACGAGCCGTTTCGCTGCGATGAATGGCAGCGGATGGAGCTCTGTGGTCTCTGCCAACCCCTGCGGGGGATAGGCGTGAATATATATAAAAAAAAATATTTTTCATTGTTTATAATAATAAAGAAGGTACACGTACAGAGTTTCTAGTTACAAATGTTTGGCAACAAGTCTCATATTTGCGTTATGTTATTTATTCAACTTATCTCATAACGGTTTGAGGGATAAGAACTTTTTTACGGCGGTTTAATATTAGCTTCCGGAAGTAGTTTTTAAGAGGGCTATTAAAGGAGCTTCTTCGTAACTGCTACCCGTCATAAACTATTTTCACTTGGTTCAACGGAAGTTATGTACTCTTGTATGTGTTGTATGTATTTAGTTCACATACAGATAAATCACTTGATTGATATTTTAACAATTTACCAAAATCTAAAATTTTCCTGAACTTTAAATAAGACAGAATAACCCGCCTATCAAATTGTTTCAAATATTAATTTATAAACAAATGTTTCACAAATTTATATCTTATATTTTTTATTCTTATAATTTTTTCTTTATTATTTTGTAGTATTCCTAAGAAATAGATTTATTTTATGTATCTCATTCTTATTTTTTTAATTTCAAAATAAAAAACAAAACGAAAATTTTAACAATGGACCCTGCATAAAAATTGTCTGTATTCCATTGCAACTTAATGAAGATTATTAATAAACGAAAGTCGCAAATAACACCTTCATTGAACTAGACTTTAATGTTACAACTTTTAGGTTTAAGGCATATTAATAAAAAATGATTATTCAAAGTCAAAATTGTTTTATCATGAATTATAAAAAAGTGTTAGTTGAATTTCGCTTTTTAGCAAATTTTCCATTGACACGTGGGTAATTTCCCAGAGATCGGTGTATATTATAAATTTCTCTTCGTGAAAGTGGATATGTCTATACACGGCTCATGTTCCTGGTATCGGTAGTTGCTTGCGTAATTTTGTAACAGCTAGCATTACTTCCTTTGTAGTTTTAGTGACCTTTGCGTTTTATTAAGGATTTTATACGACAAAATTCGATTCATTTTAAACCTCTATTTTTTAACGTTAAAAATGTAAATACCCTCGCTTATAATTATTTTGTACAGTTGCAATTCATATCCTATTATGTCATTAATTGGCATTTACAAGAAAAGTGCATTAACGATTGTGTCAATATTTACTGTGTGTATGTTGAGCAAGTTTTTCGATTTACATGTTATATAAGAAAACAATATATTTACTTTCAAGTAATTCCAGTTTTTATAGCAGCCGAAGAAAACGATGTGAGTCCACTAATGATCACCGCCACCCATAGATATCCACAACACATGGCATAACCCATTATCAAAAATGCGGTACCGGTCTTTCATGGACACCCGACGCTTGTTTCTTGAATACCCCAATGTTATTATCTGGAAATATTTCAAGTCCTAATTACATCGTTAGATTTACATACTGTTTTATTATTTAAAGATATTAACAGATTAAATAATAGTAAATGGTTTTCAAGCTCAAATGCAGAAGCCGGTAGTTTTTGATGCCGCCCGCATTTTTTGGCGATTTTACTTTGTTGTCCCTATGCCTGCTTCCGCATCAAGTAGTAGGCGTAGGCTAGACTGAAACTTCCTACGGCGTAACTTAAATTACGTTGTTGGAAGTTTCAGTAAACTTCCTTCCTTCCTAAGGCGTACGTCTGAAACTTCTGATTGAATCATCAATCAGAAGTTTTAGTCTAGCCTACGCCTGTGTTCCCCTTTTGGTTTATAAGGCTAAGTATTGTATATCTATATAACTGTTTTATTATATTATACTATTGTATATCTATATAACTTTCGCGTAATATGTTTAAAGGAACGAAAATATATCAGAAATCTTAAATATACACGCTTGTCCATTTAGTTAGAGAACAATGTTCTTGTGTAACCTTAACCCAACTAGAAATACGAACGCTTCAATTTGTAACTTAATTTCACAATTGTCGTCTACAATTGTAAAGAATTTCTTAAAAAGTTTTAATGGGCAACTAATCAATTGGTTACTTCTATGTATGAATATCTTATAAGCTCGTACTTCCATAGTGATACACGAGTTGTGTTCTATTTTTAATGTATAATACGTACGTATAATACGTATGTATATACACATATACATGTACGTATTATATATGCGTATATTTGTTATTGTTACTGTTTTGCGGAACCAAAACTACACATTTGTGATTCATCTTATTTTCTCATTATAATAATATACGAGACCCTGAAAGCCTAATGATGGCGATATAAACATCTTGAAATCTTGGTTAAAGTATTAAATATTCTGGCATGAAGCATTAGATACGATTATGTGATATGGCTTTACGAAATTTTACTGCTGCCCTTACAGAAAAGAGTATTTTTGAAATCGATTATATTTTTGAGTGAATATTCACTATGTGATTCAAAATGTGAACGGTCTAATGTCTATTACTCCAAAAGCGTTTGCAATCATATGGTTTGCGTGGCAGGCTGAAACATTTTGTTTGCTAACAAATCTACTGCTTATATAATTTCAAAACAATATAAAAGTAATTTACACAACATAAGTATGTAAGTCCCTAAATTTATTTCCTTTCGCAGCGGGACATTTCCAATTGAATGCGTTTTCTATTTTAGCCCCGTGGGTGCCATCTATGCCAGGCACACCGAATGGAATTCTGCATCGGAAATGAAAAGCCGTCTGTATTTGACGCACATTTTCTCATCGAAATATTACGTTTCTGTTCAATTGAATCCCATTACTTAATACAGTGGTATTATTATCTCTCTCCTGTATTATAATACAATATAGTACGTGGTATCGTATAGAAATAAATTGTCACTTTTGCTACGTGATATTTAACGAAACAAATGTAAAGAGTAGGTCAGTACCTGACGCGCCAAATCTATTTTCTATATGTAACCCTGTCACAAAAAATGACTTGAATTATCTTATTAGTAGTCTTTCATGTTACATAATATTTATAAATAAAATGTTCGTCTCATCAGCTTGATGGAAACAAGTGTGAGACCACTAGCGTGTCGTCACGCGTTGGTGTGCACCGTTTCGCGCTTAGTGAGAGCCTGGCCAGCTATTGGCTGCCGGGGATGGCGTGATGCGGCGTGCGCGTGGTGTCGGCGCAGGTGCTGCCACCACACCACGGCTCGGCCCGCTCGTGACGTAGATACCGCGTCTCGCGTCATGCGCCACGCAACGCCGCTCACTCGATGCCCCTGCTACGTCATACTGCGCCAAATGAAGGTCACCAAAGGCCGATTAGATGATGACGAGCTACAATCCACAAATATATTCATATTATTCTCGGGGCAACATTAATGTCAACGAAAATAATTTGTGTATTTGCTTCGGACGTATCTACTTGTATTAATGTCAAAATTACAATACTTCTTATTCAAAAGACTGCTTCAAAATCCTATAGAAGCTAGTCTAACCTAAAGTGAGATAATCTATAAAAAGTTTATTTTTTATGTACAAAACTCGTGAAAAATCTCAGAAGTTAAAAAGTTATGTCCAATTTCATAGTCCTTCACTAAGATATTGCTTATTAGAAAAATTTGATCGATCGATTCTTCTTTATTTCTTTGTGTTGTGTGTTGTGATCTTTATTTTTATGTTTTTACCGCTGAACTTTCTAATCATTTTTTACCGGAGAGGTGAACGGTGTAATATTCTTTCGAAATTGTTTTTCACTTTCACCGTGACAATGCGTTTTCACGCGTAAAATATTAACAATGTACTTCGTAGTGAATCTTGAGTTCCTTGAGTACATATTATATGTAAGAATTATTCTTAACGTGCTTTATGATCGAGTAATTACATATATTTATAAAGTACGTATATAACATATTTAATATGAGTTTTTTATATACATGATTCAATATAACAATTTACCTATCAACAATTTTGGCGTAATTCCCACGATTGGCAGGCCACGATTTGTTTATATTATCCTGGCAGCTACTGACCATTTATTGATATTTACACAGTCACTTCGTATGACACTCATGGGTAGAAATACGATAGTCTTATTCTACGCCTGTCGAAAAAAAGCTTTTAATAAATAACACAGCATATTACGTTAAATAATTATGGAAAAATATATTTTTAATTCAATCTTTTTATATGTATGCACATATTTTAAATAAGATTATTGCTTGGTTATATGGTATTAGAGCGATTTAGTGACAAGTAAATAATAAACAAAAAACATAATTTTAAGTATTAAAAATTATCCCGGTATTTTATGCCAACCACGATCTTTTTGTAAATGGATAATGGGCTGTCGCTGCTATATGCATATAAATAAATGTATTATAAAAACCATTGAAGGAGAAAACATAAAAGCAATTTAAGGTAGACATAGCCAGACAGGGGCGCCCAACAATGATCGTGCTAAACAGTGGGGGCCGCGTCATAAAGGAATGATTTATGTTGCTGTCAAATGATACCATACGATGTTGTACGAACAAATATTACATAATATTGTTGTTATAACGCTTAAAATTTTATTTATTGCTTATAATAAAATTGGGGAAGGGATGGTTAGAATGTAATGTTTATTTTTTAAATAACAATTTAATTAATTATATCTTACAAGATAAATTAATTTTAAGAAATTGGGGTTCAGTTCATTTATTCAGGAAAAACTAACAATTTTTTTTAATAATTTTGGCAATTTACAATAAATTGTTTAGATTTCACATTTATTTTTATATTTTGTTGTGTATTATTATTATTTGTATTTTTTATTGTGCGAGCAGCACCCTGTCCAAATGTTCCTATCATACTATATGCATTTCTACGCTTGATGGCGATGGAAGTCATGTGGACAAGGAATTTTTTTTATATATTACTTGGTTTTTTCATAACTGTTCCATCTAAAACTTCGTCATATGTGAAATATTTTTTATTTGTAAATTCAACAAACAATAAAACACATTCTAAAATTTGTGCTCTTGTTGCGACGCTTACAATAATTTCGGTTGGTAAAATGTTTCACAATTAAATATTAGTGTCATTTATCTTATCGGATATGTGCCACACCCACTTTTTAGAGTAGGTACTTTGCATTTCTAAATAAATATTTAAACGTATATAAATACTTAAACTATGTATTCAAATTGTTTGTTCATGTTTTGAAAATATTTTTAAACATTTGCGTTTTCCATGCAACTTTCCACCAAGCACAATACTAAAGGTTACAATCGCTTATTTGATATCAGAAATATGAGATTACTCAAATATAAATTTCAAATCGTAACATTAATCGGCCAGTGTTCCATTTCGAGTAAAATTAATTCCCTACCATGATGATGGTATATGCTTCCCCCAATACACAACTAGCCCGATTTACTTCATTTTTTCTGGCTTCACGTATTGGTTCTGCCAGCCGCCCTGCGCAAATCGTCGCTCCATTCTGGCCGGTTCTACACTAAGTTTACCAATACACGGTCGTCTTTCCACCACTCGTCTACACCAACGGCTGTTAAATGGTTGTTATTTAACTCTATTAAATATTAGAAATGTAGTTTAAAGTTTATATGTCATTCATTTTTAATTTATTTATACTATTGTTAAAGTAAGTAGATTAAAAATGCTGTTAATTTTCTTTATATTTTTATTACTCACTTCCAAGTTAGCTATAACTGTGTTTGTCTATGACAAAAACGATTCATATCAAGTCTCGAATGGAAGGTTTATTATTAGAATTCTTGTTAACCATTTCAACTAAGCATATAATGCTTGTCCTAGAAAATGAATGACAACAAAAGTCCAATGGAGGATAAGAAGTTGCGAACGCTGCTTAAAATTAGATGTCAGTTTAATTAGAAATAAAAGAGAAACTTTTCTATGTTCAACACATGAATGAAATAAATCTTAGCATTTGCAGCTTTAAAGTGGAGGCGTGATATGTAGGAGTGCATACCGATTACATAAAAGGATATTGATCACTTCTACTAGACAGACTAGCGCCAAATGTAATCGAACAATTAGCTTCAAATATTCGACATTCAGTTTTATGAGTCTCATAGTTTAAAAGAAGACTAGCAATAATTTACTATGACTAGAATTCTTGTTACCCACTTCAAAATGCTAATAATGCTACTGAAATGTGGTTTACATTAATAGTGCAATTAAGCGTCTTATTCAGTTGAGTTCGTACTCAAGACCTCATATAGACAAATAAAGGCAATCTTTACAAACTGATATTGCTGTTTTGATATTCATTGAAATTCTATTAGAAATCAAATATAAATAAGAAATATGTAATGTTTAAAAGACCTTCGAAAATTTTGATCATCTATTTTACACATTCCACTTTTTCCCACGAAGTTCAGTTTGTGAAAAATATCACATGCGTTCCTTTTAATCCGTGTGAGATTTGCATCGATATACTCTAGTAGGAGTGCGATTAGACTAACTATGCAGCCATCGCTTTTAATAATTGCATGATGCTAATATTGTTCAACCACAAAGCTGATACTTTGTTTATATATATAGTCTGTGCAGAACACCTATGAACTGAGGTAGGTGAGGTCATAGATGTTCTGCACAGACTATTTCCATAATAACTCAAGATTTACATTTTTTAAATATTTTCGGATAATTTGTTCATTTATAGTAGAGATTGTAAAACTGATCAATTTTACAAGGCCACCTTTAATTTGGTCATAAGCAATATGTTTGTAAGTAATTATATTTATATACACCTACCTACTATGTATTTTATATGGTTTTACATAAGTCAGTTTTTATTCTGGTCAGAGATTTTTATTTCACTGTAGAATACTATGCTGTAATGTAATATTATATTTAGTTCATTCTTACAGAAATATTAAATAAACTATTTTTGAACTATTGAACTGATTATAAACCCCGAATTTGTCCTATTTTATAATTAATACAGTTGTAACAGTATTGGAGTCAATGGGTGATCACCTTTAAAATAGAGGATATTGACATAAACATCACGTTTGGTAGGCAAATATGTACATACGTAGTATAGAGCGCTCCTGGATTAGATACAGAGATAATCTGTGCAGGGCGGCTAGTAGAAACTGTGCGGCTGAAGCTGAAGATTGGGCTTGATGTCACGCCTTGTAGAATCTATGTCAAATAGTAGACTACCGCTGAGATCAATTCAGTCAACGACATGGTTTTATTATGATTAATGGTTGAAATTCGACCGTAATTCATAAAATTTTAATTTTACATATAAATTTTAACTAAGCAAAATCTCACGTCTCCGTATGCACAATGTGCTTTAAAAGAGGTAAAAAGGTTTTCTCTTACATATTAGTATGTAGATTTCATTTCAAACTCCTTTGTAGGCTGTCCCAGGAGTGGGAGCTAATGTGAGATTGATGTATCTTATTCTCTCCGCAGGCGTGCTAAGTGACGTCAAGAACGAATTTAATATAGGCGATGACGATGCCGGCTTTCTACAGACAGTGTTCGTGGTCGCTTATATGGTGTTCGCGCCTATCTTCGGCTATCTCGGCGACCGCTACTCGAGACGACTCATCATGGCCTTCGGGGTCGCTCTTTGGAGTCTCACAACGCTTTCAGGCTCTTTTATTTCTGTAAGTATATCTAAAAATAAAAATATATATGAATACTTACATTTTCACATTATGTTGATTTTAAGTATAGCAAATATTTGGGATGTTTATAAGCGTAACATGTTCTTCTAAATATTAACGTAAGCTTTAGTGATTGACAGATATGAACTTCCTAATTTAATTAATACATGTTCGTTTCCTTACGATTAATTATCATAAAAAATTAAGGGAGATGTCTTTGTGTAGTTTTTACCAACAGATAGATGACATTTTTGATGTTACGCGATGACGGAAGTATAGTGGACTATGAAACTTGGTCACTGGATAATAAAACTTCGATGGCGGCCATAAATGAACAAAACCTTTATGTTTCATCTACACTTGCCTACGTTCTATTTACACAGTACGCGGTAGAGGAAGATCCGATAAAGATAAAAAATCTTTTGTATAGTACAAGCAATATTTAGATTACAATAATTATAAAGAGTATATCTATATCTTTATCTAAAGAATAGTAAATTTTTATCTAGGGCAAGACATGAGGTGATGAGATTATTATCAGTATGGTGTATTTATTTCACCTCTAAAGTATGATTGATATTTGTAGATTATAAATTTCTAATATTTTTCCTAAAGCATTTGAACTACTTAAGATGGTTAAATAATTTTAAAAAAATATTGTAGCGCTTGATAACTAATTGGCTTAGTGGCGGAGTTGCTGCTTATGGAGTCAATGGTCTTGGGATGGATTCCCGCATTGGTATAATATATAAAATCGGTATATGTAGTCCACATAATATATTTGTTTCGAATCTGGATAACCCGGCTCTCCACATTGGATAAGATCGGACTTGGACTCCTGAAATGGGGAGGCTCATACCCAGCTAGGAGGTGTATATGGGTTGTAAAAAGAATTTACCTTGTCAAAAATAATATAACTACATAATTTTGTAAAACATATAAAAGCACTGTTATCCTCGGCATTGAATAGAGGATGCTGCAGAAAGCCAAACTTGTATGTTAATGTAATATAAGTGAAATTAGAACACTTGTTCTTATCTTAATTTATACGAATTGGCAACGAGGCCATGTTTGTATGTATACATATACATATATATATGTGGACAACATGAGAAACACTGACGAAGTATCTGTGAAACGAAAGAACTTATACTTATTTGAGATCATCCACTTCGTTCCTGTTATATATTTATCCAATATCTATATAGTTGTATATACATTTGTCAAGATTCTTCGAAATAAAAATTATTTACATCTACTCATTCCAATAGTGAAGACTGTTGAAAAATTTAATAATTATTTATAATAATTTTGTCATCTTCGCATTTATTACATATTTTTATTATTGATACATTAATTTAAAAATATCCAGTAATTTAACATAAGAAAAACTTAACACAGTTTGTTCTGGATGTGTGAAGTTAAACATCGGAATTAGTTGGCGCGCCTTAGGGGAGGCCTACCTCCACCAGTGGTGGAGTTGATAATGATAAGTTTGCATTTTAATTGATCATTAATTATTTAAAGACTAACAAGACAATATTTAAATTATTATACATAAAAATTGACCAAAAATAATATTTGACGATGAAGTCTTCTTTTATAAAAGGCTATCGTTATTATTTCAAAATTTTTATATCTATTTTATTTTTGACGCTCACATAAGTAGTATAGGTCATGAAGAGCGTTCTTGTCACCTCAGGTGGCGTGTCACTTTAGGCGTCACCTAAATACGGCTGCAAGGTTACAAGAAAAACTAAATATTATGTTTTTTTTTAAATTTCTTGTAATGTTAATTATAAATATAATATGTTGCCGTAATTCTTACGCTTTGTGCAAGGACTGGGGATCGTAGGGATTTCGGAATGCTAGAACGTTCGATAGTTTTACCTGTATAAAGGGGCGGCGGTGAGTCGAGGAGGAATTTAAAAATTTAATACGGTAGAACATCGGAACAAAATAATAGAAGAGAACAAGCAGAAGTAAAGTGAAGAGAAGTGACTAGTGGCCGATTTCAATTTTCCGATATACCCCTCGAACCCCAGCTTGAAATAATATTATAATTCAGAAGTGTAAATACTCTTCATTGTTGTTGTCATATCACAAACGCACGTTGTGGCACGTTAAAAATTGCGTTTTTATTCCTTACATCTGTAATAATTTATTTTTACCTTATTGTTTGGAATGTATCAGTTAGGTGTCCTTAAATAAAAAAATAAACATTATTATAATCAATATGTTCAAAATAAGTAGATTTAAACTTAGAAGTTTTGTTGATATCGAATAACTGTGTTTCTCTCATGAAAATGAATTTCCTATCGTCTATTTTCCGGTTTATCTTAAAAAATAATATTTATGTTCACTGTTAGGATATTTAAATAAGACCATAAATTATTTATAATATAATATTGCAAAGCGTTTTTTATAGATTTTTAGGTCTTGCCTGCAAAATGATACATTGAGTTTATATTATGCCAAGCGTACAGTAGGTGCTGTTGAAAAAGCGATTAAAACTAGAATAAAAATGAACGATATATAAAAAATTAACGTCATTCGGTCAACCAGATCTTTCATTTCGACAAAAATAAAAATTAAACATGTTTTAATCATCTGAAAAAGTTTCGATTGTGTTTTCCATTGAAAGCATTCATAGAATAAAATGAACAAGGCTGTAAAAAACTGTCGCAAAATGATTCATTTTACAATGAATAAACACATCGACGAGTTATTGCTCGTAAACATTTTTGGCGGAATCCAGCTAGCAAACAGCCAGTGTCTATTTAATGCTTCATTTTGTTTTGCGTTCAAACAAGTCGTGGTATTGTATAACATTACCTAGAAAACTAACGTAACACATAAATGCAATTACTATGATTAGTCGACTCATCGTGACTATTTTTGTTACATTCGTTTAAGAGATATCAATTACTATTTATCTAATGATTACAAATTAAAGAGTGGCATTACATTATATTGTAAATGTCCCCCTCGTCAGGTGGAGTGACGATTGTTTAAAACGATTGGTAGAATCCGAATACGTGAAGCTTACGAGCGGGATGAACTGGATAGCCTTCTTAATAGATTACCTAGTATAATAATACATTAGAGCAAATTATTTTGGGCAAGAAATCCCTTTTCCAAACCTCTCAACCTTAGACCTCTATAGCCAGATTAAACATACATACATACATATACTGACTATATGACTATATCCAGAGACCTCTCCACCCGCTACGATCCCGACACACCTTTCTTGCTTCCTTCACACTCATTCATCTTTTCATCCATCCTTGCTCTCACATTCATCGTAGCGAAGCGGCTTTCCGTTCGTCGCTTCTCGCCTTCGTGGGAATCAGGACGTGACGAGTGGCGAACCACGTCGCCGTCATTCTTGCCGCCAAATTTAACAACTTTGCGGTTTATTGGTGAGTTTCGATATCGATCCCTTTAGAAATTAGTGTTTACAATCTATATAAATCACATTCATCACAAGATCATATTTAAACAAGAATATGTTTTCAGCGTGCTTGACGTTCTTATTTAGTAACAATTACAAATAGATTACAAGTTCGAAAACGACTTAGTACTATTTACAATTACGATACTCTTGTATCTTTATAATAAAAGAAACAATGCTGTTGTCGGTACCCGAACGTTGTTGAACAATTCATTGGCTTCGATGAATAACAATTTGACACAGATTGTTATTCATCGAAGCCAATCTAGTCTATAAGTCTATAGTATCCGAAGTCGTAAGGATTTTCCAAATCCATTGTTAGATACCTCATGTATTTGCGTGATTGAGTGAGTGAGTGAGCACATGCTTTCAAATCTTAATGTAACTATGATATGGTAGAAACTTTATACAAATATTACGTATGTTGTTTATTGGATTAAAGATCATCATTTATTATGTAAAGTGATTGTTTGGCAGAACTTCTATTGGTTCGCCCTGTTTCGAGGGCTGGTGGGCATCGGTGAGGCTTCATACTCCACCATTGCTCCGACAATTATCAGCGACCTGTTCGTCGGGAGTGTGCGTTCCAAAATGCTTGCCTTTTTCTACTTCGCCATTCCTGTTGGAAGGTAAATTTAAAAAAGTATTATTATCTCTAATGCCTTTTAATTAGCCATCTTTGTTTAAACACAGTTTAAACAAAGTGGTTTACAGTTTTTGCCTATAGCTGAGTTAATAAGTTTGAATGATATACTTTGGGTCTGTTCTGATTATTAGATATCCATCTTCTTCATCATCTCAGGATCTTTTCCAAAATATTCGCGTTTTTTTCACAAATATGAAACGATAATGTATTCATTTCTATAAAATTATGATGAAAAATAATCGATAAAGATTCAATTTACGGTTGTATTGATGAAGATGAACATTTTAATTGCCTTGTAAAAGTAGACAACTTATTAATTGCAAATCACACAATGCAAAGAAGTGTTCCTACACTATTTTTTCGATGCAACATATAATATGTTCTTTCCACTTTCAACATAATCCAAATAATTTAAAAATAATGTTAAAAATACTTTATCATTTTCATCCCCAATTTCATAGTCATAAAAAAATAACTTTAGAATATATTTTTTTTACGTTAGTTATTTACAATTTTTTTTACATTCGACAAACCACACTTATTAACTGGCGATGATTTCTGTAATTTGTGCTATATGACGAATCCGGTTATTGTGTCCGTATCATGACATCCTCACATTGTAAACAGAACCGAATCATGAATGACTCAAGATGACGTAGAGAAACTGGTGTGATTTGAGTGCTCTCGTTATAAACTGTGATAATACGCTTGGCGATAAAGAAGACTGTGATTTCATTATTGTTTACTTTTGGGATAAGCTCTATTATTTATGACGGCTAAGAAATTAAAATGAGGAAACAGAATGCGTGTAACTAAAAGTCGGGCTAGGTCGGTAGTAGCAACCCTAGCCTGATGATGACATTCGTAAAAGAGTACAAATACGAACAAGTCTTAAAATTCTATGAAACCGCAACAGTATTGTTGTATCGGTCTTTTTCCGCCAACTTACATCAGTGACGTTGTGTTTTTATTTCATTTTCATAATCTTATATTATTATCAGTTATATTGTTTAATTGTATTGGCGTTTTATGCAATATAGTTCGATTATGATGTATAAGTGAAGTGATATGAAATAAATGCGTGTATCGTGTCTGCTGAAGTTGACTAAAAAAATCCATAGAAGGTTTTGGTAAAATGGCTACCATTTTATCAAGTCGTAACGTAATAAGCTGACATGTTACATTTCAAGAGATTGGATATTATGTAGTTTACTTGATACTGGCATAATAGTTGTAACTAATTGCCATCAAAGAAAAAAAAGTAAGCTAATATTTTCAAATTATAAAATATAGTGTATTAAAGAATATAGTTTTAAATTTACAGCGGATTCGGTTATATTGTTGGGTCGGTAGCTGGTGCAGCAGCCGGCAACTGGCGATGGGGACTCCGTGTAACCCCATTCCTTGGAATAGCTGCAGTGGTTCTCATAGCGTGGGTCATGCAAGACCCAAAACGTGGTCAAGCCGAGGACAGTAATATGGCACCCACTTCGTATAAGGACGACTTAAGAGCCCTTGTCAAAAAGTAAGTATTGGAATATCTTTTTTTGTACGACTACAAATAAAAATAACTATTATTTTTACTCTTTTAATTATAATTAACGAGCAGTAATAGCTAGGGATCGGGCTTACGATCTGAGGTATTAAGTTCGTATACTCTATTAGACTATCGATATGAACCAATTCCTAGAACAAGCGTTATCTATTCAACTAAGTACACCATTCTAATTAAGCAATAGTTAGAATGAGTAACAATAATTCTAAAAATATTAAAATATTGCTAGTCTCTTTTAAAAAACAACATATATTTTGCTATGTATTTTTATTCATTGGTAAGGATTGCGCTTACGATTTAAGGTCATGTGGGTTTGATATTATTCTGAGACTTGTGAACCACATTTTCTCAATACTAGCACTATTATTGTAGTGTAGTTGGAATAGTTCATTAGAAGTAATGTTAGTAATGTTAAAACATAGTATATGACTTACATATGTAATTTAACGGTAGGCTTTTATTGCAGTATCGATGTATGAGTTTTACTACATTTTCAAATGCTGTACAGAACTCTCTTATTTGTTTTCCATCATGCTGTTAACCCCCTTAAAATTTAACTTCCTTATTTAATTTTTCATGTTCTTGACATCTAAATAGAGGGTTTTAAATATCTGCTTTAAAATAGAACAGCCAAGACACGTTTTTATCTTCACGTTTGAATCAATGTAAATATTTTTGTTGTGCACCTTGTTAATATGCTCCATAGCGGAGTTTGTTCCATGAGAAGATGAGAGATGGAGAGGAACGGAATCGGGCCTTCAGATTTCTACACTCCCCATACAACACAGTAAAGGAAAATGCTACCACTTAACGCTGATATTCTGCAAAGATGTAATATTCCGGTCCAGCTGGCACTATTTACGGTACTTTTCCGTTGGTAGGGCATAACCAAAAATCGCCAAATATTATGGAATTCCGCTCGTAACAAAACCTAACCTAACTTTTTTTCCCACGTAAAAAAAAACAAATTTCCTTAATTATTAAAACAAAAATAAAGATGGAAAAAAAAGGAAAAGGTGCTTTGTTTTAAATAAATTTAGAGAATAGAGCACATGGCCCCAAACGAACATTCCCCTTACGGTTGTAAGACATTTAGTTGAATTCTACCTTATTTGGCGATTTTTCGCTTGTGAGGTTAGGTTTTTTCTTTTACGTGGGAAATAAAGGTTAGGTTAGGTTGTAAGAAATTTGGCGGAATTATTTGGCGATTTTTCACTTTCGCCCGGCTAACGGAAAAGTATTAACTTCATGTTTTTTGTTAAATAAAAACTTTTTTATATATTATTTTATTAATAATATTGAATAAATCGTTGACTATGATAAAATGAAAACAATCGACCACGATCTGTGACACCAATCATTGGATTAGCAATCTTTATATACCTATCCTCGCACAAACTCAAACCGTGCCTGTATGTGGAAGTGATATATACTTATGTATTTAGATGTTTACCATTCAACCATTAATTCATTGATAATAAATATTTTCCACCGACACACGTGAAGACGTATTTATTATTGATAACGATGAAATATTGTATTTGTTGTATTTTTTTACTTTATGCAGTCATTGTCATAACCGAGATCGCGCCACTTTTAACGTGACAAGAGCTTGTCACAAATAAAATAGATATAAGTTTTTAGGTAATTAAAAGTATCTGAGTCTCTAATGATGCTTAGTGATATTAGGTGGATACGAAATAGAAAATGTAATGAGATTATTTTAAAAATTGGTTTTCCGCAAACTATCTTTTTTATAGGAGACCAGGCAAACGAGTATGCAGGTCACCTGGTGGTTAGCTATCACCGCCACCGCCGGTGGGTAAGCTATCAAAACGCATCCGCAACGCCGGAGGGATCGCAGATGCGTTGCCGTCTTTTACGAACACATACGCTTTTCTCTTGAATGCTCCTATGTCAAAATCACGTGGGAACACTGCAGATGGTCAATTATTCCACATTTCTACAGTTCGTAGCATAAAATTGCGACTAAATCGCACGGTGGTTCATGGCCAGCCATCCAAGTGATGGAAATGGAACCTATTTTTGTGTCATGTAGTGTGATGGTGGAACTATCCGACTGCGAGAAGATTAAACAGCTCCTCAGAGCATTGGCCGTAATAAATTCAATACAGTACTCAAAGAGATGACACATCTCTGTGTACAGATCTTTCTTATTTCTTTGTTCAGTAAGTAAAGTATTTATTCGTGTAATATTGTAGCCCATCGTTCATGCTGTCGACTCTGGCGTTCACGTGCGTGGCGTTCGTGACGGGCGCGCTCGCTTGGTGGGGTCCGCAGTTTATCTACCTTGGTTTGAACCTGCAACCCGGAGTCGACATCAGTAAAGAGAGGTGAGATTGCTACTATGAAAATCCGTAAATATTTATTTTATATTTACGGTGTTACAATTACATTTGCGCAATAAGCTTTTATTCCATAAGCGTTTAAAAGTTAATAAAGAAGAGTTGAATGTTTCCATAAAAAAAATTGCAATTTATTGTTATCCAAAATTCATGCATACAGGTTAAAAATGTGTACTTAAAATTTGTTCCATAGAATAGTAGAAACTAGAGAATAGTGTATTATCGTGTTTTTAGGTAGGAAGTGCACATCACGTATGTTATTAAAGAGGCAAAGTTACATATGTTAGTCGACAGTCAAAAGTCTTACTTAGCTAAGATCCGCGACAAGCAAACAATAGCAGAAAATTAATAATGTGTGTTTTCCTGCTGTATGTTGTGGATTTATTTAGAACTTAAACCAAAAACTTACTGAAAAACGGCCAGCAACTCTCCACCCACCAACCACTATACACAACACCAAACACACTACCTCTTTTCCACCTTGTAAACCTTGTAAACAGTTTAGGATCTTAGCTAAGTAAAACTTTTGAGTGTCCACATTGTGATGGATTTCCGCAAAGTAACGCCGGACTCCATTAATTATACATATGTTAGCTTAAAGAAACTGCATCTTATCAAAAACAGTGTTTATTTGAGTAGTATATTATATTAGTGTAGTACACGTTATAAGGAATACATCAGAAATGTTTTCTTATAGTATAGGCATCACGAGGTCCAACTCTATGTCTTTCTTCCTCTTTCATTAATTTCCTTCCTTTTTGCATTAAATCCTTCTTCCCTCCCTATTAAAACATCCTTTTCCTGAATACATTCTTCTGTTCTCCTGTTATATAATATTATTTACCTTGCCCTAGGGTAGGTATCGCATCTACGGTACGTTTAGTGTTGCAGATGTCCACGGGCGGCAGAAGCTATTTACTATCAGGTCATCCGTTTTTCCGTACGGTTGTTTGCCAATGTTTTCCATAGAAAATTTCGTTATATCAATGGTTAATCAATATTGTCTATTATCAATACCAACTATTGAATAGTGCTATATTTCTAGTTATTATTAAAAGGAAAGTATCTCTTAATCACGCAGACGAATCAAAAAGAATTCGATGTCAGCATTTTTAAATGTCAACATTGTTAACGTGCTGCTCACATTTCATAATAACATTCCGATTACTTGTAAGACGTACCCTACATTATTCATTCATGGTATAGTACTTAGAATTGGAAAGATTTTTAAAAAAAATTGACATCTTTTTCCGGTATCTTAATTGATTGTAAAATTGTTTATCCAGAGGTATATATTGCTGAAACATTTTTATTTCATTTTAAACTGTATATTAGTAATCAAACAATAATAATAAATAGTACTAGATCAACTCAACGCATAAAATATAATATATACATAAAGTTGGGTGACGTATTACCAAAGCTGGAAAGGTTTGAAATGATAAATTCAATATTTCTTTCGATTATTCTCATAATTTTAAAAATATGTGAAAATTAATGTATCTTTAAAATGCTTAGCAATGATTACAAATAATGAAGGCGTTAAAGTCTTCTACGTACATGTTATAATCGTAGACAGTTAGAAGAATTATCCAAGGGCTTGTTTATTGAGGATACGAGTTAAGTCCAGTGTAATTGACTTTGAATTAAATTATTCGAATGGTCTAAAGTACTTATTTAATTAGAGATACAATAAACGAGACAATATAAATACTTTCGTATTTTAGCCATCACTACAAATGTTATTTAAAACTATGATTATTAACCTATCAATTAAATCAATGTAATTCACCAATTTTATTTACATAAAAATGTTAATAATTTCCTTAGGTAAGAAAGAAAATAATTGATAAGAAAGTATTATTTTACCTGGTCTTATGCTAACTATGAGCTAGAATTGCATGGTTTGTATTTTTTTATGGGATAGGAAGGCAAATGAGCAGGCGTGTCACTTGATGCAAAGCAAACGATAGTCAAAAAGTCATATGCAGCGAAACATGGTTTGAGACACCAGTCTCTTTGGAGGCGTGGGTTTGTGTCCTACCGCTACCACCATTACGTGAATGACAAGCCCACATGATTTATAATTATAGTAATATATTTATTGGTTATTAAATAGGTAAGAGAAGTCTCATAATCTAAATGTTAGCTCACTCAAAAGCTTATAAACAAATGGCTATTCAACTTGGCATATAATTCTTCAGAATTGATAATAAGTAAATATTAATTTAGTAGTCTAAATTAAAATAAATTAAATTCAGACATAATAAACACACACACACACTGAAAAATTCACACCCACACACACTCATACCACACTCAAGCGCCGCACCAATAGTGAAATGTATTTTTATTAAATGTAACAAACACCCATAAATTGTTATCTTACCCACATATAGATATACTACAGGTAGTGGAGAAGTGTGGCCGGCCTTTATCGGTTCGCAAATACCACTGGAAGTAGCTGGTTCCACAGAGTTTTTTGTAGCAGAGCGGGCAAACGAGCATGCGAGTCACTTTGTGGTGAGCGGTCACCGCCGCCCATAGACATCCACAGATGCGTTGTCGGCCTTTAACGAACACATATGCTCTTCCCTTGAATGCCCCCATGTTATAATTACGTGGGAACACCGCAAGTGGTAAATTTGGTAGTGGTGCATGGAAAAACGCCGTAACGCACCCTGTGGAACCAGGTTTCGAAAGCACCGCACTGGATTGCTATTCATCCAGATGATGGGGATGAAACTTAAATGATATTTGGTTGGGGTGGTGACAGTGTTTCGTTCAAGTTCGGAATAGTGGGTATGTTGGCGGGCGCGATGGGAGTGCCGTTAGGGTCGTGGACGGCTCAGCGCTTGCGCGCGCGGCTGCCGGACTGCGACCCGCTCATCTGTGGGCTGGCGCTGCTCGCGTCCGCGCCGCTCGTGTACCTCGCCCTCATCGCCGTCAGCGCGCACGTTGCCCTCACATATCTCCTTATGTTCCTCGGAATGCTCACGCTCAACCTCACTTGGTCCATCGTCGCCGACATCGTCTTGGTGAGCGGATAACATCGCCCGCACAAATATTCCAATGAGATACTAAGCACTTGTACTCATGGCTGAACTGAATCATTTTCATTGTGCTGCAAATAGAGAATGACGCTTCACATCCCGATTGTACCCCTCTAATATGTTACGATCATGGCTAATAAAGTGAAATATGTCCCCGTAAATAGCATGAATGGTATACATAACATTTTAAGGATTTAGGCACAACCATTGGTACACTATTTCTAATAATCTATACGAATATTTAAGTATAAATTAAAAATGTAAAGATTGCTTTAGTACAAAATATGGACGACGATATGAATATAAAGAATAATGTGACAATCACAACAAAATTATAAATATAAGAAAATAAAAATCTTCTATGGTTTCAGGTTTCTTCATTTACCTGTCATAGATCACTCCTAAATTTAACAAAGAAAAAGAAAACATTTTGATATCGTTACTTGTACAAAAGCTGTCATTGCATAAACCGGCAATACATGTTGGACTAGCTTAGGCCAAAGTGACCGTAGGTAAATTGATACGAGGCGAAGACTATTATCTAAACGTTTGGCAAGTTTGAAGCCAACCGCGTACTGGCGGGCGACCAAACGAGTGAACACTATTGGCCGAGCGCCTTTCATTTGTGTAGAAAAACCGACACCGCTCCGAAGTGAAACAAGTGACGAGAGAAGTAAGAGTTGTTGCAAATGAGCTTTGTACACGTTGGTGCTTGCCCGCGTTCGGTCAACTAGGCAATCTACACCGAGCAATGGCAAGCCACGGCAAATATGCTGTCTATACGTTGGTATTGGCCTCCGCTTGGCGACGCTCGGCCAACATGTATTGCCGGGTATAGGCGCTGCGTGCTGCGTTACTATGCATGTGCGAGCGTTAGCGGTATGTTCATGTGAGAGGTGTTACAAAGGGTGTCGCTCGTGTTCGGCGTCATCACGATGACTTCGGGCGTGGTGGGCGTGCCGCTGGGGGCGTGGCTGGGCGCCGCGCTCATAAAGCGTTACCCGCGCGCGCATGCCGCCATTTGCGCCGCGGGCCTGTTAATCTCCGCACCAGCAATGGCGCTCGCCTTGCTCCTCACCAATTCATATTTCTACACTCCATTCGTCCTCATGTTTATTGGCGAAGTTGCATTAAATTTGAACTGGGCTATTGTCGCCGATATGTCCCTGGTAAGGAAGAGCCCGGCACCAACAGTGCCGTTCGTAATGTTTCTATGCTTTACTGATTTTAGTAATTGCTTATTTCATCTTAGATCCGCATTAACTTACCAATTATGTAATGATATTTGTCAGATTCAGATGTTTAAAATTCTTACATTGTTAATCCTACGAAGATCAGACTATATGGACAATCGCAAGAAAATATCGAGTGTGAATTTTAAATAATAGAATCTAAAAATAAGGCAACTTTACTACTAAACTATAATAATTTAAAAAAAACGTTTGTATGTATTGTTTTTCTATATATTTACTTCTATTACAAAGGATTACATGTGTACCCCTGTATTGTCGTAGTTGTTCAAAATTATTTTCATATAATTCGATCTTCTTAGAATCTTAACAATAAATAGCAAATTTGGTATTCAATAACGTGTAGAGATAGTATAGTAAATATACATATAATGGTGTAATAAACCTATATATGCATAATATGCTTTATTGGTTGAGGTGTACGTGTACTTTATTATTGGTTGAGGCGTACGTATGATTTTCTGCATGATGGTCATTATTGAGATTGTATAAGCATGCGCACATATAGTAACCATTTTGAACGCTTTCATATTGACATTGAAGTCAGTCACTCATGAGTACGTGTAGTTATAAACATACTTAATTTATAATTCACATTTCAAAATTAAATTTGACTTCTCATTGGAATATTTTTATTATTGATATTTGACTGGTTTCAATTTTATAAAATAGCGCCATCTATTGGTAACCCTGTTTAGCACTAAGTTACGGACCTTACTAACGTTCAGAATACATTTATCGTAGTGTTTGTATAAAATGAATAGATGGCGCTATTGATTATTGAGTTTATAAGGTTTAAAATGTTTTATTAATGCTTTGCATTTATTAGTGTGTTTTAAAACTTAATTATCATTTATAAAGTTAAATTATTTTACTTTTATATTATTTAAAATTACAATTGATAAAAAGAGAAGTGACACTAAAATAATTTTTCATATATAAATATAGTAGTAAATATCACTTTAAAATATTATTCATTGAATTTCATTAGTTGCAACAGATGCAAATTACTATTATATTTAACATAAATTTTCTTTCTAAGCGTATATATTTTACGCATTGTCACTCTTTTTACAGTATGTCGTTATACCGCCACGGCGATCAACAGCGGAAGCTTTTCAAATTCTCATATCACATATGTTGGGAGATGCTGGAAGTCCGTACTTAGTTGGAGTGGTAAGATATTATCGTTATAACTTTTTTTCTTCAATGTCCATCCAAAATTTAAAATGTAACACAGCTTAAAGTTTTTTTTAGTTTATATAATATATAAGTATATAAATAACACGAAGTCAGGCATTAGATCCCTGAGAAATTTATAGCTTCAAATTGCTTCTTGGTAATATTTAATCTCTGAGGTAGTCAGCGCCGTAATCGTCTAATTAGTATGCTTTAGTATTATGACTCTTAAGAATAATTCATCAAGTTCATATAGGCTGGAAATGTAGAAAAAAATATTTTTTCTACAATTAAAAACAATTGGTATAAACGTCCAACCCTTTGTTATTTCCATAAATTTAAAATTAGTATTATACTATTTCATGTATTTTGAACTGTGTATAAAAAATACATTTTTGTTTCATATAAAGTTATCCGTTTGATAACATACTTACGATTCTCCGAATTGTAGGCTGCGGCATAATATTAAAAACATTTTTATTTTCAGATATCTGAGAGTTTGAAAAAGTCTTTTGGTCAGGGTCTGATGGAAATGCCCAGCAAGAGCGTTGAATTTAGAGCACTGCAGTACGCTCTGTTTGTTACCTGTTTTGTGGAAGTTCTCGGTGGCATTTTCTTCCTTATAACAACAAAGTACATTGTCCGGGACAAACAAAAAGTGGACAGAGCTATTGCAGGTGGGTATCTTAATGGTTTTGCAAATTTTATTGTATAAATGTTTGTAATGCCTTATGATTGATTAATATAAACTATATAGTACATTAAAATTATTAGAATAGTTTATGACAAAAGAAAGCATATATTCAGGAATTAAAGATATATCATTGGGTGTAACCGTATTATAATCAAAGAACAAGAGTTTTAATTATTAGTATAGTGGCTTAGTTTTTATGCCATTTTAATTTGTTTCAGTTACGTCAAAAGTAGTTTAGGCTGGTGAGTTACCAACTCATGACAATAGCTTTGTGCGCATGGGAATTGCTCTTTTTTCATGCAAAATGGGGTAAATTTACAAATGTTTTATGGTGATCTTAGCTTAAATGTTGTTTTAAAGAATATCTATTTTCTTTTTTTTAGAAGCGGAAGCCCAAGTTTCTGAACCATCACACAGTCAAGCACAAGATGAGAATGCGGTTGGTGAATAATGCAAGAATTCGTTCTTTATTTCAGACTAATTGAAGGTTAGAATTAGATCTGAGAGCTGTGTAATAAAACTGTCAAATGAGATGTTCTTTAGACAAACAACTTAATATTGTTAATGGAGGCCACTGTGTGGCTTTAAAACAATTGTGTACTAATTTGATTTTAACATGCATCAGAAAGACTGATCAGTAATGCATAGCATGTACGATTTTAGATAATTTGAATGGGCGTGATGTCTGCATGGAAGCACTAGAGTGAGATAGCATGTAATATGTAAATTAAGGCTCCACTAAGAAGTCATCACATTACTACTATAAATTATGTGCCTCGAATTATAATAGACAAATTGATTCACGTATAATGCTACCTTGTAAGTTTTGTCGCAACTCCAAATGTTGGTTTAAAAAATGTACCGCAACTAAATGTTAACAAAATCTTTTCAAACTATTAAATTTTCAATCTATTAAGGATATCGTAACTCTCGCTAACATTCAGCATACATTTATCGTTGTGAGCTTTTTTGACATTGTTTTTTATCGTATGTGAATATAAAAGTAAGTTTGCATTCATTTCAGTCTAAAACTTCCTCAAAAACACACATCAAATATTACCAGACTTTTAAGAATTAATTAATAGTTTCCTTTATTTCACTTTCTTTGACAATTTGAGGAAGAAGTAGACTTTTCTGTCTACAGGCAATGATGAAGACCTTCATGTAATTAAAGGAATCAAATACACACATACGATAAACAATAAGGTATGAAAAAAGTTTCTTTTTAGATATCTTTATCTAATGTAATGTAGAAACAGCCCAGAGCAAGAGATTTCATCATGACATTGTTAAGACTTTCAATAAAAGTGTTAGTTTTGTAACTTGCCATTTCTTCTCTATTCTATTATGTCAAATTCAAGTGTCTTCTATTTTGGATTTCTTAATTTTTATTTACGGTATAATTTTTAATCACCTCTAACATTTTTTATAAACTATGACCAATAGTTTTCTTCTCACATGATACCAATAACACAAAAAATCGCCTACATTCTTGATCTCTTTGTCTTCATAAAAAATACAATCCATAGTAAAACTAAGGTTACTCAAGGTTAACATTGGGCTACCATATTGCTAAATAATTTCTTCGAGAGAGCCTTTTAATGCTTTTTAGATGTATTTGATTTGAAGTTGCAATTTTTTCATACGAACCATTTAAGATTTATTGTCTATTTAATTAGGAAATATTAAGATTTATTATATTTGTATACCTTAAAGAAATTCTGAAAACCTATATTATTCCCTAATACTACTTTAAAACTATTTTCTTCAATGACTATTAAACTGTTACGCTGATAAAATTAGATCATCAGAAGTTAGTCACGCACGTTACATTTTAATGAAATAGTGTCGAACCAATAAAATGCTTATATTTGTAAGACTGCTTGTGGATGTTAGGAGCCAAATAAACTCACATGTTATTCATTAATTTCAAGTTATTTTTTTGCATATACATCGAAGTTTATTGAATAAAATGTCGAAAAAATTATGAAAACAAAATACAAAAGTGTAGCTTAAATTTAAAAATGGCTTATATTGTGGAACTTGCTAGCACGCGACACCTCAATAGTGTAAACCTCATTCATATAAACTTGCATGAAGAACTATTTATTGTCTTCTGATTGTAAATATACCTAAAAGAAAAATTTTAGAGATGTGTGTATCGAAGGAAGGAACTGTGGAACATTTATTAGTACTAATGGATACAATTTTTAGTTGGAGAAGGTTTTTATTTAGTTTTGCTATCCGAAGACAGTTCAGTTTTAGCGAAATGTTATATAAATATATAGTAACTTAACATTACCATCGAGAAATAATTTCAATTCACTAAGTACATGAAAATATTTATATTGTTAATATCTCTGTTAGATTATATTACCTCAATCACTTGTTATACATGAATAGATTTTAATATCAGGGTTTTATTTATTGTGCTTTTTGTTAATCTATGTAGTTTTGGAGGATGGTTTTCTTTTAAAAATTATGTAATAATCATTATTTTAAAAGAATACCATATTTTTATTTAAAATATTTATATTTTAACTAAAAATGTTAAAATATAAATTGCATCAAAACTTTCTCCGATTCCTTGCGATCAATAATTTTAATGCAAGTTTAACTGTATTCAATAGGTACCATCAAAGACTGAATTATTTAAATTTCTTTATAATTAATGAATACAATTTTAATTATGTAAATATCATCGTGTTTAATATGGAATTGAAAATGAAATATAATTTATTTTTCAAAATTGTTGTTTTATTGCTTACATAAAACATATGTTGTCGGTGGGTATACAATCATCACTAATTTTCAAGATCTTTAAATATAACATGTTTCTTAAATTATTAATGCTTCACAATTATAAGCATATCAATATACATTATAATTAGAATATAACTTATGACATCATTAAAAATGATAAATATCTCAAAGTTCAATTGTATCTTACATAAGAGCCATCAACTTACCAAATCGATAAATTCCAATTTTTTTTATTTTAAATTCTAATATCATACAAATTAACTTCTATTTTTTATAAATAGCCCTTACTTCAGGTAGCAATATGATAACTCCATAAAAAGTTTCATTTTCGTAATTTTTAATGTAACGGTGTAATAGTAATGACAAAATATTTAAAAACCCTTAAAGATTTGACAAAAAAAAAATGGAAATAGTTCTTTTAACAAAAATATTTGATGCTTTTTAATTTTTACGTGACTTATAGGAATAGTCCTTTATTCGCACGAATAATAATAATAGTACTCCTTCAATATACTATCTTATGCTTTAATATACATTTTAAAATATTGAAGCTTGAAAAAAAATATTGAAACTATGAGGAATTTTTAAAAACAATGTATATTATTTTATCACTTTTCTCGACTTTTTAAAATATGGAGTTAATTTTGTTTTGTGAACTTGACGAGTGAGTGGTTCAAATATTTAAAAGAAATGACACAAATTACATTATTAAAGACTCGTGTATTTTTAAATATTATTAAAAATCTGTAAATGACTTAAATATGTAAAATGAAGTTTAAAGATTGTGCTGGTTCAAAAATCAACATATTTTTAATATCAACATTTGTCAATAATACTAATCAACAACATAAAAATGTATCACTTATCAACTATAAAGGCACAATAATTGTACAAAATGTTCACTTAAAATCACATCACATACAGCCTTTACCAAAAATGTTAGGCATTATTACAAAATATAGATAGTTCTAAAAGTGCATAAAATTATTTTAAGAGGGTCAACATCTAGATAGGGTAGATAAGGTAAAGGGGTGCTGAGGAATTGGGGTGATTTAAACAGCGGCTATCATTCCAGTCATCATACAAACTTGAGCGCAAATTGACTTTGAATTTTGTAAACCAGAACATACCTTACCATATCATACTGTCAAATATTTAGATCATGTTTTAATTTAATAAATTTATAGAAACCAGAATAGTTTCGTTTTTATTATCATATAAAAGGAAACAAAGTTAAATGTAAGGTTTCTAATATTTTGGGTCAAGCCTGTAAATGTCAGCTATATCGATATAAAAATACAAAAATAGAAACTTTGTACTAGTAGATATTTTTTTATAAATTTAAGTATCCATCATCACTTTTTTTATTTAAAATTAAAACATTAAACATTTATAATTGTTTCTATAATATTTCTAGATAGTAATCTTAGGTTTCTCTTCAAGTGGTAACAAATGTAGTAAAACAATAATAAACTTCTATCTATTCGTCTGTACAATAACTACTAGTTGAACTAGACTTATTACCTTGGTCTTCATTTATTTCATAAGTGTTCATTCTTAGTTTCTTAGGAATAGGCTCACAGGAGCTAAAACTTTCGCTTAGTACTCTTTTTCCTGGAGCCACAACCTTGAGCATTGTTACACTGTCAGAGTTATTATTTCCTTCATCATAATTGTGCGATGAAATTGTCAAAGCTTCCAAATTTTTAACTTGAGCAACTTGATTGAGAAGCCTTTCAACTCTCATTATAACAACTGGATCCTAAAAGTATATCTTAGTTTACAATTTAAAAAAAATGGTACACTTGTACTAAACATATCTATATACATATATATATATATATATATATATATATATATATATATATATATATATATATATATATATATATATATATATATATATATATAAATTACAATTTAATTTCTTCTCAACTGTAAAAAATATATTGTTGTAGTGTTCATTTTTAGCTAAATAGAACGTTCATTATATTACATAAAAAGTACATAGAATTTTACGATACATTGAGTAATGTATAAAAACTTTTTATTTGAATGTAGTAAAACTTTTTTTATTATATTCTTTTTTTAAACATTCGTTATTTTAAATTTGAAATCTTTTTATGGAGTTTATAGGATAGGAAGGCAAACGAGCAGGCGTGTCACCTGATGGAAAGCAACCAACGCCGCCCATAGAAATCCGCCACGAGACAGGCAGTGCAGAAGCGTTGCCGGCCTTTAACCTCTTCAGGGACATTGGCACATGTGTGTACGTTTAGCTTTTTTTTTATTTTAGTTATTTCAAGAGAAATTACGCTAAATGGCAACATATGAGGACATTATCTATGTTTTGTAAAAATTACTATTTTCTGTTTTGTTCTTATGTTACTGAATTGTTATAGATATAAGGTGAATAACTCGTAATAAAAAGAAAAATTTTATCAATGTTTTCTCATTTAAAAAAATTCGTCCCTGAAGAGGTTAAGGAAAGTGTCGTTATGCGGAGGGGAAGGGGGGTTGAGCCTCTGGAACTTAACCGCTATTCACCTTATATCTATAACAATTCAGTAAGATAAGAAAAAAACAGAAAATAGTAATTTTTACAAAAAAATAGATAATGTCCTCATATGTGGCCATTTAGCGTAATTTCTCTTGAAATAACTAAAATAAAAAAAAAGCTAAACGTACACACATGTGCCAATGTCCCTGAAGAGGTTAAAGGCCAGTAACGCTTCTGCACTGCCTGTCGCGTGGCGGATTTCTTGGGCGGCATTGGTTGCTTTCCATCAGGTGACACGCCTGCTCGTTTGCCTTCCTATCCTATAAAAAAAAATATATTATTCACCCCAGTATGGGGTTGTGAGTGTCGTCTTTTTATTATATATATTAGAAAACCATACCTGCATCCAAGTATGATTTAGAATTTGATCTAATGTGATGCGTTTGTCTACGTTTACTGTTAACATTCTCTTCATTAATAGTTTGGCCTGCAAACTGATTCTTTTCCAATGTGCATGAGAAAATTTATATTGTCCTCTAAGGATTTGTTCTGTCAGTGCCAGTTCCTTATAATCTGCAGAGAAGGGTAAATAACCTACAAGACTGAAATCATAACATATTTTTTAATACTATGTTTGTAGAGAATAAAATAAATTATTATTTATTATATAAAATAAAATAAATACAACAATAACTAACATTTGCTTGCTATTTCACCCTCAAGAGCAACCTATTTTATCCTCAACTACTAATAAATAAAATTTTACAATTGAATATAATTAAACATAAAATTACACAAAAATTAAAACTAAGAGTAAATGTCAGATAAAATTAAAGTGTTCGTTCAGGGAGGTACCACACTATTACAGAAAATTTACTTCTGAGTAGTGGCTTTGGAAATGTGCTTTGTTCGGGGGACTCGTCTTCTTTCCACTTCCTCTTCAATTACTGGCATCTTCAGAAATGTTAACAATGCATCTACAGTGCCATAGTGTTGCAGATGTTTATGGATGGTGGTGATTATTTACCATCAGTTGATCCACTTGCATGTTTACCTACCTCTTCACTAAAAATAAAATGTGAATAAAAAAAAATAGCTTACCAAACAAAAAAAATTACTCCCAAGCTCCAAACATCAACTTCTGGGCCATAACAGTTCTGTCCATTTGCTCTTAGAACTTCTGGTGCTACATACAAGGGTGTACCACACATTGTTTTCATAAAACTATCTTCACCAACAAATTTACTTAAACCAAAATCAGTTATTTTCACCAAAGTTTCTTCTTCTTTGCCTTCAAGCAAAACATTTTCAGGCTGAAATTTAACAATATAATAAAAAAATATGTTTGCATGACTACAGTAAATCAATGATAAAAAAAGCAGAAAATAATTACTTTTAGATCTCTATGTGTGATACCCTGAGAGTGTAAGTATCTCACAGCATGCACCATTTGTGTGAAAAGAAAACGTGTCAAATGCTCAGATAGATGGCCTTGTTTAGTGATTCGGTCAAAAAGCTCGCCACCCTTCATTAATTCCAAGATAATGTACACTGTTTCTGGGCTATCAAACACTTCCTCTATTGAAATTATGCTGGGCTGTAAAAAAATCTCATATTCATATTGTACAGTTGGACAATTTTCAAGCCTTCAAATTAGTAACTCACATGTTTGAGAGATTTCATTATGTTGATTTCATTCATAATTTTATATGGGTTATTTAAATGATGATTGATTTGTCCATTTGTCAACCTGCTTTTCTTAATAATTTTCATTGCATGCATTGTGCATTTTGTCTGAAAAATTTTGACATATAAGACATCTCACAAGACTATTAACATCTTAATTAAATAAATCAAATACATACTTTGTTATAAACAAGTTTGACGAGGCCACAGGCTCCTTGTCCAAGTATCCTTGATATGTAATATTTCTTTGATATTTCCTTAGGAACTTTGTCTTGTTCATTTTTTAATAAGTCTTTAAAAACAAATACTGTAAAAGTAAATATTGGTTCAATATACTTACAATAATAATCAGTGGTGTATCATAGATTTATTTAAGCTTTAATAGGCAAATGGTGTATTATTTGGACTAAATGCCAAGAGGTATTATTTTCTTTTAGTCAAACTGCAGGAAAAAAATATTAGGGAGGTGGTGCAGCTAAGTAACCATAAAGAAACAAATGCAATATTGAAGTAAATAAAACTAATATTATAAATAAGCAATATATATAACACAACATACATTATACTAATCTACACAAATATTTAACTTTAATAATTTACACAAATATATACATATATAAATAAATAAATAACTACCCAGACAGAAAAGACAGATTATCAAAATTATTCCTGCAACTAAGACTTTAATATTTACTTTACTTTTAAATAAAAACTTGTATGAGACTTTCTTTTTGTCAAGAGATCATTTTAGGGTTTTACAGTCTTTACAGCAAAAGTGTGAGAACAAGTTACTATACTTTTAAAAGAGTATATAGTAAGTAATATAACTTGTATATAAAAATACATAAGTTATATCACTTTTGTATTAAAACATTATTGTTGCCTTTGATATTATGCATATGCATATACCAAAGAATTAATACTAGAGCAAACTATAAGAAACTATCAAAAAAATAATATATAATATGTTTTAAAATGTGACAACATACTGTTAACTTTGGGATGTGTTACAGATATTTCATCATTGTCATCTAGTACACGACATTGTCCTTTGCCAACTTTTTCACCGTTCACATATGTACCATTAAAAGAAAGGTCAGTTATTATTGCAGGGCTAAGAGATTCTCTGAAATCAAATTTTAGTTGCATTTCCATAAAGTTAGAAATAAACAAAATGTTTCATTATACAAACACAGCTTGTTTTCTTTGGTATCCTGCAAACTCAATTAGTAAACTTTCATGTGCATTTATTAAATATTAATTATTAGTGTAATAGCCCTTAATTTTGAAAGAGACCATTGACTAGCAGTGGACTGTAATAGTTATATTGATTAATATTTAGGGCTATATAGCTTTATAGGGTATTTAAATGAATCTTGCACTGCATTAATAGATTAGTTTTAATTTCATTTGTTTTGTTTTGATTTATGCTTATCATCCCAAAATATAAGAATTGTAAGTTTTGAAGAAATTTTATAATTGAATGTTGTATACCTATCCATTTTATTTATTTGAATGGCAAATTAAAAAAGTAAGAAAGGAAGTACATAAAAATGTAAGTGGTTGTAAATTATTGTGCAAAGAATAAAACATGCATTTTTATTAAACCCGAATTTTTTGTAAGGTATCTGATACTTACGATAGGTTTCTCTGAATTAAAAAATGTTGTTTACTGACACTTTTAACAATATTTTCTTTTATTACATCTTTCTTCATAATAAATGTGCAATTGAGTGCTCTTCCAAGACTAAATTCTTGTTGAATTAAATCTAAATATAGAAAATGATATTAATGTATACTCTTTGAAGGTAGTTTTGTTACCACTAACAAATTTAATAAACAATAATCTTACCATAATATTGAAGTTCAGTTACATCATCCTTCCAACAATTTCTTCCGTTTATCGAGACTTTTGTTGAGTATAGCCGTCCCCAAATGTTGGGTATGAAATGTGGTGTGTTGGACTGACTCCATTCAACTTGCGAATTTTGAGTTTGTGTCTGTGTATTTTCATAATCCTGTTGTGTTTGGTCACCCATTTTTATACAAAGTATTTATCTGATTGTGTACACAATAGCGTAAAAGAAGACATTTAGTTAACCCAGATTCAGATACTATTTTATAGTTCTAGAGCTATGAACGAAGATTGTTTACTTATTTGTAGATGGACAGCCGGCCCGGCATTAGTCTTGAACGTCAAAATGAGAAATTCGTTAAGTTGCCCTCGAAAATCGATAACTTTGTGTTTTTCACACATTATCAGTACAATTTAAAAACATCGATACGTTCTACTATACTATCGTTTTTTACAAGTTTTGAAGTTCGTGAATATCGTATGTAGTCAGAATGTGAATTATATTATATACGACATTATTTACATATTCATAGATTTAAATTATGAACATTTACCGAATATTAAGATTTGCCTATTCACCGTAAAGAACGATTAATATACAAGCAACTAAAAGTGATAAGTTGCTTCGCATTGGATATTTGATTAATAAGTATATTTATTACTTTGACTAACCATTAATGATTAAAAAGGACTTTTTAGGGAATTTTTCCCGCCAACTTATGTCAGTGTCGTTGTGTTTTTATTTCATTTTCATAATCTTATATTTTTAACAGTTATATTGTTTAATAGTGGTAGTGTATTATTCAATAAAGTTCGATTAAGGCTTATAAGTGAAGTGATATGAAATAAATGCATATACCGTGACTTTTTAAGTTGACTGAAAAAGTCCATAGAAGGTTTTGGTAGAATAGTCCCCATTTTATCAAGATGTAACGTGACATTTCAAAAGATTTAATACTAATCCATTTTACTTGACATTTTCATAATAGTTTTAACTAATTGCCATCAAAGAAAAGAAAACGTAAAAGAAATGGGTTAGACTCTACGTACACTCAGTAAAAAATGAAAAATAAACATTCCATGAGGGTAATTCGACTCAGCTCGTTCTTAGTGCAGATATTGCTAACCTACTTAACTGCTAGGCTAGGGGACTTTTTACACATTTGTCAAGACGCGGTTTCTACTACAGCGCTCTTGTACCCCAACGGTTGTCGTTTCTCCGTTTAGTAAAATAGCCACCGGTTTTGGTAAAATACCAAGACGTAACGTTGCAAGCTGACTAGACATTTTAAGAGATTTGATATTATTCCATTTTACTTAACACTGGCATAGTAGTTTTAACTAATTGCCATCAAAGAAAAAAAGAAAAAATGTCGTTGTATATGAATTTGAAAAGAAAAAAACAACATTCAGAGGGAATTCACAAGTTATGTTGTGTAATTCTATAATCGTTTTGTACAACATATTTTGATGAAAGCCATAGATATAATACCATACTGTAGTTAATAATGAAAGCATAGAAATGAAGTGGTTAAGTGGTCTATTAATATTGCCTATAATTAAAAAAAGAAACGAAACGAAGTTATTTGCATAGTTTTATACGTCGTTACTTGTTCGTTTAGAGTAATCTTATTCCGAAGCGGTAGTAAAAATTTAATTGTCGATAGAATGAGGTATGCAAAAAAAAAAATTAGAAACTATTTATTAACGAAAATATTGAATTTCTTTCGTGTCTTTTCCATTCTACGTGACATTGGTGAAATCATCCATGCTATTTTGTTACTATTGAAAGCCATTGATTTAAATGAAAGTGTTGAATTTAAATTAAAAGTCTTCAGTTAATAACAAAGAATAATTTTTCATAAATTCCATAAATTTTTTAAAATTTATTTTCATTTAAAGAAGAAAACACATACTAACTCAGGTCCGCCTAACATTTAGGAAACTACGACGGTTTGATAGCCCTGTGCAGTATTGTCCGAATTATTTGAATTGAAAAGACGGAAAAACTATGTTTCCAATAGCAACCGAAAAATAATCAAGATAGATGTAATAAAAAATGACTTATGCGTATTTTTGTTACGCCACATCATTCCCCTGGCCAGACCGTGACTACGGTCGAAAATATTCTGGCATTCTAACTCTTCTACCGCTTCGAGTCCTACTTTCTTCGGGTGGCTCAGTGAACACGGGAACAGTAGGAGTGGCGACTTCTCTCATGGTGTGGGCTGGCTTTAATCTATCGATGCAGACGTTGACCAGTTTTCCGCGTACGTCTATTGTGAAATACTTTTTCTGCCTCTCTACTACCTTATATGGGCCAGCGTAAGGTGGTTCAAGTGAGCCGCGAACATGGTCTTTACGCAGAAATACATGAGAAGTGGTATGTAGATCTTTAGGTACGTAGAATGGTGAGTTGGTATGCCAAGAAGTAGGTTTCGGCGATAGCTTTGCCATACAGGAACGCAGTCTGGTAGCGTACTCAGCGACGTCACGCACGGTGTAGTCATCGTTTGGTGACAGGAACTGTCCAGGCAATGAGAGGGGTTCACCATATAGTAGCTCTGCCGGGGAAGCTTGCAGATCATCCTTCCAGAAACTTCGCATTCCCAGTAGAACTAAAGAAAGCGATTCAGTCCATGCTGAAGAAACATGGCACATGATAGCCGCCTTGAGCTGACGGTGCATACGCTCGATGATACCATTCGCAGCAGGGTGGTAAGCGGTAGTGCGGAAGTGTTGCGCTCCAACCAGTGATGTGAGGGCCTTAAAGAGGTGGCTCTCGAATTGTCTTCCACGATCAGTTGTCACCCGTGAAGGACAACCGAATCTGGCTATCCAGACAGACACCAGGGCAGCTGCGCAGGCTTCTGCAGAGATCTCGGTCAGGGGTATAGCCTCAGGCCAGCGACTGAACCTGTCAATGACTGTGAGGCAATATCTGTAACCAGAAGAAATTGTTAAAGGGCCGACGATGTCTAGGTGTATATGAGAGAACCTCGAGGAAGGAGTAAGGAAAGAGGAAAGGGGGGAAATAGTATGACGAGTGATTTTGCATCTTTGGCAGTGTCAACACTCTCTACTCCACTCTCTACAGTCTTTACGAATCCCTGGCCAGATGAATTTTTGAGTAACCAGTCGTACTGTAGCTGACGTACCAGGATGATGAAGATTGTGTAAGCTGTCGAATGCTTGCCTTCGAAACTCAGGTGTTACATACGGACGAGGTGGCTGTACTGAAGTATCGCAGTGAACAGGTAAGTTGGTAAACTCAGTCTTTATCTTTCTAAGTTTCAGAGTACTGCCGTTTTGGAGAAGGTCTTGCAGCTCTGGATCCTTAGCCTGAGATTATGCAAGAGATTAAAAGTCAATATCCTGATGTTATCTCATCAACCCGTGAAAGTGCGTCAGCCACGACGTTTTCTTTTCCAGGTATGTATCCGTTCGTCCGTCCGTGGACCTAAGTCCGTTGTAAATTGTGCTATAAAATCGAGGTAGCGGAACTGTCTTGGAGTGCATTTATCTTTGCTCATAGAGAAGGCGTATGTTAACGGCTTATGATCCGTGAACACCGAAAATGTCCTCGCTTCAACCATATGCCGAAAATATTTTATGGCTTCATACACAGCCAGCAATTCTCGGTCGTAGGGGCTGTACTTTCTTTGAGCGATATTGAGCTTTAGTGAGAAAAAAGCTAATGGGTTCCAATGCTTATCAGTTTTTTGTTGCAGCACTGCGCCTATAGCAGTGTCAGACGCGTCCGTGACAATGGCCATTTCTGCAGACGAATCTGGATGAGACAACAATGTCGCTTGTGAGAGCGAAGTCTTGCAGTCTTCATAAGCTTGTAGTAGTGCTGGCGTCATATCTATAGGATGTGAACCTTTTACCTTTGGGCCGGAGAGAATAGCATTTAACGGGGCTTGAACTTTAGCAGCATTGGGGATGAATCGGCGGTAGAAATTAATCATTCCTAAGAAACGTCGGAGTTCCTTAATAGTTTTGGTTACAGCGTAATCCTGAATGAATAGCTTGTGCCTTAGTAGGCACGGGCTTAGTTCCAGCAGCGGATACCTCATATCCCAAGAAAGTGACAGTTGGCTGTCCTAGAACACATTTTTTCAGTGTTCACGTCATTTTTAGTTAAACAGTTTGGTTTAAAAATATATACGAGAAATATCAGCAATGTTTTTAAGATTTTAATCGTACGGTGGATCATGCTCTACAATTGTTCTCCCATAAGAAGGGAGTAAGTAGTATGGCCAATATGACATAACTAAAAAGCTATCACGTCGGGGTCACCAAAATATGTGGGCAATATTGTCCGAATTATTTGAATTGAAAAGACGGAAAAACAATTTTTCCAATAGCAACCGAAAAACAATCAATATAGATGTAATAAAAAATGACTTATGCGTATTTTTGTTACGCCACAGCCCTAAATATTAAAATTATAGTTAAATCTTTATTTCAGCTCTTACAGGGTCCTTGTACAATATTTGATGCCAGTATAAAATCTTTTTTAGAATCTAAATTAAATTAGTTTCTTTCTAAATTTATTTCTATTACTGGCTCTTATTTATCTTGGAGATGTTTAGATACCTCATTTGAAATAGATCATAATGTAAAAATTCTAAACTTTCGGTTACTTCCGTTGTATGAGATAGGTTTTTCTGTTTTCTCATACCTTCCGACATCCCACAGTTAAGAATCAAGTAATAAACATAATTGAGGTACTGAAACACATACATATATACAGCGTAGTGGAAGTATATTTCTCGATTTTCTCGGATGTTAACATAGTTGAATTGGTTTAGTTTATTGCAGTATAAAACATTAATTTCTTACTGAATTATGCTGTGTGTATGAGGATTTTCTATGGAATACGTAAAAATATTAATAGTTAATAGGTAAGTGAATATAGTAGATATTAGATATATGTTTAGCACAGTAGTAGATTTATTCCCTTTTTATTTTTAAACCAAATATGGGTCTTATAATATAATTTTAAAAGCACATATATTTTAATTGAAAGCTTTTAGGGTCTACCTATTGATAAAATACAGATAGATACGCGTTACTTTTTACCGACAACGGACTTAACCAGAGATTGGGAATCTAACTTTTAATTAACACGAGGAATCAATACAGTCACGAGGATATCTTTTGTACCTATTAGGTATTAATGAACTGTCACGTGTAACGTTCTGATAAAGATAGCTACAGTAACCATATGTAGCTGCAACGACTACAATCTTAATTGTTAGGGTTATTTAAATATAAACTCAATTTTATTGCATATGATTCGATAGTTTGTAATTTACTTGGTAGTTGATAGCAGTATGATTCATTTATTGTCCATTATGTATTGACAGAAATATTCAAAACCTATAATAAATGTATACGAAAAATGAAATTAAGTAATTTTTAATGCTATTGAAGGTTTATTAACTTTGAAAGTTGTTAATAATAAGTAAGTCTTAAACGGTGGTATTGAACTGTATGTTATTATACGTCTTTGACTGCCGATATCTGCTAAACAACTCAGCAGTAACAAACTTGTAAGAAAATGTAGAGGCCGCATTAAAGTTTTGATAATTTATCTTTAATAAAAATGATAAAAGCATTAAAGTTTTGATAATTTATCTTTTATATAAAATACAAAAGAGATTTATGTGGCTAAATAAATGCAATTACTACAATATTGTCAGTCTACGGCAAATCACTTTTGGACTTAGGTTTTACCATTTAAGTCGGATTTCCGTTTACTCGCATTTCCGCTAGCCGCCCTGCGTAGATCTTTGCTCCGTCTACTCGGAGCTCTCTTACACCATCCATTTATAAACCATATTAAAATTATACATTTGAGATATACTCACAATGAGTTTCAAGATTCATTTATATTGTTTTTGATAAGTATGTTTTATTTTGAGTTTTTAGGATAACATTTCTATGTTTGCAATTGAAATCATAACTAAATAAATATTTATTACCATATTAAATAGCACTTCTCTACGATTACAAATGTTCTATATTTTCTGTAATATATCAGTCTGCTTTCTGTACGAATTAGCATTTTATATGTTAAACTTTCAACCAAACACACAAGTATTGTTATTCTAGTAGCCTACATCAACAAAACAATATCAAATTCATATACATATGCATGGAAGTATAATGTTAGAAAACAGGTAATATAAGGGTATGTTTTAGGTTTAAAAATTATCAAAAAGCTATTTGTTCAATCGGCTTTATAAAAAATTCGTTTTATTAAATTTCAAATTTCATGTTTAGCATACCAATAACATACATACATATATATATATATATATATATATATATATATAATATATATATATATATATATATATATATATATATATATATATATTCATCTTTCCTTCCTCTCACATTGTAGCGAAACGGCTTTCTGTTCGTCGCTTCTCACTCTCGTGGGAATCAGGACGTGACGGGTGGCGAACCACATCGCTGTCATTTTTTAACGAATTAGGTATATTAACATTCGTCAAAGTGAATTCCACGAGCCGCAAGGAAGCCAGGCAACTATACTAGCTAAGGCACTATAGTACCCGGGGGAGCCCGATCCCGGGAAGGTCGGCACGCTTGCGATTTAGCTCGCACCTAGCCACGCATCCTTTGGCACGGCAGACCGCGGAGAAGAAGGGAAAAGGATAGAGAAGAGAGGAAAAGGCAGGGGAAAGAAAAGATGGATTCTACAGGGTGATAGGGATATGATACTACCGCAACGGTAGAGGAGTGATACGCCAATAACGGTTATTATAAAATAATGGTTCATTTATAAAAGCGTGATAAAAAGTGAATGAATCCCTTCGTAAATTTGTGAACCCACCCAAAAAAAGTTATTAACGGGTGAGCACACTGTTTTTATTATGATTGATATGTTACCTAAGTACATCATCACATTTTAACATTATGAGAAAGGAAACTTATGTTTGGAGAAACGGTCTCCAAATAGAATTAACGGAAAATTACATCATTTATACACACGTTTGTATAAGATGGATTAGTAGAGCATTCAAACTCTGAATATCAAATACCCATAGACCATATATTATATTTAATAGTTGGGGAAATCGAATCGCGTACTATTGACTTCGAAGGCGATAGCTTTGTCATCGAAACAAGTCGTCACCTATATATTATTAGGGGCGAATACAACTTATTTAAGATTTACAAAAAAAATCATGTAAATTATAAGTTTTTTGTGGTGATGGGTAGAATACATAATCAAGCAAGTAATATATACAGTGGTTGCATTTAAAGCTCACTCCTAAATCGTTTCAAAATATCTTTCCACAGGTTTCATTACTTCATTCTTCATTCATACAACATTATATTGGAAATTATTAAAATATATTGTTTGCAATATCTTTTATGATATTTGCTGCAATTAATATGCGCGCTGTGAAAGGTAAGGCATTCGGTGTGATTTATTATATATCACATGAACGCAGTTCTTTGAACATATTATTTGATAGAAATAAAAATAACAAAGGCAAACATTTGCAAAACTGGGTATTTATTTGTTTTATATTGCGGATAACTTTGAAACAGATGAACGTAGGATGGTGATATATGTGTTAACTTTTAAAATTCAAAGTTCATATCAAAATCAAATTAAATTCTTTATTTTCCTGATTTATTTTTTAACATGTTTTTAATCAAGCCATTATTATCGTTTTGTATTGCGGTTCCTCTAAGAGGTATAAATTAGGAAAAAACTTGCTTATAATAAATTAAAAAATTAATAATGTTCTTAATTCAAAAACTTAAGAAGCTTTGTGCGAATTGGCAATTTTGACCTGATTTTGCAACACTTATTTTTATTGTATTTTTAAAAAATTTTATTATTTAAGTTCTTTTATATAATTCGAAAAAACGAAGAAGTAAAGCGAACTGAAGTAAAATGAAGCCCGTCTAACGAAGCCTTTAAGTTCATTCCAAAATGTTATAGTATGAATATAATATATATATATATATATATATATATATGTATATACATATACGTATATATATATATATATATATATATATATATATTATATATTGGATATAATAGTACTTACTGGACAACGTGGACTTAAATTTCAGTTGAGTTTATGTTTCTAAGAATAAATTATATTGAAAACAATCCAATTACCTATTCAATCAGAGCGTATTCATGTTGGTTTCTAAGTAGCTATTTACAACAGGTATAATTATTTGTTTTAGGTAAGGTTCGATTTTGTTTGCGGCAAAGTCATTCCCTGGGGTTATAATTTGCGTACGGATGAGTAATTGAGTTTGGAAACATAATGCTAGTTTAGTGTGCGTAAAATTTTAGACCGACAGATCAACGTCTTGATTGGTATGGATGTAATTTAGTATTTTTCTTTTTCTTATTGTTGATATTACATAGATATATTGTTACTTTAGGTATTAATTTCAGTTCTTCACAGTGCAATAAGAACTAATAAAAGTATTATAGAATAAAACTTTATCGGAATAAATTATATTTATACGGTATATAATACTCTAAAATATGGTTAATCAATCACACCCCACTTAAGAGAGAGCTATTTCCCACAGTGGAATAATAATGATGATGATGATGACTGTATAATGTAAACTGACGAAGTGCTCTAGAATCTAGAGTCTAGCAGACTCCTTGAAATAATCAAACTCTAGCTGTATTATTTAATACAAAGAAAATCCAAAGATATAGAATCGTAATATTTTTTATGGATTTACTAAATTATTTATTACTAAGCAAGGAAACACAGTAGGTACAATTAATGAGATGGATGAGCTTGCTGTGTGCACGCAGTGGCTCTCATTACGTCACGTGCCCGTGACGGTACGGTTCTTGACGCTCCTAGGACTACGCCGCGTTGACGTTTGGGAATTCCTGGAGAAGTGCGTTCAGCTAGTACTTCTACATGCTGCCGAATTGTGGTTGTAATCCATTTGCTTCACAAGCTCAAAGTTGTTCAGAAAGCAATCAAAAGGGCTATGCTGAGAATTTCTTTGGTGGATGATTCCAGTCACAAAAAACTCGCTGAGAAATCACTGTCGCCAATATAGTTTTTCGAGTTACTAAACTGAGATGCGAATGGGCTTGTCATGTTTGTCGGAGAAACGACAACCGTTTGGGTACAAGAGTGCTGTAGTAAAGACCGCGTCTTGGCAAATGTCTAAAAAGTCCCCCGGCTAGCAGTTAAGTAGGTTAGCAATGTCTACAGTAAGACCGATCCGGGTTGAATTACTCTCATGGAATGTTTGTGTTAAGTGGTAGCATTTTTCTGTTACCACATTTTTTACTGAGTGTAAGTAGAGTCTAACCCATTTCTTTTACTTTTTCTTTTCTTTGATGGCAATCATTTAAAACTATTATGCCAATATCAAGTAAAATGGGTCAATATCAAATCTCGTGAAATAACATGTTACATCTTGATAAAATGGGGGCTATTCTACCAAAACCTTCTATGGACTTTATCAGTCAACTTAAAAAAGTCACGATACATGCATTTATTTCATATCACATCACGTATAAGTCTTAATCGAATTATATTGTATAATACGCTACCACAATTAAACAATATAACTGATAATAATATAAGATTATGAAAATGAAATAAAAACACAACGTCACTGATGTTAGTTGGCGGGCAAAGTCTTCTTTTACTTTTACTACACTCTTCACTTCTCATTATGTACATGTTACAGTAAATCAGGTCGTTAAACGCAGACACAGACCGAGAACACTGCAGATGCGTTAATCTGCAGTGTTCTCAATATTGCAGATCGCTGCGGTGATTACTTACAATCAGGTGACGCGCTTGCTCGTTTGTCTAGCTCCTCCATAAAAAAGTGAACCTGACAACTTTCACCAATAAATTTTAATTATAAATGGATTAACTATCCTGGAGACGATCATAGGTATTAAACTACCCCGAGTAATTTAGTTGTCTACTTCAAAGTGCATCGAAGCTTCGAGTGAGCATGCAAAGATGAATCAATATATGGATGGATACGTCGATCTAAAACGAAAATTGCTGTCGCAAAGTGGTTGTGATTTTAATGGACAAGATCTAATTTCAAAATCGTATTATGCTATGTAAATATATTTCAGTAAATACTACAGATATTTATTGGTATTTAAAAATAATTATTACATAAACCCTTACTCAAATATGCAGGGAAGTTTTTTTCATATATCTTAACTCAATTCTCACTTTTTTTCGAGGTACAAAATATATTTTTGTTGTTACCCTATTTTATTTAAAAAAGAAACGGATTTCATAACGAGTCTTGAATTTTTTCGAGCTTTAAAGTTTTAATGTAGCCTTTAAAATTGAGTAAATGTGAGTGATGTAGTATTTAATATTCTATTACCATCGTTACGGATCACATGTATTATTCGTTCCGCTTCAGTGATATTATTGTAGAATTACCAATAAATTCCAGCATAATATCATTGTAAAACTTGGCTTTATAACATGTTTGCCTAGAATTCAAATGTTTTTACTTATATAATAGAAGAGTTGCTACCATATCAAAATAAAGATAATAATATAATATAAATGTAACTGTACGGCGGGGGTGATTTCTTACTATAAGGTGACATGCATGCTCATTTGTCAACTATCTCTAATATGAAATAAGAGAAATCAACCTTTTAAATATGTAGAGAAAGTTACAGGCCACTCACAGTGAAACAATAAGTTGATAAAACAATTACAAATTAAATGAACACATATTCAGTGAAATCGTTCAGTTATAAAAAGGTTGTCAAATGACTGACGTAAACAATATCGTGTGGGCAATATGATCGGACCGCACACGAATTTCAGAACGTTTTAAAAACCTATATGGAATCAATTTATTCATGCAGATTATTACAAACTTATTTTTTCATTTGTCGCTAGTATTTTATCATATGCGTATAATCAGTGAGAAAAATATAACTCATTCCTTGCCTTATTTTTTTTTGGAATAGGAAGGCAAATGATTCAGCGTGTCGTCTGATGAAAGCAATCCTATTTATTTAGTTTAATTTTGAAAATGGCTGAACGAGATTAGTATATGTCTTTATTTAAAGTAGAACTCTACCTACATATTTTTGTAAGAAAATAAACTGTGCTTAAGTTATGTGTAGAGTTATTTTATGTGTAGCCCGCTGTGTGAACACAGCGTTGGAAATTCTAATGCTTAATCTTTTAAAACTTAGAAAAGCAATATAGACTTTTCTGCATTGCACGGCGATTGTTTAAAAATAAAAGACAGGTAAGGCCTTTTAAGAGATAAAACTGCTTTTTTATTGTTAAATAATCACAAGTTTATAGACAAATTGTTTAATCCATTGACTAGGTTTTTGTCATTAATAATAATCTTACATTTAGTTCACATTTATCTACACTTAAGGTCCTATCAACTATACATTTAAGGTTTGTGAGAACAGTTTGGATCGTTTTAATATATGCCAAAAAGAAGTTATTTTAGTGTTTGAGCAAAAATACTTAACATTCTTTATATTCGAATTTTATTTTGTTCCAAGAAATATGATGAGATTTATGAAACTAAATTAAGATAACTGCTTATTGTTAAACTTGGTAGTTTAAAAAGTATGATATTATTTTAGCTAAATTTTTCACATCTCAATATAGGCTTTGTTTAAACAGTAATTATAATCCAAAGGGTATTTACCTTTTTTAAAGTTTTTAATACAAAAACATAACAATACAAAATAATAATTATTACTTTAAAAAGTTCTTTTTATTTTTACTTTAAATTTATTATTACTTTAAAAACTGCAACTTCTTTTTTTACCTACATTTAAAATTATCAAAAGTCCTAGAAACTTTGTACAACAAACACTTCTGTTTTTAATATTTCAAAAGTACAATAGGGATTTGACAAATATTCACCAAAAGATTACGATAATGCCTATATTTCATTTAAGTTTTATTACAACAATGTAGAGCGATGCGTCATTTGGCGGATGAGGGCGGTTTCACCATTTCTTCACTTGCGGAAACAGGAGATGGGGTTGAAGTAGCACTGGCGGAAGCGAACTTGTCTTTTGTCGGCGCGCCACTGCCTTGCAATGCGGCCGTCCAATGCTCGTAGACCCCAACCGCGAGACTCTGCCTGAGGCCAAGAGCGACCTACTCGAGCGAGCCTAATGAAATCATAACCAAAACATTTATTAGTAAAACCTCTTGGAATTATTATTAAAATGTATATTAATATTAATTACTAAGCTCTGTTTTTTTTATATATTCACGCCTATCACCCGCAGGGGTTGGCAGAGCACAGAGCTCCATCCGCTACGATCCCGGTACACTCTCCCCGCCTTCTCCACACTCATCCATCCTTTTATCCATTCTTCCTATCACATTCATCGCAGCTAAAACGGCTCTCCATTAGTCGCTACTCGCCCTCGTGGGAATCAGGACGTGACGGGGGGCGAACCACGTCGCATTTATATATATATATATATATATATATATATATATAATATATATATATATATATATATATTAATACGAATAATAATTTGATCATTATATTCTTATTATAATTAAAACATTATTTTATTTAATTTTAAATGATTATAATTATTAAATCTTTACACTTCATCAAAAAATATCTGCAATCTCCACCTAAAAGTTATAAAACTAATCTTTGATCCCCAATTCATCCGCCAAGTGTGGGCTTTACGCAAAACCTCTTAATTTTAAAGGAGGCTAATGTCCAGCAGTGTACCCTTACGATTATATTGATTGTAAAAGTATATACGATAAACATAAACAAATGTATAAAAAATCAATCCTTTGAAACAGCTCTTTTCTATAATTGCGTTGTCAACGCACAAAGTTACCGAGCGCTGACCCTATTTTGCCATTAAGTAAGCCACAAGAGAAGTGAGCGAAGTAATACGTTTATTTACATATTGTATTATTTGTTTCGAAAACCAATATATCTAATATCATTATATTAAATAATCTTATTTTACCTTTATGACACTTCAATACAATATGAGACAAATCCAATTATATTTTAGTTATGTGATATCATAGGACTGTAAAAAGTTTTCATTAAGTTGAAGCATTTTGTGCAGAGCGCAGGGCTCGGTGGATTAATTTTTCCCGCTTCTTTTATTTCCTTCTTCATTAATTGCCCCTTCGTTTTCTATTATTAATATCATACTAAGCTTATTTTTAATTTATCTTTATTTAATTGTTAATTTCTAGGGATTTTTTTATAAATCTCTCTTCTTGTGCGACATCAGAGGGTCTCGCGAAATGTAACCTGGTGCACATTAAATTTGGGTATCGCCTCGCCACTGCCTTTGGTGTTGCAAATGTACGTTCAAGGTGATGATTACTTAGTGTAACCTGGTAAATTGTTATATATTTATTAATAATATCTAATAAAATATTGTTTAGTTACTAAATTAAAAACCAGTAAAATTTTTACCAAGTCAAGCTTCCATTAAAAAGATTAAATTAAGGTCTCGCGTAATGGATAAATGGAGTCATTGTTTTAGGAGCTTTTATCGTACACCGTATTTTTGTGGTTCAGAACGAACACGTTAAATGTTTTATTTCTTAAGATCGGTTGTACTCTTACATATACGATTTACGACTAGGGACGAAATGTGGGCTAGGTAGCGCCTCGAGCAAAGTTTATGTCCAACGGTGGACTGTAGCAGGCTGCGGATGATGCACAATGTACAACATTGGTAAGGGTAGTACGTTAATAATGAAATATATCTAAAATTTTTAAACGAAAAATACGCAACGTTGTAAGTATAATATTATACTTACAACAGTATAGGAGGGCAAACGAGCAATCGTGTCGCCTCATGAAAAGTAATTAACGCCGCCTATAAACATCCACGACACCGCAGCAGTCGCGGAAGAGTTGCCGGCCTTGTATAGGCTTATTTTTTGAAGGTGCCAATGTCATATCGGTTCGGAAAACCGAACGAAATTGGCATTTGTATGCATTGCGTTATATAATTACCTGTCTTCAGCCTCCAGTTGCACAAGTAACTTGCGGAGAGTGGCAGCGGTGATAGGGTCCCAGGGAGCGGACATGTCGACGTCAGTGTTATCTGCCCGCCCCACTAATACGTTTTCTGATTGATCATCTTCCGATTCCTATATACAAAATATTATTTATTAACACAATATGTATGTATGTACTCATCTTAAAAGGAATCTCTTAAACATTTAAATTAAGATTTATTTACAGTATAAATTCACATATTTAATATAAAATACTAAACTTGAACAATGTATTTTACAATGTATCTTTAATGAATATTTAATAAAATAAATCATAACCATGAATTAGACAAAATATACTGTGATAATATTTTTACAAATATTCGCTTCAACGTTGCCTCAACTGAACGATAAGATAGTTGCCATATACTCGTATGCCAATTGAGTTACAATAAAGATCATAATTTTAATTTTTTAATATCATAAAGTATAGAAGAGTTTTTTTAATATCATAATGTATAGAATATCATAAAGTAGTAAAGTATAATAATACCTTTATTAGCACTTGACTTATTTTTGTCTGTTAGAGTTATATTTTTTTTTAAATGTGAACAAGTAGTATATTGAAATTATAATTTATTTAAATAATGTTGAATTCACAACGTTATTTTATACTAAATGACAATATAAAAAGAATTGTTTTGTCTACACTTTGCTAAAGATTGTTTTACATTAGTGAAGATACAAATGACTTGGCACATTTCGCTTCTCCTTCATCGCTTTAGGTAAAAATATTATTACATAATGCCAATCACAGAAAAAAAACTGAACTACGATTGTTTTAATATACATAACAGCATTACCATGGGAGCTGCAGCAACAGTCATTAGCAGCAGAGAAAGCGCAGCTAGAACGATCACGATGCTGTTGTATGTCGACGTGGCGTTCATAATGGCGTTGGCAGTGTGCGACTCTGCAAATAACAACTTTATATAATCTATTTATTAAACATAAACGAAAATGCAAAATATTCGAAAATAAACTAACGTTCTGATGATGGACCGAACTAGTCACTAAATGGGCAGGTCCAATCGGCAAACAAGGGAGAGGTCGTCCCAGATAAAAGTGGGCCGATGAATAATCAGTCTAGCTTGAGACGACTGGATGAGGGAGGCGGTAAACATAAAAGGTTAGAAAGTTCTGGAGGAGGCATATACCCGAAGGGTTGTTTGTATCAATCATCTCGTGTATCGATAAAATGGTTTAAAATGTAATAGCTGTTATGGGCGTCAAAACGAATGTAAAAAAAAATCATTCTGCAACAGACACCGACAACATGCCAGTGTTATTATTTCCTTTGACTCGCTCAATATGTCGATAATTTGATGTAAATGAATCTACCGACCTACGCATTATTATCAACATTTTGTATTGATAATCTTTACAAATTCTAAATTGCTACATAACGAATGTATTCTAATATTAACTTAAAACTCGGAAACTTGTAATATACATGTATCATTTATATACCTATTATTTGAATACTTGTGGGAACCGATTTCATTAATTTAGGCAAAAAATGAATGAACTTCTTTACAGTTAGAACTGAATTACAAATAATGTTACATAAAAGGACTTCTTTTTCGGGCGTTTGAAATTTGAATAGTTATTATTTTTAATATGTATGTAGTTTAAGATTTCATCAAAATTCATTCATCAGAGGTTCATAAATAACTGAACGTCATATTTAAAAAATAACGTCTTTGTTTTAAAAGGTCATTTTATGATTTTTTGACGAAGTAAATGTGTTCAATTCTGAATATATTTGTTTTATTTTTAACAGATCATAGACTGAAGTGTGTATATTGCATTTTTTTTTGAAATAGTAAATGTCAATTGACTTATAAGAAAGAAAGCGTATTTCTTTATTATTTCAATATTGTTTTTACAATATAAACAATATTAATAATTGACAAAAATATCGACAAATAAAACGGGAAACATTAATTATCCTTGACAACTTTTTGTATAATATATGAATCCTGAAACAATACGAGCTAAATGAAAACAATAACTGAGGTATTTTTATTTGAAGACTTTCCACAAATTTAAGCATTGCTGCTTAAATTAAAAAAAACCTCAATTGATTAAAATTACATTTATAACGTAAGGCCGTAGGTTCGTTCTACTATTGGACTATTGATGGAAACTATATTTTGTTTAGCACAAGTCTTATTTGCATAGTTTTGCAAAACATTGGTAGTCTTCTTTACAAAAATAAATCTGCCAAGAGTACCGGTAAGTAAGAGTACAACCGGCGGGCTTGCATGAGGAGAATAATGAGTGTGGAGGAAGCAAGGGAAGTATGCCGAGATCGTAGCAGATGGAGATCTGTGGTCTCTGCCTACCCTTACGGGCGACAGGCGTGACGATATGTATGTATGTATGTATCTGCCAATATTGACTACGGTAAATTAAATCATACTGCTAATATAACTTCCATCACTTACAATTTTTTTTTCAATAGCCCATATATGTACCACTGCTGAGCACGGGCCTCTCCATTTCTGGAGGAATGGACGTTAACCCACCATGCTTGTCCATGCGGATTGGCGGAGTTACCAGACTCGAAAAAAATATTTATAATTCATACATATATTTATTCCAATGCGGGGATCGGACCCGCGACAATTAGTGTATTACAAAAGTGTTTCACTAAAATATCTAGATAAAGATGGGTCACGTTTTTGGGTAAAATTTTTTTCAAGAATTCAAAATATTTTTGATTTTATCTATGCAACTGGAAACAAAATTGTAGAGCATTTGTTTCCATGTTGCATTATATTTCTTTCTTGTGCTAGTCTCATAATTGATGTATGTAAGGATGGGTGTCCAAATGATATTTTTACAACAGGTGTTGTAGAAATTTAAGAGTTATTTGTAGTATTTATCCTAAAATCTTCTACGCCGATGGATGTGTAGAAAAAGTAAATTTATATCAACAATTATAATCTTTTTTTTCTTTATTATTAGGTCGGGGCAAAAGTATTTTCGTATTGTTCATACAAAGGAAAATATTTTTTTTAGGTATAATTTTTTATTTATTTATAATATGTATGTACCATTTTGATCGATGACTTGTTGCCATCTTGTGGGTAGTGCCATGATCCCATTCCTGTATAAATTTTGAGATTTTTGATTAAAAAAATGTGACAGGTAGTGTTCAGTGTTCTTTTGAGGTTAGCTTTATGCTTCCTAAAGAGTTCTGCAATGACCGAAACAGGTGGAAATCTAATGGAGCAAGGTCAGGGCTATACGGAGGATGCATCAACACATCCAAGCACCACCACCCAGCCAAGCTCTCTCGATTTTTGCTGCGTGGCTATAGATGAGTGCGGTCTGGCGTTGTCATGGTTTCTCTCAGTGAGATCATGTGGTACCCAAATGTCAAGTTTTTTCTTGTACCCTGACTTTCGTAAATGACGTAAAACTGTTTTTTCATCAACCTCAGTTCTTCAGCAATGTCGTAGCTACTAATATGTCGATCTTGCTCCACTTTCTCAAAGATGGCACTGATTTATATCCAGAGCGAATCTCATCTTTCACACTAAAATTTCCAGACTTGAAACGCTTGAACCACATTTGTGCTAACCTTATTGATACCGCATTAGGTCCATAAACCGCATTTTTACCTTTTTTGTAATAAAACTCTGTGTTAAATGTAAAACTGTGTGTAAAAATGTACCGAATTTCATTTCATTCATTTCACGTTCATTTTGCTTGTTTGAAAAACAATTGGAAAATGGCGGGAACTAATTTTTTTTATTGCATCTTATTATTTATTATATATTATTATATATATAGACATATTATTTATTATATATTAAATATTTTTTTTACATTTTTGTACGGCATACATAAACTTAATCTAATTATTATAACATTTTATCTCTCACGCATTATATCAATTAGTAACTTAGTTAAGGCCTTTTTGATTAAAATTCAAAAAGCATTTAGGACAAAAAGGGAAACTATTAGATAATCTGGGCCATCATTATTTTCACGAACCCTCTTGTGGTCAGTATTTGTCGCTGTGGTAGATTAAAGTGCTATTAATAGTTTTAGTTATTACAAAATTTATCGATAAAGTTGCAAATTATTATAAAAGTTTTTAAAATAGGCCTCAATATTTGTTGCATACACAACTATATAGTTGTGTATGAAACAAATATACAACTCGTTAATCTGATTTTAAAAACAAATGTTACGTTGCTGGGACTATATCTTTATCTTATTATTTTTTCCAATAATTTTAATTTATATACATAAAGCATATTGTCCACTTATACCTACTAAACAATTTTAATTTCTAAGTGTCCACTGTCAGTAAAAATAACACGAAGTTTTGCAGCAAGATTGGATTTAATTTAAAATACACTCTCTACTACGTCTCGTTATATAAATGATTTGTTACATTTTCATTATTATTGTTATTTTCATTATTATTGTTATATCTAAACAGAGTAAGCCTTTTTAGAGGTACGTGAAGCCTTTTTAGAAGTACGTGAAACCTTCAAAGATGTAGGTATAGTTTAAGCTCCTAGTAATTGAAGTTATTGTCAAAACGAGAACAGACTTTAATTCCATAGCGGCACTTAAATTGGTTGCGTCGATTAATTTATTACTTTGATGGAATATGTACGTATAATACCGTAAAAGCTGGACTTGTGCTTTTACTTATGTACATGTTCTTATAAAAATGTTGAATGAATTTTATATAGGTACGTCATTGTAAGAAAATGAAAGAGAAAATAGTACTACTTTGTTTCTTGTAATCTTTGTAATAATATGATATATTTGTACTATATAAAAAGTGTTAATTGTAAAATATATTATCTTAAAAAAAATTGCAAAGCGTCCACCAACACAACATAGGTTTACATATCTGGGAAAGGTGTAATGATTTTTAAAAATCTTTTACAAGTAAATACTATTTTGCTTCTTTTTATTCAATCAAAAAATCAAAAAGTTGAACATAATAGCATATAATAAAAGGCCGCATGCCATCCTTACATATTTTGATAAGATACCCGTGCGGATTTATTTCACAAAAGACGCTAAAAATGGTAACCCTAAGGATTTGGAGTCGCTTTTACAAATAATTGGGTGTCTGAGACGCTATTTATCAACGGAAAACCCATACGGTTAACGTATAGACGGTATACTATTCGATACAAACGAGAAAGTGAAACTTTATTCTTTGTTTGTTATGACACGTGTGCAGAATTAGTTTTAGTTTCAAAATAATTTCAACAATATTTAGTAATGTTAATGTGTGTAGCACTCAAAAGTTATTGGACCTACCGGAACTGAAGTAAAATGCTATTTGTAAATAAAAACAATAATTATGGACGCTTTAAATTTTGTAAGTTTAATTTGCTGCAATTATATGTAAAACAATAATGCAAAACAGTAACTTCTATATTTCATTGCCGAACGGAAACAAAATGACAACTACCCTCTGTACTCATTACATTAAAATAATATTAAATACAACATCGTCCTCTATTATTTTTCTACTACTGTGCTGTTTATTACTTATTCACATTTTTAACGTAATATGCTTTCATTAATGATATTTACATACAATAAGTTTCTTAATTTTAAAATATTTTCTTAATTACAAAACTTCCGGAGTTCACATCCAAAGTTTTCATAAAGGAATGAGGCCATTTGTTACTGTGAAGCTTCTCCAGTATATTTTACGTCAAATTAATCACTGTAAGTATAATAATAATGGAAAATATAAGCTTAACAGCTTCTTAATAATTCCAAAGAATTTGTTCGCATACAAATATTTCACCTAACAAATACCACAAGGCTAAACTTTGCATTAATAAAATTAAACATTCCATCGAAAGCAAAAACATCATTATTGACATTAGGCTTAATAAAGGAATGCTACATATTTGCCCAAAAAAAGTTTAGATAGGTTTGAAAGTATCGAAAATTCGTTGGGAATACCGTCGATGATTTAGAAATTACTTTGTTAGTTTTCAATGCACTCATAGCAAGTAACGAGGGACAATATTTTATAGATAATTTTTATACAAGTTACATTCATTAAATTGATTAAAAAAGCTCTCGTTCAAATTTTAATTTATCATTTAGACTTAGATTTCTTCGGACAGAATATAATACGGCAACATCGTACAATTGTGAAAAAGATCAATGTCCATTAATGTAACAGCTAGATTGATTGATTGTATGCTGTACAATTTTAACTTTTCAAAAGACAGCAGACGCTGAGTTTAAAAATTGAGATATAAAAATATTTCGTGCTGACGATAGTAGGATGTCAACAGTAGCAAAGATTAATTTTCAAAATGTCCCAACTGTTTTTAAAATGTACATCATTCATTATCTAACCAAAAATGTGTTAATTTTTTAGATTTTTTAACTGTATATATGTTTTCACATATTAAAAAAAATAGTCCTTTCTTAATTATTAAAAATAAAAATAAGGGTTGCCATTTAAATTGCATCTACACCATGATGTTTTAATATTAATAATAAAAAAATATTTTAAAATCAAGCTTTTATTTAAAATTTCTTAAAAAAGAAAATAAACTTTAAATTAAAATCAAACTCATCAATTAATTACATTATACAATTTATGTAGAAAAAACATTATCATGAGATTTACGTTTATTTTTTTTGCTTTCCATCGGGCGACACGCTTGCTCGTTTACCCTCCCGTCCCATAAAAATGGGAGGCAAACGAGCAAGCAAATTTTATGAAATACATTTTTTTATTAGAATTGCCCATATCAAGTAATATATTTTATTTTTATTTATTACAAAATTATAAATGTCGTGACAAGTATTAATATCATATAAATTGTATAATGTAATCAATTGAGTAGTTTATGTGTGATTTAAAGTTTAGTTTCTACTTTTAAGGCACCTCCCTGAGCTGGTTCCTTTATCACATCGTATTCGATACATTCCTATGCCAGTCAGTCCTGGGAACGGCCTTACCTTGGGGGTTTGGAGGTGTACGCTATTTATTTCAGTTTGAAGTTTCCTTCTGCCTAATGAAACCCAGTTCCGGGTCTGATTTTGTAGCTTTCTTTCTCTTAAACAGATTGCAAACCATTGCTAATGACACCCATCTCACCAATTTACACAAGTTATAGTATGAGGCCAAACAAAGCTTACTATCCGTTATGCTGGTTCTAATGATTCGGCTATTATTATTGGATGCATATACACAGTATATCGTATGCCTTATCGTCGGTTGATCGTTGAACGGTTCTTCTTCACTCGGAAACCAACTCTGAGAGTAGTAGCATTGTTATGATGAATTATATATGGGTCCGTCATATTGAATTTAGGGTGACGTCATTTTATTTTTCATATTCTACTTAGCAAACTTATGAAATCGTAATCCTGTCAAGAAATGTATGTGTTTTTCTTCTTTGTGGAGAGCTTTCGTCAGTTTTATCAATCCCGATTTCTATTAATATTTGTAGATTTTAAATAAGTTTTACAATAAACCACTAATTAAGATACTCATTTACACAGTCTTTTTTTTTCGCGGCTGTGGACACAATCGACGAACGTATCATAATTATACTTATATATAGCTATAGCTATAGTATTATAAGCTTGATGGTGACCGTGTCGGTAACAAAGTTATTATTTTTTTAACTATTCATATAACAGCTTGTATCTGAAACATGGTGCATTAACCGTGCATATTTTTATTTACGACTTGTGCTTAAAATGTCATAAAGGTGAGCGACTTTATCTAGGTCGGGACTATACCCTAGTATAAGAGAGTTCAGTTAGCGTAAATTGAATTTGGATCCCCGTAATCTTCATACAAATATTATAAAGTACGTAAAAAGATATTGATATTCCTTATAAGTTTCTATTACAAAAATAAGTATTAATAAATAATAAGGGGATGACCCAAATGGCGAAATAAGAAAGTGAACATCTTTTTTTTTTAAAATAAGGATCGTTGGTTCTATTACTACATCAAAATGAATATTAGAAAAATTGGACTGATATTGAACAATTTTTTTTGTACCTGGACGATAATTGGATACAGTAAGTGACGCTGCACGATTGCAGGTATTAGGTACTTTTCGGGGCAGGACAACATATGTCGCGAATATTATATAAAAATGAATTTCTAATTGATATCGTACAATGGCCGATATTATAGGCGTTTTAATTCTCCTTTGAAGGCACGTTTGTTGAAAATAAGTTTCCAGGAAAATGTAATTTGTTTTTGTAACAATATTCTATTTACGCGAATTGTTATGGATTCTTAAACAAGGCTAGTCATTATTTTCTTAGTTCGAATGTTTGTTTATTTATGTTTTTATTTTATAAAAAATTGCAATGTTTTGTAAAAATTAAACAGAAATCCAGTTAAACGGTTGAATTAATATATAAAATAAATTTAAATTGCTAACTTTAATGTTGAAATAGATGACTTTCTTAAGGCTGACTGACTTTCTTTATCTATTATTCAATATTACGATTTTTATTTATTTTATTTATTTAGTACCTAGTATAATATCTTTAATCCTGTATAAGGACTAAAATCGGAAGGAAGATGCTGTCTACAACGGAATCGAGTTCAACCCTTCAACCGGTATTTGTGACATTCATATACAATTTAATTTTCCATGCTCTTTTTTTGGGAAACTTTGCGGGTAAACCATTCATTTCTGACACATTTTGATTATTAAGAAATATAAATTAAGTTTCATAAGAAATATAAAACATATCTTTATGAAACTTTTAAACTGATACATTATGAACAATATTGTGGTTTTTAGGATATCTATTATAAAAAAGTATCGTTTCTGAGTAAAATTATATTTTTATTTGAATACAGCTAACTACAATTCCCTATTAATTAAGCTATAGCCTTATTAATTAAGGTTCGTATTACTGAAACACAAAACTATTAAATATAAAATATCATACAGCTATTATTAATTACTGTTTTATTTCTCTCATAGTGCTATAGACGACGGTGACGGAAATTGCGCAACATTTTCGAACGTACTACCGTTTGTTGCTGTTGTCAGTAAAGCCCCCGAGTTTACAAACTAAGTCTCAAACGTTAATTAACTGCTAAGCGGTGTTGACAAAAAGCTGTCGAGACCGTCAGAATAATCTAACATAAATGCATAAATTGTCTACTTGTTAATAAAATTAGAAGTTTTAAAATTTTTGAAATAGATTAATAATTTGTAAATATATTAATAATAAGTAATTTTTCCTTTTTTTAAGTAGAACACATTTAATGTCTTTCAAAGTTAATCCAATGAAGAATACGAACTAACTACCTCAGATCGTAACCAATTGAGATATTGTTGCTATATATTAGTTATCATCATTAAATGGGTATAATGAAAAACTAATTTTAAAATAGAATATTTTTTGTTAAACACAAAACTCACAATTTTCATAGACTTCTGAATTGTCAATTTTTTTTTAACAATAACAACAGTAATATGGGAGTGCTAGGAGGTTCTTTATTGAATTAGAATATTTTTGTAGTTTATCGTACTTTATGAGAAAATTTTATATATAGTTTTACGTCAAAAACTTGACAGGAAAAAAGTGTTAACTTCAATAAGCATTTTTATTTTCTAATAAAAATAATACGGGTCTCGAGAAGAATATTTAAAACATTTTGTATGTATGAAGCGAATTGAAAGAATATTCTCATTGTTCCCTTTTAGCTGAATAATGAAATGTTTATTGCGAATATAACAATAAAATATTTATCAAATAATAATTTTTCATATAATACCTATCATTATTATTATGTATCATATAAAATGATATATACTACTATATATAATATTATGTGATTAATAGTTTATTGTAAGTTCGCGTAGGCAAAAATTTGTACAGCTCTACCGAGGTGGTCGGAGAACGAAAGGCTGAATAACCACTTAACCAACTACACAGGTTCGGATTAGAGCAAATATTGAAAAAACCTGGTTGATTTTTTTAATATTTGCTCTAATCCGTCTATAGATGGCGGACGGGGTTCAGTATAAGTTATGAACATACATATATCAGATTTGTGATGAGACTGGTAATTAGACAATATGTATGGTCTACAGATATTTATTCTGAGTCTGGTAACCCCGTCAAATTTAGAAAAGGGGAAACCCGTGCTCAGCATTGGGATATATATGGGCCGTGAAAAAAAACTATGATAAAAATTACACACTAGTTGTGTTAGTTGCAGTATGTTATAAGAACGGACGAGGCTTTGCTGATATAATTATGATTGCTTGGCTCATTGGTTGCATGATATGACTTTTGAGCCCAGCATACGGGGTTCAAAACCCGGTCGAGACTAAAACTTCTATTAAAGATATAAAAATAGCTTACAGATCTGTGGATGTAATTTGTAGAAATCTGCAGTAAGGTTCTCGCAAGATGTGTCAGCTCGAACTTTGTCTTCACGCATGCGGACGCTCACTGACATTTCAATTTGCTTACTTGAAGAGATATGTCCGTGTCTTTGGTAACAGCATAATTTTCAAAAATTTCACAACCATTTAGCCGATAAAATATTATACAATTAAACGTTCATATGCGTCATAACGGAAATTTCACAATCAGGCTTCATACAAAATTATCGGAATATGATGCAGATGAGCACATTAAGCATACTCATAGGTGTTTTATGATCGTTTAAAGTTGTTTCATTTTCAGATGAAAATACTTTCAGTATGAAATTACTTTCCTTCAACGTTAATTGAAAATTATTATATGTTGTATTATTGGCGACGCTACCGCCTTTGGAGTCAGTAAACGCGGATATGTATGACTTACAAGTATTCGTTTTATGTCTAGGGGCCCCACCAATTTACTTGAAATTGTGTTGTGAGTTAATGTCCATACCTCCAGAAATAGGGAGGTTCCGTGCTCAGCAGTGGAGTATGTATGGACTGTGAAAAAAATGTCTAAAGTTTAACTATCTATCTAAGCTTTATCTATCTTTTATTCTTAACCCAATTTATATAAAATTAAGAGTCTGCGATATTATGTATTTTTTGATAAATAGATACATAATTTTATCGTACGCCAGACACAAAGACATGCATTAAAAATAAGAATGAGAATAAAATGCTTTACACTAATATTTTTTTTTCTACAGCCCAAAAATATTCTAGAGCAAGGGCCCTCTCCGTTTCTCAAGGAATGCATGTAAATTCATTGCGCTTTATCATCGCGGATTGGTGGAGCATCCAGACTCGGAATACATGCCTATAGATCATACATATAAATATTTTTATTTGTATTATTTCCACATTAGGAAACCGAACTTGCGATTATTAACTCCGCCACTAACCCATTGAGTTCGTAACACTCATCGTATGTCATATAAACCCACACTACGATTCCTTGAATCATTAGTGCTATATATATATTGGTGTATTATAAACAATCAAATTACACGGATAAACCACAGTAAATAAGTACAAAATAACACTGATATTTTGTACAATATTAGTACATACAAAAGGCTGTCTTATTGTTAATGGTGATTGATACATGTATACAACTATGACGGAGGATGAATTATGGAGGCAGAAGATTTGAGGTTTAAAGTCTTACTGAAACTCGTTCTCACCGGTATGGTGAAAAGGTATTTCGAGAAGAATATATATTTATCATGCACAAATAATATTGAAGTAGCTTTTTAAGTACAGAGGGGTGCATCGATCGTTAATAATAGAGAAAAGTAGATCTGAGGGATTTTATCTGACAGATAGGCAGCCATTTAAGCTGAGAACGAGGTTACGAGATATTATCATATCCATATATCACCCCTTTTCCAGCAGAGCTGTTATTTTATTTGATCTTATTGTTTTTTTGCCATTAAAATAGACAGAAAGCTATCTGTATTAAGTTCCAATAAGGCAGGATGGTGCGACAAACAAATTATTCTACTAAAAATAACAAGAAGTTAGTTTTAGTTGCCTGATAATCTTCTAACAATAAACCCACGAAAAGTACGTAAAAAGTCACAAACTAAAATTCTAAATCCGATTGTTTTATTTAAAAAAACAAAAACTTTGAATTTAGAATTAACATGTTTTCATACCCAGACTCTTTATTAAGTGCCAGTAACACAGTTTGGCTATTAAAACCTCTTTAGAAATAAAATTAATGATAATAATGTAGAAAAAACAAAACTTTTTTTGGAAAGTAGTGAGCGTGTGTGAGTATGTATATAACGCATTATTTGTATTGTTTCAGTGAAACAATACAAATAATGCGTAAAACAATACAAATTTTTTTCTAACCCCAGGGGATATTTTCTTTACAATGTTGCTGTTTTTATGATGATATTTTCATTTAGCGAGCTACGGACGGCTTATTATTGTTGATATTTCATTTTATATGCGTATATGTTCACATTTAACATTCAACACACAAGAAGTAAAAATTTTTTCGTTTATCTATTTCGTTATCGTATTCTAAGCAGAAACAAAAACCTTTTAATTGTTGAAAACAAATTTAATAACAATTAACTTGTTACTAGTGATCGTAAGAGAGAAACTCTATCCCTTCTAATTTGAATATGGTTACTAAATAACTGTTAAAGTAAAATTAGTAAGATACTTAATCTTAAGTTAATTTAACTATTTTTTTGTAATAAAATAATCAGAGTTTCTGATACGTTATATAAATTAAATTCTGGTCGGTACAAATAAAAAAGTTTGAAAAAAATATATAAATTTACTATTAAAGCTTTAATTATGTGTTAATATAAATTGTATGAAGATTTGACACTTTTATGAATTTGAATAAACAGAGAATAACAATAAAAAGAAACATAAAAAGAAAAACAACGAGAAAGAAATACAGAAATAAGTAAGGCCAAAATCAGTTACACTGTTTTATTTTTTTAAAATCTGTTAAGGATAGTTTAAACGTTTATATATATTCTGCTAACTAGAAAATGAACAATATTTCAATGTAATAATATTTTCATAAACAGGATTAAATTAAATAAAATTTACTTGAAAATTACATATTGAATGAAAAATACTTTTTTTATATGATTTAAGCAACATTCCCATCATTTTTATCTAATATAAATTCATAATATACTTACCGTTAATACGAAGTAGTATATATACGTAGTCTTGATATTATCTTTAATACTCGAAATAACTTGTTAGCACTGGAAAATTGTGAGTTCTGTACTTCTGAAGCGAAGCTTGTTTTACTCTTGATCGTTTTTGAAAGCAAATGAGAGCTTGAGGGTGGCCGGCGCGGTTATATAGAGACGGGCTGGTTGCCTGTGTCCTCGCTTCGTAGGTGACGCGTAGACCCCACTACGAACTCGCTACGCTACGCATAATACATCCGTGATCAGTGTATACTAACGCAGCTAAACTTCACGTTCTTCTTTGCATATTCATCTTGCAGCATGATATCTCAATTATACTTGTCACTATGATTTTATAAGGAATTCCACGACTTAACTTTTAATTATTTATTTTAAGTGCACTAAAAGGAAAACAAACTTTGTACGTATAACGGAGTTCTAAATGAACTCGTAAGTATAATGATAAAAATATACATATTATTTATATTAAGTGTTTTTTTAAATATTGAAAATAAATATTGTATTCAGTCGTATTCTTTGCGTAAACATTTTTTATTTTACTTTTAATATAGCCCATACATTATCCACCGCTGAGCATGTGCATTCCGATTTCTCGAGTAATGGATATTAATCCACCTTACGTGTCTAAGATTGATTGGTGATGCGCCCAGATTCTGAATATATTTGTTGGTCATACCATATACATATATACAGATGCGGGAATCGAACCCTTGGTGCGATCCACTGCGAAGGTGGTAGTTTAACCAATGAATTAATTAGGTCTTCTAAATAATTTCTTTTTAATGAATTAATTTGTAAATAGGGCCTCTAAAAAATAAATAAGAAAATTTTTGATAAACATTAAAATATAAAATATGATATAAATAATAATATATATTTATATTTATTATTTATATCATATATATCATCATAATAATAATATATATATTTATACAAATATAAATATGAAATGAGACTATTTTTATAAGATACACAAACAATATTTACAACGATTATCATTTTTTTAGATTTATCAGATAACATCATATTAGAGATGCATCAATATGTCACTGTAATCAAATAATCACCAGATGAAAAGCAGATACGGTTTAATAATAACTAGGGATATGAATGACAGACAACGATTATGCTTGCGCAAACATATCGGCGATAAAAATGATAAATTAATGTGTTATTATTGCTCTCCACTAAGCCTGAACCACTCACTATAAGCAAAAAACGTAAACCTGAATCATTTCCTAAAACAAGAATTAAAAGAATTGTTTCAATGTAACAAAGAAGGATTTAATATTTTATAGTTTAACAAAAAAGATTTAATATTTCTTGAACGTCAAGCTTGTAAAAAATGGATTTTATATAATATAATAATATTTATTATAAGGATAGGAACATTGATACTGATACAAGAAAATATCATAAAGAGTACTCGAAACATATAAATAGTTTAATTAGACCAATATATTAGCACAACATAAAATTACATAACAACAGTACAAGCGATGATATATATAACTCATATTAAACACTTTTCTTATTAAAATAACATAGATTATAAGACATAGTATTGTAAGCCCTTTGTAAGAGCTGTATGATTTTAATCTGCCATGTAACACAACTTTACAATAAGCTTTATACTTTTTCGTTATAATCTGTTGTTTATCAACTAAAGTAAAAAGTGAATGAAGTTTTTAAAACGAATTTTACCCCGTATATTTGTTAGTTTGTTTCAAATCTTGCGAAGGCTATATCAAAAATATTTTTAGTAAACCGATTCTTGTGAAACTATGCACATAAGTTCCCGGGAAAAAACTACACGTTGGTAATTTCAACTTGGTTGAGAGGATCTATAAGGAGGTGTAAAGTGGAACTTTTATGCCGCTATTGGTAACCCCCTGAAATTTGGGTTCATTTGATTGGTTTTCATGAGGTTTGATCCCATACATTACTTATGTAAAAAAAAAACAAACTAAAAACTAGAAAACTAAAATAGGTAAAAAGTGTGAATTAATTACGTAGTCTTTATACAGAATCTTTTGGAGCCCCGTTTTTACTTTAGTTTGTCTAGTAACAGATTTTTTAACTATTTTTATTTGTTGAAATACTCTTCTCAAATTTGGAACTGTGGGTGGGCCACAGTTACCAAAGACAGCAACTTATGGAGTTCTTTGAGTTAGTAAAGTGACAAGGATTATTAATGGAGTCAGGCGTTACTTTGCGGAAATCCATCACTATATGGATTTTCGGTAAGTTTTTGGTTTAAAGTTCCAAATAATCCACTAGACCCAACGGAAAAACACACATTATTAATTTTCTGTTATTGTTTTGTTTGTCGCGGATCTTAGCTAAGTAAAACTTTTGACTGTCCATAAAGTGACAAGGAACTGATCATAGTCACACTCATTAGATTGAATTGGAGAACCTACAACGGGGTGAATGAGTGCTAGAGTGATGACTGTGTCTTGGCAAACGTATAGTGAGACGCTCTCGGAGAGGATGAAATGATGATCTACTTAGTGTGTTTAGTAGAAACTGGATCTGTGTAACCGAACTACCATCTAATTGCGAACACCAGTTAGTTTAATGTACCTAATTAGTTAACTCAATTCCAGGAGCATAACAAATCCATATTAAAATGTAACATCATATTAAATAATATGAGATTATTTTTGTTCCAGGAAACCATATAATAACAAATTGCTCCCCATTATATATAAAAAGATTCTGTTCAGAACGCGCACATACAAAAACATTGTTTATTAAAATAATTTAAAGTAATTAATTTTAATTAAATTTCATAAAACACCACTATACCGTCTACAAACCTCAAAAGCACCGACCTAAAATTGTTATTTTGGAATTTTCTTGCATGTTTTACGCATGCTTTCATTCACCTAGGTGGTCGAAAATATTACCAAGAAAACTTTAAATATTTTAAGTATTATAAGTAAGTATATTTTAAAATTTAATAAAATAAAACAATTTCCAAAATATTATTACTATGAGGGTGGTTTCGGGTAATGTTTGCGATCATTAGGGGCAATAGGCGCATTAATAAGTGTAATTTGATTTTAACCAAAGGTTTTTAATTATTTGAACTAGAAAGCCTGTTTGCTTTAATTTTATAACATGGGATATCTTAACCAAAAACATTAAATATAATATAAAAATGAATGTTTGTTTTTCCACATACGCTCGTGAAGCATTTATCCGATTGTGATAAAAACGTAGTAGAAATTTTGAAACGGTATTGAATTTCAATAAGGAAACGGAATTCATTTAAAAAAAATTCTTTTATTTATATTCACGTGATAATCTCGTCAAAATTTGCCCGGAAAGCACAAAAGACTAACATTTGAAGATATATATGTATATAAAAAAACAACCAACAACCTTACTATTTAAACTATTTATATAAAAAGAATAAATAAATAAATAAAACGTAATTATTTTGACATCACTTGTAAATGTTAGAAACAGTAACCAGATAAAATCTTCGACGAACTCTCCCGGATATATTAACGGTACATTTACTTACTTCACATTAAACGCGATGGAGGTCTATTACCTTTTACTTTAAAAGCCACGAGGTTTCGTACAATGCCCCCATATCATTCAATTAGAAATTTTTAAAACACATAAATATTTATGTCGTAACGTGACGTTTATATATTAAACAAATTTCTAGTTATAAATGTAACAAAAAAATGGTATTTTTTAGGAAGTTCTAACTGCTCTTTTTTCGTGAATTTCGAATATCGCACTGAGGAGAGATATATGCATAAAAATAGTAAATAAGCACTCTCCCACGAAAAGGACTTATTATTATTAAAGGAAATTTGAAGACGCAAAGTTTGAATTGAAATCTAAATGCTGAGCAATACTTTCGAAGGTTTACAAACCAACGTCAAAACGTTACTAATACTACAAGAGACTACAAATAACTGTATTATTTTTCAAAGAAATAGAGACCTTTTTGAAGCCAGATAGGATATAAGAGTGGATAGGTTTTTAACGGTCACAATATGAAACATTTATTTTTTACGAAGATTATTGACATCTCTTTAATCTTTTAGAGTATTTTACAACCATAAAGACAAGTCATGAATAAGCTTCGTAACAAAAAAAATTTGATGTTGTTGGACGTTTGATAACAAATATACCACTGATACAGATGCATGATATGGATAATAATACTTTAGTAATACCAACTCACTTGATTTCTTACATTTTGACCTCTCTCAACATTATCTCTATTCAGTGTCTACATCTTTTAAATCTTGTTATTATTTCTCTCCTTCTTGTACTTGAAACTTGAGGTCATTAATCTTATTGAAACATAATTAAACACCGCAATATCCATTTAATCCCAATTAGTAATGTAGTCAACATTCATTTAGTTCACATAGTAATCGTAATTTTCCAAGATAACGAAGACATATTATAATAAGGAACTTTTTAAAAGTCATTGAGGAAAACTGTATATTATTGGAACTCTGAAAAAATGTAACAGTCTCGATCAGATTTAAGGTATTCTATTTAACAGTTATCGAAATACCTGAAGCTTTATATTGATGGATATCGCTCTTTTTGTCAAAGGTTATTTATGATAATTATATAATAAATATTAACACGTTATACTTGGTACCTTATAACGATAGTCACAATTATTTATTGCCTATTTTTATTGATATATATTTATGTTATGGCTTTATGGATGATTACGATAACTTTTTGATATCTTTTTAAAGCAATGTAAGATAAAAAATCTGTAAGATCAAAGTTCTGCCGAAAAATGAAAGGGACGTTATATTTAAAGAGAACGTGAAAACTACAATTAGTGTCGGTACCACCTTATTACGTCAATCGGTTTTCATTATTATTGTATACCCACCACCAGTGAAAGTGTAGGTTAATATTACTTTAATAAATTATTAAAGAATAATGATCTGTTTCTCTCTTTCTGTTTGAGGTTTTTAACAATTCAAATATGTATTGTAATAACGTAATATAACTAAACTAAGAACTTGATTAGGTATCATGTTTGTAATAATTAATTACTATTAATACTATAAGAACAGTGTACATGAGCAATTATTATCACAAATCAATATCAATATCATAAGGCCAATGCTAGGCTTCCCCCAAGGTGCGCCATCTAGTTCGATCTTCGGCTACGCCCATCTAGTCTCTGCAGGCATCGTCGCTCCACCTAGGGCGTCCCACAATACGCTTGCCGAGACGCGGTCCCTTACTCCAGCACTCGTCTACTCCAACAGTTGTTGGTTCTGCGACAAACGTGTCCAGACCAGTGCCACTTCAATCTACTAACACAAAGACCTGTGAAAGATATGTGGATAACTCTGGTTCTCCGGCGAATTTCTTGTTTCCAAACTCTATCCACCAGAGAAATTTCGAGTATAACCTTCTCCGTAAATTATTACAAATACATATTCAAAATGTAGTAAAGTAACAGTTTTTATTTTCTGCCTTTCTTTCTCTCTTTGCAGCTATGGTAAACTATAGTCTAATTATCCATTATAAAATTAAATTTCAGGTAAGAATTTAAATTTATACGATATGAACCCCACGTGGATACTATTTTTATAAATTTGTATTACCCACGCTCTTTCATTCGATGATTAGGAAACCCGTTTTTTTACTGTAACAGTATTTGTCTTCTGAGTTTTGCTTTCTAATCCTAGTCAAACATACACTTGCTTTAAAAAACAATAATTTTCAAGAGTGGCAACTTTATAAACACAAATTTCATTATATATAATATAAATTTCCGCGTTGTTAATAATGTAATATATATTTTAGTACCCAGTAATTTGTTTCACATAAATTAAAACAGAGAATTAATAACTACATAAACTTATATTTAAGTAGGTACAAAAATTTTATATTTTATGATTGGGGATATTTACTTATATTCAATACAATATTGCGTGACATACATATATTATTTTGCACGCTTCCCTTTTATTGGCACCTTTTAATCTTTTGTTTTCAACGATGCCATATTCATGGATGTCGATAAAACTTAGCGCCGCAGTTACACAGCAACCGCAATAATTTATAATGGATTCCTGAGTGCTTTAAAGGGAATACGTTGCGAGCTCTCGTATACATCCATTTACTACGCACTACTAATATAGGTTACCATACACTATTGATGAACTTCATATTAACAACTGTTCTGAATAAAAGGATAAAACATTTCATATTACTCTATATTGCTAGTAATTTATGAAAGTTTAGTTGTTTTATATATACAAATTATTATATTATTTTGATATAAGAATTATTTTTATTAGTCATAAATTACATTGTATTTTCAAAGGTTCGTTTCCATGGTAAAATATAACTAGGTTTCTCTTAACAGAGAAGAAATGGCAAAATAAACTCTGTTGTTATCATCCCATTTGTTTATAGTCACAGTAATTGATACAGACCCAAGAGGCGCTCACCCAACAAGGTGAAGGTTGTCAAAACACCCAGACATGAAAATATCTGACGCGATAGATCAGGGAAAAACTATCAGCAAAAACCTGAGGCTCCAGGAAAACATTGATGTAGAATTAGCCTTGATGTAGAATTAGAGTTTACAACGGATCTGAGTAGGTCGATTCGCAACAGATTACCACGTCTTTTTCCACATTGTATAATAATTATGATCTTGAGCAACTGGTAATAAAATATTGGGGAATCTTTGTCAAGAAATTCATGCTTCTACCATGTAGGAAGGATTCGCATATGGTCATCACTCGGTTCAGCCATCTGGACCTGGTAATGTTGCTACACGTTGTCTATCCGTGTCTGTTAATGACTATCTATTACAATAATAATATATTTATGTTCCTTTTTATAAAATACACAGATATGGTATAGAGTAAAGGATATATCTATGCCAAGTAGTGCATTTATATGAGCTGGCTTACTTGAATTAAACGTACATCGCACTTAACTACCAAGTTCGCAGTATTTTAAGCTAGATATGTATATGAGAATACAATAGATTTAGTTTTCACCCTCTATCTACAACTATTAGGTATACCATTTAATATGTCGCGAATACTCATTACGAACGGGAAGTTATTTTGCAGCTTGCATCGGCATTTCAATGTACCCGTAATATATTGTTATAGTCTGAAGCTCGTTTGTTTCAATGAAATAAGTATTTGTTTTTAGGTTTATAAAGTTTATAAAGTTAGTCACTTACCACACAATAGAACAAGTTAAATTCTATTCTGAACATATGTTTTGGGTTTCTTTTTCTCTTTTCTTTGGTGGCAATTAGTTATAAATATTATGCCAATGTCAAGTAAAATACAATAACATCAAATCTCTTGAAATGCAACTAATCAGCTTATCACGTTACGTCTTAATAAAATGGTGGTATTTTACCAAAACCTTCTATGGACTTTTTCAATAAATTTAAGAAGTTACGGTACATGCATTTATTTCATTTATACGTCTTAATCGGACTATATTGTATAATTCACCATCATAATTAAACAAAATAACTGATAATAATATAAGATTATGAAAATGAAATAAAAACACAACGTCACTGATGTAAGTTGGCCGGAAAAGTCCGGGTTTATTTTTATAAGTGTATTGCGCAAATAAGAAAGTTCTTCATCATTTGGCGCTACACCCTTACTACTAATAAGCTATCTATTATTAATAAATAAAACTACTTACAATGGTCTTACTACTAACATTTGATAAATATTAACAGTTAATGTTATATTAAGTATTCGACATCATTTATATAAATCATGCACTTTATTCTACGAGTCTCTCGATAGCCGCATTACAATCCACTTTAGTATTTATGGCTTGTAAAAACGATTCTCATATAGCTAAGTTGCCTTTCTGCGGGATATCAGAGGTATTTTCTACTTGTGTCCACTGAAATATAATACCATGACTAAAATATTTCGGAAATGAAAGGTTTATTAATAAATAATAATACAGGTTATTATGATGTATGTTCTTAGAAGATGTTCAACCGCTTACCAGCGGCAGAGTTCCACCATCTGCATCTACTCGTGTTTTAGCCTGGGGATAAGAATACAACACCATGCGATTTAAACCATCCATACTAAAAGGTACATCGTGAAACTGAAAAAATATTATTGAGTCGATGCCTTTATTCTCAAAAAGAAGATTTTTAGTTGAAAAATCAAGTAAATTGTATGTCTGTAGTTATCGTATTATTAAGGACAATATATTTTTAAGTCTTCCTCGTCCTTATAAGTTGCACTATCTCCCAGGCAATTGTTTTCAGTTTCGCCCGCAGGTTGACTGGGAGACAATGCCTAATGGCATTAGGTCCGCCAGTTGTGCTTAATTTGTACAAATAATAAATAATAATAAATCGGCTTCATAGACATAAGGGTTAAAGTGTAATAGAATAGGTACTTCCTTATTTTGTACCATAAACATTCAAATTATTATTTTCTTTTTTTCTTTGATGGAAATTAGGTATAACTCTATTATGCCAGTGTCAAGTAAAATACAATAACATTAAGTATCTTGAAATGTACTAGTCCGCTTGTCACATTACGTCTTGATAAAATGGTGGCCATTCTACCCAAACTTTCTAAGGATTTTTGTATTCAACCTAAAAGTCACAATATACGCATTTATATCATATCACTCCACTTATACTTACGTCTCAATCGAAGTATATTGTACAATATCACATTTAAACACTATAACAGAAAAAAATAAAATATTATGAAAATGAAATTAAAACCACTGTCACTGACGTCCTTTTATTTTAATAGATTAATAAACTATTTGCAGTGGAAGAAAGTAATGCAGAATTTATTTAAACTGAAATTACCATTTGAACTTTTTCAATCCAAAAATGTTACATTATTATTGTGAATGGTTAATAAAATTAAAATTAAACGAATTAAATTGGAATATAATAAAATTAAACGAGAATTAATTTCTGATACAAGTCTAGATCTAAAACATTTCAGCTATCTATTTCACTCATCAGTTATTAATCGTTACATCAAACTTTAATTGGAAAGTAAAGCCTACCCTAGATTATAAGATGCTCATCTTATAATCTAGGGTATATATAGGTATTTATATACAAATGTACCATAGGTAGGGATATTTTGTTTTATCACCAACAATAGTATTGTGTACCGAGTTTTTACGTGTTTTCTTGTGCAAGAACTATTTAAAATAAATGAACGCGTAACGATGGCCATTTGCACCAAATATTTATATCTTGAAATATAAAAAAAAGAACTAGAAACTAGTTACCATACTACTATAAAGTTACGATTAGTTTACAACTTTATTTGGGACAATGTTATGCTAAAAAAAAGCCCAGGAAAGTTCTTTATTCGATGATCAATCACTTTAGACACAAATAGCTCTTAACTTATTTTATCGATCCAGCGATTCAGCGTGTGAAGTGGCAATAATGATGGTAGTAATGAATTATTGCCGATAAAATCTAAACGCATGTGCTCATAAATCTATAGGGCATGGAAATGTTAAACAACTAACGGTTCGATCAGTGTGGGAATTTCGTTGATTAATTGATAGCTACGCCGAAAGAGACGTTAATGGCTCATATTATTTATTAATAAGTAATAATGTTAATTCTTATTAAATTACTATCGCTTGTATATATTTTATAAATCCTAATTTGTATATATAACATATATTAGGATTAATCTTTTATCCGTCGATTTTAAAATATCGGTAGAAACGAAAAAGAATTTTAATTTTTTTCGTTTTGTTAGCGTTTGTAAATTATTCCTTTATGACATATATAGGGAATAAAGTACTTATATTGTTATCGATGTAATATCGCGTATTTGGCGTATACATAACCGCTTAAAAAAAAAAGTTAAAAATGAGGATATCTGCAGAGTGCCTTGTGCCGTTTCTTATTGAACGGACACAGTTTGAGATATATAGATAGAGTATTAGAGTTTGATATTTAGATAATTGTATCTTCTCCATTTCATGACTTAACCAGCCGTTTCACTAATTAAATGACAATGAAAAAAAAAACGAAATTAGCTTCCCAAATAAGTAGAATCGTATCAGTAACTTAGCGCGTGACTAAATAATATATTAACTGAAATATTAGCTAGATATTAAGTCTTACTATGCCTCTAGATTGTATCATAATATATGTCTTGTTTACTTACTGATGTACATTTAGCAAAACACATGAAAAACGAAAACAATTTTATTTTTATTTAGAGCATTTGTCTCTTTTGGGAGTTGTGAGCAATTAACATATGAAGGTCAATGCGTAAGTACGTAAAGCAATATGAAACCATGGTTGCGTAAAATAATATAAGTTATAACACAAATTGAGCTCCCTAAGGAGTCAGATTATTGACAACATGTACCTAAATACTGTTAATTACTGCTCGCCAACAAATTTGTTTGAATTTCGTATATACTCCGAAAGTGTTATGTAAATGATTTTTATAGGTTTATACAATTTTTAATGGTACAGCTACGGCACTAATGGGTCGGTTCGATCAGGAAAATATCTTATACTTTTCTACGTTTCATTCGTACGCCTCACTCAGTTTACCTTCCTTCCGTTCTCCATAACCCGTACCCTCTCCTTCCGTTATTCATAACCCGTAGTTACGTTGGTATTGCATATCAGTACAGGCGGCGATGACTTACTATCAGTTAATCCGCTTGCTCATATTTGTCTACATTTGCTATAAATGTATACATATACTTCTGTGCCATCAATAGCCGGCCATATTCTAGTTACTGACACTGTTAGCCAAACCCTTTGGTGGTATTAATCCATTAATGGAGCATGATGGAAACTGAATTCACCAAATTGCAATGTGTGTCCAAAATCAAATCCCAAAAAAATCTTTGGTAATATCTAATAACAAGAACGAATTATTTTATCTAATAATAAAACTTGTCACGCATTGTATAATAAATTGTACGAATGGAAATTTCAATACACACCACGTACAACATATTCTAAACAAATAATTGTAAACAAATCTCCTACATAAAAAAACATGTTATTATTATTGTAATTCCCATCATATAAATTGTTTAAACCATAACTTTTTTCTTCTGTATTAGTTATATCTCATCGAAATCTCATATGAACGGCAGTGATTATTTACTATGCCTTCAAGTTACTCGCAGGATCGTTTGCTTGCGCTATTGTTAAATGTAAATGTATTAGAAATGAGTTTGTTGCATCCGTCTGTAAGTGCGATAACAAGCGCAGTAGGGGCGGTCCTTATTACACGCTCCCATGAACATAACATCTTTATATAAACAGCAATTTTATAATATTTCCCTGGAGATGAGAGCATCAGAGATAGGAAGAGTTCAGTGAGATGTACAATATAATATCAATAAATATACCTAGAATTAAAAATAGCATGGTCAAATAACTCATTGTCTTACAAAAACATGTTATTAACTAATGTGCGAACATAGTATCTACTGTTGGTTTAGAATAGTTAAGAAGGACCATGCATTATTGGGCGGGCTCGACCGGAAAAATTCCACATCATCACACGATACCGGCGTTATGTTGCAGCATTTTTTTATCTCATTCCGTAGGGTTTCGTAGTACCGAGATCCAAGGGTCTGACTTTTTTCCCTTTCTTTGCTTTTCTTCCCCTCCCACTACTACCTGCTTCCTCTGGCATTAAAGTCCTTTTCTTCTCTGGTTTTTTCTATTATTACTCTTAGATAGGTAACGCATCTGTAGTGCCAAAAAGTGTTGTAGATATCCTTGGGCGGCGGTGATTCTCGTCTAGGTGACTCATTTACCTCTCTCATACATACAAAAAACCTTTTCTATGTGTGCATTATAATAATTTTGACCAAGAGCGATAAAATTTTTCATAAAAAATGAAATCGGCCACTAGTTTCACTTCTCTTCACTTTACTTCCATATTCTCTTCTGCTATTTTTTCGGATTTTCCTTCGTATTTAACTTTAAACTCTCTTTCGACGCACCGTCGCAACTTTATATAGGTAAAACGATCGAGAGTCCTAGCATTTCCAAAATTCGAAAATGTTCCAGCAATGTGTAGTCTTTTCTAGACATCGTCCTCTCTCTTTTCCGTGTGCAGCTATTTTCTATTAAACTTTCTTGTCACGCATTGACGAACGTCTTGTCATTTTAGTTTTAAAAAGTTGTAATGGCTTGCTTGGATTGCTTCATAAAAAAAATGATTTTTAATAAGACTAGTTTTTCTTAGATTATTCTCGGTAAAATAATAATATAACATTTCCAGCCGTCTTGAATTGCACTGCACGTCGCAAAGGGATATCGCTTCTTCAATCAGTGCAACTATCAAATAACATAACGTGTCTCACTGAACTTTATTAGAGAAATTAAATTTTTTTTACAAATTATTTTTTATCTTACATATGTGGATTCGAAGATGTTAATGCTGGTAGCCTATTGGCTTTAACAGCTTTATCGTATTCAGGGCCCGCGGGCTGAAAGGCAAGTAAAATATAATTGGGAATCTGCGCAAATCGCAAACTCCATCGGCCTGACGCCGTGTCGGAGGTACATATATGTGTGTGTGCTGATTTTAAACTCGTCATGATTCTACGTTAAACATGTAGGGGAGGATTGAACTTTAGTAACTATAGTCCCTATTAGTCCCATAAACCCTAAGGTCTAGGAGGTGAGAACCGACCGGGTACGTGAGAGAATCTCGTGTAAGCGGCCGGTGTAGAAGTGTTCCCTACTCTACGTGCTCGGCTAGAGCCGGGGTGCGTGTGAGTGTTGGTGTCGTGAGTGGATCCGAACGACGCTGTTTCGTCGTCCGGATCGTGTAACACGTTACGCGGGCGTCGTCTTTTCGGGCGCGCGTTTAAATCGGGTGAATAAATTACCGATTGTACCACCAGTGGATTCGGATGGGATTCGGATCTCTCAAAATGTATCTTACACATTAAATCATACTTAGCCTACGGAAGTCCTGGAGTTACGAGCCCCCAAAGTGTATCCATCCAGACCAATCTTTCGCCACTACACCATCCAGTTTGGTAACTTGTTTGTTTTCTAACAAATATTTTCGTTCAAAATCTTCACCCTCTTTTCCTGACATGTATGTATTTTTAAGTATTGTTACGAGCTGGGGTTCGGCGATCGAAAAAATGAAATTGGCCGCTAGTTCCGCTTCTCTTCACTTTACTTCCACTTCTTCTCTTCTACTATTTTCTTCTGATCTTCTTCCGTATTAATTTTTTAAACGCCTCTTCGACACATGGTTGCTCCTTTATATAGGTAACACGATCGAAAGTTCTAGTATTCCAAAAATCAAGAATGTTCCAGCAATGTGTAGTATTTTCTAGACATTGTCCTGTCTCTTTCCCGTGCGCATCTATTTTCTATTAACCGTTCTTGTCACGCATTGACGGACTTCTTGTCAATTTATTGTTAAAAAGTTGTAATGGCTTACTTGACCAGGATTTTGTGATTTGAAAAAGAGATTTTAATCCTTGTATAAAAAAATGATTGGTCATATGTTATGCAACAGTATAAAACTATCTGACTTTCGAAGTAATTTCTCACCCTTCACTGTTATTTAGATAACACAGTTATGCATGAACAAACAGTGGGTTGAAACCAGGAACAAGTGTAACTTTTGCTGTGTTATGTTATTCAGCTGTTACTTTTGTTATTTAGTACAAAAGAACTGGAGCTGTCCGAAACATTGGGCCTGACACTGTATAGTGACAAGGACTCGCGGTGTTGGCAACATCAAATGCAACTTAGATAAGAACATTTCAAATGATTGTAATTCATGCCATGCTTTAATGTTTTTTTTATAAGCAATGTACATACGTGTATATATCTCCCATTGCACGGTAACGGGCCTCCCCATTTCTCGAGGAATGTACATTAACCCATCTCATTTGTTCAAGGTAGTTTAGCGGAACACTCCAACTCGGAATAAACACCTGTAGGCCGGGGTCGACGTCTTGATAAAATGGTGGCTATTCTACCAAAATCTCATCTCTCTCTCATTAAGAACATCTCACGCTTTTTGCTATCATTAGAGAACGCCAGAGGTGATCGATATTTGTTTTAGCTTCACAACAGCAAAGATTTAACGAGTCCTCTAATTACTAACATGTAATGAAAAACAAATGAAAAAGACCACACCGAGGTTATGGTCTTTGTCATTTAGCAACTTTTACGTTTCCTATTAATTAATCTCGTTTTTAATGAATATGTTATATTAAATAGGAAACTCATAACTCCATCTTTTACATAAACGTTAAGCGGTACGAGTGAAGACATAACACAGTTCACGAAAGTACATGGATTTTACCACTAGAGGTCTATGTTTTCAATTTTTAATAATATTTGTATTCAAATCATAACATAGATCAAATAAATAATACCCTCTACTTTACCTCCATTGTTAGATATTCGAAGATTGAATCGTCAGTTAAACCGAGTATTGGACATTAACTGTTATAATTAAGTTAGATTTATGTATAATAGTTATATCAAAAAAAATCCAAAGGTAGATCGGGGCTAGAATATAAATACTTTGACAATTGTTTATTTACTATTTACTTTACTTAAACCTACGAAAATAAAAAATTAGAAGTATGTATAACCATTGGTAGTCGGAGGCTCAAGTCACTTGTTTTCTTCCTTCTTTTTCTCTAAATCCATCTTTTCTTTCCCCTGACCTTTTCTTTCTTCTCCATCCTTTTCCCTTCCTCTCCGCCAATCCACGGTCTGCCGTGTCAAAGGAAGCGTGACTAGGGGCGAGATTAGTCGTTAGCGTGGCGATCGCCCCGGGATGGGTCTCCCCCGGGTACTATAGTGCCTTACATGCGGGGCTTTGCTGGGGCTGAACTCCATCCTCCCTTGCGGCTCGTGGGGTTCACTATTACGAATCTTAATATACCTAATTCATTAAAAAGTGACGGCGACGTGGTTCGCCACCCGTCAGGTCCTGATTCCCACGAGGGTGAGAAACGACGAAAGGAGAGCCATTTCGCTACGATGAATGAGAGAGGAAAGATGGATGAGTGTGAAGGAAGCAAGGATCGTAGCGGATGGAGATTTGTGGTCTCTGCCTAACCCTACGGGGAGACAGGCGTGATTATATGTATGTATGTATGTAATTCCAAATGACAATAGTTGAGAGAAGACGTGAGAATACCTCCTTATGTTACTTATTCCAATGTATTATTATATTTTTTTTTCATTACTTATTGCTTTTAACTGTATGCATACCATTGTCAGCCCAGTCGGCCTTAATGTGATGACAACTTTGTTGGAAGGCGAAACTATTATGATCCTAACAGATTAAAGAAAGAACTGTGTACTTTGTTGAAATCTTTATTTTTCTTTAATTTTAGATGTCACGATGTTACTGAATTACAAACTAGATTATAAATAGATAGATGATATGGTCATATTAAAACTAGTATTTAAATAGTACAAGTAAACCAAAACAACTGCATTTTACATCTCTGTTACTTGAACAAAACTACTAAAAAAAACAAATTATTTTTTTAAATATCGGAGGATAATTTGTGAAGAAATCCTTATCTTTGATCAAAGATTTTAGATTTAGAAATAACTTACACGCAGTAATTCTGAAAATGTTGATTAAAAATTATTTTAAAATGGTATAATGAACGTTCAAGCGAACTCATTTGGGTTTAATAGACAAATATGAATTAATGATAAAACATTATTGCTTTTTAATTTTTTCGTGATTTAATTTAGTCATAAAATAAGATATAATAATACAAAATATTCGAATCATGTTTATTTCACAACGTTTAAGAAATATTTTCTGCACTGAACGAATATTGTTAGTTGCCCTGTTGAAAAAACTAAGCATAAAAAAACTTAGATGAACAATTAATTTATGAAAAATATTACACATACCGATAAGGATTCAGAATTCAAAATTTATTTTTACAAAGGAGTATACGATCTCACGCTTATAAAATGTAAATGTTATTTGAAATTTAATTTTACATAGATAATTTGTATATAATGATATTTTGTATTAATTTAAATGCCTTAAACGTATGTATATAACACATTCCATTCAAAGTTAATATTAAACGTTTATCCCATGAAATTGTTACCTACACAAATTATAGAAAGGCGTTATAAATTAGATTGAATACTTGTAACATTTTGTTGATGCTCAAAGCAATAGGGTGTAAAATATATTATGAGAATACGATGTTAGAAGCAGGTGACGGCGTTGAAATAGCAGCGCAGGACGCGACCTCTGCCGGCACCCTGCCCGCGCCGTTGCAGCGCCGACTGCAAAATCATAAAATGAAATTATAAACCTTTTATATATTACTTTTTCTAACAAAGTATCGAAAGCTAAGCATATTTTCAAACAGTAATAGAAACTATTGCCTTCAGTAATTACTTTCAGTTAAATAACTTAAAAAAAGTAATAAGCACCAAGAAACTCACTAGCGAATAGCTAAATATATTTTTCATGTATAACTGTTTTTCCATAAAAATAATTAAACAAAAACAATATTCAAAAGTATAAAAAAAGAAACTGAAAAATACATTCTATTATCGAAAGGTTTGTGATGCTTTAGACTGAATGGTCTCCGCAGGAGCAGAACAATTTTCTATAGAATAATATAAGTATTCTATTTCGTTTTAGTATAATAATAGTCTGGTCCCTTCTACGTGGCATTGGCGAAATCATTCGTGCTATTTTGGCACTATTGGAAGCCATTAATTGAATTTAATGAATGAATGAATAGTATAATATATAAATCATCATCGATCCATCTGTAAAAGATCATTGCTGGACCTTGCCTTATCTCAAAATGAAATATTGTCATAATCCTTACACTTGGCGAGTGAACCCTAATATATAACGGGAACCACAAACAAGCAAGGTATTTTTTATCGAGCTCTGTTTGGCCGGCATTAGCTCAATTGATTAATTTGATTCATCTTATAGATGTTTAAAGGTTAAGCTTTATTAGCTTTTTTAATGTGAAGTAACCCTAAAAGCCTTAAGGTGAAAGTTTTAAGGTGAGTAATCTCCAATAAATTATAACAAAACTGAATAACAACCAGGTCATTAGTCTCCATGCTGGAGTAACGGAGTGGGGCAGTCCTCGGACCATCTCGCTCGAAATCGTACGGCTGGGGACCACCCTCGTGAAGTGCTTTTTGGAGTGCGACTAGCAGTCGGTCCAAAACCAATGCAGCACGTTTCTGCGGAATCAGTACTTGCTGAAAACAATGCAGTAGGTATAAATGTAGTAGATAATTTGAATAAGTTAAATAATTGACCTGACGACCAATTAGCTCAGTGGCGGGACCCCCCGCCCATGGAGTCAACGATCGCGGGTTCGATCCCCGCGTCAGAAAAAATATATGTATGGCCTACGGATATTTCTTCCGAGTCTTGTAATCCCGCCAAGTAGTAACCAGCGTAATAACTGGACATAGTCCATTTAACAAACGTCTATTTGTGCTAGGTGTTACAGATAGCACACTATGCAGGGCCAGCATGGAGGAGTAGGAAACGGCTGCTCACATCGTGTTTCGGTGCAGGGGAGTAACCAACTACCGGGCCAGATGCCAGGGTGCACCCGGGTCCCTCATGGATGCTGTGGGCAAGCCGAAGAGACTGCTGCAGTTCTTCAAGGAGCTGGGGTGGATAGAATAGGAGTTATCCATTCTGACAACACGCAAAATAGGCGCATGATGACGTCGAGGTGCAGAAACTAGCCCGTTACACCATCTTCCATCTCCAACTCCACTAATTCACATTGGACAATCGTGGTGGGTTACCGTCTGTTCCCTCAGAAACAGGAAGGCCGGCTCAGCAGTGGGATATATATATATGGGCTGTGTGAAAAAAAATATTTGATATAAGTGAAATAGGTTATAAATGACAAAATATTAGCGAATCAATTCCTGAAAACATGTTTGCTCAACTGTGGAATTTTAGCATTTAATACATACATCACTAACGTCGTTCATATTGGAGTTGTGAGCGTATTCCCCGGCGAGGGCGGCGGGGAGAGCTGGTGATGCGAGCGTGTTTATCACACTCATCGTAAACAAAGATAGTATGAGCATCATCGTGTACTGCACATCACACGCTCACCCCTGCAACGATGCAAAATAATTTTAAGCTAGTTGTATCAATTTATAAGTTACATTATTATATATTTACGTAAAGACTTGAGCCTTGTGAAATTGGAGGCAATGGGTAGATCTGAAATATTGTCTCGCTCTACTGAGCACACCCAGCTTTTTCGAGGTAAGCTTGACCTTTTCTTTCAGAAGACTTCGAAACTGGACGTCATGTGATTTTTCGACGCCATTATTGAGGATGTTCATAATTAAAACATTAGATAACCCACATGGCCTTTTGTCTGTCACTTCCATAAAAAAAGATATTTGATTCGCTTTTTTTTATTTCGCTTTGAGTTAAGACCTCACTCAGGCATATATTTAAGACATGGTTTGTAAATTAAATAATAGGAAGTAGGATTATGGCTTCGGCAAACAAATATAAAATAATTTAAGTAATCTACAACAACTTTACACGCTTATATCATAACTACTATATCATATATATATATATATATATATATATATATATATATATATATATATATATATATATATATATATATATATATATATATATATATATATCATATTTAATTATAGTTAATTTGGAAAAAAAACAACGGGATAAATTTGTAACCTTTAAATTTATTTATTCAAAACTTTATTTTATAAAACGTTAAAGCCAAGTATTACAAAAAGGCAGATTTAATGCTTTCAGTCACTTTTGTCGACAGAGTATGTTGGTAATATAATGGAAACAGTGTTTTGATAACACAAAAGCTCATTTACTAGAATATTGCTTCTGCACAACTCAAATTGAAATACTTTATTTGTTGACTAAGAAATCACATTTCATTTATGTAACATCAACAGTCAAGCTTTTACCACTATTCCGTATTTCGATTTTTCTGAACGGACGAAATAGCGAAAGAAACTCCGCAGGTATCATTTTATGTCTCCCTTTTACAATGCAGTTCCTGATGTGTATAAATCAAACTTTATAGTTAGTCTCAAAGGTAACCAAGAAATTATAACGATTTATGATGTTTTTAAGGCCTTTCAAAATATGAAAAGTCGTTAGATATCCTAATAAAAATCTTTTAAATATTATATAATACTTTCTGGTCTTCGCACACATCAAAATTGTATAACTTAAGTCATAAAGTAAACAAAAATATTAATGTAATTTACAAAAATGCTTGTAAACAGTTTTCTGTCTTTTACCTTTACGAATACAAATAGATCACAAAACTCCAACCACTTAACAAAGATCAATGACGTGCAATAAAAGATGAAATGGCAATTCATTCCGCATATCATAAAATATTGCCAATATATATTGAATGTATCGTATTGTTATTTCACGGAAAAAATGTGAACGTTAGAACAACATTCCGAAACCCTCTACGTCTCATATGTACGTGTAACTTGAGTGTCAAAGTAGAAAATGAAACCATTGTTAGCTATATAAATCGTTAGCCGGATATCATTTGAGATTTTTTATTGAAGAAGTAGGCAGACAATAAAGCAGGTCACTTGACGATACATATAATAATCACCACCGACCAAGGATACTGTAAATGCCTTGTCTGCCTTAAGTTACGAATGAAAATAATTGGAGGGGAACAATAAAGTAATGGGGAATAAGGAAATAAAATAAAAGAAAGGAACTTGGCCTCCAGATACTTGCATTCACGAACAAAACGAATTATTGATTGCGGGTTCAATTCTTACATCAGGATATATGTTGGATATGGGCTATAGATATTTATTCCGAGTCTGCATTTCCTACCAATCCGCCTTAGACAAGTGTGATGGTTTCATCTCCATCCCTAGAGAAATCGGAAGGTCCCCTGCTTAGCTATAAAAAATTTTGTTACGCACTTTTACATTCCAACTACTTTAAAGTAAGGTACTAGTCATGACTAAAAAATTATCATTATCCAACGATGACAGTTCCTTATTTGCCGAAAATACATAAAGATTATACAGAGAATACAATATTCTGCGAATTTATGTTGTAACTATTTAGATTTCATATCAATGCGTATTCTCAAAAAAAGATTATGGGGTGAAAGTTGGAAGCTTCAAAAACAACAAATATATATCGGTATAGATTACATGTGTACATTCATGCTTTATTTATATAATTTATTTAAATGACATATATGGCTTTAGCAGTTCTGGTACATTATTTTTTATTAATTTTATTACACAAAGGCACGAGGTAAAAAGACGAATAACAATAAAGTCAAATCTAACTTACTATAAAATAACTACCAATAATATAGAACAGTAGAAATTTTATATAATTATTTTAATTATAATATTTTTTGAAACATGAAATATAGAAAGTTTACTAAGGGACAATGTGTCAAAATTTATTTAGTAGAGCAGCATATAAAGTTAACAAACAATACACCTTGTATTTTATATGTTTAGGATGGTGACGTTGTCATCGTTAAATTATTTATTTCTATAATATTGTGTCAGGTCTATAATAATAATAACATTGTATCATTCTATAATATTGTATCATAATCCAGGTCTATAACCCTGTTGTCAAAGATTTTATTCAAACTTTATTCTTTGCTGGTTTTGTTCATAGTGAGTAAATATTCTTACTTTGTCTGTGCTGTAAGTGAATATGTTCTTTTCCTTTTTCGTTACATGTATCAATTATATGTAATTTTGCAAAAAGCGCCGAAACTCTTGAATTACAACTTAAGTAATCTTTTAACAATACGTATATTTGAAATACTAATAATATGATATAAATATGTGAAAACTTTACATGCCAGCAGCACCTAATACTTGTTAACAAATACAATTACTCTTTTACTTATAAAAAAATAAATTTAAATTAATTATCATGGTGCTAAATTTCTATTATACATACCGTAATGTAAAATCTTATAAATTTAATGATCTGTACCAAATACAATATGTGAGATATTTTTAGATATACTAAAAGTTTTATTGCGAAAAAGAATTCCAAAAGGAAAAGCTTAAAGATTATATTTGAAGCTTTGTTGACAGTAAGGTGATATGGACATATTTGTTCTGAATGAGGATAAAAGGCTTTCGCAAGTACAAGTTCATTTTCGATGTGATAAAACTTCAAGTAAAATTGGTGACTCTTTGTTTATTTGTTGATATTGCTTGTTAATTATAATATTAAAAAATGTTTTTTATTTAATTTTTTTTAATCAATTTATTAAATAAAAATATAAAAAAATATAAATAGTTTAGAAGTCACAAAGGGTAAAACAAATTATATTACTGTTATATTTCTATAATATATTCAATAAAAATAATTCAAGTCATATAATAAAATCCAAATACTCATAAAATTATAAGAATAAAAACTTTAAAAAGTTAAGTATATGGTACTTACGTAATAATCACAAATCCCCAATTTTCTAAGGACGAGTTTGCGTGTATAGTAACACAGCGCTACGAGTGAGTACACAAAAGTGTATTTGGCTGGTGTCGAACAGCGGCGTAGCGCGGAAGCTCGCAAGCTTATGTAGGGCGCTACGCGCTGCCTAAGCCTTTATAAGACCACCGAGTGAGCCGGTTGCGTTGTTTCTCAAACACTCAATAATCCAAATAAATAAATGTTGGAAGTCTATATTTTTAATAGTTTTTAAAAAAGTTAAAGCTGTAACACTTCACAGTTAGTCAAAAGAGTATGTATTGTGTTTTCGATCAACCAAAACAGGCATTATAGTCAAGATCGTTGGTCTCCCTCAAAATTGAGGGGTGTTGCCGTAATCCACACATTTTGCGAACGACCCCGTTCCGTTCGCAAAATGCTGGATTGTCGATTGATTGTTATTCTACTAGAGAGTGAAAACCAATGACAATATATGAAAGAGTGTGGTCAAACGCAAAATTCTAGCTTTTTGTAGCATTCAATATATTATTCGTCAAATTCATAGCTTGAATATCAAATTTTCCATTTTTGATTCACTAAATTCAATTAAGCTACGCTAACCAGTTTATTGCATGTCAATTCTTAATGAAGTTTTTATGAGTATCGTAAAAATGTAAAAACAAGCAAGCTCTTCAGCCTGTGTACAATTCATTGATAGAATAATATTATGGAAGAAAAACGTCGTAAATGACGTTATGAATAAGTTTTCATAATTATCAACTCAATTTCTTTACTCGTGTCAACACATATTATTATATCTCTTGAAACCAAAGATATACATTTATATAGGTTTATTAATGTATATCTTTAGTTGACTGGCCCAAAAAAGCACACCCTATTCCCATACATAATCCAACGACACATAGATCTATTTCAGACATAAATCGTAAGCACCACATTCAACTTATACCATATTCAACATATTCCTATGTTTATTTATTTGTCATTTATTAATATTTTCTCAATTCAACTTTACGCCTTCCTGTTTCAACAATTTTAGTTAATTAATGACGGTTAATATCCATTCTTTCAAGGAGGCCCCATAAGCAGTAGTATGACATATTGTTTTACCACCTATGTATGTATGTCTCACTATAACCAGATTTAGAATAAATATTTGTGGGCTATATATATATATATATATATTTATATATATATATATATATATATATATATATATATATATATATATATATATATATATATATATATATATATATATATATATATATTTATCCCGATTCGGGGATCCAACCCGCTACTATTGACTCCGTACGCGGCAGCTCCACCACTGAGCCAAGCTTTCCTCGGATGACATATGTGAGCTCTAAAATGACGAATATATACGATAATTACGGGGTGCTTAATGCCCAGCTGAGAACTGTTGACGAACTACAGAAGATGATAAACTACAGAATGAACTATCTTAGATCTCAAGTATCACATAAATATCTCTTTATCAGAAAAGTATGTTTAAAATATGTACAAATTTTCTCGAGCAGTTTCCACGGCATTTCTCGCGGGGGACATCGTAAAACTCAATTACGCTGTTACTTAATGTAAATTCAATGACGTTTTTCGTGTAATAAAATAAAGCATATTTAGCTATAAAAAGATTAGGATCATAGAGCACTTTTATTGCCCATCCTAAACGATATGGGTCGGCATTCAATACATCGTTGGCAGGCAATAAGTCCTAAATCCATACTCGTATAGCACCGCTATCTGTACTATATTAAAAAAACGGAACTCTATCTTCGTAGCGGGAAGTGTCGATCATTAACAAACATGTTATCCTTTTCGACAAACTGATCATTATTATTTCACTAGCTTTGCACGCGATGAATGATATGATGATGATGGTGATGATGAGAAAATAAGAAAAGCTGGCTCTCTAGTTGGTCTTATAAGGCAAGGCAACATAATATATAATATTTAATCATTTATTTTAATGTACATAAACAATATATAATAAAAAAATAGAAATTTGCGCTCTTTACAGAATATATAATTGAATTTGTTAACTGTGTACTAGTTTCGGAAATACATATATATATATATATATATATATATATATATATATATATATATATATATATATATATATATATATATATATATATATATATATATATATAATGATGTCTATTTGAATTTTATATATATATATATATATAAAATTCAAATAGACATCATTATCATTCCAATATGAACTGCACCCAAACCAACCTAATTTATTAATATTTACAGAATTTCTTTGAAGTCCCATAAAACAATATTTTTGTATGAATGTTACTATATTTGAATGTTACTTACTGACATATTTGTGACTTAAAACAGATATATTTTTATCTATTGTAATGGCAAAAAAAAACAATGAGAACTAGTAAAATTATAGCGCTGCTGAAAGAGGGTGTAGCCAATGTTACATCTTACAGCGGGTAAGCGTGAGTCGTTCATCTGTTTAAAGAACCTGGAGTCGATAACAAGAGACAGGTTCCGTTCAGAGAAGGCAAGTTTGAGAAAGGAGAAAATGTTGCACACAACCACGAGACGCGGAGAGAGACCGCTTTTTAATGACTCAGGCGCTGAGGAATCGCAAATGCAGTTACATAGACCTCAAAAGAAACCTCAAAGAGGTGTGAGGAGCACAAGTTAGCCTATGGACTGTGATCAGGAGGCTTTTAGCGGCTGATATATGTAGTCGGTGACCAGCACGGGCCCCCCAGTTACTCCGTGAGCACGGTATGGCTCGATTGAGGTTCGTTAGAAATTGTTTATCTTGAACACCAGGTAACTGGAGTAGCGTACTCTTCTCTAATGAGGCTTGAATTTGTCTGCATAGTGAGAATCAACGTCGGCGAGTGTTACGAAGACAGGGGAACGCCATGCTAATGTGTATTTTAAAGAAATCACCTCTTATCGTGGAGGATCTGTTGCTTTGGGCTGGCATAACTTCCAGCTACCGTACCGAGATAGTATTCATTGAAAATGGCTTACTAAATGTGTAGAGGTATATAACAGGCATACTTTGTCAAAATGCATAACCCGCACTGATTGTTCTATCGTACTGGCGACGTAGATGCTTATATACAAGAAGTCGGTATTCGTAGTTTGGACTGGCCAGCGCGGAGCCCCGACCTTAACCCCATTTAGGACGTCTGAGACCTCTTAAAAAGGCGAGAACGATCTGTCCAATAACCTCGACAAAACATCAGGGTGATTAAACGTGTGATCTCGGTTAAATAGAAACATATTCCACAGGCCACCATCAAAAGCTTGGTGGAAAGCATGCCAAGACAATTACATACCGTCATTGCTATAAGAGGAGATCATACTCGTTATTAATTAATTGTCTTTTTTTATTAAAGTACCATAAAAATACTCAAAGCCTTAATTTCACTATACCCATAAAATTTTCCATTTTCTCACGGATTTCTGTTTATATTGACTAAAATACCGATTCTAGGATTTAAAAAAGATTCTTTAAAAAAGAAAAAGAAATATTTATCATCTTAGCTAATGAAATACTAAAAATATTAATTCAGAAAAGCCAATGATTCTAAGGTGCCCGTTTTTCTTTTTTTGTAAAGGAGTATATTAATTATTCCAAGAAATCCATAATTTATTCCATGTTGAGTATATCTGGCTACGCGCAACCACTACTAAGAAATCTAAGTGTCAATTACACAAGAGAGCGTTTAGTTTAATTTTGTCTTTTTAAACCGTGCAAATTGGCTGCGGGCTGGCGGCCGTGCCGACCGATTGGCTCAGTGGCGGGGCCCTCCGTCCACGGAGTCAATGGTCGCGGGTTCGATTCCCGCATCGGAATAAATATTTATATGGATTTATAAATGTTTATTCCGAGTCTGGTAACCCCCCCAATCCGCATTTCCTTTCCTGCTCCTTCCTTTCTTCTCTGTCCTTTCTTTCCTTTCCGCCAAACCACGGACTGCCGTGCCAATGGATGCATGACTAGGGGCGAGCCTAGTCGCAAGCGTGCCGATCGTCCCGGGATCGGGCTCCCTCGGGTACTATGGTGCCTTACCTCAGCATGCAGGGCTCTGCTGGGGCTGACCTCCATCCTCCCTTGTGGCTCGTGGGATTCACTAAGACGAATTTAATAAACCTAATTTGTCGAAAAAAATGACGGCGACGTGGTTCGCCATCCGTCACGTCCTGATTCTCACGAGGGCGAAAAGCGACCAATGACGAGCCGTTTCGCTGCAATGAATGGCAGCGGATGGAGCTCTGTGGTCTCTGCCAACCCCTGCGGGGGATAGGCGTGAATATATAAAAAAAAATAAACCGTGCAAATATTTAAAACACAAAAGGCATTCATTCTCTTGTTCGAAACTGTACTTCCACGACTGGACGTTATGTTGCCGTAATCCCTATGCTTGATAGGCCGATTGTTATTTTTTTTACTCAGGTGAACGCTTGTTTCTTCTTACGACACCTATAGGAAAAAATTAGATACCGTTTTTTTCTTAGTTCTAAAGTATGCTAACACAATAATATTAGGTCAAATTGTTGGACTTGTTTCTGAAACCAGAAATTTAGCTCTAATAATCGACAGAAAATCTTGGCCCTAACTGTCTTAACCGTTTCTATCACATAACGCTTCTGTGAAGAGTGAAATGTAGCCAAGATTAACGAGGATAAAGTCCAGGGAACCAATATATTTTTCCATATCCCATGTACGTGTCATACTCGGAATAAATATATAACTGTAGGCCCTACATATATTCATTTCAATGTGGGAATAAAACCCGTGACCATTAGTCACTTCACGAAGGTGGTAGTTTCGCCCCTGAGGCAATTAGGTCGTCAGACCCAGTATTAATAAATAAATTGTGCGTAATCTAAAAATCTAAGACCTAAATATGGCACGGTATGGGACTCTTTTAATATCGAATTACAAGTCTCATTTATAAAGATGACACAAATTTTATGTTTCGAACCTCGTCGGCATACGCTTTGACGCGAAGAGCTAGCAAATATTATTTTTATCGTAACTACGTACGCACATGCAGAGGTCACAATAACAGTAGTGTGGGCGACACGTCTTATAATGCAACAAGGGGCTACCCGTTGCTCTAATGTGCTGACCATGTTCCCAGCAAGGGGCTTATTGCTTTCAACCACTCAACTGTGACTACCATAAAAGAACGATTACCAAACACATACCAAACATAACACATACATTTAGCAGTTGTTCTTATAATTAAATGACTTCTTTTTTAAATTATTTTGTTTCTTAATCTATTACTATTTTTGTCATGTGAAATATAATATTATTTATTTTATAACAAGTATCGACATATGTATATATTAAAGTAAATCTTATTACTTCGAAGCCACGGGATTTGAGTCTATTCCCATCGGCATAAATATTTATATTTACAGGTAGATCTCGTTATTTTCTTATGTAATTTGTGTTATGGTGGGTCCTGAGAACTTCTAGAAACCTTCCAAAGCCTTGGTAATCCTATGGATCCTATGGATATAACGTAACATAGCTGATGAATACTTAAGTTGAAACTATAAACGGTCCGACGAATCCAATAGTGATCTAAACCGAGATCTCGAATTCGCCTGAAAGTCTCTTAAATCGCTACTCGTTCCTACTCTACTGTCGAGGTGCGGCTTTCGTCGCTATGGAAGTCTACAACTTGCGGGCTAATCTTTTGTATTAAATTGTAAAGGTCCTAAGACTAAGAACACTATTTCAAACAAAAGAAGAATCGACGTTTAGTTTGGTAAAAAAAATGTTACTAGGACATTATTAAACTTAATTAAACCAAGTGAATAAATACCACCTTGCATTGAACATCAACACGCATTAAAATCTGCGAAATGTTGTTGTAATTCAAATATTACTTTGAGTACACGAAAAGGTCTTAAATTATATTATAACTAATATTACTTACACATTATAATTGTTAATTTTTGTTCTCAGCATTTTCACAGATTTTATAATTCTGAGCAAATGTTAAATTTTTTTAATTGCCTTTACTCGGATCTTTGAATCAGTCAAACTGGTATGTACGAAGGTATTCAAAAAATGTTCTTTCATTGTGATTGATGGAGCAAAAGCTAGACAGGAACAGTAATAGGATTTGCGAACTTTCTAGATAAAGTAGTATCAATTGCTCATTAATCAACTGCATTGTACACTAATAAATCGAGGCGGAAAATCTTAAGGCCAATCAATCGGGGACGTCCACACCCCGCGCAGAGGTGTGGGATCGAGCCTCGGGGATGAACCACCCTGCTCGTGCAGGAACGTATTGGGGCAACCGCCGCCCCGGTCCTAGGTGCCACTATTCCTAGCGGCTTTTGGGCGTCCTTTAACGACTTCGCGTCGTCGAGATATGGCTGAACCTATTCCTACGGTGGGTGTGGTCCATTGTCGGCTCGGTCGAACATCTTCCGAGCCAACCAGACCACCAGACCGGCGCAGCATAGGTCAGTCGCGAGCGAACGTACGCCTTATAGACCAACAGCTTCGTACGCACGGGTATGCAGGTTATCTTAGGGCCAAATGAATGAAATAAAGAGTAGTTTTATTGCAACGCCATCTTGTGAACATAAAGAGAACTATTTGTAGTTGCGCAGTGAACTTCGTGCGATTCTCACCGACCAGTAGGAAGCGAGCACCAATCAGCGATTACTAACCCTCTCTGTGACCTAGGGCACTTGTGGGGCAGCTAGCTTTTAGTCAATGTAAACAAAAATCCGTGTGAAAATGGACATTTTCATGGGTATACTGCATTAAGGCTACGAGTATTTTTATGGTACTTTAATAAAAAAAGACGATTAATTAATAACATTTATGACCTTCCCTTGCAGCAATTACGGCATGTAATCGTCTTGGCTTGCTTTCCACCAGGCTGTTGATGTCGTTCTGTGGAATAAGTTCCCACTAAGAGGTCTCAGGCGTGCTCAGTGGAGTTATTTATGGGGCTCCGCGCTGGCCACTCCAAACTAAGAATACTGCATGTGTATGAATATTTCTTGCGTTTAAGCGTCTATGTCGTTAGAATAGTGGGCCCGAGCAATATCGTCCATGTAAATGGCATATTCCCCAATTACAGTCAATGCGGGTTGTGCATGTTCACAAAAGATTTTTGCTGTACTTTTGCGCATTTAGTAAACCATTTTCAATGAATAATCTCGGTATGATAGCTAAAAGTTATACCCGGCCAAAACATAACCGATTATCCACCATTAGAGGTAATTTCTTTCAAATACATCAGCTTAGCGTTCCCCTGATCTTTGTAACACTCGTCGACGTCGGTCCACACCATTCAGACAAATTCGAGCCTCATTGGAGAAGAGTACGCTTTTTAAAAAAGCTTCGAATTTGGAATTAACTTTTTTCATACCCAGACTTTTTATTGATTTTTTGACTTTAGATTAAGTGTTAGTAACATAGTTAACCTCTTTAGAACTAAGTTATTACCAACAATGTAGAAAAATCAAAACCGCCCGGTTTTCTTTTGCAAAGGGGTGCAACAAAATAATATATATATATATATATATATATATATATATATATATATATATATATATATATATATATATATATATATAGTTCATCGGCTGCAAGAGGGCTAACCAATGTGAGGTTATAGTTCCATAAGGTTATACTGTATTCCAGTTATTTATAGATTCTTTCTTCGATGTTCATTGTCTGTTTGCCTTCTTGATTTTGTTTATAAAAGTAAAAATTCAGTCGGGGTGAGATTCATACTAATTCGCCGCCGAAATGTAATATATATGTCTAGTAAAATTTGTGAATTTTCTCGTGTTTCCGTGAAATTCTTTGGGACTCAAATATATGTAACAGTTTTCGAGTTATCGATAAAAGCTATGAATATTTAGGATATATCACGTGTAATTTGTATTTAACCAGTTCATCTTATTTAGATTAACTGTCATCTTTAAATTTATATCTTATTGATGCAATATAAAAGCTTAACGTAATCTATCGATACTATAAAAATCGATATCACATAGTTCAGTACTATTGGGCTATATTTATATATCGATAAATATCGAGCAGTCCTACCGACGCGGGAGGCACGAAGAAAACCTTACTAAGAATAAAATAAAGTATATCAACATATATCAACTAATTCAACATGTAATGTTTTAATATTTCTATGTCGTTAGTCCCAAAATATTAAATGAAACAAAAGAGATAATTTTGTTTTCATTTCAGGGCTCGAAATAAATCACCGATGGCTTCATCGGACAAGGAAAAAAAGAAACCAAAGGACAAAAAAAAGAAGGAAGAATCTGGTTCTAGCAGTAGCGAAAGTAGTGGCAGGTATGTAACCATGTAAAAATCAAAATTGTTTCAGAGTGGTATTAGTTGAATAATTGGAGGTTATGATAGAAAGATGCGGAAAATCAAATACAATAGACCACTTAAATTTAGATAATCTGTAATCTTTATAAATGATTGGTTTAATGTAAAAGGTTAACGAACTATTAATGTAATATAGTAATTTTCTTTTTGATTGAATTGCTAAGTGAAAAAGTAAAAGGCCATATAATTTGGGCGTCTCGCCTCAGACAAACTTCATTACAAAACATTTATAATTTTGTAGAATTGTCATTAACTGACTTAAAAAATTATTTATAATTTAATCAAATTGCCGCATGTTACTAATATATATAGTACTTATTTGCAGTGTAACAATAATTAGATTCTTTTAAATTTTTTAAAATTAAATCATGTAGTCAAAACTAACATGTCTTAAAATAGTTCTTCAGATAGCAGTTCATCTCGATCATCATCAAGGTCGTCATCAAGTAGTTCAGGCAGCTCCTCAAGATCCTCTTCATCTTCAAGTTCATCCAGCAGCAGCAGCAGTAATAATGACCGCTCCAAAGCAAAGAAAAAGTAATGTATAAGTGTAACTTGAAGTTGCACTTCATATATAAATTTTTTGTTTGTTCTTCTCTGTTAAATTAAATGTTTACTTACTTTTTTTACATTTAAGTTCTTGTAAAAAAAAGTGTGTCAATGAATAAATGGTTTTCTATTTCTATATTATATGGCATATATCAGGGATGACCAACTGAAATAGACCAAGATCTACTATTTACGAACTCAACTATTTATTAACTCTGTGTATTTATCTATTACAATTATTACTTCTTTATAAATTTAACATAGAATCATATTTCACATAAAATTTAACTGAGTAAATGAAACAGTATGTCAGTAGTATTTTTTTTTTATTAAGAAGGTAAACACAACATTTTAGTATATTTAAATTATTATTTTTTGTCTTAATGTTATGGAATGGGAGGTGCATTGCCCACCCCTGGCATATATATCAGAGGGGACTCTCCTTCAGAGGCTTGTTCTGATTCGAACATTTGAAAATCATTAATGCTCGGCTGAATATTTCCTTATCTTTAAATTCATTGTTTGATATTGGCATCACAAATCAGTTAAGTGTTTTTGTAGGATGATTTTGAAATTTTGTGCATATAGATGCATAGTATACATAAACATTCTTGACACAATGTTGCTTATTACCAGTCATTAATATCCCTTAGAGGAAATGGTTTAAGTTAGTTGATCTAAACTGTTAAATAGATTAATCATTCAACAGATCTGTAAAATATTAACATATGTTAATATTGATAATGAAATAACATATGTAAGATAAATATATTGATAATCATAATGTAATTTCGTGTTGTAGATATTTTTTTTCATTACTTTTAGCAGTAAATTGTAAACTTATAGTGATATCGCTACTATTCATCACGGCCTGCTATTCAAAAAGCACTCGTTTTGTGCTGGTGTTAACATCAGAATTATTATTTTGCTTAATTTTACATTAAATTTAAATTGGCTTTATATTATTTCAGGACTTCCCCTAACAATAAAAGTCCAGTGAAGGATCGCCGTGAGCCAGAAAGGGAAAAAATTAGGGAGCGATCACCAGGTATTGATAAAAAGAAATTGGTTGGAGCTACTATCAATGATAAATTAAAAACCAAAGAGAAACATGAACGGTGAGTACACATTTCTTATTTATTTTTTCTATGAAGTAATTGAAAATATTATTTATTTGACATATGTAATTAATATCCTTTAACTTTTTAAGTAATCACATTGTAATTATTACTAGTTTTTGTTAAATTTTGGTTTCTATTATTTGTAACTTTAATAATATTAGTTCATGGTTTCATAGGCCTTCATTTTCACCTTATTCCTTTTGGTTTTGTCAAGCTTGTCACTTCCATTATCCAATATTTATTGTTGCATCATGTAGATAATTTGCTTATCATCATTTTAATGATATGCAGTAGTGCAAAGTATCCTTATAAGTTCACCTTTTTTTATGTAGTCTTATTTTTAACAAGAAAAGAAATAATGCATATAATAATATATAACATAATATAAACAAATTTTAAATATATGTTAAACAAATTTTAGGTCTCCTGGTCGTAAGAAGAGAGAAAGGTCTCCTCCTCCTAAACCAACTCGTATACATATAGGCCGATTAACGCTAAATGTAACAAGGGAGCATATTCACGAAATTTTTTCTACTTATGGCAATGTAAAGGCCGTGGAATTTCCAATGGATAGGTTGCATCCACATAACGGTCGCGGTTACGCTTATGTAGAATTCAGCAACGCCGATGAAGCAGAAAATGCAATGAAACACATGGATGGAGGTAATGCAGAACTAAATTGGCTTAATTTTAAGTAAAAAAAAATGTAAATCTGTTATCAGCTGTATGATGTGTAGGTTAAATTCTTTAAAAATGAGCTATAGAATTTGTAAATAATAATGTTAAAAATAAATAGCTATTACTTTCAAATAATGTCATTTATGACTATCGGTCCGATTTTAATTGTAATTTGCTTAGGTATTGGTTTCTTTGCAAAAATACTCTGTTAATTGGATCATTCATCATCATCATCAGCAGCCTGCGGCAGTCCACTGCTGGACATAATAGGCCTCCCCCATGGAGCGCCACCTAGCCCGATCTTCGGCTACACGCATCCAGTTTGTGCCAGCCGCTCTGCGCAGATCGTCGCACCATCTAGCCGGGGGGCGTCCCACACTACGTTTACCGAGACGCGGTCTCCACTCCACTCGTCTGCTCCAACGATCGTCGGATCTCCGACAGACGCGACCAGCCCATTGCCACTTAAATTTGCTAATTCGAAAGGCTATGTCGGTGACTTTAGTTCTCTGACGGATTTGTTCATTCCGAAACATATCTACCAGAGAAACTCCGAGCATAGCTCTCTCCATAGCTCTATGAGCGACTCTGAGCTTATGAAGCAGACGGACTGTCAGCGTCCACGTTTCGGCGCCGTAGGAGAGTACGGGTAGGACACACTGGTCGAAGACTTTGGATCAATATTGGAATTGGATCATTATTTAATCTTTTTTCATGTAGGTATTTTATAGTATAATGTAACATAACGTTGCTTTAGAGCATGTGTTAGTCTTGGTGTCGCGGACCGCATAAAAAAATTTCTTAGATTTTGACACAGTTGTGTCATGTAAATATATTCAAAACAAGTCACGACCGGCAAACAAAGCGACGCGTACGCGAAGGGGATTTCTGTGGTCTCACTCACTCCATACGGAACGCCCAATCCCAAAACATCGCTAATCCAAACACTTGATTTGTTATATTTCAAAATGACGTGTTGCTGTGATACAATCAGACATCTGCATTAAATTAAAAAATATTAGGATGAAATGCTGTGGTGCGGTAGTGTTATGTAGAACCTATTTACTCAGCGCACTGTTAATTTTTCTTATGGGTGTGAAATTCAAAATGGTTTAAAATAATGTAACACCAGATGAGCCAACCACAAAAGCCCGAGGGGCCGTAGGTTGAGTATAGCTGCTCTAAAAGTTTTGAAATTGTTTTACAGGTCAGATCGACGGGCAAGAGATAACGGCAGCACCAGTGTTGATCCCATCACGTCCGCGCCGCCTCTCGCCGCGACCCCCGCCCCCGCCACCGCGTCACGTGCCGCCCCGTCGACACTCGCCTCCGCGGTAATTAATATCTAGTCTTTTGTATTATGGCGTTGCTAGAAATCATTATAGTGAAAGCGTTATATTTGGCCACATCATTAGATGATGATACAAAATAGATTTTCAGCACAATCAATGTGGGAAACATAAACAAAAATCTAGAGATATTTACAATAGCTTAATACTTAGAACACTACAAAAATTAAAGACATTTTAAGTCAGCGCTCATCTCTAATAATAACCACATTTCTATTAAAGATGTCACACTTTTAAACAGTAATTTAAAAACTAGATATAAATATTCTGTTGTCTCCACAATTTAGTGTTAAAAATGATCAACAAAAACAGTTCTAAGTAAATAACTGTTGCCACCTCCTCTATGGTTTGTGATCGACTTATAACGAGTGTTGACTGGCAGGTTCCGTCGCCGCAGCCCCGTGCGCCGCCGCTCTCCTCCGCGTCGCCGGCGTACGCGCTCGCGGTCCCCGCGCCCCGCGCAACGACGTCGTCGCTCAAGGTCCTCCTCCTCCTCCCGATAGACACACCACGCACACACACACACACGCACGCGCAACACAAAAAAAATAGCCCTTCATGAAAAAAAAATTACAAAAGCTTTATCAGGAATGTTGGTACAGAATAACCGAAAAAATATATTAGGGCAGAAATGCGCGACTGATTTTTAAGATTTAAAAAATATAAATCGGTTGTAATGATAGCGAAATGAAATGCTTTATTTGGCATATTCTTCTTATTAACACTTCTTGAATATCTTGAATATTTACTGAAGATTTAAATGGATGATTTTAAAAATAACTGTCCTTCATTCCTGTTCACCTCTGTGACATTGATTAATTTTATTAACTTAAATTTTAGATTTGACTTGATTTTATAAACAAACACCTCACATTCCAGAATTCGGAATAGGTAAGTATAAAACAAAATCCAAAAAAATATATGTTTTTATTTCAACTATAAATAGGTAGAACCATTATAAACCAGGTAAGTATAACCTCATTGCCTAGCTTTACTCTTTACGGAACTTGGAGATCCTTACAAAATATATTAATCAAGACATTTCTTGTTATAAAAGCTTGCAAAATGGGAACTGAGCAGAGTGAGTGATCAGTGGTTAAGAACTAATAAAGTAAGACTAAAGATGTGAAGTGCTAATGTAATTTCTATATAATTTGATTTGTAAAATTGGACAGACATCAATTTTTGTTAATAAATCCCCTTGAATAATTTGATCTTTTTATTTCGTTCCCAGATCCAAAGAACCTTCAAATGTCAAGTAAAGCACTCAAGTTCAGATATGATTATTGTTATTATTGTAAATAAATAAATATTTTATTCAAAATAAATCTTTTAATGTTTACAGAGATATTTTAGCTGTATGCACTTAAAAACTTATTCTATGATTTCATCTTGATTCTTAAAAGAATTATCATTCTTAATTTTATTTTCGATAATTTTATAATAACTTATGTAGTCGACCACCAATACTTTTCCTGTATACATGTAATGTTGATTTAGAAGTGGTAATTGCTGCATAATTCTGAAAATTGCGCAAATGCATAGCATTTTTTACATTAACGTTATACATAAAAGAAAAATGAAATAAATACTAATCTCATACAGGATCCTCTTATCAGGAAAAAAGTTATCTTATAGTTTCCAAATGCAATATCTTTTATTTAATAAAATATCATTTTTAATATACTTTATATTTTTTCATACAAAATTATAAATATTGTTCCGTACAATTACAAATGTGTGAAGTCTCAATTGATCTGAATGTCTGAAAACGAGTCACCATTTCATGCTGCTTGTTTAAAACAGGTCATTGATTTTATTTTGATAAATAGACAACATTGACACGCCTTTTTATGGATGAATTTTAAATTAAAAAGTAAATTCATGTATATATATATATTGGATTTTATATCAGAAAAAGACTATAGTAGTCTATAGAAAATAGAAAGTCTCTAGAAAATAGTGTATATACAAGAAATTGACAAAGATTACTACACATTTGACAAAGTTTCACAGTTTTAAGCTCCATGCAAGCGGTTAATGTTTTATATGCAAAATGGACTAGTGCAGGGGAAAAGATGACGAGAAATATTTTCAACCTGACTTCAACTCACATTCTGTTACTTTCTAAAATATCATGTTTTAGTTCATGAATGTTCAAAATTATAACTATATTAAAACAAACATCAAAGAATAGCTCTTTATGTAAACATTTAATTTGAAAAAAAAATCTTTAGTTTTCACATATATGTCTAAGCATTGCATTGAAAATCATACTTACGGATATTGGACACGCATGTTTTTGGGTCCTCTTACTGGATTCCAGGCAGATATGGGCACTTTATTAGCAAGCATTAATCCAGCTATTGCCATATATAGTCCATACTCTTGACATACTTTTTCCTACAATAAAAAGCAAGAAATATATAAGCAAATTTTGTAAGTAACATTTGGTTTAATCAATTTTGATATATAAACGTGGCTTAAAAATAATAGATTAAATGTAAATTGGTAATGATCTCAATATTTATTTTCTTAGTAGATAAGACAAGCTTTGATCTGAGCGTTCCTGTTCGCACCGGTCTATTCGGTGATGATCGTTATTTTAAACTTATTATGATTTGTCCGATGTCCGTCGCCATGCTACCAAAGGACTATACCGGTATCTCTAATCTTTATAGTAAGATAAATTGATCGCTCATAGAGTTAAGAATAACTTCAAAATTAATATAAAACTAAATGGTTTGTACAATACAGGAGATATATAGTGACGCCATATCGAATATTCTTAATGATATTTTTTGGCTTAATATATTTTTACCTGGCATTAATATACTTATAGAAAAAATCAATAGGTTTATTATATTAGGTCGGGGCAAAAGTATTTTCGTATTGTTCATACAAAGGAAAAATATTTTTTTTAGGTATAATTTTTTATTTATTTATAATATGTATGTGCCGTTTTGATCGATGACTTGTTGCCATCTTGTGGGTAGTGCTATGATCCCATTCCTGTAGAAATTTTGAGATTTTTGATTTAAAAAATCTGACAGGTAGTGTTCAGTGTTCTTTTGAGGTTAGCTTTATGCTTCCTAAAGAGTTCTGCAATGACCGAAACAGGTGGAAATCTGATGGAGCAAGGTCAGGGCTATACGGAGGATGCATCAGCACATCCCAGCCAAGCTCTCTCAATTTTTGCTGCGTGGCTATAGATGAGTGCGGTCTGGCGTTGTCATGGTGGAACTCCTCGCCCTTCCTATTCAACAGCTCCGGCCGGTTTTTCTCAATAGCTTTTTTTAACCTCATCAGTTGCTGACAGTAGAGGTCAGAATCGATAGTTTGCTCCACTTTCTCAAAGATGGCACTGATTTTATCTGTCCCTGAGTGAACCTCATCTTTCACACTAAAATTTCCAGACTTGAAACGGTTGAACCACATTTGTGCTACTCTTATTGATATCGCATTGGGTCCGTAAACCGCACAAATTTTATTCGCGGCGTTCGTCGCATTTTTACCTTTTTTGTAATAAAACTTTAAAATGTACCGAATTTCTTCGTCACATACGTTCATTTTGCTTGCTTGAAAAACAATTGAAAAATGGCGGGAACTAGTTTTTTTTTATTTATTGCATGTTCAGAATGTCACATTTAATAGTATTAAAACCAGCCAGTTACATTAAGTACAGCCAAAGAGGTTTGATTACTAATAATACATTCAAAATACGAAAATACTTTTGCCCCGACGTGTTATAATATAAACTTCTTTACAAAAAAACGGGTACCTTATAGTCATTGGCTTTTAGCTTAAATGCCTAGAAATTTGTTTTAGATTTTTTTAACACAAACCCTAGATTCGGTGTTTTAGTCAATCTAAACTAAAATCCGTGTGATAATGGACATTTGTATGGGCATAGTGAAATTAAAGCTACGAGTATTTTTATGGTACTTTAATACAAAAAGACATTAAAAAAATAAAAATTAATAACCAGTATGACCTTCCTTTGCAACAATTACGGCATGTAATCGTCTTGGCATGCTTTCCACCAGGCTTTTGATGGTGTCCAGTGGAATGTGTTCCTACTCAGCCGAGATCACACGTTTAAGCTCCCTGATGTTTTGTAGAGGTGGTTGTACAGATTGTACTTGCCTCTAGGAGGTCCCAGACGTACTCAATGGGGTTAAGGTCGGGGCTCCGCGCTGCCTAGTCCAAACGACGAATACCGACCTCTTGCATATAAGCATCTACGTCGTTGGAACGGTGGCCAGAGGATTATCATCCATGTAAATGGCATTTTGCCAATTACAGTCAGTGCGGCTTGCGCATGTTGACATAACAGATCCTCTTATCATCTCTTGTCTATTTCTTTAAAACTCACGTCAGCATAGCGTTCCCCTCATCTTCATAACACTCGCCAACGTCGGTTCTCTCCATGCAGACAAATACGAGCATCGTCGAAGAAGAGTATGCTACTCCAGTTACCTAGTGTCCAAGATAGGTAATATCTAGCGAACCTCAGTCGAACAATCTGATGCTCACGGAGTAATGTGGTTTTTCAGCGCTCGAGTCCCTAAAAAGCGGCCGTCTCGTGGTTGTGTGCAACCACTTCCCCCAGAACCTTGCCTTCTCTGAACGGAACCTGTCTCTTGGTATCGAGTCCATTATTTGGATGGTTGAACGACTCATGTTTAACCACTGTGAGGCGTAACATTGGCTACACCGATCTACCAGCAGCAGTTTTACTAGCTCTTTTTGCTTTTTCTACCATTACAAAAGACAAAGATATATATTTTAAGTTAACACACAAATTAGAAAAGAGAATATTTAAAAAAAAACCAAACTCGAAGATTTGGAATTCCCTTTTTTTCATAAACAGACTCGTAAATAAGTGGCACTAACATGGTTTGGCTATTAAAACCGCTTTAAAACAAAATTATTACCAATTATGTAGAAAAATCAAAACCGCCCGTCTTTTTACAAAGGGGTGTATAATAAAAACGGAACTTCTGTTTAGAATAAAAAGGTTGCATGTTACCCTCCATTCTGCAAGCATATAATCGGCATCGCTTAGTGCTATCGCAGCTTTATCAACATCATTTGAACTGGAGAAATGCGGTAAATAATTTTCTTCCAAAAAATTTATAAAAGAATTAGGATTACTCAGAAATTGCTCTACTATTTCTTGCGGTGAATGTGAAAGATTTGTCCTTCCACATTCATTTAGTGTAGCTAAAACAGTATATACACTTAAATAATGTTATTTTCTTCAGATATTTGATTAATCGTCAAGACTAATAAACAATTTACCTTTAGGATTTAGCACTCTTCCAACACCATGCAGTATACTCACTGTTTGGTCTTTACCAAGTGACATGAATTTACTAAATGTCTTTTTCTTTTTTGTTTTACTTTTCAATTTATCTTCTTTTATTAAACTAGTTTCCAAGCTTTGGTTTGAACCTGTTTAAAATGAAACAAATTAACTTATATACTAATTAATTACTGTAGAGTCTAGACTAATTACACTTTACACCAATTCTTTATATACTTACCCTTTAGGCAGGCGAAATGTAAATTAAGTATTGCCGACCTAACGTCACCAGCAGATGTATTAACAACTGATTCTATAATGTCTGCAGATGGAACATTATATTCAGTAGAATGCCCTTTGCTTATAATCTCTGATGCTCTTCTTAATGCTGCCCTAAGGCCCGTCATAGCAATACTGTTGAAGCTGCAATAAAATTGAGCTTATGAAACAGTATAATGTCTATGTTATTCAAATTATTTACAAAAAAAACTACATGATGATTGTGGTGGGAAAAGTTAATATAAAAAAAGCGTATTTTATTTTAAATAATTCAAATAGAATTAAAAGTTAAACCTTAATTGTATGTTATAGGTATGCTTAAACAGCAGAACAATTTCTTAGATAAGAGAAAAGGCTTTGCTTTGGTACACAGGTAAATAAAAGAACTAGTTAATTTAAGTATTTGAAGCTCATATATGCACCTAGAGGAGAAAAAATAGCAATCACTTATTGATCATGAATTTGCATCAGGTGCATGTTTCCCTGCATAAACATTAATATATAAAAATTGCCATCCAACAGCGTCAATCGTTTTCGCCCATAAAATATCGTTTCCTGTAGAAAAAAGACAACTGTGGCACTAGACAGAGTAGCAATGTCATGTTTAATTCTTTTATTAAGGCTGATTGACCTAGAAATGTAGGATGGCAATTTTTATATATTAATGTTTATGCAGGGAAACATGCACCTGATGCAAATTCATGATCAATAAGTGATTGCTATTTTTTCTCCTCTAGGTGCATATATGAGCTTCAAATACTTAAATTAACTAGTTCTTTTATTTACCTGTGTACCAAAGCAAAGCCTTTTCTCTTATCTAAGAAATTGTTCTGCTGTTTAAGCATACCTATAACATACAATTAAGGTTTAACTTTTAATTCTATTTGAATTATTTAAAATAAAATACGCTTTTTTTATATTAACTTTTCCCACCACAATCATCATGTAGTTTTTTTTGTAAATAATTTGAATAACATAGACATTATACTGTTTCATAAGCTCAATTTTATTGCAGCTTCAACAGTATTGCTATGACGGGCCTTAGGGCAGCATTAAGAAGAGCATCAGAGATTATAAGCAAAGGGCATTCTACTGAATATAATGTTCCATCTGCAGACATTATAGAATCAGTTGTTAATACATCTGCTGGTGACGTTAGGTCGGCAATACTTAATTTACATTTCGCCTGCCTAAAGGGTAAGTATATAAAGAATTGGTGTAAAGTGTAATTAGTCTAGACTCTACAGTAATTAATTAGTATATAAGTTAATTTGTTTCATTTTAAACAGGTTCAAACCAAAGCTTGGAAACTAGTTTAATAAAAGAAGATAAATTGAAAAGTAAAACAAAAAAGAAAAAGACATTTAGTAAATTCATGTCACTTGGTAAAGACCAAACAGTGAGTATACTGCATGGTGTTGGAAGAGTGCTAAATCCTAAAGGTAAATTGTTTATTAGTCTTGACGATTAATCAAATATCTGAAGAAAATAACATTATTTAAGTGTATATACTGTTTTAGCTACACTAAATGAATGTGGAAGGACAAATCTTTCACATTCACCGCAAGAAATAGTAGAGCAATTTCTGAGTAATCCTAATTCTTTTATAAATTTTTTGGAAGAAAATTATTTACCGCATTTCTCCAGTTCAAATGATGTTGATAAAGCTGCGATAGCACTAAGCGATGCCGATTATATGCTTGCAGAATGGAGGGTAACATGCAACCTTTTTATTCTAAACAGAAGTTCCGTTTTTATTATACACCCCTTTGTAAAAAGACGGGCGGTTTTGATTTTTCTACATAATTGGTAATAATTTTGTTTTAAAGCGGTTTTAATAGCCAAACCATGTTAGTGCCACTTATTTACGAGTCTGTTTATGAAAAAAAGGGAATTCCAAATCTTCGAGTTTGGTTTTTTTTTAAATATTCTCTTTTCTAATTTGTGTGTTAACTTAAAACATATATCTTTGTCTTTTGTAATGGTAGAAAAAGCAAAAAGAGCTAGTAAAACTGCTGCTGGTAGATCGGTGTAGCCAATGTTACGCCTCACAGTGGTTAAACGTGAGTCGTTCAACCATCCAAATAACCTGGACTCGATACCAAGAGACAGGTTCCGTTCAGAGAAGGCAAGGTTCTGGGGGAAGTGGTTGCACACAACCACGAGACGGTCGCTTTTTAGGGACTCGAGCGCTGAAAAACCACATTACTCCGTGAGCATCAGATTGTTCGACTGAGGTTCGCTAGATATTACCTATCTTGGACACTAGGTAACTGGAGTAGCATACTCTTCTTCGACGATGCTCGTATTTGTCTGCATGGAGAGAACCGACGTTGGCGAGTGTTATGAAGATGAGGGGAACGCTATGCTGACGTGAGTTTTAAAGAAATAGACAAGAGATGATAAGAGGATCTGTTATGTCAACATGCGCAAGCCGCACTGACTGTAATTGGCAAAATGCCATTTACATGGATGATAATCCTCTGGCCACCGTTCCAACGACGTAGATGCTTATATGCAAGAGGTCGGTATTCGTCGTTTGGACTAGGCAGCGCGGAGCCCCGACCTTAACCCCATTGAGTACGTCTGGGACCTCCTAGAGGCAAGTACAATCTGTACAACCACCTCTACAAAACATCAGGGAGCTTAAACGTGTGATCTCGGCTGAGTAGGAACACATTCCACTGGACACCATCAAAAGCCTGGTGGAAAGCATGCCAAGACGATTACATGCCGTAATTGTTGCAAAGGAAGGTCATACTGGTTATTAATTTTTATTTTTTTAATGTCTTTTTGTATTAAAGTACCATAAAAATACTCGTAGCTTTAATTTCACTATGCCCATACAAATGTCCATTATCACACGGATTTTAGTTTAGATTGACTAAAACACCGAATCTAGGGTTTGTGTTAAAAAAATCTAAAACAAATTTCTAGGCATTTAAGCTAAAAGCCAATGACTATAAGGTACCCGTTTTTTTGTAAAGAAGTTTATATTATAACACGTCGGGGCAAAAGTATTTTCGTATTTTGAATGTATTATTAGTAATCAAACCTCTTTGGCTGTACTTAATGTAACTGGCTGGTTTTAATACTATTAAATGTGACATTCTGAAGATGCAATAAATAAAAAAAAACTAGTTCCCGCCATTTTTCAATTGTTTTTCAAGCAAGCAAAATGAACGTATGTGACGAAGAAATTCGGTACATTTTAAAGTTTTATTACAAAAAAGGTAAAAATGCGACGAACGCCGCGAATAAAATTTGTGCGGTTTACGGACCCAATGCGATATCAATAAGAGTAGCACAAATGTGGTTCAACCGTTTCAAGTCTGGAAATTTTAGTGTGAAAGATGAGGTTCACTCAGGGACAGATAAAATCAGTGCCATCTTTGAGAAAGTGGAGCAAACTATCGATTCTGACCTCTACTGTCAGCAACTGATGAGGTTAAAAAAAGCTATTGAGAAAAACCGGCCGGAGCTGTTGAATAGGAAGGGCGAGGAGTTCCACCATGACAACGCCAGACCGCACTCATCTATAGCCACGCAGCAAAAATTGAGAGAGCTTGGCTGGGATGTGCTGATGCATCCTCCGTATAGCCCTGACCTTGCTCCATCAGATTTCCACCTGTTTCGGTCATTGCAGAACTCTTTAGGAAGCATAAAGCTAACCTCAAAAGAACACTGAACACTACCTGTCAGATTTTTTAAATCAAAAATCTCAAAATTTCTACAGGAATGGGATCATAGCACTACCCACAAGATGGCAACAAGTCATCGATCAAAACGGCACATACATATTATAAATAAATAAAAAATTATACCTAAAAAAAATATTTTTCCTTTGTATGAACAATACGAAAATACTTTTGCCCCGACCTAATATAATAAACCTATTGATTTTTTCTATAAGTATATTAATGCCAGGTAAAAATATATTAAGCCAAAAAATATCATTAAGAATATTCGATATGGCGTCACTATATATCTCCTGTATTGTACAAACCATTTAGTTTTATATTAATTTTGAAGTTATTCTTAACTCTATGAGCGATCAATTTATCTTACTATAAAGATTAGAGATACCGGTATAGTCCTTTGGTAGCATGGCGACGGACATCGGACAAATCATAATAAGTTTACAATAACGATCATCACCGAATAGACCGGTGCGAACAGGAACGCTCAGATCAAAGCTTGTCTTATCTACTAAGAAAATAAATATTGAGATCATTACCAATTTACATTTAATCTATTATTTTTAAGCCACGTTTATATATCAAAATTGATTAAACCAAATGTTACTTACAAAATTTGCTTATATATTTCTTGCTTTTTATTGTAGGAAAAAGTATGTCAAGAGTATGGACTATATATGGCAATAGCTGGATTAATGCTTGCTAATAAAGTGCCTATATCTGCCTGGAATCCAGTAAGAGGACCCAAAAACATGCGTGTCCAATATCCGTAAGTATGATTTTCAATGCAATGCTTAGACATATATGTGAAAACTAAAGAAAGATTTTTTTTTTTTCAAATTAAGTGTTTACATAAAGAGCTATTCTTTGATGTTTGTTTTAATATAGTTATAATTTTGAACATTCATGAACTAAAACATGATATTTTAGAAAGTAACAGAATGTGAGTTGAAGTCAGGTTGAAAATATTTCTCGTCATCTTTTCCCCTGCACTAGTCCATTTTGCATATAAAACATTAACCGCTTGCATGGAGCTTAAAACTGTGAAACTTTGTCAAATGTGTAGTAATCTTTGTCAATTTTTTGTATATACACTATTTTCTAGAGACTTTCTATTTTCTATAGACTACTATAGTCTTTTTCTGATATAAAATCCAATATATATATATACATGAATTTACTTTTTAATTAAAAATTCATCCATAAAAAGGCGTGTCAATGTTGTCTATTTATCAAAATAAAATCAATGACCTGTTTTAAACAAGCAGCATGAAATGGTGACTCGTTTTCAGACATTCAGATCAATTGAGACTTCACACATTTGTAATTGTACGGAACAATATTTATAATTTTGTATGAAAAAATATAAAGTATATTAAAAATGATATTTTATTAAATAAAAGATATTGCATTTGGAAACTATAAGATAACTTTTTTCCTGATAAGAGGATCCTGTATGAGATTAGTATTTATTTCATTTTTCTTTTATGTATAACGTTAATGTAAAAAATGCTATGCATTTGCGCAATTTTCAGAATTATGCAGCAATTACCACTTCTAAATCAACATTACATGTATACAGGAAAAGTATTGGTGGTCGACTACATAAGTTATTATAAAATTATCGAAAATAAAATTAAGAATGATAATTCTTTTAAGAATCAAGATGAAATCATAGAATAAGTTTTTAAGTGCATACAGCTAAAATATCTCTGTAAACATTAAAAGATTTATTTTGAATAAAATATTTATTTATTTACAATAATAACAATAATCATATCTGAACTTGAGTGCTTTACTTGACATTTGAAGGTTCTTTGGATCTGGGAACGAAATAAAAAGATCAAATTATTCAAGGGGATTTATTAACAAAAATTGATGTCTGTCCAATTTTACAAATCAAATTATATAGAAATTACATTAGCACTTCACATCTTTAGTCTTACTTTATTAGTTCTTAACCACTGATCACTCACTCTGCTCAGTTCCCATTTTGCAAGCTTTTATAACAAGAAATGTCTTGATTAATATATTTTGTAAGGATCTCCAAGTTCCGTAAAGAGTAAAGCTAGGCAATGAGGTTATACTTACCTGGTTTATAATGGTTCTACCTATTTATAGTTGAAATAAAAACATATATTTTTTTGGATTTTGTTTTATACTTACCTATTCCGAATTCTGGAATGTGAGGTGTTTGTTTATAAAATCAAGTCAAATCTAAAATTTAAGTTAATAAAATTAATCAATGTCACAGAGGTGAACAGGAATGAAGGACAGTTATTTTTAAAATCATCCATTTAAATCTTCAGTAAATATTCAAGATATTCAAGAAGTGTTAATAAGAAGAATATGCCAAATAAAGCATTTCATTTCGCTATCATTACAACCGATTTATATTTTTTAAATCTTAAAAATCAGTCGCGCATTTCTGCCCTAATATATTTTTTCGGTTATTCTGTACCAACATTCCTGATAAAGCTTTTGTAATTTTTTTTTCATGAAGGGCTATTTTTTTTGTGTTGCGCGTGCGTGTGTGTGTGTGTGCGTGGTGTGTCTATCGGGAGGAGGAGGAGGACCTTGAGCGACGACGTCGTTGCGCGGGGCGCGGGGACCGCGAGCGCGTACGCCGGCGACGCGGAGGAGAGCGGCGGCGCACGGGGCTGCGGCGACGGAACCTGCCAGTCAACACTCGTTATAAGTCGATCACAAACCATAGAGGAGGTGGCAACAGTTATTTACTTAGAACTGTTTTTGTTGATCATTTTTAACACTAAATTGTGGAGACAACAGAATATTTATATCTAGTTTTTAAATTACTGTTTAAAAGTGTGACATCTTTAATAGAAATGTGGTTATTATTAGAGATGAGCGCTGACTTAAAATGTCTTTAATTTTTGTAGTGTTCTAAGTATTAAGCTATTGTAAATATCTCTAGATTTTTGTTTATGTTTCCCACATTGATTGTGCTGAAAATCTATTTTGTATCATCATCTAATGATGTGGCCAAATATAACGCTTTCACTATAATGATTTCTAGCAACGCCATAATACAAAAGACTAGATATTAATTACCGCGGAGGCGAGTGTCGACGGGGCGGCACGTGACGCGGTGGCGGGGGCGGGGGTCGCGGCGAGAGGCGGCGCGGACGTGATGGGATCAACACTGGTGCTGCCGTTATCTCTTGCCCGTCGATCTGACCTGTAAAACAATTTCAAAACTTTTAGAGCAGCTATACTCAACCTACGGCCCCTCGGGCTTTTGTGGTTGGCTCATCTGGTGTTACATTATTTTAAACCATTTTGAATTTCACACCCATAAGAAAAATTAACAGTGCGCTGAGTAAATAGGTTCTACATAACACTACCGCACCACAGCATTTCATCCTAATATTTTTTAATTTAATGCAGATGTCTGATTGTATCACAGCAACACGTCATTTTGAAATATAACAAATCAAGTGTTTGGATTAGCGATGTTTTGGGATTGGGCGTTCCGTATGGAGTGAGTGAGACCACAGAAATCCCCTTCGCGTACGCGTCGCTTTGTTTGCCGGTCGTGACTTGTTTTGAATATATTTACATGACACAACTGTGTCAAAATCTAAGAAATTTTTTTATGCGGTCCGCGACACCAAGACTAACACATGCTCTAAAGCAACGTTATGTTACATTATACTATAAAATACCTACATGAAAAAAGATTAAATAATGATCCAATTCCAATATTGATCCAAAGTCTTCGACCAGTGTGTCCTACCCGTACTCTCCTACGGCGCCGAAACGTGGACGCTGACAGTCCGTCTGCTTCATAAGCTCAGAGTCGCTCATAGAGCTATGGAGAGAGCTATGCTCGGAGTTTCTCTGGTAGATATGTTTCGGAATGAACAAATCCGTCAGAGAACTAAAGTCACCGACATAGCCTTTCGAATTAGCAAATTTAAGTGGCAATGGGCTGGTCGCGTCTGTCGGAGATCCGACGATCGTTGGAGCAGACGAGTGGAGTGGAGACCGCGTCTCGGTAAACGTAGTGTGGGACGCCCCCCGGCTAGATGGTGCGACGATCTGCGCAGAGCGGCTGGCACAAACTGGATGCGTGTAGCCGAAGATCGGGCTAGGTGGCGCTCCATGGGGGAGGCCTATTATGTCCAGCAGTGGACTGCCGCAGGCTGCTGATGATGATGATGAATGATCCAATTAACAGAGTATTTTTGCAAAGAAACCAATACCTAAGCAAATTACAATTAAAATCGGACCGATAGTCATAAATGACATTATTTGAAAGTAATAGCTATTTATTTTTAACATTATTATTTACAAATTCTATAGCTCATTTTTAAAGAATTTAACCTACACATCATACAGCTGATAACAGATTTACATTTTTTTTTACTTAAAATTAAGCCAATTTAGTTCTGCATTACCTCCATCCATGTGTTTCATTGCATTTTCTGCTTCATCGGCGTTGCTGAATTCTACATAAGCGTAACCGCGACCGTTATGTGGATGCAACCTATCCATTGGAAATTCCACAGCCTTTACATTGCCATAAGTAGAAAAAATTTCGTGAATATGCTCCCTTGTTACATTTAGCGTTAATCGGCCGATATGTATACGAGTTGGTTTAGGAGGAGGAGACCTTTCTCTCTTCTTACGACCAGGAGACCTAAAATTTGTTTAACATATATTTAAAATTTGTTTATATTATGTTATATATTATTATATGCATTATTTCTTTTCTTGTTAAAAATAAGACTACATAAAAAAAGGTGAACTTATAAGGATACTTTGCACTACTGCATATCATTAAAATGATGATAAGCAAATTATCTACATGATGCAACAATAAATATTGGATAATGGAAGTGACGAGCTTGACAAAACCAAAAGGAATAAGGTGAAAATGAAGGCCTATGAAACCATGAACTAATATTATTAAAGTTACAAATAATAGAAACCAAAATTTAACAAAAACTAGTAATAATTACAATGTGATTACTTAAAAAGTTAAAGGATATTAATTACATATGTCAAATAAATAATATTTTCAATTACTTCATAGAAAAAATAAATAAGAAATGTGTACTCACCGTTCATGTTTCTCTTTGGTTTTTAATTTATCATTGATAGTAGCTCCAACCAATTTCTTTTTATCAATACCTGGTGATCGCTCCCTAATTTTTTCCCTTTCTGGCTCACGGCGATCCTTCACTGGACTTTTATTGTTAGGGGAAGTCCTGAAATAATATAAAGCCAATTTAAATTTAATGTAAAATTAAGCAAAATAATAATTCTGATGTTAACACCAGCACAAAACGAGTGCTTTTTGAATAGCAGGCCGTGATGAATAGTAGCGATATCACTATAAGTTTACAATTTACTGCTAAAAGTAATGAAAAAAAATATCTACAACACGAAATTACATTATGATTATCAATATATTTATCTTACATATGTTATTTCATTATCAATATTAACATATGTTAATATTTTACAGATCTGTTGAATGATTAATCTATTTAACAGTTTAGATCAACTAACTTAAACCATTTCCTCTAAGGGATATTAATGACTGGTAATAAGCAACATTGTGTCAAGAATGTTTATGTATACTATGCATCTATATGCACAAAATTTCAAAATCATCCTACAAAAACACTTAACTGATTTGTGATGCCAATATCAAACAATGAATTTAAAGATAAGGAAATATTCAGCCGAGCATTAATGATTTTCAAATGTTCGAATCAGAACAAGCCTCTGAAGGAGAGTCCCCTCTGATATATATGCCAGGGGTGGGCAATGCACCTCCCATTCCATAACATTAAGACAAAAAATAATAATTTAAATATACTAAAATGTTGTGTTTACCTTCTTAATAAAAAAAAAATACTACTGACATACTGTTTCATTTACTCAGTTAAATTTTATGTGAAATATGATTCTATGTTAAATTTATAAAGAAGTAATAATTGTAATAGATAAATACACAGAGTTAATAAATAGTTGAGTTCGTAAATAGTAGATCTTGGTCTATTTCAGTTGGTCATCCCTGATATATGCCATATAATATAGAAATAGAAAACCATTTATTCATTGACACACTTTTTTTTACAAGAACTTAAATGTAAAAAAAGTAAGTAAACATTTAATTTAACAGAGAAGAACAAACAAAAAATTTATATATGAAGTGCAACTTCAAGTTACACTTATACATTACTTTTTCTTTGCTTTGGAGCGGTCATTATTACTGCTGCTGCTGCTGGATGAACTTGAAGATGAAGAGGATCTTGAGGAGCTGCCTGAACTACTTGATGACGACCTTGATGATGATCGAGATGAACTGCTATCTGAAGAACTATTTTAAGACATGTTAGTTTTGACTACATGATTTAATTTTAAAAAATTTAAAAGAATCTAATTATTGTTACACTGCAAATAAGTACTATATATATTAGTAACATGCGGCAATTTGATTAAATTATAAATAATTTTTTAAGTCAGTTAATGACAATTCTACAAAATTATAAATGTTTTGTAATGAAGTTTGTCTGAGGCGAGACGCCCAAATTATATGGCCTTTTACTTTTTCACTTAGCAATTCAATCAAAAAGAAAATTACTATATTACATTAATAGTTCGTTAACCTTTTACATTAAACCAATCATTTATAAAGATTACAGATTATCTAAATTTAAGTGGTCTATTGTATTTGATTTTCCGCATCTTTCTATCATAACCTCCAATTATTCAACTAATACCACTCTGAAACAATTTTGATTTTTACATGGTTACATACCTGCCACTACTTTCGCTACTGCTAGAACCAGATTCTTCCTTCTTTTTTTTGTCCTTTGGTTTCTTTTTTTCCTTGTCCGATGAAGCCATCGGTGATTTATTTCGAGCCCTGAAATGAAAACAAAATTATCTCTTTTGTTTCATTTAATATTTTGGGACTAACGACATAGAAATATTAAAACATTACATGTTGAATTAGTTGATATATGTTGATATACTTTATTTTATTCTTAGTAAGGTTTTCTTCGTGCCTCCCGCGTCGGTAGGACTGCTCGATATTTATCGATATATAAATATAGCCCAATAGTACTGAACTATGTGATATCGATTTTTATAGTATCGATAGATTACGTTAAGCTTTTATATTGCATCAATAAGATATAAATTTAAAGATGACAGTTAATCTAAATAAGATGAACTGGTTAAATAAAAATTACACGTGATATATCCTAAATATTCATAGCTTTTATCGATAACTCGAAAACTGTTACATATATTTGAGTCCCAAAGAATTTCACGGAAACACGAGAAAATTCATAAAATTTACTAGACATATATATTACATTTCGGCGGCGAATTAGTATGAATCTCACCCCGACTGAATTTTTACTTTTATAAACAAAATCAAGAAGGCAAACAGACAATGAACATCGAAGAAAGAATCTATAAATAACTGGAATACAGTATAACCTTATGGAACTATAACCTCACATTGGTTAGCCCTCTTGCAGCCGATGAACTATATATATATATATATATATATATATATATATATATATATATATATATATATATATATATATATATATATTATTTTGTTGCACCCCTTTGCAAAAGAAAACCGGGCGGTTTTGATTTTTCTACATTGTTGGTAATAACTTAGTTCTAAAGAGGTTAACTATGTTACTAACACTTAATCTAAAGTCAAAAAATCAATAAAAAGTCTGGGTATGAAAAAAGTTAATTCCAAATTCGAAGCTTTTTTAAAAAGCGTACTCTTCTCCAATGAGGCTCGAATTTGTCTGAATGGTGTGGACCGACGTCGACGAGTGTTACAAAGATCAGGGGAACGCTAAGCTGATGTATTTGAAAGAAATTACCTCTAATGGTGGATAATCGGTTATGTTTTGGCCGGGTATAACTTTTAGCTATCATACCGAGATTATTCATTGAAAATGGTTTACTAAATGCGCAAAAGTACAGCAAAAATCTTTTGTGAACATGCACAACCCGCATTGACTGTAATTGGGGAATATGCCATTTACATGGACGATATTGCTCGGGCCCACTATTCTAACGACATAGACGCTTAAACGCAAGAAATATTCATACACATGCAGTATTCTTAGTTTGGAGTGGCCAGCGCGGAGCCCCATAAATAACTCCACTGAGCACGCCTGAGACCTCTTAGTGGGAACTTATTCCACAGAACGACATCAACAGCCTGGTGGAAAGCAAGCCAAGACGATTACATGCCGTAATTGCTGCAAGGGAAGGTCATAAATGTTATTAATTAATCGTCTTTTTTTATTAAAGTACCATAAAAATACTCGTAGCCTTAATGCAGTATACCCATGAAAATGTCCATTTTCACACGGATTTTTGTTTACATTGACTAAAAGCTAGCTGCCCCACAAGTGCCCTAGGTCACAGAGAGGGTTAGTAATCGCTGATTGGTGCTCGCTTCCTACTGGTCGGTGAGAATCGCACGAAGTTCACTGCGCAACTACAAATAGTTCTCTTTATGTTCACAAGATGGCGTTGCAATAAAACTACTCTTTATTTCATTCATTTGGCCCTAAGATAACCTGCATACCCGTGCGTACGAAGCTGTTGGTCTATAAGGCGTACGTTCGCTCGCGACTGACCTATGCTGCGCCGGTCTGGTGGTCTGGTTGGCTCGGAAGATGTTCGACCGAGCCGACAATGGACCACACCCACCGTAGGAATAGGTTCAGCCATATCTCGACGACGCGAAGTCGTTAAAGGACGCCCAAAAGCCGCTAGGAATAGTGGCACCTAGGACCGGGGCGGCGGTTGCCCCAATACGTTCCTGCACGAGCAGGGTGGTTCATCCCCGAGGCTCGATCCCACACCTCTGCGCGGGGTGTGGACGTCCCCGATTGATTGGCCTTAAGATTTTCCGCCTCGATTTATTAGTGTACAATGCAGTTGATTAATGAGCAATTGATACTACTTTATCTAGAAAGTTCGCAAATCCTATTACTGTTCCTGTCTAGCTTTTGCTCCATCAATCACAATGAAAGAACATTTTTTGAATACCTTCGTACATACCAGTTTGACTGATTCAAAGATCCGAGTAAAGGCAATTAAAAAAATTTAACATTTGCTCAGAATTATAAAATCTGTGAAAATGCTGAGAACAAAAATTAACAATTATAATGTGTAAGTAATATTAGTTATAATATAATTTAAGACCTTTTCGTGTACTCAAAGTAATATTTGAATTACAACAACATTTCGCAGATTTTAATGCGTGTTGATGTTCAATGCAAGGTGGTATTTATTCACTTGGTTTAATTAAGTTTAATAATGTCCTAGTAACATTTTTTTTACCAAACTAAACGTCGATTCTTCTTTTGTTTGAAATAGTGTTCTTAGTCTTAGGACCTTTACAATTTAATACAAAAGATTAGCCCGCAAGTTGTAGACTTCCATAGCGACGAAAGCCGCACCTCGACAGTAGAGTAGGAACGAGTAGCGATTTAAGAGACTTTCAGGCGAATTCGAGATCTCGGTTTAGATCACTATTGGATTCGTCGGACCGTTTATAGTTTCAACTTAAGTATTCATCAGCTATGTTACGTTATATCCATAGGATCCATAGGATTACCAAGGCTTTGGAAGGTTTCTAGAAGTTCTCAGGACCCACCATAACACAAATTACATAAGAAAATAACGAGATCTACCTGTAAATATAAATATTTATGCCGATGGGAATAGACTCAAATCCCGTGGCTTCGAAGTAATAAGATTTACTTTAATATATACATATGTCGATACTTGTTATAAAATAAATAATATTATATTTCACATGACAAAAATAGTAATAGATTAAGAAACAAAATAATTTAAAAAAGAAGTCATTTAATTATAAGAACAACTGCTAAATGTATGTGTTATGTTTGGTATGTGTTTGGTAATCGTTCTTTTATGGTAGTCACAGTTGAGTGGTTGAAAGCAATAAGCCCCTTGCTGGGAACATGGTCAGCACATTAGAGCAACGGGTAGCCCCTTGTTGCATTATAAGACGTGTCGCCCACACTACTGTTATTGTGACCTCTGCATGTGCGTACGTAGTTACGATAAAAATAATATTTGCTAGCTCTTCGCGTCAAAGCGTATGCCGACGAGGTTCGAAACATAAAATTTGTGTCATCTTTATAAATGAGACTTGTAATTCGATATTAAAAGAGTCCCATACCGTGCCATATTTAGGTCTTAGATTTTTAGATTACGCACAATTTATTTATTAATACTGGGTCTGACGACCTAATTGCCTCAGGGGCGAAACTACCACCTTCGTGAAGTGACTAATGGTCACGGGTTTTATTCCCACATTGAAATGAATATATGTAGGGCCTACAGTTATATATTTATTCCGAGTATGACACGTACATGGGATATGGAAAAATATATTGGTTCCCTGGACTTTATCCTCGTTAATCTTGGCTACATTTCACTCTTCACAGAAGCGTTATGTGATAGAAACGGTTAAGACAGTTAGGGCCAAGATTTTCTGTCGATTATTAGAGCTAAATTTCTGGTTTCAGAAACAAGTCCAACAATTTGACCTAATATTATTGTGTTAGCATACTTTAGAACTAAGAAAAAAACGGTATCTAATTTTTTCCTATAGGTGTCGTAAGAAGAAACAAGCGTTCACCTGAGTAAAAAAAATAACAATCGGCCTATCAAGCATAGGGATTACGGCAACATAACGTCCAGTCGTGGAAGTACAGTTTCGAACAAGAGAATGAATGCCTTTTGTGTTTTAAATATTTGCACGGTTTATTTTTTTTTATATATTCACGCCTATCCCCCGCAGGGGTTGGCAGAGACCACAGAGCTCCATCCGCTGCCATTCATTGCAGCGAAACGGCTCGTCATTGGTCGCTTTTCGCCCTCGTGAGAATCAGGACGTGACGGATGGCGAACCACGTCGCCGTCATTTTTTTCGACAAATTAGGTTTATTAAATTCGTCTTAGTGAATCCCACGAGCCACAAGGGAGGATGGAGGTCAGCCCCAGCAGAGCCCTGCATGCTGAGGTAAGGCACCATAGTACCCGAGGGAGCCCGATCCCGGGACGATCGGCACGCTTGCGACTAGGCTCGCCCCTAGTCATGCATCCATTGGCACGGCAGTCCGTGGTTTGGCGGAAAGGAAAGAAAGGACAGAGAAGAAAGGAAGGAGCAGGAAAGGAAATGCGGATTGGGGGGGTTACCAGACTCGGAATAAACATTTATAAATCCATATAAATATTTATTCCGATGCGGGAATCGAACCCGCGACCATTGACTCCGTGGACGGAGGGCCCCGCCACTGAGCCAATCGGTCGGCACGGCCGCCAGCCCGCAGCCAATTTGCACGGTTTAAAAAGACAAAATTAAACTAAACGCTCTCTTGTGTAATTGACACTTAGATTTCTTAGTAGTGGTTGCGCGTAGCCAGATATACTCAACATGGAATAAATTATGGATTTCTTGGAATAATTAATATACTCCTTTACAAAAAAAGAAAAACGGGCACCTTAGAATCATTGGCTTTTCTGAATTAATATTTTTAGTATTTCATTAGCTAAGATGATAAATATTTCTTTTTCTTTTTTAAAGAATCTTTTTTAAATCCTAGAATCGGTATTTTAGTCAATATAAACAGAAATCCGTGAGAAAATGGAAAATTTTATGGGTATAGTGAAATTAAGGCTTTGAGTATTTTTATGGTACTTTAATAAAAAAAGACAATTAATTAATAACGAGTATGATCTCCTCTTATAGCAATGACGGTATGTAATTGTCTTGGCATGCTTTCCACCAAGCTTTTGATGGTGGCCTGTGGAATATGTTTCTATTTAACCGAGATCACACGTTTAATCACCCTGATGTTTTGTCGAGGTTATTGGACAGATCGTTCTCGCCTTTTTAAGAGGTCTCAGACGTCCTAAATGGGGTTAAGGTCGGGGCTCCGCGCTGGCCAGTCCAAACTACGAATACCGACTTCTTGTATATAAGCATCTACGTCGCCAGTACGATAGAACAATCAGTGCGGGTTATGCATTTTGACAAAGTATGCCTGTTATATACCTCTACACATTTAGTAAGCCATTTTCAATGAATACTATCTCGGTACGGTAGCTGGAAGTTATGCCAGCCCAAAGCAACAGATCCTCCACGATAAGAGGTGATTTCTTTAAAATACACATTAGCATGGCGTTCCCCTGTCTTCGTAACACTCGCCGACGTTGATTCTCACTATGCAGACAAATTCAAGCCTCATTAGAGAAGAGTACGCTACTCCAGTTACCTGGTGTTCAAGATAAACAATTTCTAACGAACCTCAATCGAGCCATACCGTGCTCACGGAGTAACTGGGGGGCCCGTGCTGGTCACCGACTACATATATCAGCCGCTAAAAGCCTCCTGATCACAGTCCATAGGCTAACTTGTGCTCCTCACACCTCTTTGAGGTTTCTTTTGAGGTCTATGTAACTGCATTTGCAATTCCTCAGCGCCTGAGGTCTCTCTCCGCGTCTCGTGGTTGTGTGCAACATTTTCTCCTTTCTCAAACTTGCCTTCTCTGAACGGAACCTGTCTCTTGTTATCGACTCCAGGTTCTTTAAACAGATGAACGACTCACGTTTACCCGCTGTAAGATGTAACATTGGCTACACCCTCTTTCAGCAGCGCTATAATTTTACTAGTTCTCATTGTTTTTTTTTGCCATTACAATAGATAAAAATATATCTGTTTTAAGTCACAAATATGTCAGTAAGTAACATTCAAATATAGTAACATTCTGTTATGTTTTATGGGACTTCAAAGAAATCCTGTAAATATTAATAAATTAGGTTGGTTTGGATGCAGTTCATATTGGAATGATAATGATGTCTATTTGAATTTTATATATATATATATATATATAAATTCAAATAGACATCATTATATATATATATATATATATATATATATATATATATATATATATATATATATATATATATATATATATATATATATATATATATATATATGTATTTCCGAAACTAGTACACAGTTAACAAATTCAATTATATATTCTGTAAAGAGCGCAAATTTCTATTTTTTTATTATATATTGTTTATGTACATTAAAATAAATGATTAAATATTATATATTATGTTGCCTTGCCTTATAAGACCAACTAGAGAGCCAGCTTTTCTTATTTTCTCATCATCACCATCATCATCATATCATTCATCGCGTGCAAAGCTAGTGAAATAATAATGATCAGTTTGTCGAAAAGGATAACATGTTTGTTAATGATCGACACTTCCCGCTACGAAGATAGAGTTCCGTTTTTTTAATATAGTACAGATAGCGGTGCTATACGAGTATGGATTTAGGACTTATTGCCTGCCAACGATGTATTGAATGCCGACCCATATCGTTTAGGATGGGCAATAAAAGTGCTCTATGATCCTAATCTTTTTATAGCTAAATATGCTTTATTTTATTACACGAAAAACGTCATTGAATTTACATTAAGTAACAGCGTAATTGAGTTTTACGATGTCCCCCGCGAGAAATGCCGTGGAAACTGCTCGAGAAAATTTGTACATATTTTAAACATACTTTTCTGATAAAGAGATATTTATGTGATACTTGAGATCTAAGATAGTTCATTCTGTAGTTTATCATCTTCTGTAGTTCGTCAACAGTTCTCAGCTGGGCATTAAGCACCCCGTAATTATCGTATATATTCGTCATTTTAGAGCTCACATATGTCATCCGAGGAAAGCTTGGCTCAGTGGTGGAGCTGCCGCGTACGGAGTCAATAGTAGCGGGTTGGATCCCCGAATCGGGATAAATATATATATATATATATATATATATATATATATATATATATATATATATATATATATATATATATATATATATATATATATATATATATATATATATATATATATAGCCCACAAATATTTATTCTAAATCTGGTTATAGTGAGACATACATACATAGGTGGTAAAACAATATGTCATACTACTGCTTATGGGGCCTCCTTGAAAGAATGGATATTAACCGTCATTAATTAACTAAAATTGTTGAAACAGGAAGGCGTAAAGTTGAATTGAGAAAATATTAATAAATGACAAATAAATAAACATAGGAATATGTTGAATATGGTATAAGTTGAATGTGGTGCTTACGATTTATGTCTGAAATAGATCTATGTGTCGTTGGATTATGTATGGGAATAGGGTGTGCTTTTTTGGGCCAGTCAACTAAAGATATACATTAATAAACCTATATAAATGTATATCTTTGGTTTCAAGAGATATAATAATATGTGTTGACACGAGTAAAGAAATTGAGTTGATAATTATGAAAACTTATTCATAACGTCATTTACGACGTTTTTCTTCCATAATATTATTCTATCAATGAATTGTACACAGGCTGAAGAGCTTGCTTGTTTTTACATTTTTACGATACTCATAAAAACTTCATTAAGAATTGACATGCAATAAACTGGTTAGCGTAGCTTAATTGAATTTAGTGAATCAAAAATGGAAAATTTGATATTCAAGCTATGAATTTGACGAATAATATATTGAATGCTACAAAAAGCTAGAATTTTGCGTTTGACCACACTCTTTCATATATTGTCATTGGTTTTCACTCTCTAGTAGAATAACAATCAATCGACAATCCAGCATTTTGCGAACGGAACGGGGTCGTTCGCAAAATGTGTGGATTACGGCAACACCCCTCAATTTTGAGGGAGACCAACGATCTTGACTATAATGCCTGTTTTGGTTGATCGAAAACACAATACATACTCTTTTGACTAACTGTGAAGTGTTACAGCTTTAACTTTTTTTGAAAAATAAAAAAATTATGACTTCCAACATTTATTTATTTGGATTATTGAGTGTTTGAGAAACAACGCAACCGGCTCACTCGGTGGTCTTATAAAGGCTTAGGCAGCGCGTAGCGCCCTACATAAGCTTGCGAGCTTCCGCGCTACGCCGCTGTTCGACACCAGCCAAATACACTTTTGTGTACTCACTCGTAGCGCTGTGTTACTATACACGCAAACTCGTCCTTAGAAAATTGGGGATTTGTGATTATTACGTAAGTACCATATACTTAACTTTTTAAAGTTTTTATTCTTATAATTTTATGAGTATTTGGATTTTATTATATGACTTGAATTATTTTTATTGAATATATTATAGAAATATAACAGTAATATAATTTGTTTTACCCTTTGTGACTTCTAAACTATTTATATTTTTTTATATTTTTATTTAATAAATTGATTAAAAAAAATTAAATAAAAAACATTTTTTAATATTATAATTAACAAGCAATATCAACAAATAAACAAAGAGTCACCAATTTTACTTGAAGTTTTATCACATCGAAAATGAACTTGTACTTGCGAAAGCCTTTTATCCTCATTCAGAACAAATATGTCCATATCACCTTACTGTCAACAAAGCTTCAAATATAATCTTTAAGCTTTTC